>CM075861.1:40412793-41690293 GCA_037975125.1 Latrodectus hesperus | reverse complement strand
AACTTTCGTTAAAATGCATAGCGGCTGGTAACCCTTTGCCACAAGTTACTTGGACATTGGATGATTTACCAATACCAGATCACATGAGATTTTCAGTTGGTGATTATGTTACTTCACGAGCAGAAGTTGTCAGTTTTGTTAATATCAGTAGTCTTAGAGTTGAAGATGGAGGTAAGCAAATTAAACATTCAACGGTAGGAAAAACACTTAGTATTTTAATGTAAATTATAAAATGAATATATACAAGAACCAACTGAAATATAAAATGTATAATTCATTACTGGTCAACAAAACTTTTAGATTTTTAAAGAATTTACATACATATTATCCTTAAAGTAAATCATTAAACACTTAAGAGTTTTAAAGATATAAGTTTTCAGTACCAGTAATAACTATATGTGACAATCTGATCACATATGAACAGTAAATGAACTATCCCTACGGATACTTCTTTTTTTACAATTTAAGCATTTGGTTATAGCTTATAATCTATAAAATGTTGGTAATTAGTGATCCGCCAATTGTGGAATAGAGGTTATCAATTTGTAAGCGATGAAGTAAATGTAGTGCATCGAGTAGTAACTGTACATGTTATTTATCAAGAAAATTTAAATACGGTTAATAAGTGGTTTCCCAAGAGCATGATTCAAAATCTTGCATTTTAAACTCTTTATACATGATGTGTCCAATTATTACTGACACCACCATCCCTACTTTACATGGATACTCATTATGTTGGCAGTCACTTAAATGCACTCTATTCTATCTGATTTTCAAATGAAAGTAGCGTTGCCTAATTTCTTGTGAATCAATGATTTGGCTAGTAATAAGTTTTCTTTCACATAATCTAAGAAAGTTATGTTAGATAAGAAGATATATTAGATAGATATAAGAAAGATATATAGATTTCTTATGTATTTAAAAAACTTTAAAAAAATTATTTCCGTAATGTTAGAATATGTATTAAAATTGTTAACACCTATTTTTAAAACCTTAAAAAATTAATTAGTTAATTATTATTGAAATGTTAAAAAATTTACTTCAAGTTTTAAAGTGTACATATAGATTTAATTGAGGGATTTGTTTGGTATATTAAATATTAATTAATAATGTATAATTAGAGTTTAATTTAAATAATATAAAAAGAATTTCATAAATAGGCATAGACAGACATATATTAAACTTATGGATATTTTATGTGTAGTAAGAAAGGAATCATGTGTTTTACCTAAAATTTTATATGATATAAAATTTAAATTTCTTTTACTGTATTAGAAACTGAAAAAATTTAAATTTGATAAATGTAGATTCAGTTGTAACAAATTTTAATGAATTTTTATATATAATATGAATGCGAATATATATATATATATATATATATATATATATATATATATATATATATATATATATATATATATATATATATATATATATATATATATATATATATATATATATATATATATATATATATATATATATTTTTTATATATATATATTTATATATATATATATATATATATATATATATATATATATATATATATATATATATATATAATTTTTTATCAGGTATGTACAAGTGCTTAGCTACAAATGAAATAGGATCATTGAGTCACTCTGCAAAAATTAATGTAATTGGGCCACCTTTTGTAAGAATTATGAAAGATATTGCTGCTGTGGAAGGAGAAGTTCTTAACGTAAGATGTCCTGTAGCCGGATATCCTGTAGAAGAAGTATATTGGGAAAAAAGTAATTATTTCTTACCTCTTTGTACTTTAATTATTTTTAGTATGCCTGACCACTTATAACGGAATATGTTCAACATGTGTAAGAAATCAATTTAAAATACTAAAATCCAGTGGTTTAAGCTAAGTTTCAAAACATAAATTTTTTTCCGAAACTTAACAATTCAATGTATTTTGTGCAATGAATATCGTTTATTTACATTATTAAAAGTTATTTTAGGTTCCATTGCTTCTTTTAGATAAATTTTGGGGCCTCCCCTTAACTCAAAATTTCATTGGTTATATGCATACATGTGTAGATTTTAAATATTATTTAGTACATTCCTATTAAAATTCAAGCCACTACTCAGTTTTTTTCAAATATACGTTTATTGACTTCAGTTGCTTCTAATCACATTTCGGAGGATTTTTTAGAAAAGTATAATTTCTGTCTTACTTCGGAGTTCCAAAAATTAATTCCATTCTCATGTTATTTTGAGTTATTATAATAATATTATCATAAGCCATAACTGTGTTTTATGAACCGACACCTTGATCTTATATGATATGATTAAAATGAATTCTAGTAAGTTTAAAAATCTGTCCAGTTTATGAATTCTATATTGATTTTAAATATTTATCACGAATACAATAATATACTTGGAATGTATTTTATTAAATAAAATTAAAAAAAATTATGTTTGTTAAGTACTGTAATTTTACCTGTAAACGTAATTGTAAAAACAAACGGTGTGGTATTTTTTTTGCAAAGTATTATACTTGTTTTAATTAGCAGTATACAATTTAGCTTACATTTTTTTATTGTAAAAATATTTTTACAATGAATTATGTATTTATTCTAGCAGAAATTTCTTGATATGCTATTTTATAATGCAAATTAAAAATTATTCATGAATTAGAAAATTTTAAGCTATCTCAAATAAAAGGTAGTGAGGGATATATTTTAACTTGCAATGCTCAAACGATACCAATACTTATAAATTCATATACAACACATATGAAATAGTCCTAAAATTTACTTGTTTCGTATTTACTAATTCTTTGGAGCATACTATTTTTTCCTTTCAAATATTCAGTTATTTAGCTTACTTAATTTTTTACTTAATGCAATTACTTATTTCACTATTATTGCTTTATTATTGTTGTTATGTACTGTGCACAATTACTTTTATTTTTAAACTTAATATGCTTATAATTAAATGAAATTTGTCATAAATTATTTATTTTATGATATAATTCCTTAAATCACTGACTGAGCGTTTAATCAAGACAAAAGTATCGATATAGGACTATATAGGACAGTGCAATTGTAAATAATTTATTATTCACAGTTAAAAAATGACTAGTTTCAAATTTTTAGTACAAACATATAACAATATGTTTGTAGGCCTTTCAAATCATCACCAAATAGAGAATAGGTAGCCAATACGGAAGAAATGCTTTCATGAATGCTCAAACCTTGAACACACATTCCGAGTATTTTCGAATGCAACACATTTTTCTTATATGTTCTCAATAATTACACAGTCATAAAGACTGTAATTTTGCATTCTCTCTACAAATTTTAGAAATTTTAAAGTTCATCACTTACGCAGTTTTGACCATTCTTATTCAAATGTAGCACATAATTAAAGTCGGAAAGACTAAAGGATTTGACATAGTGGGGAAATAACAGATATCGAGGGTTAAACCGCTAGTACTTTGTTTCTTATTTATGTAAATTGATGAGCCGCCATGCTTATTTAGAGCAATAATTACTTATTTCAATTACAATGATATTAGACTGTTTTTACTATCGGGATAATTTTACAAATCTTTCATTTAATTTCTTAAGAATGGTTGTCTAGGTTTGTCCAACTATAACCTAATAGATTTACATACGCTAATCTTTTTGAAGACGAATAAACCAGTATATCTCGTCTAGCAGAGGCTGGACACGGATATCAGCAACAACAACTATAATATACATCTGCATTTTTAATCATTTTTGTCATTTTTTCTTTATTTCCCAACATTAATTTACATTATTTCGTAGCCATATTAACAAAAAAGTTAGTTTTTCTTTTTTTAAATCGAATAATGTGCATTAAAACTATTATTTTTATCACATATTATAATCACACTCAAGAACACTCTTTCCTGAGTTATGCAGCTTATTTATATTAATAATCCTGAAATAAATTACATTTGTGGAAGTATCTTTTATTTTAAATTTGAAAACTAAACGAACAGCTGTAAGTTTTGTGCATTAGGCTTTAGTTGGAAAGATCATGATTCAACTTCCCCTTTTGGCATGTATGTTTGTAAAGCTCGAAGTCTATTTATACTGTAAAAAATAGTGTAACTAGATTTGGTGTGCAAAATATAATGACTGAGTGATAAGCAAATAATAGAATCCTCGCTGAAAAACTATATTTGATATTTGTGGGTTATATTCAGATCATTTTCAGAATCGTAATTCTCTTCCTTCGTGTAAGAGAAAAAGGTTTTGAATTTAAGTATTTATTTGATGAAGACATTAATACAAGTCATTAAATATTGCTGATAAATACATCTATTTCTATCATTGGGAAAATAAACATTAGTTAACGAAAAAAGGACTGAAAAAAGATAACACATTCAAATGCTAAAATCTGCAACCAAATGTAAGAAAAGAAAGAATTAGATAAATCTTTAAATAGTTGAAATAATTGCATGCTTAAGAAAAATGTTAGATAATGTGAATCTTTGAAAAAAGTGCTTGAAATTTTATAACCAATATATTTAGCACTATGTACTAATAGTGTGTGCGTGTGCGTCCAGAATGAATTAATACATTAATCAAACATTTGGCAAATAAAACCAATTAAATTTAAAGTTAAACGAATTAATAGCATGTATAAAAATTTGAAGATATTAAATATAAAAAGATAAATATTTCTAAGTTAAAGCTATAAAAAAGAAATCAAATTAAAATGTTATGTCAACCGATATATATATAACTTAATGTTAAATAATCTAAGGGATTTGGAACATTGCCTTATTTCTTTAAATATCTTTACTTTTCACATTAAATATCATCAAAAAGAAATTGAAGTAATAAAATGGAAGCTAAGCAAAATGTATTGTCATAATACCAGATTTAATATCCCTAGAGGGAATGATAATCTTAAGCTTTTAAGCTCAATTATAATTCGATAAATTTATGTGAATTTATAGCTATGTGTCATTCCTCCGTCGAATAAATGATGTTTTTTCTTTCCCAAATAAAAATCAATTTTTATCTCTTTTAATCTGTTTTTTTCATATCCTTGAAGGCCTTTTTAAGTGAGACATTTGTAAGGAAAGGTAATATTTTATTTTTTGTCAAGCTCTTAATCTTTCGAGCCATTCATTTTGTTCGCTTTCTAAAATCATAAATCATACCATTTATCACATTTGATAAAGAATAAAATTTTCAGCATTTTTATGTCTCTATAAAATTCTAAGAAAATACTATTTTATGAGTTTTTATAGAAAACTATAAAACGTAAAACTTATTTAATATTCAGTTTAAATTTTATTTTGCTTTAAAGCAAGATTATCTGATATTGGAAAAAATCGACAACTACATATTATGGTAGTTTAAATTTGCAAGGACTTTTAATAGTAAAATTCTAATAGTAATAATTTACTAAATTTCCCAAAATTGTTAGAAGAAATTTTGTTCCATTCCTATTATATGTGTATCGTACTGCTGTTTGCCAAAATACTTTTTTCCACACATCTCCTGCAGGCATTTGTTCAAAATAAAACCATTTTCATTTCATGGTATCTCTTAAGAATTCTAAGCAAAATACAATAGTAAAAGGGCATAAAAATATATTAAGTATTCGATGCATATTATAAAGTGTAAAAACTTTCTTTGGGATAAAAATTATTGCAAGCAATTTTCCATCGATTTTTTTTTATCTTTGTGATCTAGTTAGTTTATGTGAAAAATGTATTTTTACTTTTTTAATTTTTTGAAATTGAAAGTGTTATATGTCATTAACAATTTTTTGCTATTATTTAATCTAGTGAAGGTAGTTATTCATTGCTTGGTTTCAGAAAATCTTTCATCTCTCAAAGATTAAAGCTAATTTAAATGATAAATAAGAAAATTCATTTGAAAGTCAATAAAAAAACCATAAAGAAAGTTTATATTTCATGTTACTTTATTCTTTATAGTCTAAATTTGGTCTGGATTGAAATAGTACATTTTAAGTAAAAAATTAATAAGTAAAATATTTAAAAAAAAACTGTTTTAAAATTTTTTTCATTTGCTTACTTTTTAAAATGTTTCTATTATTTGATTTTATTTGCAAATTTGGGAATATTCAAGCTAGATGTCATGTTGAAGTTTTTCGTAGTAAATATTTTATCTGATTCGATAAAGAGCTTTTTTTATCATCGATAGCATTTTATATACTATGTAATTATATAAATATTATATAAAATTAATATGATAGTTTGTCTCTGTCATCAAACGAAAAATCATAGTATAATCCATCCAAGACTCATAATTACCATATATTTTGAAATATTTAATAATAATATGTGATTTTTATGAAATTTTGATTTTTTTTTATTATTTGGGAAAACGTCTTCTTCCGCTATCAAATGCAGCAAGAGGAGCAGGAGATCTTGTAGATGGATGAGGTAGGGAAGAAAAGTCCAAGTCACCATCAAGATGGTTAGAAAAAGTGTCTTGAGCATAACGATAAGCCTCATTTTGATGAAGTATCACAACATCAAGAGGTAGAAGACCAGAGAGAATGAAAAGAGCATCATAACTGATTGTTCTATATCCTCTAACAATTCTCAAGAGCAGCTTTCTTTGTATTTTCCTGATAAGTTTTCGGTCTATTTTTTTCCTCAAACTGTCTACCCAAATTCACGAAGCATAAAGAATAACGGGAACAATGCCTTGTTTATAAATCAATTTTGAAACTTCGTTGTTAATACCATAACTGTTATTGCAAATTCTATACAATGCATTAGTAAGAATGTTAACCTTAGTTAAAAGGTATTTCAAATGTTTCTTCCAGTGAAGTTTATTATCGAAAACAATGCCCAAGTATTTAATTTTATCTACAACTTCTAGAAAATTGCTACCCATAGCAAGATTGATAGTGGCATCAATGTAAGCCTTTTTGTGAATCATCCTTACTTTGCAGTTCGTGTGATTGAATTGCAATGTTGATCCCAATCATGAATAAAATCAAGAATATCTTGAGCAGTACTGCATAAATCGGGAAAGTTTTTGTTCTGAACAATTATGAGTAAGTCATCTGCGAAAGCAATTTTCCAGCACTTAAAGTCATTCAATTTTTTCATAAAATCATTCATAATTAGGTTCCAAAGAAATGGGCCACAAAAACAGAGCCTTGTGGACATCCTTTTTGGATGTTAACTACTTTCGACTTATTGCCAAGAGTGAGAACAGCCGTTCTGTTGTTCAAGAAACTGCGGAAGAGATTGAGAATATTTGAAGAAGTATAAGACTCCTTCATTAAGGAAATAATAAGGGGCCACCATGTGTTATCAAACGCTCCTTTTATGTCCAATGAAAGGAGAATAGTGAAAAAAATTTCTTTTTCTCTTCCTTTACAATGTGAACAAGTCGCTGTAGTGCATCCTCAGTAGATTTATATGGTTTGAATCCATATTGGTCTTTGCTAGTATAATTGCGATTGTCAAGATGCCTTCTTAGTCTGTTTGTAAGAAGCTTTTCGAGACATTTTCCAATGCAAGGCAATAAGCTAATACATCTAATATTCTTAAGGTGCGATCGCTTAGAGTTCAAACTCTTTGGGATTAAGACAATTTTAGCATTTTTCTAAAAAGCAGGGAAGAGAGAAAATTTTAAGCATAAATTGAATACAGCAGGAAGAACAGAAGGAGAACACTGATGAAAGTATTTAATCATTTCATTGGAACGGTAATCCAGTCCAGGAGATTTTCCAGTGGCCAAACCGTGAATTACAGCATTAACTTCATTGACTGTAAAAGGTACATCATCTCCTACAGAGTAGGCCTTGTTAGATTGTTCTCGAATATTTTGTTGAAACGAATTATCGTTAGAAAGATTGTCTTCTGGGAATAAAAAATTTGAGATTGTACTTAGAGATTCTTCAAAAGAGGATGTGAAGTAACTTGAAGTGGTTTCAATGCCAGTGATCTCGACACTTTTACTAAAGTTTCTCTTCATGCCTTTATAAATCTTCTTCCATACATTTGTAGGGGTAACATCAGAAAGAAAGTCTTTTCAGGAATTTAATTTTGATTTATTAATTAAGTTCTTATACACTTCTTTAACGTGGAGGTAATTGGATTTAAAAACTTCCTTGACAATTGGGTTTTTGGCTCTTTGAAAGCGACGTCTTGAAGTATTTAACTTTTTACGCATGCATGCTATTTCAGAAGTTCACCAAGGAACATTTCTTTTATCATAATGCTTGAAAGGAATAGCTATCCTTCCGGGAGAAATCAGGACATTTTGAAGCTCAGAAATAAGACTTTCTAGGCAAATAGGGTCATTACACAAAAAAAGCTGATCCTCAAAATTACAATTATTTATAGCCTCATAACATTTAGTCTGAAAAAAAACCAATTCTATAGTCAAAGATTTGAGGCCTGTTTTGGTATAAAGCGTTCGTAGTATTATCAGCCAAGGCAATTTCAAAATAGATCATCCTATGATCGGAAAGCGAGTCGTAGTCAGGAATAGACCAATTGATGACATCTTGCAATAAACTTTCCCCAACAACAGTAATATCAACGTAGCTAGAACCTTGAGTTGAACAGAAGGTAGGACCAAAATTCTCATTAACTACAAAGAGTTGTTTTGTACTGAAGAAATCACATAGTTTATCTCCACTAGCATCTGAATAAGGACTAAACCAAACATTACTTTTGCTATTAGAGTCCATTCCCCAAATAAGTCGAGAAGAATTAACACATTAGACATGAAAGAATCAATCTTTTGTAAATCAGCATCTATATTTCTGCCCGGTTCAAAGTAGTAAGAAAGCAGAATAAAATCTAAATCATTTACAGTGATTTCAACGGAGATCATGTTATAATCAGAGTAATTATGATAAACAAAGGTAGAAATGTTATTCGAGCGAATGATGATCACTGATTTTATAACATCTGACTGAGAATCAAAGAATACTTTGTAATGGCTAGGAAACTCTGGAAGATTCCCTTTGTAACAGTGAAGTTCTTGAATCAATGCAACATCAATATTATCAGTTTCCATATTGAGAATGAGTTGCTGCGTAGCATTTTTAGACTTACGTAGATTTAATTGGATAAAGGGTAAAAGAGAACAATAACTATTATTCATAATCAATTCGAGAGATTGATAATTTCTTCATGAAAATTTCACTCGGGCAGTAACTATCATAAGGTTTATAATAAATATTAACTCTTTTTAAAGGATTTTTAGTTTTATTATTAAATCTAGCACAATTGACACAAACTTGATGATTTTTATTAGAACACTTTGAGCTTTTATGGTTACCTGAACAGGTAATACAAGCAAGGTGGTTTTTACAATCAGCAGCCCTATGATTATAACCCAAACATTTGAAACATCTATGTATAATAACAAAACCATCAACTTCACACACAGACCAGTCAAGCTTAAGAGATCCTAACCTCAAAATTTGTTTACGGATATTAGGTGGAACACTAATAAAAATATGTCTTGAGTCCCTAATTTCTTTATGTAAAACGAACTTTAGACTCTGAAATTTCTTCCTGAGATACTGAAATATCAAACTTTTGCTCAAATAAGACCTTGATAAGTTCATCATCATGTAATAAGCTAGGAACGTGTTTAATAATATAGGCAGGGTATTTTCGTTTAGCAAGTGTTGAAGAAAGAGAGGGGCAATATTCAGCCACAACATCACGAAATTTTTTCCTGTCATCATCAGATACACATTCAACCAACAGTTTATCATTTGGAAGACTTCTTACGTTTTTGATATCAATTTTATTGCTTCTTGGATTGACTTGCGTTTTTATGATGTTTTTAATATCTCCAGCTTTAAGGGTTTCTTGTTCATTTGCACAGATAATGACACTGAATTTTTTTCCATCGCTCGTTTGTTTTTTAAAATTTTCTGTAGATGGCGCCACTACACTCGCGTACGATTTCTTCTCGTGTATTTTCATTGACACGTTTTCATAAGCCATACGTGACTGTACATTTTTAAATTTATCAAAATTTCAGTAAATAAGACAACGTAACTCACTCAGAGCATTCTTTGCATCTTCCTTCATCTGTTGATTCATGTTTGATCTGGAATTAAGTGCATTTTTAACGGTTTTTAATTGATTTTTGCAGGAAGCATAAAATTCGTCAACAACACCAATGGTTTCCGTGTTGCCACCCACATTTTGATATGGAAACGTTTTTACCAAATTCATTTAAGCAATTAATTTTTTACTTTCATTCAAATTTATCCACCAAACAATAAAAATCTATAATTTTAACATATGTTTATATACTTTATCTAGTTTCTACTGCTACTTTTTCTAAAAATTTTCCTTTCTTTTATTTTCGCCAATTTAAAATATTAATCGAAAAGTTGAATTTTAATTTTGAAGATCATTTTTAAGCTTTAATAAAAGAAAAGAGTTGTAATTTATGACAAAAAATAGAAATTAAGTAATAGAAAATAGAAATTAAGTAAAACTTATTTCTGTTTAAACATACCTTATTTGTTTTCTGATAATTTCAATTTCTCAGAGACTTATTCTCAATGTGCATATTGTTACTTTAAGCTTCCTGTGAATTCCACAACTGAAATATATAGTAGTTTTTTTTTTTAGAATTACTTTATTGTCACATTATTCTTTTGTGTCGCTCTTTTTGAAATTTTTACTGTTTCCGTTCAAACTGTTGTTTAAAGCATTTTTCATTAAGCCTATAAGGAAACTAATCTATCTTACCAAAATTTTATTTAACAGATTAAAAGATTTATCAGTCATCATTCATTTAATAAAATAGGATATCTTATAGATTTGTTTTTTATTCATGCATTATAATTTTTAAGACATGTATGTCATAAAAGCCGTATATAAAAAAAATCATATTTGAGTATCATTTTTAGGAATTTTAAAGTAAGACTAAATTTTATTTACAGCATATATATCTCTGGACCAAACTGAAAAACACCACTCAAAATTTACATGATGTTAGAAAGATCTACATATAAACTTTAAATGAAATGTACACATACATATATAAGTCCTTTATATTTATATCTGAAAATAAATATTCATAAATTAAAAATGTCATTTATAACATTTCCTAATGACAATTCGTTGTCATTATACACATCATTCACAGATTAATATATATATATGTATATGTATATATAAGCATGAATATTTTCACGAAAACTTTATCAGAATAGTCAAATTTGAAAAGATCTTGAGAAAATACAAATTTTGAAAAAATTGTTTCCAAGATCTACACTGAAATCAAAGATGTATTTTTGAAAACACACATTGCTTGTTGAATATTTAGCAGGGCGAGAGAAAAAAATTTCAATTTCCTGATGTCTGTAAACTGACAGAAACAGAAAGTGAAACGTTTCATTGTTTCCTAAAAGTAAAATCTTTCCTTTTTCACGAAACAATATTTAGCGAAATTGAATGCTTGAAATCTTTGAACGTATCTTGTCATGAGGAAACTGAAGTAAAGAAATTTCTTATGAAATAAAATTTCTTTGAAGTTTCATGTTTATGAAATGTTTAACTGGGTAGGTATATTTTTTCATATTTTAATTATTTCGGAAATTTATTAAGGCATTATAAAATTACGAAAATGCGGTATTATGACAATAATTTTTGTCACAATATTCAGAAAGAATAATTTTAAACCTATATGTTATGAATTTAAAATTTTCCTGGATTCATTATTTATAACTTAAATATATGCAGAATAACCAGTAAATTATGTACGCATTATAAATTTAAATAAATTTGCATAAAAGATGTAATATAACAATAGCAAAATTAATTGTCAGTTAAATAATGTAAATAGTTGTATATAAATATACGTTTGTATATTTTGCACTGATTTATCGGCTATAATATTTTAAATTTAATGGCATTTATAAGAGACATTAAAACACTTATTTATCATATTTGTTTTAAAATCAATCATTAAATTGTTTAATTAAATAAAAATATCTTCAAGATAAAGATAAATATGTATTTGAGTTATACTCTTAAATTAATTTTCATATATATAGATATCAACCTATTCATCAATTTATTGCTGTATATTTTTGCTTTGTAATATGTTGGCAATGCAATAAATATTCTTTAAAAAAATTTATACTCTTTTTAAAAAGTTTTTTTTTATTTATGGTTATTTACTTTTTGCATTTTTGTACATCAGTTATATCGTTATCAAATACAAATTTAAACTTATCAAGTTAAAGTGACACATATTTTGCAATCCGTGTAATGAATTTAAACAATTTGCTACCGTAAATTATACTGTATTTTATACAATATCCATTATTATTTGAAGGATTTAGTTTTTCACAAAATGCAGGTACCTTATCCTTTTATATCATGTTTTTACGTATATCCCTATACCCCGTACTTAAATTGATACATTTTAGGTATGAGTCCTATGCCCTAAAAAATATTTGAGTAAAAAGTTGAGACATACGTGTATCACTTATTTTCAAAACTCAAAATAACTAAAAACTTTTTATTTTTTGATTCACTGCTTCTTACAATCTTATTTCGGGAAACCAAATTCTAAGTTTTAAAATGCTGAGCTAAATAATACTTAAATTTAATTTAAAGAAATATAAATTATGCATATTACATTATATAAATGTTAGATAAGAAAATAATTTAAATTTAAGCTTGACTCTCAAAAAGGATTTATTTTTAATTTCTCTAACATTTGAAAAATCATAAATGATATTTCCCAGACACATAAGTTTTTATTTATTACCTTGCTGGAGGAGTATACATCTTGTAAATTTTCTTATGAAATTATTAATGATCACTTTAAAACAAATATTTCTCTTAAAAATATCTAAATTTTCTTTACTGATTTTAGATAACCAACTATATTCAAAAATTTAGTTTTCAAAAATGATTAAAAGGAAAACTAGTATTAATTTCCAAATTGACTTGTGTGTGTGTGTGTGTGTGTGTGTGTGTGTGTGTGTGTGTGTGTGTGTGTGTGTGTGTGTGTGTGTGTGTGTGTGTGTGTGTGTGTGTGTGTGTGTGTGTGTGTGTGTGTGTGTGTGTGTGTGTGTGTGTGTGTGTGTGTGTGTGTGTGTGTGTGAATACATTAAATAACAAATAACAAGGTATTCATATTTAATAATTATATTGCTTCATTTTAAACTCACCATTTTTTATCTTTGATTCAATTTATTTTTAAAAATAATTTGAGGATCAACATTTTCAATTCAAATAAAATGAACTGTGAAGAGTGTATCATGTTTGGTCCATTTAAAGAAATGAGTACAGTTCATATCTTTTAATTAAGTACTAAATATTTTGAATTATATTATCATGCAGTTCGTATGCAAACGAATTCAATAAAAAATAACTTTCAAAATAATAACTGAACCAGAAATTATAATAAAGTTATTAGGATATTTGAGGTAAGCAAAAGGAATAAATAATAATTTGGTTAATTTTGCTACTCCTGAATACTGAATGTCTAAGGCATGCACTTTTTAAATGGTCCCTCATATTGAAAAAAAGTTGTCATACTTATACTTTACCTATGCAAATTTTCCGAGTGAGTACTTTTGACTTCATTTCCCATTTATACATTATTAAAATAAGATCCATTAAGTGATAAAAGCGTCTCCCAGAAGATATATGCTGAAGACTTGACAAAACATTTAAAACTGCCTTCAGAAATAAGAATATGCTTCTCTTAAAAGACAAATTATTTCTCAGCGAAAATTATATATTTGAATTTGCAGACTGAGAATAAAACGTATCTTATTATAGACTACTTTCCCAACAAATTTAAACTTTTAAGCCAACGAGGAATTTTACGTCTGTGTATTTTTAATGAATTACTTTCATTCGCAAACTATAAAAGAAAGCAGTATATTTAAACTTTTTAAGTATTTTCTAATCTGAATTTTATTACAATATGAAATTGTAAAATCTAACATTGTGTTAAAAATTATGTTTTTATAAGATTCAAATCAATGCCATCCAAATATTTTAATTTTTATAAATAATTCTTTATAATTAAAAGAATATGTAATGTTTAACATCTTTGAAAATACAATGCAATATATTTTTGATAAACTAAATTTCAAAGTTAAGTAAATTTTTTAATCATAAGCGTTAAACATAAATTTTAAAAGTATGTTTTTTCTGTCTAGCTTAAAAAATACCATTCTCTTAAAAACAGTAAATTTTCATATTTTAATACCCAAATTCAACTATTCACTAAAATTCTTAAATCACTGCATTAAATTTACCACTTCTCATATATTTTGAAATATTTAAATCTCATTTACATGTATTATTTTATAAGCAAATTTTTAATTCTAATGCAAAGGAGTGAAAATCTGAGAAAATCTGGAAACAAATACTGCCAACATTTTTTAGCTTCTAATAATCGTGAAAACAACAAAATGCATATAATGTTTGATTTATTTATTATCATGCACTAATTTTTCACATATAATCCTTAAAACCTTAAAACTTTAGGTTAAAGAATTTAAATAATTGTTAGGCCTAATCGTTATAGTCAATATTTGTTATACATTTATGTGTAATATGTGCAAATAATCAAAATATACACCCGTCTGAAATTGAACATCATGTTATTTATATCTACATTTGCATACAATTATTTAACAACATTTATTTTCATAAAGTATTAAACTTGCAAAATTAAAAAAAAAAAATTTTTTTCCATAATTGTACAAGAAATCATCTGAGAATATAAAAATCAGAAATAAGAAACAGTATATTTTTAAGAATGACGAAAGCATAGTTGAGTGAAAATAAATACAATGCAAACAATATGGAATCAAATAAAAAAAACCTTCATTGTGTGAACTCAATATAATTACACATGATTACTTGTAAAAAAATAGCAACAAGCAGATATTCATTAGTATATTACCCTTCCCTTGTTGCAAGAGTTGTTTCCCACTGTCCCTCCAACACAACACCAGATTGTTTAGCAGTTCTCGAAATAAAAGAGCTCATTTCTCAATCAGTCCCTGTTCCAGCTGTTCGGTGTTCTCTGGAAGAAGTAAAAGTTTCTTCGAATGGCACCTCGGAAGAAGCATACATGGAGAATGATAATATCTTTACAATATCAAGTTCCTGTGGAAGAACACATACCGAAAATGTGGAATCAGTCCAAAGTGGTCCCTGATCAACATGATGCACAGTAGCTGTATATTTCCATGATATTATTGGAAAAAAATTGTGTTCCTATCTCTCTCCAAATAAAATGCCATTGAAAATCATTCACGATACTGAAAAACGACTCTCAACCGATTTCATTCCTTTGATGACATGTCCAGTTTTTGTGCTCCTGGCATCATTCTAAGCAAGGACGCCGATGAATAGTTTTCAAAGGGATGCATTACGACGGACGAATAAAGCACATTTGTGAAGGCATCTGGATGCATTATACCACAACACGTCGTCGCCCCGTCGCTGTACGCAGTTGCTGAGATATATCGCTTGCTGTTTGGTTTCCTGTTTGTTTGTTTGCTTGTTTTTTTTCGCCTGCAGGTTGATATGGCAATCTTCAACTGTAGTTGTTTTCTTGGTGTCCATTGACAACATTTCCAACAGCTGCATTTATGGTTTGGTAAGCTTTTGTTGATTCCGAACTCTTCTGCTACAATGGTCACCTTACTCAATTACTCCTCATTCCGATCATTCTTTCACGCGTTAAGTCTTCCAAGTGATTATTTTTAGCCAAATTTCAGAAAACAATAATATTGCAGAGAATTTCTGTTATTTTATCTCCGTTTTTACTTTTACTGTAGTCTTCAGTTGCACTAACGTTGATTATGTCTTTTTATTCTTTCCATTTGCATTTACAAGATGTTTCTACTGTTTGTGTTTCATAGCTGTCAACTTTAAATTTATGTTACTTAAGTTTTGCATACAAGTAGTATAATTCTATAAGTTAGATTTAAAAAAGTTTTAATGTTTTTTTTTAATTTTAAACAAAAGAAACTAAATATATCTCTCTAATATTACTATCCACATAATGTATTAAAATTTAATTTTCTATCATAAGAAACTGTGTGAGAGCTTAAACTTTGGCATTTTTTCTTTAAAATGCAAATTTACATTTTGCATTCATAATAAAATTAGAATTTTTGAATAACATTGACCATTTTCACATTTCTGAGTAATATTTCAATAACACTGAGCTTGATAACTTAATTATTCTAATAACTATATTTTCCTTGAATTACATGAGATATTAATGAACAAGATTATATAAATACTATTTTGCAAAAATTTAATGTTATAACATTTATAATTTTATTATTCGCGTCGCAATTCAATTCAAATGTGTTGCATTACAGACGGTAGAAGAATACCATATAATCATCGTCAAAGGGGCTTCAAGAATGGTACTTTGATAATTAGAGAAATTGATCGTAGGAGTGATGGAGGAGAATATAGGTGTATCGCTAGAAACAGTCAAGGGCAAAAGGGTGAACGAACCCTCAATATCAGAGTATTAAGTAAGTACATATTAATTAATACCAATTGTCAAATATGAGTACATAAATCATTG
Source organism: Latrodectus hesperus (assembly GCA_037975125.1). Taxonomy (NCBI): domain Eukaryota; kingdom Metazoa; phylum Arthropoda; class Arachnida; order Araneae; family Theridiidae; genus Latrodectus; species Latrodectus hesperus. The sequence continues at coordinate 41,673,733 of CM075861.1, read as the reverse complement.
ATATTTGATCCATGAATAATAACCTCTTAATAGGCAGTTGAATTCATGCGTGTAAAAGATTAAAATAATAAATATAATTTTTGATATATTTCCTTTAAACTTTATACGACAAGTATTAAAAATAACTTTTTATCAGAAAACTCTTTTATAAAGTTTTATTTTCATAAGCTTTCTTATCCACAACTCATACCTTATACTTATTTTTATATCAGAGAAAATATTTATGTTCTATCCAAGTATTAGTGAGTATTTTTCCTACAAAATATACAATCGCTTTATTTTTGATCTAATGCTTTTTAACTAATCAAATTTGTCATTTTTTTAAGAAAATACTTCAGACATATAAATATTTCAATATATTTAAAGTATAAAACGAAAATTTAAATTTTTTGGAAAGAACATTTTATTTTACTAACGTAGTAAGAAAAATAATTACTTCAAAATATGACTTTTTTAATGAAATTTTAAAACATATACATTTGTCTTATAAAATGAGTTGTAAAATGTGCTGAAATTTAACTCGATTAAATTTCAGCCTCTTCTATTACTCAAGGCATATTTTAATATTTCGAATGGATACTTACTCAAAAGGATTGGCAAAAACCAATTTTATAGTATATTTTGATTCTTTCTTTTATCAGATTGCAACAAATCAACATATTTTAAAAGTTCTTAATGAAATATTTTAAGTTACAATTCTGAAATTAGTTCTAAAAATATACATCATATGATAAAATGTATTTCACAATTATTTTTACTTCACAGAACAATAGGAATGTAAACATAAAACTTCATAAAATCTGTTGTACAATAGAAAATTTTTCATGAGTATTTAAGCTTATGATTGCATTTTTAGTTTACCATTAAAAAATTTAGTGAACCATTCTTATAAAAGTATTATTAAGAATAATTTTATAAGAATGTTACACTAAATTTTAATCAACTTATAAAAAATGTTGATTTTTGTTGTCACAAAAGGATTGAATTTCACATTAAATAATGAATCAAATTTTGAAACTCTAATTAGTTTTAATATTACATTTTGACCTAATATATTGAATATAATATTAAATGTAAATTATTGAACCAATCATGATATTATAATTATTATATATATATATATATGTGTGTGTGTGTGTGTGTGTGTGTGTGTGTGTGTGTGTGTGTGTGTGTGTGTGTGTGTGTGTGTGTGTGTGTGTGTGTGTGTGTGTGTGTGTGTGTGTGTGTGTGTGTGTGTGTGTGTGTGTGTGTGTGTGTGTGTGTGTGTATATATATATATATATATACAAGGTGTCCCAAAACGACGCTAAAACTCTGCACAGCTATATTCCTCGTTAGGAGTACATAAAAACTGCCCAAAGTGTTTCTGTACGATCAATAGTTTACGAGAAAAATACGAAAAACAAAGTATGATGTTACTTCCGGTGCAAGAAAAAACATTTTATTGGACATATTAACAACAGTATTTGCATATCTTTCCAGTCGATAACGTTCAAAACGTTCGCCGTGCATATCGCGTCATGTATTCGCACATGCCATGGAATGATGTTAAGCCGTCGTTAAACTGGTATTTAAAAGGCTGCATCATGCAGCTACTAGTAGTCTTCGTATGGTGGCCAGGTATTCCGTTCGTGACTACTACAACATATACTTGATGTAAGCCTGATGTAATGGTAATGCCTTTGGTTCCAGCATGATAGGGCTCCGGCGCATTTCTGTGCTCCTGTACGTGATTGGCTGGATATGGAATACCCCAGCCGCTGGATTGGACGTGGGAGTCCGGTTCTATGTCCGACAGATCTTACACCGTTGGAATTTTTCCTTTGAGGCCATCTCAAGGAACTGATGTATCGAGACGTAGTATTAACACCAATGGAGTTAATTGCACGTCTGCACGCTGCTTACACTTCTGTGGACCCCACGATGCTGCAACGTTTGATGACAGTCATTCCACGGCGTGCTCAAGCCCGCCTCGACATTCAAGGCGTACACGTTGAACAACTGCTTTACATTTTGCATATACTGCTGTTGATATGTTCAATAAAGTGTTTTTACTTGCACTGGAAGTGACGTCATACTTTGTTTTTCGTATTTTTCTCGTAAACTATGGATCATATAAGAATGCTTCTTTGGACAGTTTTTATATACTACCAACGAGGAATATAGCTGTGCAGAGTTTATGCGGTCGTTTTGGAACACCCTGTATATATATATATATATATATATATATATATATATATATATATATATATATATATATATATATATATATATATATATATATATATATATATATATATATATATATATATATATATATATATATTATATTATATTATATTATATTATATTATATTATATTATATTTTTTTTTAGCTCCACCAGTTATAGAACCTTTTCACATACCTGAAGCCATCGAAGAAGGTGCCAGATCTAAATTGTTATGCTCGGTAACTAAAGGAGATCCGCCAATAACCATTCAGTGGTTGAAGGACGGTAAACCTTTGCCATCTGATTTAGGTGTAACTGAAACAATATTAGATGAATTTTCCAAGGCTTTGCTGTTCACTCGAGTTGAACTTCGACATAGAGGAAACTATACTTGTACTGCAAGAAATATGGCTGCATCTGCAAGTTTCACAGCGGCAATGGTGGTCCACGGTATGTTCATTTTCTGTTACAAAGCTGGCAGATGTATTTATGACCATATAGATAGCATAAATAAATATTCTGCATTCAAATACTTTTGAAATTGTTACACATTCTGGAAACGCTAATAATATAATTTATTATTTTAAATTTTCTGCATCAGTGTGTGTGACGATAATTATTATTTAAATAAAACTTATGTCATGTAAAATAAATATTCTTCTTAATTGTGATAAAATAAATATGATCTTCAAATAATTTAAATTAATAAGAAAAATTTGTTTCGCTTTTATTAGAACTTTTGTTGAATTGCGAAAAATAATAATTAAAAGTTCTTTCCTTTGTTAAATTTCACCATCTATAATGTAAAATATTTTTAGATACTCATGTACTTTTTTATCACAGTTTCAAGTTTAAAATATTATTGAGAATAAACATTTAATGGCTTACAATAATATTTAATTAAATATATAAAGAGTAATTTTTAAACTAAAATCATTTTGTAATTACATTTCATTTTTAATTGCTTATTACTGAAAAACATTAAAAAATCATTGCCACAGATAATTTTTACGATTAAATGTAAATTAATAAATGAGATCCAATATTAATATGAAATTAAATAAATCACAAGTTGACAAAAATAATATAAAGATAAAAATAAAAACGTATCTGCAATAATTTAACAACATTTGATCCCGTATTTCTTTCAAAATTAAACATCAAATTGTTGATTGCTATATGTATATTTAATTCGAAAATAAAGTACTCAAAATAAATTACTCCTGTATTCTAAAAAATATTTGAAATCAAAATATTTATTATGAAACAAATTTGCAAAGAATATTCTAATTATAATCATTTACTTAAAAAAATAAATCAATATATCATCTTATTAAAAAACTTACCACTGGAACAAAATTTAAATGAGATTTAAAAGGAAAATTTAAAGTATGAAATTTTAGATAATATTAACATAATCTTTATCAATCATAACTGGTCATTAAAAAACGTCTAAGACTTAACTTAATTTTTTGTTAATTTTTAGGTATGAATTTATTTAAGCAATTTTAGATAAGTTCGCAACTAAAAATTATTTCAAAACACTATTTCTTTGAAATCTCAACTTTGTCAGCAAGAATTCAAACATTGGCAGTAGTTTTAATAGTAAATAATTGAAAAAAATTTCTATGTGAATCAATTAAAGCTAGTTAGAGTAAAAATTATTTCCATTATTGTCTCTTGAGAAGTTTGGAATCAACTTGGAAATCTAATTATCTCCAAAATGAGTTAAATAAACAATAGCTAAATAAGCTATATTTTCTTATTAAATGTTAATTCTACCTTTGATGTCCTTATTTTTTTAGTTAAAAAATTAATTTTTATTAATTTCTTAGTTAAAAAATTTCAAAAGGCAATACTTTATTTCCATTGGATCTTCTACTCAGACTAATAAAAACAAATTTAAGACAAATTTACTCTCTCTTTCTCTCTCTCTCTCTCTCTTTCCCAAAAAAAACAATTCATTTCATTTTTCTGCGCGGGATAAAATACATGTCTATTTTTTATTAGTTTTGGGGAAAAGTTTATTATTTATATGTAACTTACAATACATTAATAAATATAAAGAATGCTGTTATAGTGAAGTATGTTGAAAAATATTACTGCAAAAATATTTAGTATGCCAATATATATATATATATATATATATATATATATATATATATATATATATATATATATATATATATATATATATATATATATATATATATATATATATATATATATATGTATATATATATATATATATATATATATATATATATATATATATATATATATATATATATATATATATATATATATATATATATATATATATATATATATATATATATATATATATATATATATATATATATATATATATATATATATATATATATATATATATATATATATATATATATATATATATATATATATATATATATATATATATATATATATATATATATATATATATATATATATATATATATATATAATCCAATTTCCATCTCACATTATTTGAAATAGATTAAAATGCAACCACTGTAACACAATATGCGGCATCTATTTTAATTCTGAAACTTTCACAAATAAAATGCAAGCTATTTTTAAGTATTTTAAACATTATAATGAAAATAAATTATATTTTATTTAATTAAACATTAAACAAGACTATAAAAAATAGAGAAAATATTTTTAAAATAATTTTTGCTATAACTTATACCTTAATAAATGTAAATATATAACTGTTATGTTGAAAAGTACAATAATATACATATGTATATATATAATGTGAGGAAATGGGATATATATATTTTCCAATTTCCTCACAGTATTTATAAAAGATAAAAATAATTTAACTCTGATAGTAACAAATTTCCTCCTATATCTTTATGGAAATATCCCACGTAAATAAATGCACTTTCAATAACAACGTCTTTCCGTAATTATGTCACCTGCTAGAAACCCTATTACTTTTAAGCATTTAAGAGCTTAGAAAAGTGCTGATTACACATGTCAACTTTCATTATTCACTTAGCTGATAACAAAAGTGAAGAGTGGACCCTTCCAATATGCGATTTTTCTTCTCTCTGACATGACTTCGTACTTTTCTTTCTTTTTTTCTGATACTTTCAATCTCGTGTGATGTCGTTATTCTAATGGGTGCCTCCGAAATGAGTCGGTACGTGGGGGACACGCGTCACTATCGAAAATCTTTCGCAGCAGCCATGTCAGGACTTCTTTTTTATTAGTGGTACAAGTTAATTTGAGAAAGTGGATGACAGTTGGAAGAAATAAGTAAATTGTTTAATCTCCATAAGTTTTTAACGTAACTATTCATTGAAATTCTTAACAAAATATGTTAATAAAAAGGAAATTTAAATTATATATCTTATTTTTTTCATAATATCAATCAGAATTTATTGAAAACAAATTTTAAAAAGGATTTAAGTAAGCCTTCATTGAACTTTATCTCAATTTAGGGATGTTTATATATACATATGTATATAGAATGTCTGAAGAGTATCAAAGATATAAGAAATCTTTTAGTTAAATAATTATGTTTTCAATAATGTTTGTTGAGGGGGTATTATAATTACATAAAATTAGATTACATGCATTAAAAAGCACTAATTTAATGATACTTGTAGTTCATTGCTTCAATATATTAAAAAATATATTCCAGCAGAAAGCAAAGCAACCACCAGCATTACTTATATTTTTAAAGAGTGTGATAAATATCATTGTCCATATTATTTAATGCACTGTGTTACAAACATCTAAAATAAGCCTATTTTTCACTATTAATAATATATATATATATATATATATATATATATATATATATATATATATATATATATATATATATATATATATATATATATATATATATATATATATATATATATATATATATATATATATATATATATGTGTGTGTGTGTGTGTGTATATATATAAATGCATTATTGAATGTATTTTACATGAACATGAACTTATTTTAGTTATTATGAATAAATGAAATCCATCCTCTAGTTGTCATGAATAAAGGCAATACCATCTTTCTATCAAATTCTTTTCAAAATTGAATGGTCACCTTGGGATGCATACCACATTTCTTCAAGCATTGTTGATATGAATCTATTATTTTGATATAAATATTCAATTCAATTATTTGTGCAATTGATATTTAAATGGCAAATAGAGAACGCAATTTTTAAGTATCTTAAATTCAAAAATATTTTATTTAAGTACTTATAAACAATAAGAACAAAATTAGATGAATAAATGAATATAATTATTTTCCATTGCTTAAAAATTTCAAGTTTCATATATTTTTTTAACTTCATAATTAAAGTTTATATATATATGTACATATATAAATAAGAGTTATTAGTTTCGAAAATATATTGAAAGAAGTATCAAAGTACAGGTTTACAGTAGCTTTGAGAATAATTTGATCTACTTTCTAATATTTTAGTGCTAAATACTTTTAGGAATTTCATTTGATACTAGCTTATTTTTATATCTTCCTGGTATACATTATGGTCATAGAACAAAAAGGCACCGCACAAATAAGTGACAATTTAATTATGCATAAACTCTAGGCATATTAAATTATATAGCTCAAATAAAACTATGCTAACATTTTTTATAAAATAACTACTTATAGAAATATATACAAGCATTTAAAAAGGATAGTAGCATCAAGATTCAAGGAACTTATCAATTAGAAAGAGGTACTAATATCTCTTTTTAAAATTTATTGCCATTTCCTTTACTTAAAACGTATTTTCATGCTGATTCTCTGGATTAATTTCAGTTTTTAGTAATAGTATCATATTAAGTACATTTAATAATTAATATGGAATATATTTAATAGTTAATATGCAATATCAAAATGCGGTATAATTTATTAATTGTTCATACTATCTCTCTATTACCATAATCATAGAATTTTATAATTTTTTATGAATAACAAATAATTTTTAATTTGTGACAGAATTATTTTGCTTCTAATATAATGTAGCTAAAACTTATTAGGTAAGTAATTAGCATACTGTTTTGTGACCATTACTCATATTTGTTTAAACTATTTTGACTTAGAATTTTTCATAACACGCTTTTATCCTACATAGAAAGACATTTTTTGTTTTCATAATTTAAACACTATTTTATCCATCATAAAATAAAATATCGATACAAATTTCAGGCTCTAGAGCTATCAATTCAACTTCGAAATCAAAATAACAATTTTAATTTAAGATAACTTATTTTATTTGGGATATTTTAATAAAACATTGTTTTTCCAACCAATAACCCTTTGTAATTTTCTGTATCCAAGAAAGCGGAATATAATTGAACAATAATTTAATCTCCTATAATGCAGTCATTGTTGATAGATCTTTATTCAAATTTGCTTTTCAACGAATTAATAATACCATTTTGGCCTTTTTTTGCATATCTTTCGTTATTTCTGAATAGTGCTCAAAGAAATGAGGATTATTCCAAAAATTTGAAATTAATATTATTAGAACAAGAAAATGCATAAGAAGATCTGATAAGAAAAACAAATTTACATTGAAACTAATTCAAGAAGATATTTTAAAAATACAATATTATAACATATCTCGTTTCTACTGGTATATTAAAAATCTTCATGCAAAATTCATTATAATGCGAAAAGCTTTTATTGAATTTGCGGTGAAAGTTTCTTAAATACAGTAACAGTATCCTTGTTAATATGTGCATCAAATTACTAAGAAGACCCCACATAAAACTGGAAATTATTAAAAATCCTTTTATTAAACAAAATTGAATTAACTTTGATTTTATTTTGATAAGAATTTAGTATTTATTGTACTTAAAAATATATGTGTTAATTTAGCTAATAATTTTAATTAACAATAACTTTATTTATAAGCTATAATATGAAAAACTCCTAATCTTTCAATAACATAATACACTTAAAACATAGCAAATAATATTCATATTGCAAAACATGTTTTTAATAATAATAGAATTATTATTGCTCCAAGCCAGTCGCGTTCAACAGTAATGTAGAAGAGTAAGAAGTTTATTTTAAATTTTAAGAAACTTTTTAATTAGTTAATCTTGAATAAATATTGATGTCATTCCATTAGTCTCAAAACTGTAGACCAAGACATTATATTTTTCGCTTAAGTAATATATTTAAAACATAAAAAGAAACAAACTATATACTATATATATATATATATATATATATATATATATATATATATATATATATATATATATATATATATATATATATATATATATATATATATATATATATATATATATATATATATATATATATATATATATATATATATATATATATATATATATATATAAGTTAAAACAACTCCACTAAAACTTAATTTTTAAGCAAATATTAAGTCAAATTAAAACAAAATAAAGCGTAAATATATTTCTAGGAAATAAAAAGTTTCAAATTATATTTAAGTCTTTTTTTAACTTATACTAAAACAACCAGTTTTTTTATTTAGGATGCATGTCTTAAATTCATAAGAAAAACTTCTTAATACTTTTATTTAATTAGAATAAAAACTTTAATTTTTTACCTTCGTTTACATCAGAAATTGAGAACTTTAAATTTCTGTTGTTTAATCATCTTTTTCATTTCTAATTTTTTTTTATTAATCAAGTTCTTAAAGTCACGTAAAAATTTTACCGAAAAATAACAAGCTATGATGAATGACTGCAAAATTTTAATCAGAAGGCTAATATCTTAAATAAGATTTAATACACCCGTTAATTAAAAATTTTAAGATCCATGACCGCTTCATCCACAATAGTTCATACAAATCTTATTGTACTTAATCAGTTAAAGATGAAGAACCTTTAGATCATTCAAAATATTCAAAATAACCAAGAATTAGGATTAGTGTGTGTAATAATGGTCTAAAATGAGTTAGGATATACTTATTTATTCATTTTAAATAATGAAGTATGATATACTTATTTACTTATAATAAGCAAATAATATGCCTATGTATTACACCTTCAACTATATTTGTTATTTTACACTTTGCCTTTTTTATTCAATATAAGTTATTTTATTTAATAATTATATGTAAATTATAAATAACTGATATATAATAAATATATATAAGTTATTAATTAAATATAAATTCAGCTTCCACAATACCAATATTTCAATGAAACATCACTTAAAACAATAAATTCATTTAAACATAAATTTTAATTAAATATTAAAATAAATAAAACTCAAAACAAATTAAAAACTACCATAACATGGATTTGGAAATCTGAGTATTTCATTATTTATGGTTCTTATATTTGAAAAGAGATTTAAAGCAAATAAAATATTAAAACTATCTATGTGACAAAAAATAAGCACTTTTCATTTAAGTTATGAAAAGACTTTGGAAGAGAATGAAAAAATTTTATAAAACTTTGCTAAATGATTTGCAAAATCTTATCCGATTAATAAAAAAAGTAACTAGTCAAAATATATAATAAATTAGTATAAAGTACTTTCATTTTTAGATTGTGAAATTAATAAAAATAATCCGAGAATGATTAAAGTGATTTTGTATTAAATTTTCATACAATTGTATTGGCCAAGAGTCATAAATTTTATCACATTCAAAGAAAAAATAATAAAAATTTTAGTGAAAATATAAAAAGAATAATAAAATAGAGTACTTAGTTAAATTAAGAAATTGGGTGAAAGACGAAAATGGGAGTATGCATATTGGTGATGACATATTTTTTGTAAAATAATGTTCCCTTTCCAAATATTCATCTTTTTTATTATATGTATGATGAATGACAATGTTATACATAAATTTATAAATTAATTCGTATGTTATGTATTATCCCTATATTTTTTCATTTTAACAAATTACTAAAGACGAATTTTGATGTGTAGACTTTTAATTTAATGTGATTAGTTTGTCGTCAATTTTTTGAATCCATCGAAAATCAATTTCAGATTTTCCTGTGAATTTGTCATATAGTGATAAAAACAATTGATCACGTTATAAATGAAAAATTATATGAAAGCTTACTTCTTAACTTAAATTTCATTTTTTATTTCGAAGAAAGTGTATAATCTTTCAAATGCAAATCATGCTCTTTTGTTAGGTGCATGCAAAATATGCTTAAATATATCATATAAATAGGAAAAACATAAAATTATCATCTTTCATTATTTACATAGTGTAAAAAGCCTGCGCCATTAAAAAATAATTGTAATTAATAAAATGAACATAATATCATATAATTCATGAGCAAATAGTTTCTAATTATTAGTGGAAAATTTAAATTACATATTCTAAAATATTTCCTATTTTAAATAGCTTTTATTCTATTTTCATTAATTTAAAATAGCTAGATTTTATTAATATTACATGAACAGGGTAATCTTTTTTTAAAGTGACATTGTTCGGAGCGCTCTGTAGCTCAATCTAATAGCTGAAATGCCACCAAACTTGGTATTTAGACTAATCAAAACACGGGAAAAATAGATTCCGTAAAAAAATTTCAATTCCAATAATCGTCGCTAGGGCATTTTGTAGCCCTTTACAATGTATAAAATGTGAGCACAGAAAAATACGAATACAAACAATCGTATAGTTATATTATTAATGTGTGTTTATTTATTGCATTAACTTCTCCGGTGAGGAATTAGACCACATTTAATGTGAGCACCGTTCTCAGAAATAACACCATGCATTCTGTGCACAGCGTTCTCCTCATCCATGCGTAACATATCACGAGGAATATTCCGCACTGTCTTTGTTATGCTGTCCTTTAGAATAGACAAATTTGCTACTCCACCAACATAAACGCACGTTCCGGTAACGTGAGAGGCATTACCACTGGAGCTCGTTTACTTCAGCTGAGATTATTTGTCGCAGCATTCTACTACCTGCTTTTATAACCCCTATTACTGGCACTGTCAATGCACAACAGTTGCATTTTTCTTTGATACAGGTGTTTTATGTTAATTCTCGTTATTGTAAACTACAGCAGCGCCACAAAATACCTTAGCGGTGACTTTAGGAACTAACTTTTTTTTACGGATTTTTTTTCATGTTTTAATTAGTCTAAGTACCAAGTTTGGTGTCATTTCGGCTATTAGATCGCGCTACAGGACGCTCCAAACACTGTCGCTTTAAAATAATCACCCTGTACTTATTTTATATATATTTCTTTTATTAAAACTCTTGTGTAAAAATACTTTTGCTGCATATAACAAAATTGTCTGCAGGTTTAAAAGAAATTTATCATAAAAATTAAAGTTTGACTTAATAATATATAAGATTTCTTGAATTCAATTTGGCAACAAATGTTTTAAAAGATTAATTGACTTCTGTAAATAATGATTCATACTATATTTTTTGTGAAAGGATATCCATGTTGTCAAAAGAATTTTTTTTCATGCCCTTCCCATTATTCAAAATTCCAAACATCTAAAGGAATTTGGCAGCTTATTGATAACTTTTGTTTCTGCTCGAGGTTCCATTCTCGAAACACTTACAGCAAGAATATTATATTAAAAAATCATAAAAATATTATCATCCATGATAGTTACTTATTTTTCCATTTATATTCACATAATGTACATTATGCGGTTATTTTTTAACAAAAATTATAAAACAGCTTACTCATATAACATTATGACAAAATTTAAATTAAATAAATTTGAATAAAATTACGCTTTATATTCATAATAAAATAAAGAGATTCTTCGAAATGAAACAGAATTTTAATAAAAAACCTATTTATATGTATTGTAATTTTTTATGATACTTTAGATTTAATTCATGCTCTATTAAATAAGCAGTTTGTTCTATTTTGAAACTTGCGCCAGAAAACCCAACCAACCAAGCTCTATTGAATAAAAACAACTTTCTTTTCCAAAATATCAATTGTTTTTGAAATATACAATATAGAAAAAAGAATTATTTATAACTCTAGTATGAAAATCCTATATCAAAAACGTAAAGTTGAGAAGAAATATGAGAAAAAGAATTGCTACAATTGTAACTCCAGCAATTTTAATAGTTGAGGCACTAAAATATAGCAGTTTAAACGGCTTTATCTTTTAAATTTAAGACTTTCCTCGTGTATACCAGTATTACGTGGTTCTTTCCTGGCTATGGATAGTTCATTCTTCTTTTACAGTTAATGTAGTGTCTGTCGACAGTTGGGGAAATAAATGGCTCTCAGATTTCCTTTTCACGTCTTCTGCCGCTTCATATAACTTGAAAAGGAAGATTTGTAGTTTAAAGATATTTCCGAAAAGGGAGAGAAGTAAAGCTAGTAGATGTTCAAAGAAATCTAAAAGAATACATTCTTCACATACATATATTTAAGGGTATATACATACATGCAAACACATACAAACATACATATATATATATATATATATATATATATATATATATATATATATATATATATATATATATATATATATATATATATATATATATATATATATATATATATATATATATATATATATATATATTTACATATTACACAATCATACATACAATTCATCAAATCATTCCGTTCATCTACTTGTTTTCTGTCTTTGCTTTTTTGAATACAAAAGTTAAAATTATTTTTACATAAAAAACTTAATAAACATATTCTTGATTTTATTTATCTTGTTTGTATGAAAGAAAAGCTAACGAATTTACAGAAAATTTCAATTTACTTTAGGATTTTTTTCTTCTAAATTATCATTTCTATGGCCATGAAGAAGTTATTGAAATTCTAATTGAACTAAAAGGAAACCCCTCAAAATTGTTGGGAAGGATGGAAAGAATTTTATTTACAAAATCGGTAGACTTTATGGCCAAGAAATTAAAGTGCATAAAAGAAACAAATTATGTTCTTTGACGTGCTTGCGTGTTTAAAACAGTTATTTATTTAAAATTTATTGTATAAATTGCTCATCAAGAAATAATATTTCAAACAGTGGGAAATTGGTCCTATTTTTATATTATGATTGCATAAACATAAGCCTAAAATGGTATTAATTTTAGCACTATCGCACATTATGAGTGACAACAAATTCACCCATAAAGTATATCCAAAGCAAGGAAACATTTTCCCTTCTGGAACAAAGTTTTAGGCCTATTGCTTTTATATGCTTTCTGTAAAGAAAATGCATACCACTTAAGCAAGTTTCATTTAAAGAATTGTTGCTAACGAAGATAGTGAATTATCCTTTCAATAAATCGATCCCAAAGACAGATTAGCTGATAAACTATCTTATGAATGATGAATCATGGATTCAAAGAAGATGATTGGTTATTGGAAACGATTTCAAACATCTCGACATTCTCTTTCAAGTGAAGCTAAACATAATGAACTCATATGACTGATGGAACATTTTGTCACACCAGCATTCATATTATTGCAATATAATTTTTTACAACTTTGCACTTGCTCAAATAAATTGATGTCTTCTGTAGCACAGATGATAGCCCATCTATCCATTAGGCTACAATCGCTACATTTATCTCTTCCTTTACATTTGATTTTAAGGTACAGCTGTCTCGATTTATATCATATAAAGAATTATGCTGATTGTATGAATCTTATGACCATAAGCTTTTGGCAGAATCACCCTTCTGCATACAAACTTACAATTTTGGATGAGAATTTGGATCCGCTAATGGGATAGAGTTTACACTTTTTACTTAACCATCATCATTTTGATACCATATACTATGTAAATACTAGAGGAATCATTGGATATCATATTCTAAGTCTTTTACAATTTTTTGCTTATAGTGCTGTATCTTGATTTATATTCTATTAATCTGTTTTATTTCCTCTAACCTCTTCGGGTTTGATCTGCATACACATTTCAAGAAGATAATTTTGAAAAAATAGCATGTTTGGTTCAACATTCTCAAGTTATCATTCAAATATTCCATCCTTTTCCATTGTCTTCCAAGTTTTTCAAATACTTTCAATCATGTATTAAAAGTATCAGATAGTAAAACAAGTATATGCACTTTATTTTCATAATGAAACATAATAAGCTATTACTTTTTAACACAGAAAATCCTCATTTATTTTATGCCAAAATTTATAACTTGTGAATTTATTGATGGAAATATTACCAGTCATAACTTTCATATATTGCACTTTCATATTTCTAGTAATATTATTAAAAGCAATAGTTTAAATCAATAAACATTTAAGATTTATGTAATCAAAAATAAATATAACTTTTATGTCTTTTGTAATTATTGATGTTACATTTTCAATGATTATTTATGTATGTCTATAAGTGAACATGTGTATAAAATAATGAAATGTGATATAGATAATTCTTCCCGTGTTTTGTCTCTCTCTTTCAAATACATTCACGCACCGCTACATATATGTGTATAGTCATATTCCGTAGTACTTATTATTCATTAATTAATATTTTATTAAAATATTATTAACTTCTTTAATTGAAAATGGCTATAATTATCAATAACTTCACTGTTTGTTTTTTTCACTATTTTGTCTAAAAATCTAATAGGCTAATGAAATGCATTTTGCTTAAGCACCATAAATGTTTTGCATCGACAAATGTCTATAATTTTGAGAAAAAAATCACATTATAATTTAATTTAACACTATTTCCTATTTTATAATTAAATAGAATATTTTAAATTTCCAAAGTACTGTATACTTGAACTTTTAAGTTTGAATAAACATGAATTCATTTCATATAGCTAAAAGTTTCTATTCAAAAATATTTTCCACAGAATTACAGAAAAAAATAGTCTCACACTTTGTTGCACTCTAATCAAGATAAATGATATTTTTTGAGAGCACATTTAAGCATCATTAGTAATTTGGAAGATACAAAAACCTAACAGCTGGCTTTTTACACTTGAATTACTAAATTATCTGATCCACAAAATAATCTCGTCAGTTTGAAATGATCTTTTCTCTTGAAATACTCGATATAATATGTTGATCTAAATAAAAAAATTTCAACAAGAAACACTCTTGCCAAAGTCGAGTTCCAAATTCAAAAACATAATCAACAAAGGGAAAGAATTTCAAGTATGGCTTAATTATACACGCAAGACGATTTCTAATTAGTCATTCATCCAAAGTAGGTACTTGAAAATATTTTAATATTAGGAAATTAAAAAAAATATTTAATGAATAAATTTTAAATACTGTTTAGAATTAATTTCGTTATTGATCTGAATGAATACAATATGAAACCTTTCTTCAAATGTCACTTCATTTAAGTTAAATTATTAGCAGTAAAGATTCTATATGAAACATTTCTTTATAAAAAAAAACTTTCGATTAGAAAATGAAATTTTTATTTTGTGTACTTTGATGCTGCATGCATTTTATATAAAGTTCAAATTTTCATAATAAATATGTTAAAGCTCAAAATTTTTAATATGAAAATATAAGGAAATATTGTAAAATATATAAAGATTCAACAAAATTATTTCTTTTCTGAGTTTATTCATTTTTATTAATATACATTTTTGTCAGTGTCCTATATACATGAATTACATTTAAATTAAACGAACAATTTTAGTTTTATTCTACAGGTCATATCTTCCCAAAACTTTAATCACCGTGAACTTTTCAATGTTTTATAATGCGGCAGGTTAAGGAGAAAGTTCATTTCTTATAATTTAAATTGTTTTGATTTATATATAACAATAATTTAATTATAGTTAAATATGCTCTCAAAATTATACACAATTATACCAAAAAAATTATAGTGATTCAACATTTTAATTCACTAGAACGTTAAGTTAATGAGAACTCTGTGTTAGATTTTTCGCATTGTGAAATTTCCATTTGGAGGTAATCGGAAATACTGACATCTAAAATATGTTCCTTATATCCAGTTTTTACTAATGTTATGTTTTGGTTGTTATCACTGCAGAAAACTCCGCTTCACGCAAAATTGGTTGTCAGCAATTGGTTATAGGTGTTTAAATGTTATAATGGTAATCCTAGTGTATTCCACCATGACTTTAACCCTGATCAACGGGATAAGCATTTGCATCCTTCAGTTGGGCATCTTCTTGAGCAAACATGCTAGAATCATCTGATTTTTACAAATGGGTCACACTTATATTCCTTATCAATATGTGAGTACTATAGGGTCGAAAAGTAGTGTTTCAATTCACTAGAACATTAAATCAATGAGAATCCTTAGTTTGATTTTCTGCAACGAGAAATTTCTATTTAGTAGTAATAGGAAACCCTGACATCTGGTATTTGTTGCTTATATCCAGTTTTTGCTAATGTTAAGTTTTAGTTTCTACTTTTAAATTTAAAGACAAGCTATCATGCACCCAGTAGGAGAATGAATATTCAGGCTCATTCTATCCTACAATTTCCACTGATATCTTACATAAACACAAAATGACTGCCCAAGCTTATGCCTCAAATCTTCAGCTTGGCTTTAAATGTAATTACTTTCTTTGCTAATTTGAAAACATTGATCACTTTACCTTTAAGTCATAACTAGAATTCATTAACAAGTTTGAATATATGACACAATTAAGCTTGTTTTTAAGAGTCATGCTTTGCCACTGAAATATGCTTTCAACGGGAACTTTCTTTTTGAGAGAAATTTTGAAACAGCAATCGTAATTCAATACATTTTTTAGGAATTTTTCTTTAAATATGCAGTTTATTTTTGGGTACAAGAGAAAGCATTGCTCCCATCTTCTCACAAATATGCTCAAGCATGTGAAAGAAAATAGAATTTGTGCTTTGTTGTAGTTAATAACTCTAATAACAAAAATCAGTATGCTTTTAAACTCTGGTAACACTTTTCATCTAGGCAGTATTTCCTTGTGATTAAAACAATGCGTATTTTCCCTCTCAGGTGCAATCTCATTAATCTTAGAAGTTAAAAGAGACAGTTTTCTAATCATAACAGTATCTTCATTAGTGATTATGCCAATACAAAGAACGATTTTAGTTTTCCTTATATGTAACATCAGTGACATCAGTAATTTTAAATATGCATTGTTGGTTGCTAAAAAAGAATCGCATAATATATCTTCATGCGCATATTATTCATACAAATATAGCACATAAAAAAGTAATTGTCTTACTATTGACATATGTAGATTCATCAACCTTAAGTGCGTGGCCCTATAATTATTTAATAATCTTCTTCAACAATTGTGTCTCAAATCATTCGCATGTGCCTTAATGCGCCTCGTAGACAAAGGCATATGTGCGATATTTTCTATACAAGCTTCCTACAGAAATTCCATTCAAATGCGTTCAGTGTAGAGCAAAATCAATTGTTCACAGGCAGTGAATAATATTTCAGTTTTAGTTTAGCCGCCAAACATGATATTTTTAGTCCATTCTTCCTTATTGATGTGGTGACCTTCATATATTTTTCTGTCTTTAATGTTCTACTTTATTCTTTTCAAAAAGGGAGCTTGTTTTTTTATTCCAGAGTGTTTGGGCATTCAAGGGATGATGAATTTTCAAGGTCTTATTGCAGCATTAAAAAGTTGGCCCCTGATAACTATGCAGCGTGTTTCCAATGAATGGGAATTACTTGTCCCGTTAAATCAATATTATTGAATTATTACATGTATTTTTGATTTTGAAGGCTTTCCTTCTACCTCATCACTAGAGCTTTCAACTTTACATCTTTTTCTTGATAATAAAAATTTATACGTGTTATGATGTATAAGTGTTATGACTCTTGCCTTGCTTACGGTTAACAAACTTCTATACTATGTTAATTTTATCTAATCTTTAGTTTAATTTTTAATGTTAAGAATGAATTATTCTTTTCATATTTTTCTGTAAAATAGCACCTCCTAGATGGACTACAGAGCCACCACATACAGAAGCAGTTTTAGGATCAGATGTTATACTCAATTGCGTTGCGGATGGCTTTCCTAAACCTCAAATACTTTGGAAAAGAGCTGAAGGTAGGAATCTATTATTAAATTACTGCATACAATTTTTATTATACATATGCATTTTCATACACATAAAGATTTTTATTTTATATCACAAGACCATACACATGAAGCTGTTTCGGTCATCATACAAACCTAAAGATATTGCAATCCGTATTTCATGTTCAAAAGTTTCAAATTTTTTAATGTTAAAGGGTAAATACTGTCAGTGATAAAGTCAGATAAAAACATGGAATGCTAAAGAGCATGATACAAATACAGATAAAAATACATTATTTATCAAATACAATTGCTCTTTGATACATTAAATTCCCCAACATTAATGGACATTAAATGATCTTCACTGGATGTGGAAATTAAATTATTCATACACATCCTGACTAAAGCAAAATTAATTAAAAATTTGTGTTCTGTATTCTGTGAACTCTGCAGAAGATTTTACTGAATCAAACTGATTGAATATTTATCGTAAGGAAAAACATAGCATTAATATTTAAGGGGAATTTAACATTTCAATTCAAATAAAATTATGATAGCTTAATAGTTAAAATTTTCTTACAGGATAGTGATCATGTAACTCATAACGTTGTTGCAAAGGAGTATTATATAATTATATATATATATATAAATAAATAAATATATATATATATATATATATATATATATATATATATATATATATATATATATATATATATATATATATATATATATATATATATATATATATATATATATATATATATATATATATATATATATATATGTATATATATATATATATATATATATATATATATATATATATATATATATATATATATATATATATATATATATATATATATATATATATATATATATATATATATATATATATATATATATATATATATATATATATATATATATATATATATATATATATATATATATATATATATATATATATATATATATATATATATATATATATATATAGGAAGAAGGAAATTTTCAAGAGCTTTTATTTAAGAAGTTTGCTTTAAAAATACAGAGCATGCCACGTGTGACTGTAGGAAATTTCTCTATTTTTTTTTTTTTTTTTTTGCATGATAAGTATGAAAAGTTTGAATTTTTCATTTTATATTGCAGAGTATGGTTAAATTTAGAATATAAAGATTTTAGGTTCAAACATTTTCCAATTGCATGCTTCTTTAAGCATTTCTAGTATTTAACAGCAGTTAGTTGTATATTTTCTATATTATTAAAAACCTTGACTTTAAGAACTTCTCTCTCTCTAGGATTCATGAAATTATTTACAAATTTATATACTGTAAAGCAGAACTTCTGTATTCAATGAAGTGTTTTCCGGTTTACGCCTCCCCTATTATGATCAAGACGTGAAAAACTTCTATAAAATTATTTTAATATATTTCCAACACTTTCTTCAAATAGAAACTTAAATAATATTATATTGACATGTGATGTATTTAATCCAAATCAAACGACTAGCTTTATATTTTATGTTTTGGTTCCGTTCAAATCAACTATGCACAAATATTCTATATTCTCTTCTTCTTATTTATTAAATACTTAAATAATATAAAATATTATTGAATTGATAATTATATTATTATTTTATATTGGAAGAATAAAATGATATTACATAAGTAGGATTTTGAATTTGAAACTTCATATTAAAACAACAAATAGGTTTTAATTCTCCCTCTATTAAAAATATTTTATTCTTTCCTATAGAAGTTTGAATTTTATTCATATATTTTTATACAATATTTTACCATTTACGATGAAGAAAAGTATTTACGATATTTTTAGATGAAGTATATTTTATATCAATCATATAAAAAAATTTAATTTGTTTACCCATTAAACAAGAACTTCTTTGAAAACCTAAATTGTATTGCACTATATACCCGCAATAAAATAACAAACGTTACTTTAAAAGAACAGTTTTTTCTTTCAAGAATGTATCTATTTAATTGCAATCTGCTTCATAACTATAATAATACATTTAGAATTATTTAGTGATAAATCAAAGCTCCATATTATTTTAATTTCATTTTATTTATTATCTTAACGAATATTAATTTTAAAGTATATACATACTATTAGGGACACAGATGTCAAACATATTATGTATTTTATGTAGTATACGTTATACTGTTTAAATATCTTTTATATTTAACAATTTTATTTGTTACTATTGGAACTTTTTTAAGATTCTTAAAGATGTCATTCTCTTATTAAATAATTAAAATTTCTTTTATTCATTTTACAATTAATAGCTTTTAACATAAGAAATGTAAACAAATATGATTCAAAAAAATTTGTAAATGCTTACTTTACGTATTCGTGTGTTTAGCAATGAAAAACTAGTTTGACAACATTTTGATTCGTAAGAATCATTATTATATATTTTATAAGAGGATTGAATAACTTTTACTTATATTTAATTTAACTCAAATTATTTATTATTTCATAGTGAAATAGAAATCTGTTCAAGTTTTAAAATGTTTTAAAAAATTCCTTTAATAAATGCTAATAAATATGTAAATATTACATCACTGAGTTCTCATTTTAAATGAGAAGTAACATTAGAGTTTTCCTCTTAAATATAAAATGAACAAAACTCTGTAAAGTAAACAATTTTATGCTAGAAATGAAAAACTATTTTGGCAACATTTTGATTCGTAAGAGTCATTATTATATATTTTATAAATAGATTGAAAAACGTTTACTTGTATGTAATTTAACTCAAATTATTTATTATTTCATAGTGAAATAGAAATCTATTCAATTTTTAAAATGTTTTAAAAAATTCCTTTAATAAATGCTAATAAATATGTAAAAATTACATCAATGAATTTTCATATTAAATGAGAAATAACATTAG
The DNA here is from genome assembly GCA_037975125.1 of Latrodectus hesperus. Classification (NCBI taxonomy): domain Eukaryota; kingdom Metazoa; phylum Arthropoda; class Arachnida; order Araneae; family Theridiidae; genus Latrodectus; species Latrodectus hesperus. Next base: position 41,652,643 of record CM075861.1, on the reverse strand, counting down.
AGTTTATCTCTTAAGTATAAAATGAACAAAACTCTGTAAAGTAAACAATTCAAATTATTTCACATAATTCTACACTCATTTTCCCTAAAATGACTTTTATTTAGTGTTATGATCAAATGTCAGGTGGAAAAACGAAAACCAAAAATAACATAGATAGTATTAAACATGTGTCCTTATTAAGGATTAAAATAAAATACGCCAACGACCAAACAATAGTAGAATTTTCAAACATAATGTGCCCCAAATAGATTTGGTCGACGTTTGTGTGTCAAGTAATAATTACTTCCCATAATTTCTCACAATTTATTCATGTAATTAATACCACACAAACCATTAAGCAGACATTGTTTTGAAATGAATGTTTGTGATGAGAGAAATGGGTTCTACTTATATTTTCAAAATCATATTTTATCTTTTCTAGACACTCTGCAGAGTGACTACAACACTCTTTTAACAGATGCACATATTCACACATTGGTAAATGGTTCTTTATCGATTAGAAATGTGGAGAAAACGGACGAAGGATTTTACATGTGCCAAGCGTCTAATGGTATTGGATCAGGAATCAGCACTGTCATTACTTTAAATGTCCGAGGTGAGAATATTTTTCCTCCCCAAATTGTTTTCATTAAAAGTAATTAATTTAACTATGTTTGTAAAATTATTTAATCTTTCTTGTAAAAGTCACCCCTAAAGAAGCTCCAGATAAGTATTTAAATATATGTCTAAATTATTTTAACAAAAATTTTAATCAATTAAAAATCAATCAATTAAAATAAATTTAAATTTTAATCAATCTTTTTTAATGTATAAATTAAATTATTTTATTGAAACTTAATTATTGATTATTAATATATTGTATTAATTAGAAAATATTAAACCATTAAAATTTAACAACTTATTAAAATTAATTAAACTTTAATTTGTGTGACCTCAAAAGAATAATAAATATAAGAATAATTTTCAATATATTGATAAAAATGCAAGGACTGTATTTCCAACACATACATGGAATTCATTCAAAAGAGGTATTTACCTCAAGGTTTAATGTGATTTATTTGAAGAAAAAAAGATAGAAAATTTCCCCATGATGAATATTTATTTTCATAATTTAAAAAATAAAAAGGATATTTACGTAACTTGATATTTGCAAAATAATTAAAGATAAATAAAAAAATTATTTTGCGTTACCACACATACATACATGCTAACATTCTTCCATCGAAATTCAATTTACCACTCTATTCAGTAAGATATTCTAAATACATCAACTCATTCTTTAAATTACCAAAGTATCTTTTCAGCAGGAAGTTTTATTTTACTCAATTATTTCTCCAACGCTTGCGTTCACATTTCCTTAAAGTAAGTTTTTCATTTAATTACAGTTGTTTAATTACTTCGTTCTTTTAAATTATTTGATTGGTTTCCTAATTGGGATTCAAGCTTAATGTCTTAAAAACAAATATGGTACTGCTTTAAATGTTTTTATTCTGACAGAAACTCAAACATAGGATTCCAATTTGTACGTTGATAATTAAATAAACATTTCTTACGAAATTGTGATTTTTAAAAATTAATTAGTTTATACGTTTCCTTTTGCATAAAACCATTCACACAATTACTTCTTGATTAAACTTTTTTCTTATTTTATTAAATAATTTAATATTTTACATTAAAAAATAAAAGAGAATCAAAGTTTGTATTTGTATCTATATTTCAGTTCCAGCTCATTTTAAAGAAGAATTTTTAGCTGAAACGGTAAGAAGGGGTGAAAAGATAGTTGTAAAATGTCAAGCATTTGGGGATCGACCAATATCAGTTACTTGGAAAAAAGACGGTCAGCTACTAGATAAGCAAGCAGAAAAAAAGTATATCTATTTTTTATTTATTCGCATTAAATTGATCACACAAAAAAAATCTACAAATTTTAAAGATAATTATAACAAAATCCCATTTGTTGAAAGTTATGCTGAATGTTATGAAGGTTATGTTGAAGTTATTATCATAAAGTAATTTAAAATACAGATGACAGACATTCAATTAAACAGAGTATATAAATACAAAGTATGCAAATAGAATGATACAGATGCATTGCTTTATAAGATTTTAAACCCAAATCAGAGCGCAATGTAAATATTTTATAGTTATTACAAAATTATTAAAGTTTCGATATAGTCATGTATAATACTATTATTTTTAGCATAAAAATTTTCAGTGTAAAAGGGAAATTGTAGTTTTCTGACAGCATTTATTATTTACTTATAAATATATCCATTTCAAGAAAAATTCCATCCCATAAAATATCATTTTGAATATACAGTTTAAAAGAAGTGAATGTAAAATAAAATTGAGTTTTCAAAGTTATTTAGACTTATAAATTTGAAACATGGGTTTAAAATTTTAATAAACAAATGTAGAAGGTTTTCTATTAAACAATTACAGAAATATCACTTATAACTATTGTTCTAATTATTATTATTGAAAAATTGGTAAATACTTAATATTTTATTTCTAACTTACGAGATATATAAAATATTGATCAAACAAATTATTTTTAAATATTGGCGATAAACAAACTTAAACTATATCTAAAGATTTATATATATCATGGTTAATTTTACATTTAAAATAAATAATATGAAAATATATTATTTCTGTTTTAAAAGGTAAATTTTAATTTAACCATGTAAAATACAGATTTTGTTTCTTCTTGTCAAATACTTTTTATCTTCCATTTGATTTAAATGTAATACAAATATTATGTTTAATTTTTCAAAATATACATCATAAAATTTTATGAGAATTTGGAAATAATTATTTTAAAATTATCGACAGAAACATTTTCATTCTTCCCTATCGCACAACAAAAGAAGTTATAAATAACATATTTTTTTAAAAACTTGTGTGTGTGAAATAAATGCTCCAATTCCTTTACAGAAACCATTAATAAATCGTAACTCGTCATTATTACTTGCGATGTATAAAATTAATTTGCATTCGATTTAATTTCAATACAGACAAGGTTAGTTTAAAATCATACAAAAAATGTGATAAATATTTATTTTTAATCTGTACGTTAATATGAAAAAAAAACTTAAAATAAAAATAATTAAATGTTTCATCATTTTATTAAAAACATGCAGTGTAATATAAAATGTATATTTAAAACACTTTATCCCCCATTATACTGAAAAATTTCCATAATTCACCAATTGGATAACTCAGCTCATCTAATCTGAATAAATTTAATTCTTCTTGGAATTTTTTTTTTTTACATTTGTTGTTTTCAACTAATTGATAATGAATAAAGCCTATCCCTGCGTGAGTAATTATCGAAAGGGACATTATAGCAGAAATTTAAATTTTAAAATTAATTCACTCCACTCCATAATACTTTATTTTATTAAACTGAACATTTAAATCACTCTTAAAAATACATAACTAAGCATATTGAATGCATTATTTAATTTTTTCTAATTTTGCTGTTTTTTGTTATGTATACGTATGTTTACTGATTTAGATAAATTTAATGCATAAATAATATTACGTAAAATCTGAGAAGAAAAACCTTAAAAATCGCAAATTTGTCTGTAAAATTTCATGTTTAAACAGGTAATAATACCAATAAATTTGAAGCAAATGTCCTCATATAAGAATAACTCACATTAACCATTGTTTGTTAGATATCAATTTGATTTTGTGTATCATTGCATTATTCACCATTTATTTACTTATCAATATGATGTGAAACTTATTTTTTATTCATTTTCGTAGAATCAAAAGAATTCTTTAAATAATGATTAAAAAATTAATTTTTTTTTTAATTTAATGCCTCACATTATCTTAAAATTTAGTATTATTTAGTAAATAGTGTAACACTGCAAAAAAATATACTGAGCAAAATTTAGCAAATTAATACTCCTAATATGTCATATTTGTATATGCAAAAATTAACTGCTGAAAAAGCTATATGCGAAGTTTAAATTTTGTTATATCTACTATTTTTTTATTTGTATTAAAAGTAACACTAAATTATTTCTAAACACACATGCGTATGTTTTGTAGCACTTAATATTTTAATTTCTTTACAAAATATGTTTTTCTTTTAAGAATAAGAAATGTACCTTTGTAAAGAATTTTAAAAAATTTCAATATTGGTATACAATTTTTTATTTCAAAAATTTTATCAATTTGTCCCCTAAAATATTTATGCATAATTTTCTTATTAGTTCTTCTAATTCACCTACTTTTATTAAAATAAATTGGCTTTTAAAAAAATTTTTAAAAAATACAATAACAACACACAAATTATTTTTGTTAATATAATAAATTCCCTCAAATCACAAAAACACACTTAAATGTACGTATATGTACTCTTTTTATTTACAATAAAGTTTCAACTACTTAATGTCAGTTGTGATTTTAATTATTTTTATAAAAACTAAGAATAAAAGAGCTTATCGTTTAGAACATTGCCATCAGGTTTTGAAGAATGTATTCGGCTCACATCACTGATATTATAAATTTCAACTCATGTAATTAACTATTCAGAAAATTCATTAATGATATATTTCAACAATAAATGTATTTCTTATACTTTCAGTTGGAACTTTGTTCCATTAAATGAAGAAATGTAAAACATGGAAAATTCACAATTTTTAACCTATCACTTGTAATTTTTTATTAGCTATCGACTATTTATTACTTATCGCCTTTATTTACCTATCACGTATATTTTTTTATCATACAAAATATTTAATCAGTAATTTGTTTAGAATTTTTCCAAAAGTATTTTATTGAAAAAACACATATTTCAATATTTTTTCCAATTTTATTACACTTATTTGTCAGAATTTATACGATAAATATCATACACATTAATTTTATTTTGAAAAAAAAAACCCTAAGAATATTTAGCCTTTATATTGCTAACTTTATTTTTTGTCAAACTTTAGATTTTGAATAATACAATCTGATATATCTCTATCTACTACCTTCCCAGTACTTAGAATCTTTCCCAGAACTTATATAAAAATGGCGATTACTAGGAAAATGCTCATAATAGGTTTGCCGTAAGTTAGAATTATCTCGATAATAGAAATTTTTTCCCAATAGTATCATGAATATAAATATTAATGACATAGCATGTTTATGATCATTTTCAAAATCATATTATGTACTTAAATTTTCATGTGTACGAAATTTCATGTAACAAATTAATTAATGCTTGTTGAGTAAGTGTATCTTGAAGGAAAATTGTATGCATCCTTTAAAATATGATCCAGATGAATTAATGTACTTTATTCTCAAATATTAATACCCTCTATGAAGTTGAAAAACCGACTTATTATAAGAAAACAATATTTTCTTATTTTGTAATACAACAGTCTAGTAACTATAAATTAATTAATCAATACTTTTATTTGATTTTTATTCATATCAACAATAAAACAAAATTTTATATCAATGTTGTTTCAAAAGTTTTCATAATCTTTTTATAAAAGTACATATCACTCTTGACATTGGATTGCTAAATAAAATTGAATGACCGAATTCCATTTAACCTAAATCCTCCCATTTCTTTGCTCTTTTTATGATTAAAATTATCACTGAATATACGAACGTGCTCTTACCTCACAAGTAAGTGCAAAAATTTAAACAAATTCGTTTCTTAAACTTTATTTTTCTAATTTATTTATATCAATTACCACTAATATTTTCAGCTTTCAGTTTTAAAAATAATAAATGAGTAAAATTATATTACAATTATCAAAATAAAAATTATTTTTAATCTTTTAAACTTTATTAGAATATTTAAAGTCTTCAAATGTGTGTCAATGGTCTGTTAACACTAATATTTTAAATATTATTTAATTACATAATATTATAAATTAAATAATTCATAATACTATTAAAATTAAATTAATATTTTTAAATTAGACTCGTACATAATTAAATCTATATTAATGCAGAAATTAATATGAAGCTGGAAATAAGCAGTAATATACTATTTTGAATAGTTGAAAAATTCAAATTAGTATTTAATTTTTTATTTTAAAGAAAATTTAATTTCACACAATAATATCAAATTATCACTTTAATAGCATATTTATTTAAGTGTTTTTATCTCAACAAACAATTAATCAATATCTGTTTATTATATTTTTGCTATTATTTTTACAAGAGGATAGTAATATACTTGATATAGATTGTTAAAGTATATTTAAACTCATAACTAATTATGTTTCAATTTGAATTTAGTTATACTTGAAAGAAATTTCAAACAATGTATATTAAGTTTTATGTTTAAAGACTAACTATATCATATAATATGATTTATAAATTTTAATTAAATTAAAAATTTAAATATATGCATATTTTAAATTTATCATGATGATCTAGATAAATTACAACAAAAATTATCATTCAGTTTGTTTATTTAATATTTTTGCATTTTATATTTGAAAACGATTTACTGAATGTTCTCAAAATGATAAAACTATTTTCCAAAAGATTTTATACATAAAACATAAATTAATTAAAACATTCATGCTCATGTTGAATACTGATAATCAAGAGTTCGAAAGAATAATATAAAATAATCTACATGCTTTTAATAGATTAATTTCGAGTTGATTTATTCTGCTTTCTTGCGAAATTTCATTGTAACATAGCACTTTTTCCTAATCCTACTTAATTACTTCTGCTACGGAGAGGGCTGAGTACTGAATCGCGTGTTACTGTTCCTATTAATCCTAGATCTGCCTATTCCTAAATAAGATAGTAGATTCGTCTTTTAGTAGGTATTTGTAATTAATAAAATATAACTTAATAAAGGTTTATAAAGTAAAATACATTTCAATCAATCAATCTAAAGGTATTCAAATTTTGAAATAATATTAATTATATATATACTAGAATTTTTTTTAAATACAAATTACCTACATATCTTTTTAAGAGATCAATGAAACGTGATTAAAAAATACATTGCTGAAAATCAAGATTGAAATAAAATTTTTTGAACTAAATATTGGCAAAAGAAAGATCCATATGGCGAAAATGAACAGTAATTATTTAAAATAAGTATTTAATAAATAATTATTTTGGAAGGAAAATATTAGAGAGAGAGAGCATTTAAATTTGATAATTTAATTTATGATTATAACTGAATGATGAAAAATCTGCAACAAAAATAGGATAACCTTAAAGATTCAAAAACATTTTACACAAATTTTTTTCACATTTTTCGAATAAAAAAATTAAGCTTCAACAACAAAAATATATTTTATCAGTTAAAAACCAGTAATTCATAATAAAATCGTGCATTTTCGTAATTTATTTCCTGGAATCAAATACTTAAATATAGCTATGATCCTTTTACAGAACATCTTAATTATTAAAAATATTTTAATCTTTTAACTGATCAGTACAATTGTTCAAGTATACCTATTGTGGTTTATTTGATAATATTTTATTCGGATCCTATTTTTAGTAATTGAATATTGGATACTTGTTAGTGAATAATGTTTCTGTACTACATTCATCTAATGGAGAAGTAGCAAGATACTGAGTAAACTGCCTCATGTCTTTCTTTTTAAATATATTTAATAGAAAAATTTATTATGAATATTTGAAATAAATTAAATTTATTTGAAATATGCATGCTGATTTTTTTTATTTCGTTTTACAGATAACACGATGTCTAGTAGGTCTTTTTATATTGTTAGCTCGTTATTTTAAAATATGAATACTATACTTTCAAAAGCGTTGATACAGCAGTGTTTCTGAGAAAAACAATGTTTTTTAATTGATAATAAAAAGTTTTTTTCTTATTTTTCTAGAACTTTTATAACGTATAAGAAATATCATTACTTAATATTGATAGAGCATGCAGTATTGATATAAATGATAATATGTCTTACAAATTTTGCATTCTTTAAAAAAGTTTTATTAATGAAATTTGAATTCAGAATATAATCAAAACTAATTCTATACATTATAAAATTTAATCTATTTATTTCAACAATAACATGCTATTTTTTAAATTGTTTATATTTTATGCTAAAAAAAGTAAATATTTGTAGTATTTTATAAAACTTACTTACTTATAATTTTATAAAACTTACATATAAATTATTTATATTCTGTTTATATTCTGAAATTATATTAAAATTTATATATGAATTATTCATTTAAGTATTCGCTAATTACTGCTTTCACAAGAAAAAAAATAGCTTACTTAATTTCCTAATAAATGTCCAGCTTAATTTGAAATAGAAGAGTGATAGTGCTAATAAAGGTACATACCTAGAAAGAAACACGAAACCATGTAAAATAAAAGAAAAAGGATTCTTTTGCTCAGTAAATCCTTAAGCTTTACATACGCACCTCAAATGACAAATGACATACCTTAGCGTCATGCGAGTTTTTCAAGCGAAACTATGAAACTTCCAACGTTACAGAGATTTGCTTTGAAATGTGAAGAGTATTTCAAAAAGAAAACTACTTCCATTATAATTAGAGAGTATAGCTTCTACCAAGCTATGAAATGGAAGAAAAGTCTAGAAAATGGAAGAAAAGTCGACACAAATAATTAATGTTTTTTCCCCTCTGCAGTTTTGGTTCAGTACTAAAGATATGTAAAATCAAATAAATGATTAAATTACGTCCCTCTTGAAGACAAGATTAAGAATGAATTAAAATAATGAAGCAGAAAAAGTACATTTTTAAATCCTCTAACATAAATAAAAGTACATTTCCAAATGATTTCTTTTAATGTAGACAACAGGTCTTAAGAAGAAAATATTGGAGTATACTCTGTTTTTATTTAAAATAAAAATAATATTTTCCATAAATTATATTATATATTTTTTACCGTTATATTTGCTATGTTTTCATTGAAAGAAATTTAATTATAAGCAATTTTTCTTAGGTAAAATAATAAAGTATTTCATGTGAAATATTAAATAAAATTCATGATTCTTTAACATTCAAAATAATTATTTTAATAAGGCTTAAATTAAATTTTATAATATATTAATGAATTCAGAAATAGAAAAAAAGTTTAATTATTTATTATAATTTAATAAAAATTTGAAAAAACATGCTTATATTCTTAATTTATGTGATTTAAAATACATCAAGTATTGAAAAAATGATTTTAATTATAAAACTAAACATTTTTTAATTCTATCATTTTATTCCAAAATAATTTAACATTTTAATTCATATTTCAAAAAATTATTGCAATAAATTCAAAAAATTTACTAAATATTTAACATGATGGAATACATAGTTACATTTCTCTCCAAATATACGTAAATTTCGATTAATATCAATTACTCTCAATAACAATATAATCCTGATTCATTATAAATTCATATTAGTCACATTCACGTTGTATTTGATGCACTCTTCTGATATATTATGACACACGTGATAACGTCATTGTATGTCATTTAACATTCATCATGTTAATAAGCCGTTCCATGACAGTTAACAATCATAAAATATTCATCATAGCGTGTAAGTTAATTGTTCAGACATTTAGCAAATTGTCACGTTTTCCGACGTTTTAGTAAATGATGCTTATAGATTTTTAAATAAAAGTAGGCTTTATATTTAAGAATTTTTAATTTTAAATCTTTTTGTTTATAAAGATCTTGAAAAAAATCTTGTTTATGATAATTGAATTAAATGTTTCAGCTTGCAACAGATAAGGAAATTTTAAGAATATTTAAGAATATTCTAAACTAGTGATAAATAGTCATTTTGATGAGTCTGAAAAAATCTGAATTTTTTTATTTGGAAGTATTTATTGATTAGTTTTTTTGGTATGGATAAAATATATCAGTATGCAGCTGATAATAAAAGTGTAAAATTTATCAATGTCTATAATAAGCTTGAAGTTCCAAAAATTCATTAATAACTTGAAATTGAATATAGAAGTTATAAATCACATCTGATTCAGGAAAATGCATCTACATATAATTTTATTTCCTACTTATCAACATTTCTTGATTTATTTTGGCATTATGATGTCACTTCTATTCAGAAATGCTTAATGATTTTTTCATTAGGAATATAATAAATTAGTTATACGAAAACGATGGAATTCATCAACTGTAATGAAAATATTTCCTAATTTTGCTTGTTTTTTTTTACTTATTTTTATTTTCTCAATTATGTATTGCAAAAGCGGATTTGTTTTAGTAAAAATCCACAAAATTTCTTGTAAATATGTCTTGTATTATAATTATTAATTAATAAATCAAAATGGATCATTCATATTCAACATTTTTCTATTTTATTTTTCGTATAATTATTTGTGATGATATTTAAAAAGAGAAAAACAATTAACCGTTTCTTTGTGAAATGAAATCCATGTTAAATGATTGAAAAAAGGAGATACATATAAGCATTTTACTTTCTTTCACAATATGTTGAGTAATTTTATTTAGACTACAAAGCAATACTTAGTTAAATAAAATAAAAATAAGTAAAATAATTTGTCCATTCAAAATTTTATGCATTAAGTAATCTATATTTTAAAATTCTTATGTAAATTTATGATAATTACTTTTGTGTACATTTAAGGCAAATTTACTGCGGGATTTTAAATTAACAAAATAAAACTTAAAAATTCTCATTCTTACAGTAAGTTTTTTATAAATTATTTAGTAGCACCGTACTTCTTTTAACTCTGAATAATAAACACTAAATATTGTGAAATAATTTCCTGGATATTTTAACAATTAAACCTGAAAATGTTTTATATAGCCGTAAAATGTTTATTATATATATATAATTCTATTGTATTCGGTCTAATTAAATTAATACTAATTGATAAAATGTATTAAGAATATTATTTCTTATTAGCTTAGTGCTTTTTATTTATTTAATTAATTACTATAAGGTAATTTTATTTATAAAATATTGCTTACACAAAAGTATTTGCATAATTTTATCCAATTTTGCTTAATTGAATAATTAAATCAATCTATTTTTACTGGAATTTATCTGAATATCCCTACCAAAATTTCTCATTCTGTTTGGTGACCTGAGATTAAAAAATGATTGTAAATTTTCTTGTTTTATTGAAATCATTTTATAATATTATATTGTTGTTTTATTGAAATAATTTTATAATATTTTATTTTCCGCGAATGTATTAACCTTTTTAAAAACCACTAAAAATTCTAAAAAATTTATAACTTCAGTTGCATTGCAATGTTTTCAAAAATCATACCATATGGGTAAGAATTATTTTTCATATTGTAAATAAATTTATATTCAATAGCTTCAATATTAATAATAAATTTAATGCTTACTTCAAATTATAACGATTTACTTTGTAATGTACATAAGTGAAAATATTTTGCCTTCCATCGAAATTTAGTGTTTCATTGGATATAAGATTTTTTTCATTCATAATACATATTTTCGAATTTCTATAAAAAACTAAATAGAACTGTAAGGAAAATTCCTTAATTGCACTTTATTTTATTTTATACCTGTATTCTTCATTCTTATGATAAATATTTTGTATTTTTGATTCATAAAATTATAGTTTTATGCTATTAAGTGTACCTGCTATTAGCGTTTTAAGCAGAATTAATAAATTTTAAAAATTTATATTCAAAGTAAGATAAATGTATAACAAAAATGTTTTTAATTTAGCTAATTTAATCAAATACTATCTAATTACTGTTAAGCTTCCTTTGCTGAAACTTTGGGCTGATATGCTTCTTTAAACAAAATTTCTCAAACATACAGTTAATTAAATCTTTTTTATAGCACTCTAATATTAAAAAAGCAATCTTCGTAAGATATTTAATAAACTTAAGTTTTTGCAAGCACTCCACCAGAAATTATTAAATGTAATAAAACATCTTTAATGATAAGAAATTAAAGGAAGTGAAATGAGCTTAAAATTAATTTACAATTATACGCAAATATGTTATATTAAAACAGTAAATTAAATTTAATTTTTAATTAAAATAAAAAAAGTTTAGTTTTTTGACTTTCAAGAAATGTAATAAGTTATATATTCTGAAAGATTTATTTTAGACTCACATGCTGTTTGCTTACTAAAAACAGTCACATTAATCGTGTTAATCTAGTAACATTTAAAATATATATATTGATTCTATCTTTACATTTAGAATTAACATTTATAAAATGTGAATAAAATGCTCTTTTTATTATTTTTTGTGAAGTTAACTACATTTAGATATGCATAAAATCTAGATTATTAGAATTATTTTACTGATCTAAATCATAGCAGAGCAGCTGCCCTGATTTATTTTCGAATTAATCATTTTATCATAATATCATAAACATATAAAATAACTTAATCATATTTATTTTCCCTGCTTAATATTTAAATTCTAACTTTCTGTAAATCTAGATTACCAAAAATTATGTGATTCATTAATATTTCATTTTACATTTTCTATGCAGTAATGAATGAAGTAACATGCAGTAATATAAGTAGTTATGCAGTATTCCTATAACGAAAGAAAATTTAAGATCTAAATCAAGTTATTACGAATTAATATAATATTTAATCAATATTTAATTATTTAATTATAAATAATTAAATATTTAATTATTTAATTATAAATAATAATAAAATATTTAATATTAATGATAAACAATCATTAATAATTAATTAAATATTTAACTATTATTTGCAAATCAACATGAAAACTAAAAAATATAAATCTTTACATTTAGAATTAATAAAGACTTTCGATAAATTTACAAAATATTATATTAGTCTTTTTTTAGGAATTGAATAAATAATGTTGAAACCAAACTTCCGCAAAATCATACTTGCAGTAGTTCTTGTAAATTAGAATTTTTCATATTTAATCTATGAAATCAGTTCCTTTAATGTTGTTTTCTCAGGTATACAATCGATGAAACAATGACAGATGAAGGCGTAACTTCGGAAGTCCATATAGTATCAGCAGACAGAAGAGATTCGTCATTATTTACTTGTGTAGCGGAAAATTCATTTGGAAAGGATGAAATGAATATCCAGATAATTGTACAAGGTAATTGCCTTAAATTAAATTATACTTCAAGGTTTGAATATTTTAAGAAACTGTAAGTAAAAATATCTATAAACAAGAATAATTTGAGTGAAAATAATTTGATTGTATAATAAATAATACCACAAATCTAAATTCAATCTACATTTTAAAATTTAGATAATGTGCGTATTATTTATAAAATTATTTCTAAATATCATAACTTTTATGAATGATGCTTCACGACTTCTAGATGAAATTTTAAAAATATCTTCCATAAATTCCCGCATAAGCAAATTTTAATTAAGTAAATTAATTAAATTTAGAAAATACATTATATATTGTAATTTCTGTCAATAAAAACTAAGTTTAAAAATGTAGTATCCCATTAAACTCCAAGAAATTTATTTAAAAATAGGAGAATGCATCATTCTTGCAAATTAATAACAAAATATTGCTTTCTTCTAAACTCAATTAAATTTACGTTTATTTTTCATTGCCTAATTTCATTTTATTTAAGATTTCAACTCATAAATCCACTTTTAAAAATGCATAACAATTTAAATGATTAAAAATAAAAAATATTTTATACATTCCTTAACCTGCTTGATTTTTGTCTTGACAATAAGTTGTTACTAGAAATTAAATGAATGCTACTTTAACTAAAATTTTAATTCTATGTTATGAATAATATGCTATGAATTGAATGAACATATTCATTTCAATTGAAAAAGAAATAATACCGATTTTTTTCTTGAAACAATTTTTAAGAAATACCAATATTATATCGGATATTTAAAAAAAAAAAAAAAAAACAGTCATTTCTATTGGTTTACCAATAAAAATGTCGATTTTTTTGCGAATTCTATTTTCTAACACAATCACACACGCTTTTAATGTCTTTCTTATTTTCTTTGGACTTATACTATTGAAAATATGAAAAAAATTAATTTAATTTTTAAGGTTATTCTAACATTTTTAGCCGTTTATTTAAAAATTAATCTAATTTTTTTAAAAATATGCGGATAGATTTTCATCACGAAATTGCCGTAAACAAATTAAGATGCATAAACATTTCACGCATATTCTATTCAGTAAAAAATAATCAACATGATTATGAAATTAACTTACATAAAACCATTCATTATATTGAAACTATTTTTTCAAAGAATATGCTGATCATAAAATTTAATAAATTGACACATTCGAAATAATAGAAATTAAAAATTCATTGACGATAAAAATGTCATGAAAAAACTCTACATCTGATATGATTTCAAAAATAGTTCTAGACGTATTGTGTATATGTTGAAAAGAAAGCAAAAGGTATCCAAAATGTAGGAAATAATTGATTTTAAAATCACGCATCTCTTATAAAAATAAATTATCTGCTTTTCACATCATCTTTCCAGGAGAAATGTCCTTTACTAAATAAAAAAAATGGCTTATGAATACATGAACTATATCCTAAACAGGCTTGTCATACATTATTTTGGTTTATGATCTATCAAATAAACATCAAAGCTATGGATAGCATTAAATTATTTTCGTTATAAACACAATTTATGTATCATTCCTGAACATACGTATACTGATGATGTTGTCAATTCCAAAAATAATAATATATTAGCATATATCACGTATTCAAAATAGTAACTATTGATAGTGTTGTTTGTAACTTTATGAAACAGAATTTGCAGAATAATTTTTAAATGATTTTTTATTATTTGAGTAAAAAGTAAAATTATATTGTTTGTGTATTAATTATTTATTATGTTATTTTTGTACTTTATTAATATTTATATTTGCATCAAAAAATAATTCCCAGTACATTAAATTTCACTTATTTATAGTATTTTTTATGTTATGCTTGATTTTAGTTTTAATGTGTGAAAAAAAACTATATGTGAAAGAAAACGAGTTATTATTAACGTTTTTAGAAACTTCTGCCTTCTCTATCATAATTGCAGTGTTGTTGTAATATTTTCAAGAAAAACAATATTTAACTGATTTGAAAGAAATGAACGTATAACTAACCTTCATATGTGCAACTTCTTGTCATGAAATATCAGAAAATGCCATAATAAAAATATGGGTTAATTGCTCTTACTTCTCTCTTTATCTGTAATATACCATTAAAGAGTGAAGTTAGAATTAATGGTTTTACGTCAGTCAGACAAAAATGTCTTATTATCATTAATAAATTTTTATAACCTAATAATAAGAATAACATTAATAACAAAGAATAAATAACTACTAACAATAATAATATTATTATTATTGTTAGTGGTTATTTATTCCTTCTGAGTTAATATAAAATTAATCGCTGATGGCAGTAAATTATTGCAGATAAAAAGAATGTATTAATGATTTGTTACAGAGTAGTACATTAAAAAATAACAATCTCACAATATTTTTTAATGGTTAATTTCAATTGAACTACTGTTACGCTCAATGATTATCCTGTATTTAAAAGAACTTAAATATTTGCAGATAGTTTATTTTATGCCACTATTTCAAATTCCTCTCCCTTCAAAAATTATGCTATAAATAATTCAAAACTATGACTTTTTCTACAAAGTTTATCAGATAGCAGCTAATATTCCTACATTAGAAGCAAAAAGAACATCCATATAAGAAATAATTAACTTCACAATTTATACACAAGAATTAAAGGTAATGCAAAATAATATCGAAATCGTACGCGAAAGGAAAAATGCCACCTGGAAATACCACACGTAGGATCGCAAATTACAGGAAGCAGTTGATGACGTCGAGCGTACGCCAGAATTACAAGAGTGTAAAAGCGAGTTAAATAAGGATCTGTGGCAAAGAAGAAAACATGTTCACAGCCGCTTAGTGCCACGATCACATAGGCAAGACATAGAAGATGCATGGTCGATATTTTATGTAGTATAATTATCGCCCGACTGAAATGTGGGCTTACACAAATGGAAGAATCTAAGCAACATGGAATCCCCAAAGTGCCCTTTTTATGCTGTGACAATGATATCAAAATGATGAATATATCAGTAGACGCTACAGTATAGATCGCCCCCAAGTGACAATGCCAAAGGAGGTCCGGTATTTGTCAGAAACTATCAAAAAGAACTAACAGAACACAACGGAGGACCTGTGGCTTCAGCTATGGTCAGTCACGGGTACGACCGTTTCGAAACAAACCGTATACAGATGTTTGGGACAGAATGGTCTTAAAGATGGTAGGCTATCACATGTATTCCGTTCATGGCATCTCACTGTCATCAGCTGTTACCATGGAGTAGAAAACATGGACTGTAGACAGTGGGCTTGAGTTACATTTTCTGGTGAGACAAAATTTAGCTTGCCGTCTAATTCAAGTAAGCCTTTCATATGGAAAACGCCAGATACCCTGTACCACCAAGACAACATCATTGAACACCATCATTAATGTCATACAGGAGTACTCGTTTGGAGAGCCATTATACTGGACTCCAGAACAGATGTGTGCATTCAAATTGGAACTATAACAGGCTAAATTTATAGGAGCACTATTCTGGAAAAACATCTCCGTTTGTTTAGGAGTACCGTGATTACTATTTATGTTTATGGATGACAATACTCACCCTCACCTTTCGAACATCGGAGCATATCACCCGTACAGAATGCCTATCATTTTCACCGAACTTGCATCAGATAGAACATGTTTCGGATATGTATGGCAGATGAATTACCCCTCATTAACCAGATCTTACGTCTGCACCTAATCTTGTAAAGCGTTTTGCTTGTTGAGTGGATTTCTCTACCTCAAATGCTGCTCGTCAATGTAATCCTCAGCATCCCTTGGTGTTAAACTTAATGTATTTTTTCGGATGAGAAACAAATGATATATGTAATTCCATACATTGTGTGTTTCCTATGTGAAAAAATACTGTCCATTAACCATCATACCAACAATGATCTGTTCTGTTATTGTACGGACCATATGTGGTGTAGCTGCTGTAGGGAGTTATAGTCGTGGTTTGTATGCCTGATATCATACATACACCATCTCTTTTGTCATGTCCTTTCGCATTTGTTTAATACATGGCTTTTATGAACAATTCAAATTGATTTTACTTCTGAACCTTAAATGACGGTTCCAGCATTATCCTTTATTTACTTACATGCATGTATTAGAGGTGAATATGAGTTAAAACGTGTGGGCAGTTCCAGTTTTTTTCAAATTTAATTAGTGTCAAAAATATTTCTGGTCAAATCATAAAGTAATGTTAGAAAAGTTTAAATTAATTCAAAATTTTCACTACTAAGTAATGTATATTCATTTAAATAAATGCAGTTTGAAGCATTTTTAATTTTTGGTAAATATGTCATATTCTGTTTCATTTTATTTATTTATTTATTTTACTTTTTAAGCTCATATTATATTTATTGTTTACCGAGTTCATTTATACAACAATAATTACAATAATAAATAATACATGAAATAGGTTTGTTATATAAATTTAATAAAAGTTATCAAAAGGGAAATGTGAACTATTTTAGAATATATTTCGATATACAAATTTTGCTTATTTAGAACCATTTCTTAAAAGAATTTTAAAAATCTATTTAAGATTACAAGTAGCCCAAAATAATTATTTTTCATTGAAAATACTACCCAAATCAAATCATACATGTTGCTACATTCATTACTTTACAGAACAAATTTTAAAATATTTACTTTCTAATTCTTTATTAACTAAACTATTAAATTTGTACAACTTCACATACGAATTTTGAAATTGTCATTTTCACTGAACATTTTTTTAGTGCTACTAAAAGAATTTTAAAAATAAATCTGAATGAATTATTTTGTTGGGAATATATGAAAACAATGTTTCTTTATTTAAGTTAAGTAAATTTATGTTATTTTTTATGAGTATGTTAATATTGTTTTTTTGAAAACTTGTAGTTTGTATCTAAAAGCGAAATATATAATTATGCAATGCAAAAAAATCAAGCAAATCAATTTTTTTTTGCTTGTACTTTATTATTGACAGTAGTTTTTAGAAAACTTTATTCCATTTTCCCATTACTAACCCATTTTTAGCAAATTTTTCTGTCAAACTCTGATGCGATCACATAATGTTTGTATACAAAGGTTACTTTTTGCTTGTGGCTTTGCTTAGACTTTTTTTTACCCACTTAACACTGACCGTATCCTTTATGTTAAACCAACACTTTCAAAAACTTTGTTTTTGGTACCCATTTTCTACACTCCCCTCGGCGTATGCATTATTTTGTGTATAATTTTTATGACTTCCGGAGGGGTGAAGAGATAGTCATTCGACTGTCGAAGACGATACTGAAAGGATTAAAGACAAGATCAAGAACATTTCTTAAAAGAAAGAATGTAGTAAAATTTGAAATCGAACAAATTATTAAAAATATGTAGCAAGATAAAATGAAATTTGGATAATAAAATGGATTCTAGAATTTTTGAGTTTTGTTACATCCGGAGCTGCTGCAGAATCCACCAAAATTTGATTTGGCATCATCACAGTTGAAATAGATGTTTCCTCATGAGGACAAAAAAGTCGCCATTTTTTTCTGAGAGATTCGATTGAGAATGATGCCAAAATTCCGGATCCAATATGCTTGTTGCTCTTGTCTTCACTTGCTGTCATCTACCTACTATGTTATCACAACAACTTCTCCCTCCCATGAACTGTAGCTATAAGCTACAAGTGAATTTTTGCTAGTTATTTTTTTAATTTTATTATCATTAATTAAATTTTATTTATATTCAATCTGTATAACTATATGTAAAGCGAATATTAATTGATTAAATTATAAAATACTTAAGATACAAATTTCATTGTAAAAATAAAATGATTAACATTTTACTTTGTTTGTTATTATTCAACTGCGATGACATTTTATTGGTATTTTACCAATGTATGAATTGAATTGAATTTTATGAGTAAATGTAAGTTTCTTATCTACTGTAATATAACTAATATTTGTATAATATTTCAAAATTCTTCATTAAACTTGAAGGTTCCATTTAATTTTTTATCCTTCGCAAACAATTTTTTTATTAAGCGCTCATATGTAGCCAACTGCCTAACACGTGTTTATAAATAAATTTCTCTAATCAATGGATGCTAATTTGATGTTTAAATTTTTGTTGTTTAGAAAGACCTGACAAGCCTTTCAAAGTAATTGCACATGAAAGCACAAGTCGGACGATTTCCATTTCGTGGTCTCCACCATATTCAGGCAATAGTCCCATACTGTCTTACACATTACAGTACAAATCTAGCTCAGGTAAGGTAATCTTACTTAATTTTCAAAGAAATATATTTTTATGTTCCTACCTAACCTCATAGAGGGAGAGAAGAACGTGAACTAATTTTTCTTCAAAAATATTTCAATGGGTGCTTGGGTTTTCATTCTTAATCAACTAACTTGTTTAATATATATTATATATTATTTAATTCGCACAAAAACTATCATAACTATCATAGAGAAAAACAGTACTGTGAAATTATCACTAATGAAATAAAACCTATATTTTCTTCCAATTAAAAGAGATATATGTATTTAAAAGAATTTCAAAGAATTTATTAATATGTAAATAAAAAATATTTCTAAAATCTCCATTATAATTTATTATTGTCAGTAAAAGAATATGCACAATTCTATTGTTGATATATATTTTTTCCTGCAATGTCGACAAAGCAACATTTTTACAATTACAGTAATAAGCAATTATATCAAATACAACTTTAGAACACTTTAGTAGCACAGAAAAATATCAACTTTTATGATTTTACTTTTAATTATATACAAAATAGAAGTAATTTTTATTATGACAATTTTTTAACTTCATTTTATCCTATGTAAAAAACAAAACATTTAAACGTTTTTTTTTTTTTTTTTTTTTTTTTTTAATGGACATAGTAGTTATTTGGTTATATTTATCAACGTTTGTGTTCTTTAAAATAAGTGATGTGAAGTAAATGCAGTGAAATTTTGGACATGCGAGAAATAAAAAAGTAGTATATTTCGGCTAGCTGCGCCGGAGTTTACGAGGTTCCTAGGTCCGTAGGACCTCACCCTCACCTGGAGCTGGAAATGATCTGGTGAGCTATAGCTATGACTGACTGGTATATTATTGGTTGAAAACTTGAGTGGGAGGAGCTTAGTTAAAAATTTAAGTTGTCTGGAAATTTTAAATTAAAGTAATAATTTTAAATATTATAATGATAGAAAGTTTAATAATATACTGATTTAATTAGGTAATAATAATAGAAAATTATTATGTTAATTAGATATATTTACGTAAGTGAAATTAAATTATTCTGTCTGGAAAATATTGAGTCAGTAGCTTTTCCATAGGGGACTTAATTTCTTTGAGTTCTTTTATTAGCTTTTTAATTCAAGGATTCCTTTAAAAATAGCTTTAAATTCATTCATTATAAAGATTAGTTCTAAAAAAGTAGTATTTAATTTCCCTTTGTCCTTGACTGTACTTTGAAAACTCAAGTTTTGACTGACACTCTATGTTTAGAATGTATTGCTCACGCTTCATTACTTTTGATATAAATTAATATATGAAATGTAAAAGTTGAAAAATGAATCATTATTTTATTAATATTCCTTTGATATAAACTAAAAGAATGAACCAATGTAAATGGTCACTTTGTAAACTTCTTTTTAAATGGAATTATAAAGCTGCAAATAAATAAAAAGATTTAAACTCATTAAGTAAAAAACACTAGCATTTATATTTAAATATAAAACTTGTTCTTTAAAGTATGAATTTATTCATTTATTATATTAAACTAAGTTTACTTATGTCTATAAATTCATAATTATTTGTTGTGATGATATAAATATTGAGATTATGTTAGATTTACCTACCTGAATATGAATAATAACAACTTAAATATACAGCCCAAAAAATAAATAATAGAGTATTCGTTTATATTTGTGTAAGTTATAACTCTAACTTCAACTATTTTGACAATTTCATTTATTGAGATGTCAAAATATCTCATTAAGCAATAATTGATACTTGATATAAATTTAACAATATTTTTCAGGTGCATTTTAAGGTTGAAACTGAATTTCCATTTTAGATAACATATCGTTATTTATTCCGAGAAGACAAGGTAGTGCTTTTGTTTAATAAGAATAAAAAATGGTTGATAAATAATGGTCTACTTGAATATGAGCAACTAAGCCAAAAGTAGATTTTTCCCTATCTATTTCATCAATTTTAGTAGAAATGTCAATATTAAAACTAGCTTATTATTAACTTTAGTTTTTCTAAATAAAACGTGGTTTTATATGTTAAAATATTAACAGCTAATTATTTTTTTTATTTCATATATTTTAACACCTATAGGTTATGCAATTCTTATCATATTTCTTAATTAAACTCACAAAGTAAATTTGAAATTAGATAGATAGGAATACAAAAATAAAAATTAAATTGTAAAAAAATTTTCTAGAAAAGAAAGTAATTTAAAATTTTCAAAAATAAAATAAGTAAAATAAAAACTATGAAGTAACTTACTCAATTATATGAAGAGGAACTTTTAGCTTCGCATTTTATCCTTGTTAATAAACAAAAGACGAAACAATTAACACATAGTTTTATAAATTCCAATGAATGAATTAAATGAGTAAATACCAAATATTTTTCAGAAAAAAACTAAAAACTTTTGATGAAAAATTTTAATTGAAGTTTTGTTGATAAATTTATATCCTTGATTAAAAATTTTTAAATTTATAAAATTAAAATCTTGTCTTAAAAATCTTAAAAATTTACTCTTTAGTAAGCGATTCTGAGTATAGATGGCAGCACAATTTCAGTAATAGTTTTTGAATGAGAAAAAATATTTGAGATAGCTATAAGTTAATAATCAAATTCATTTTAAGTTTTTATTATTATTTCCAGATATATTTTTATTTTACGGTAAACTTAAATGTAGGGTGATGAGAAATTTTTACTAGCCAAATTTAAAAGATAAACATTATTAATTTAACTATTATGCTTCCTATTATAAATTTTCTGTAAGTATGATATTAGTATGATATTTAGTCATTTTTGGATGGACTGGAATTATGAAATGTATACTGTGTCTAATTTTGAATTATTTACTTTGAAGGAGTATGCTAAATCTACGAAGAAGATGAAAATTTATTATTTGAAAATTATAGAAATATGAAAACCAGGATTTTATCTTTTCATTCTTTATCATAATTCTATTGAATCATCTATTTCGCAGATTCTTTTGCTTACATACAAAATAATGACATCTTTCCAATTTATAAATTTTTTTTTATCCTATCAGCTGTTGAATTTTTTAATTTCGCTTTTCCCAAATTCATATGATTGAATGGTAATGTATTATGAGAATGTTATTATGGAATTCGCTTCAATTAAAGTTTTTCCTTCTTATAATGACAAGAAATATAAAATTATAAACACTGGAAGTGAAGATTTAATAAGACCAAAACGGACTTTAGGAATTTAATTCAGTTAATAGAAATATTTTCTGCATGTTCGAGGAAAAACACTAATCTAAGCTTCTAGGACGCAAACTGTCCACACCATTTTCTTTTAATTTTCACATTCAAAATAGAGAATTACTTTATTTCCCTCTTATTAATAATTACACCAAGAAGGGGGAATTTTTTTTATCGTAAATCCATTAATCAAGCAAATTGTTCCAACATTCGAACTATTTTTTGATGCTGAAATTGATACCGCGATCTAACCATTTGTCATCATTGGCTTTAACACATCTACTTCATATGCACATTGTCAAATTGATTCCCAATATTTTCGGGTGTCAGTATTTTATTCCAAATAAAGCATTTTTTGTAAAAAAAAAATGGAAATGACCAAAATACAGTGTTTATCAATCGGAGTTCTTTTTATTGTTAAAACATTTGTTTTTAGAATACCAAACTTAATAACAAATGAATGTTAAATTTAACTGTCAAAGTACAGATGAGTTCAAAAATTTTATTATTTATTACTTCTTAAGCTTCGATATTTTATTATTATCAAAGGATATTATTTAATCAACAGAAAAAAAAATTTTTCTTTTAGATTTTATTAATACATATTTGTGTGGTATTTTTACGAAGAAGACAATATTCATTACGTAGGGTCACTTAGAAAAGGAAGTAATGAGAACACAATTTTAAGAGGCGCTTACGCAGAAAATCATAAACAAATAAAATTTAGAATTTAGTCTCCATGTTTAACATATCATTACAATCGAAAATTCTCTTTTATCATATTAATCTTCAACCAGACCATTTTTAAGTACTTTTTAAGTAGATTTCATAAAATGTTACAATCATATATAATGTAGAAATAAATGTGTCATGTGGGTATATAGTCTAAATAAAGTCTTGACATCTGTTTATAAATACATTACCTTGACGAATCCCGTGAGAGATAGTTTCTAAATGTTGGAAAGGCAAATATAAACTATTTTTCAAAAAAAAAAAAACAGTAATTAAATTTGAATGGAGCTTACACTTGTAATTATATGTAAGAAATGTACTTACTCATTCTATTTTGAGCTGATAGTTAATAATAATATACGTTAAATACTTTCACAATAAATCAGGTATTGAATCATTTGGTTTGGAATGTGCAGTCAATTAAAATTTCTAAGAAATCATTTCTGAAAATTTCCATCAGTAATTAATTTCTTTGATCATATTTTTTACTAATTAATACTTGTTCAAGTATTATTCATTTGTATGCTTAAGACTTCAGAAATATCAGAAACAAAAAGAAAAATTTAAAATTTGATATTCACAAAAGTATTTATGTTATTGAGGAAATTTTTACTGTCTATGTACCAGGAAAATATATGAACATTTTTAAATCTTTCACATTCTTTTTATTTCATTATTTATTTAAAGTTAAAATTTATACTATTGTTTATTTTATTTTGAGACTCAAGAGAAAAACACTGCACCATAATAATATTTTAAAGCATTTCAATTTTTTTTAAACTTTCTTTTATCTAAAAGATCAATTTGTCATAAAAATTAAACAATGTTAAATGAAATATGAAGCAGGTGTTCTTCATAAATACCATTTTAAGCTCGTCAACTTTCAATAGATGACATCACATACCTTAAAAATTGCATAGATTTTTCAGCTCATTATTATTGCCAATAGATGGCACCACCAACCTATTTTGTGAATTTCGGTATCTTATCATTACCCAAAGTTATTTAAGAAAAATAATAAATAAAAATAAATAAATAAATTTAATTAAATCATGGGAATTGTGTGAATTTTAACCACATATTTCCCCTAATTAATAGTATTAAGAGACATGATTTTATATACGGTTATAAATATTTTTAATTTTATTTTATTTTTATACATAATTTAAACTAACGATTGTCTTTTTTCTCAAACTGTAAATAAAGTAAAGAAAATATAAAAAGAGGTGAAATTATTTTTTTATTAGGAAAACAACTTGATTAATTTAATTGTTTAAAATATTTACTGGAATGATTCTTAGTTTACCTTTATATTAATAATTTGTTTACAGAAAATATTTCTAAGCAAAATAGCTATTAATATCTATTTCCACAAAATTATATTATCAGTATCATAAATTAAACTTTGAATGTTTCTGAACATATGATTAATTACAGCTAATTTTTTAATAAAAATAAAATGTTATACACAAAAACGTTATAGGATATAAAGCAAGTTGTTATAAGAAAATTAAAGTAAAACATTAATTCTCTTTTGTTTGTATACTTGTGCTTATAGATAGTATTTTAATATACCCATAGATGTCACAAATAATATTTCAGTAATATTATTAAAAAAATCTGAAGGGTTACATCTCATCTTCATTTCAAAAATTTCAATTCAATATTTCTACATTATATGAGAAGTTCTATATATTTTCATATTTAATTCCAACTTTCATAAATGGTAAAAATTTTAAGTGAGTATATAATTTTAAGTGATTAATGAATAATTTCGTAATTAATGTTATTTTCGTTGATCATTTTAGGAAGCTGGAAAGATGATGCTAAGGAACTAACGGCCTCGGGAGCTGATAGTAAAGCAGTCATTACAGGATTGCTACCAGCTACAACCTATCATTTTCGAGTAATGGCAGAAAACTCTTTCGGGAAGAGTGATTACAGTTCGTATGTTTCAGCTACTACAGATTTAGAAGGTACCTCGGATTATCTATATTTCCTTATCATCCATTATTTATTCGCAAACTTTATCTTCGTTTATTTATGCATCAAAATTAATTTTAAAATCAGTTATGATCCATCTTTTAATATTATTCAACTTACATAATTGTAACAAATAAAATATTACTAAAAAATGAAAAAAATATAATCTATCATTGATAAATTATCTTTTTCTAAATACAAAGATTCACAATCTTGGTCTTTCTTCATGAAAATTGGTGTTTTTGTTTATATTACGACCAATTCCTAGTTCCCAATAAAAGAAGTTAAGTAACAGTTAATAATTAAAGATTTCTATATTTCATAAAATATAAGTATTTATATTTTTCATTCTTTGTAAAAAATAATTGCTGTAAGAACAAATATCATGCATAACAGAGATAATGGTAACCTGTATAATATATAATTTTTTTTAATCTATTATAGCATGTGCATAATAAACACATAATAATATATAGTAATAATATATAATACCAAATTTAATGAACACGTTTCTTTTTAAATCTGAATATCAAAATATGCGGGAAGTAAATACTGCTAAATTACTGTAAATACATATATCTCTATAATATATTATGTCTTGATACACAGATGATAAAAATTGTCTGATATTTGTAGCTTTTTAAATTTCTAAATATCAAATCGGTGCCGGAAAATAATTTAGAAATGAAATATAGTATTGATATATGTATATAAATATTTTTTTCAACCGTGGGGCACTTGGGTTACGAACCCTATGCCAAAACAAGACCGGAAACTGGTACTCATTTGTCGTTACCCTGGGGGCACCTGTGAAGCAAGTCACGAAGGCGAGTAGCGTTGCCCACGCCATACCACCACAAACCCGTTTATCCCGACCTGTCGCAAACACTATGGTTGCCATAAAACTTCGTATGACGCAACATTCTTACATGCGTTAATTTACATTTGATACGTTTGTTTTCTCTGATATGTTTCTAAAGTAATATTTTCTCCTGTAATAAATTTTAAAAAGGATTGTAATGTGCAAAAACTGTTCTGAATAATTTTTTAAGAATTTAAATTGTGTTTCATAAATACAAAAAAAAAAAAAACTTTTTTTGAACATTGTAAGCAATTTATTATAGTAAGTATATTAGTATAATATTACTGAGAAGCAATAGTACATACTTACAATATATAACCCTATGTTATATCTTACATAAATAATATATACCTGCATATGGTGTTATAAAAAAAGTATATATAGTTGAGAATTTTTTATTAAATTATATTATACTGTAAGTAATATATAACAACAGGTTTCACATACATAATAACTAACAAAAATACAAAATAACATTTCATACATATTGTAGGTACATATTATTTTTTTTTACTTACTAGTAAGTAATATATTCTTGCAGCATATGATTTAAGAGTAATACATATTTAACATATAACATAATCTAAAATAAATTTTAAAGTTCTGCATTTTAAGTCTGTAACAATGAGAATATCAATATAAAATATTTTTTACGTTGTTTTTCAGTTTGTAAAGAATAATAAAATTAATTTAAATAAGTTTGTAAGGAATAAACTTTCGTAATAATATTTCTGACTAAAACTAATGTTTTCTCCTGCTATAAATTTAAAAAAAGATTTTATAGTACATAAACTATTCTTAATAATTTTTTAAAAATTAAATAAAATTATGTTATACAAATGCAAAAAATAGTTTTCGTACATTGTAAGTAATTTATTATATTAGTATAATATTACTGACAGGCAATAATACATACTTACAATATATAAGCCTGTGTTAAAACCAACATATGGTGTTATAAAAAAAGAACTAGCAGAAAGAGAGAAACTATTTTTTATTAAATTATGTTAAACTGTAAGTAATAGTGTAACAACAGTTTTCATACACAAAATAACTAACAAAAATGAAAAAATAAACTTTTTGACACATTATAATTAACTAGTAAGCAATATATATTTACAATATATAATTTGAGAGTAATAAATATTTAACATATAATATAATCTAAAATAAATTTTAAAGTTCTGCATTTCACTGAGCCATTTATTTCATTTTATTTTTATTAAATGTTTTTGTGGCGGAAAAATACAAAATTTAAAAACATAACAAAATTAATGTACAAGCACTGTAGTTCAGATACAAATAAAATGATAAGCACTTCGAACAAGATACCATGTAATACGATGCTAATTTTAAGCTTAGTTACATTTTAAATAGGCCTTTACAGTAATTAGAAAATATTATTTTTATTTATCTTAAGAATAGAGTTATGACTTTTTCGTAAGTTTCTTTATCAAAATATGCAAACCCAGACTGTGCCAAAAGGGCGATTTTAAAGCGAAAGTAGCAAACCGTAAGCATCATAAAATAGTTTCGACTATTAATGGTTTAAACGTTGAGTTTTTATTACTTTTATAATGACTCACAAAATAATCTTATGGTCTATGTGCAACGTTTGGTAGCAAAAAAATTCTGAAAAATTTGCTTTAAATCCCTTCTCAAGGCCATTAGCAGAAAACTCCATACAGATACATTATGGTCGCCAAGATTTGGACAGCGGAAATGTCATGCGTTCGCCTGGGTAATTAAGGTGCTCTAACATTTATACATCATCACAGAAGATAGGGCTGAGAAACACAGAGAGAAGAGAGAAAGAAAGAAAGCAACATCCACACCCTAACTGGAATCGAACCCGGGGCCCACAGCTTAGGAGTTAAAAGCGATAACCACTCAGGCATCCGTTGGCTAATATAAATAATTATATACAACAAAATTTTACAAGTTTGTAATTTTTTAACTGTAAAGAGAATTTTTTTATATTTTTTATAATTTTATATCAATTATGCTAAAAAAATAATTTTTAATAATTTTTGTTCCTAATTTTAAAAATACTTATTTCGAAGAATAAAATAGGTTTACAAGATTATTTTTCAAAGCGAAACCGTCCATAATTAGAATAAATTGCTGATGCTTTTAAATCATATTTACCTCTAACTTTACTTGTTTTTATTAGTTTTAAAGAAAGAATCAAACCTTCATAAAATTATAATTTGGAAACTAAAAATTGTAATGCCCTTTTAATGTATAATTTTTTTCCCTTAGCGCTGCATAACATAATTTAAAAATCACTTCATATTTTCAGTTCCTGGAGGTCCACCCTTAAGTGTACAAGCGGATGCGATTGGTTCTCATACTATTCGAGTTACATGGCAGGTACTCATTTCCCTGTGTTTTTAAGGACAATAAAATTCATCAAGTCTTTTCAAACTTAACACATTAATGTCTTTACAAAATATATTAATTAGTTATTTTAGCAGATCATTTATTGATTCAAAGAATAATTGCAAGTTTATTTAAAATCTTTGGTTGATTTAAGGTTACAAATCATTTAGACTTCAATTGTAATTTTTCTTTCAACTGTATGATGGGAATTTTTTACCAGTTGAATAAATTTATTTTTTGTTTGTTAGTTTAATAAATGTAATTTGTTTTGATAATATTTCATATATTTTAAAAAATCCCATTATTTCTAATATTTTTAATTATTTTCATTTTTTTCTAACCATTTGTACATTCGTTCAAAATTCATTATGGTGTTCATTCAAATTATAATTATAAATAATAATACTTATGGATTTTTATTACGCTTTTCAATGTCTAAATTATCAATCAATAGGTATTTTTAGCTTATTAAAAATAGTTATAAATTTTCTTTCAAAAAATTCTTAGTTTCTATGAAATTATTATTTTTTACAGATATTAGTCAAAAATATTTTAATTTCTAAACATTCCTAAAAATTTTATTAGTAATAAAACATCTATTCTTAATTTATTTTACTTCCATTGTCATCATAATTAATAAATTTATTGTTACAAATTAACTTACCAAGTAAAATTTAAATTTAGTTACATCAAATATGCTTACCTTCAAATATGCACCAAATACATCAAATATGCATAATGCATTCCTAAATCAAATTCGCACATCAAATATCATAATGAGGCTTTGAATCAAAATGGAAAATATATATTTAGAAAAAATCGTTCATCCTTTTTTCAGGAACATCTTTTCAACTATTTTAAAAATAGTAAAAATTAGGTTTAAAATTTAGTGTCATTGAGAATATTTTATGGTCTTTCAGTTACGTAATTTCATAAATAGCAATTTTTATTTAGCTGTACTTTACAACAACCTTTAATTAAAATAAAGAGATGTCAAATTTTCATGCATTTGAATATATAATTTCTAATTAGCCTCCCGCAGCAGAATTACAGAATGGAAGGTTAACTGGTTACTATGTTGGCTACAAAGTTCATGGATCATCAAAAGCGTATACCTACAAGACCCTTGAAATCACGGACACTTTTAGGACAGAATGCTTGGTTACCAATCTGAAAAGACTCACGACATACAGTGTCATTGTTCAAGCCTTCAACAGACGTGGTGCTGGTCCACCTTCCGAAGAAATCAAAGTAAAGACTAAGGATAATGGTAATTTTTGTCTATTTTATATAAAACTAATACATTTTAAACATAGACATGCATTGCTACAAATTATACGGTTTCCTCGGACACACTGACACAGTAAGGATATTTATTTGCTGATACATAGTTTTTTAGCTCTGAATAACCGATTATTGAAAACAACCTAATTCTGCAAAACAGTTGAGGGAAATTAAAAATTTCACAAATATAAATATTCAAAATATCTCTTGAATGTTATAAGATATCTAAAAATGGTAAGTAATGATAATGAAACGAATACTATTAAACACTCCATGTTCAGTGGTATGTTGAAATAATTATTTTAATAATAATGTTTGTTATAAACAGATAATAGAGAAATTCTTATGCTTATAAAATTGGAATTTGAATTTATTTCTTTTTTTCTATAAAAGTTTAATTTTATGAACAGAGTAAATGCTGGCAGATTTGATTTTTGAAGATGGCGTATTGAGTTTATAAAAAATCAATCTTGTAATAATTTAGAATCATAAGATATCATAAGTTGTTCTTATTTCAATTTATCAAAGTTGGAATATTTTCGTATAACAAAAAATAATAAAACAAATTAAAAATGCAATTTATTTGCTGATTATAAGCAATTTAAATTTTATGATGATAGTCATTTAAAAATACTTGATTGATTTGAAAGAAACAAAATTTAAAAAGATTAATTTTGTATTTTAAAAAATAAAATTATTTGCTATGTAGAAAATAGTTAAAAAAATTTTTCTTCCTTATCATCTGTTTTGCATAAACTGAAATATCGTAAAAATAATAATAGATTGAAATAACGGAAATATATATAACTGTTCCGATATTAAATGACTACTAATTTTAGTTTTAAAACATTTTTTTTTTAATTTCTGTGCTCGATCGTCTGTATCATAACTTAATTGTATAGTTATAAAGTATATATATATATATATATATATATATATATATATATGTATATATATGTATATATATATATATATGTATATATATATATATATATATATATATATATATATATATATATATATGTATATATATATGTATATGTGTGTGTGTGTGTGTGTGTGTGTGTGTGTGTGTGTGTGTGTGTGTGTGTGTGTGTGTGTGTGTGTGTGTGTGTGTGTGTGTGTGTGTGTGTACACATATAAAAATACAATAATTTCAATTTTTTATTAATTTTCTGATGGATAAAAAAATGGATATTTACAGCATTGTACTGAGCATTAATTTCCCTGGTAATAACACAGAACCAGAAATTTTCCTATTATTGATTGGCATAATATGATTAAAACTAGTCTATAGATGCAGATGTGTGTATGTACAGCTTCTTGATTAGAACTTCATTACTAATCAGAATACTTTCGAAATGTTCATCATTTTTTCAATAACTTTAAAAATGGTAGGAGA
The DNA here is from genome assembly GCA_037975125.1 of Latrodectus hesperus. Lineage (NCBI taxonomy): Eukaryota > Metazoa > Arthropoda > Arachnida > Araneae > Theridiidae > Latrodectus > Latrodectus hesperus. The sequence continues at coordinate 41,621,457 of CM075861.1, read as the reverse complement.
ACTATGCAATTACATTAATTCGAAAAAGGTTCCTAAAGAAATATATTTTTTCGATGAAACTAATAAGATATTTATAAATTATAGTAGTTAACAAAGGTAATAAAATATAAAAATTGAAATTATTGTTATAATTTCTTCATATTATTAAACTTAATCCAATAATGCTCCTTAATTTTTTCAAAAACTATGTCTGAAAATACTGCTGCAAAGTTATCAAATGTAGGCTTTACTGCAAATAAAATAGAGGGGAAATCATTTTATTCTATAATCACATATTTCTGCACTTCCACTAAGATCAATAGATGGCAGCACAGTGACACGTATTTATGGATAAGTTAAATTTTTTAAATATAAGTCACGAATAATTTATCTTAGGTTATTTACTGATGCGTGAAATTTTGATTATCTGCTTCCCTAACATTATTTCCTTATTCATTGCGCTCTTCAGTCTTATATTATTTAAAAAAAATTTAGCCACATTTTGTTACAAAGAACTAGTTTCTCGAACAATATTAATTGAAACTTGCAAAAGTTTAAATATACTAATTAACTTACATCAAATATAGAATTACTTACAATAAATGTGAAAAAAATCTAATGTATTTAAGTGATTAATCACTATATTTAATTTGAAATTTTAAACAATAAATAATGGATTTTAAAATATATTTGATTTATTCTCGTAACCTATAAAATAAGGGAAAATAAGTATGGTTTTTAAATTAACAATTCTCTTCTCAATACGTTTTTGATTTTCAATACTTTCATAATGAGAAAGTATTGAATTTTATTTTATTTCAATTTTATATAGCATACTTTAAAATTTTCTATGTGAGTTTGGTAATTTTAATTACTAAGTAAATTAATGAACCGTAATAATAACGTAGTTTTGAATATTGAAAATAAGAAATTTAAATTTTGAAAAGTCGTACATTATTATTTAAAATATATTGCTTAGTTAATGACTTAAAATAAATTCAATATTGAAATCAAAATTTTAACAAAGATATTCTTATTGTCACAGATCAAAAAATATGTAGTCTAATAATCTTTTTTAATTAACATGCAATCATATTTTTTTTTACTTTTTTGATAGTTTTAAAATATTACATTATGGTATTTCTGTGAGTTATAATGTTTCTATATAAATCTGAAAGAAAAAAGTGTTTTAAAAAGTTTGGAAATTCAATTCCTGAACTGTAATGTTTACACATGTTTATAATTGAATTATTATAATTTATCCATTTACATACAATGAGAATGCATTAATCAAACATTTCTCTTTTTTTCAGTTTGAGTTTGAAACTATGCTTTTTATTCAAAGAGATTTTGAATTTCTGTTATTTTTAAATTTGATTAATTCGCAAATATATAGTTATTTAAATTTGTATTTATTTGACACCAATTTAAATTACTGTTGACATTTTTTCTTCACTTCTGCATTTCTTTCTATTTTAAATTCCAGATCCACCAACAAATCCGATAATGAATGTGTTATCAACATCCCATACGTCAATTCAAGTAGAGTGGGATATTAGGCCTTCTTCTTCAAGTCCAATCGAAGGTAAAACTTCGCGCTCACGCGAGATAATTATTAAAAACTCTTATCTTCTTTACTTCCTGATAAAGAATTTAGTTTTCAGTTTCGTTTAACATATAATATTTTAAGTTAAAAACTTATATTATTACAAAAAATATCTTCGAATTTTATTTAAATTAGTTTATTTCGTATTATTATATATTGATGATATTTTCCTATTGCCTTTTTCAATTTTAAATTTTCCGTGTAATTACATGCGTTAGGTTTCCATTTGCATTTTAAGAGGGAATTAGGTGGATGGCAAGAAATAGAAGTTTCTGGTAATAAACGAGAACATACATTCGAGAATTTACAGTGCGGAACGCGATATCATTTCTTTATGACTGCTTATAATGAAGTTGGAGAAGGACTTCCCAGTGATGCTGTGACTGCAAAGACACTGGGGGTAGGTAGGTATTTTTGCTCTTTCAAACCTAAATAAGAAAACAATAACCAAGCTAAACATTCTTTAAGCAATATTATGTATAGTTTTTCTGATAAATTATTGCATGTAAATTTTTTTTCCTTTACATTTATTCATTTTTAACTTAAAAAAAGGTTAATACAGTAATCTATCACCATCAATATAAGATGGTAGTTGATTTATTTGTTATAAAAGTCACAGGAATAAAATTCATCTTTTAATGAGAGATAAGTTTTGAATATATATATATATATATATATATATATATATATATATATATATATATATATATATATATATATATATATATGCATATACGATAAAAAATATAAAAAATATAGTTCTCATCTGTATAAAAACTTTACAATTCTTTGAAAAGTACAAATGAAGCTAAAATTGTTTTAGATTTTTTTAATGAATTGATTTCTTCTTATTTTTCAAGCACTCCGGTATTAAATTTGATGTAATAAATAATTTCTGTATGAACATCACCTCCTCTTCCAGATGTTGAAAATGGAATAAAAATATTTTTAATATTAAATTTTTTTTAAAAAAAAAGATGCGATGCATTAAAATAATTGTATACAAACATCATCACCTTTTGCTGTAAACATCGTTGTAAATGGAAATGAAAATATTTTTAAGGTGTTTTGTTCTTTTAAACATATACATATGTTAGAAGTTCTAAGAAGAGAAATAGACAACATTCTTAAATATAAGAGGAGAAAAAAATCAAAAACTCAAAAATTACTTACAAAAACATTAAAATGATGTGCGACTCAGAGCTATATATGCTCAACTACACAAAAATAAAAATCGTGTAACATGCCTTTCCAAAATTTATTTTTAAGCTTTCGAAACTTCAACCTTACCCTAGAAACAAATAAAATATCTTACAGGTGAAAGATTACTGTATTAAATAGCAAAAACTTATCACCAAAGGTTGAATTTCGTTTTTGTTATCCATTTTTTTTCAGCCCCCATTGCGCCCAGCCAGAGTTCTTTTCTTCGTACTAATGCTACTCATGCTTCGCTGCTGTTGAACAAGTGGAACGATGGAGGATGTCCTATTACGTTTTTTGTCATCCAGTATAGACTTGAAGACGAAAAAGATTGGTCATTGATTTCTGACCATGTTCTCATGCAATCTGAACCATTTGAATTGGATTCACTGAGTCCTGGTACTTCTTACCGCCTTCACATCATGGCCCATAATGATGCCGGTGGCACACAAGCGGAGTACACGTTCAGCACAAGTGTACTAAATGACGGTAAATACAAATAAAATTATTGTCTAATTGTCATCTTTAAACTACTGAGTAAGAATACTATTATATATATGCACATATATAGAAGATAATTTTTAAATGCAGTTAATTATTTAAATCACTTTAGTCATTTATAACTCGTTAATGCTTTCAACCTGTTCCTGAAAACAAATAATCTATTTAAGCAATTTCTAAATACATTGTATAATGAAGATGATGTACTTTGCAGGTATTAACAGTATTAACAATTTTAATGCCGAACATTTTAAAAGATTTATATAATAAAAAGTGCACAGGGAGATTTTTATTAATTAAAATTACTTAATTTCATTGCCTATCACAAATACTCTACTATTACTTAGTGCAGTAACTTAATCTTTTAATTTCTGTTTAAATCCCTGCATCATTTTTAAAGATTTTCAAAATACTTTATATATATTGAATTATAAAAGATTGTCTAGTAGTTTGAGGGAATAATAAAATACATCAATTGCTTTAATATTGAATTTCAACTGAGCTTTATGCTTAGCGATTTATTTTATGGAACAATATTACATTTCACAATATGGCCAAGTAACAGAACTGCATTATTCTTAATTCAATCTCAATGTCCAGTTTTAATCTCAGTTACTATTAAACAACAAGGGATGGATGTTACATTTCTGATTTTTCCATCGATAAATTTCTTACGGAATACATATACATACCTGCCAACTTTCAAAGAAATATTTCAGTAAAACTTTTTTTTTTCAAAATTACATATTAGATATACATTTTCGTAATTTATTTAACTAAGTCATTATTTGACTAGTAATTTTATGTTAATTAAAGTAAATTATTAACTAATGAAAATGCAGATGCTAAGAACTTAATTCTTCTAAAGATTTAAGATTCTTATTACACTACAATTTTTGTGCTTTCAGAATATTAAAATAATACTTACAAGGAAATACTTTGCATTCCCCAATAACACTAAATTGCACTCTGTTGAAATACTTATTTCAATCATTTATTAATAAAAATAAGTTATCTGGACATAATTCTGCTACACACAATCGCTTTTAAATCAATTAAAGTTAAAAATTATAAACACATTAACAATTAATAAAATAAAAATTCTGGGTTAAAGATTTAAAAAAACTCCATACAAAATTTTCTTCATTAAATACATTTCTTTAATATTTTATACACTGGAAGAATTCAATGATATAACAGTGGCTTTTTTAGCCTTTTCTATCTATCTATCTAACTATATATATATATATATATATATATATATATATATATATATATATATATATATATATATATATATATATATATATATATATATATATATATATATATATATATATATATATATATATATATATATATATATATATATAACAAGCTCTTACTGAACTCTTGCTCATAACAAAATCCATCGCTTAAAGATTTCACAATAAGCAAATTTTCTAAATAATTATTTGATAGTGAGTTTCTAAATAAATTTCGATTCTTTTTCACTAAACTAAAAATTATTTCACACTCTGCATTACTATGTGGTATCACTAATAAAGATAACATGAATTTAGATTTATAATGGCAGAAGTTTTGGTTAGAGCACGTCCATAACGCTTTGCAGTTTCACTTTTAGGAAACATTTTCCTGAAAAGGGGACCAGCATGATCAGAAACGCTGAGTGGTATGTTGTGCTCAATCAAGAATGAAGTGAAATATAAGCCTGACCGAGTGACTTCTTGAGTATAATTTTTAAAATAAGCATCCATTTTAGAAGTACTTGATGTACTTTTTGCTTCCTATACATGTTTCGTGTCTTTGACGTGACGAGAAATATCAAAACGAACGCCGTGAGATATATTATAATCACAGTTGCAAACTACGCAATGAGCAAATTTAACTCCTTTAGATGATGCTTTAATGCATGGAAATTCGACACTGTAACTATTTTCAAAAGATTGAAAATAAGATTTATTAGGTTTACTAACCGTCATTTTCACAAATTGTCGACATCCACAACACAACCCAAATGTTTGCTTTCACCCAAGACAGCCTCAGGAACCAGGTACCATTTTCTGTTTTACGGAGCGCAGGGAGTAAAACTCCTATCTCCAGTCTGAAATTTTATGAATTTAAGTGGAATAACCTTTTGGTGCATTGAGTTTATTACTCTTTATAGTAAATCTGCTTTTCTATTTATATATCTGCTTTTTATATAAATAGGAAAAAAATAAATAAATAACAAATTAAGTTATTTTGAGTACATTGAGAAAAATACGTACATATATAAATTTATATATGTATATATGAACATATATATAAATGTATTTTTATACATCCATTTATATTTTTTATCAAAGATAATGAAAGAATGAAAGTAAAGAGAAATAAATTTAAGACAGCCTCAGAGTTAACTCCGCCCATCTGCAACAGTCAACCAATCACAGTAGTGAAAATGAATGGCACACAGTTTGATTGTGACTCAAGAACAAGATTATATCTCTACAATTTCTTTTCCCCATCTATAGTTTTTAAAGCTGGAGCCTTCCTCTCCCTCATCGCGTTAGGTTTGACATGTGCATTTTCGGACCGCTCGGAGCCTCTGCGACCACTCTGGAAAGTCATTATGTGCTAAGATATAAATTTTTTGTCTTTTTTAAATTTTGCCTAGTAGAACCAAAACCCGTAAAATAATTCATGCTATCAGTAAAAGCGTAAAACCTGGCGATTTTGCGTAAAACTTACGCACGATGCGTAAAAGTTGGCAGGTCTGCATATATACACAGTAGTGCAAACGAGCTATAACTGTACCAAAAGGCTAATGAGTTTGGAATAATCTCCCATCGCCAAGCGCCTTCTAATTTTAAATCACGGTCATGTGACGAGGTTATACCTCTTCTTTTTTTCCACACCACACCAATGGAAGCAATTTTCGGAAAATGAAAGAAAACATGAAAATTTTCAGGCACTCCCTTCTTTCCCTTCCTTATGACAGGTATATATAGTTTAGTTTCTTTGAAAAGTCCTTCGTGGTGGCAATAATGCTCAATTGATTTAAAACTCCTTCGGTTATTAGATTACACACTGCATGATGTAAGCAGATTTTGCGTATTGAACCCACTGTGGTTCAGTGAAAGGACAACACTCTTTAGAGTAAAATGTCCTGGATTCAATCCAAGTCATTGTTGATCAACAACAGATGGGTTTAATATCCCCGTTTTTAAAATGCATATCTGTTGATGTGGTTTTTTGGGAATTTTTCAGGTTTTCTCCCTTGTATCCCATAAATAAGAAGCTCACATGTATGAAGTATTCTCTTTTACGGTAAAAATACGAATACTTAAATTCTTTACAATAGCTTTGGATTGTTATGTTTCCCGCTCCACGGTGTTAAATAGATATTGCAAATTAAACAATGTTGTGCATAAGAATGTTTCTCATTAAGATGTACTCATAAATTCAGAAAACTTTTTCAATATTTTTAACTTATAAGAATTGATTAAATTTGAAGTATATTTCTTACTCAGCAATCCTTAATTATTTCAACACAAAATAGTTTCTGGAGTTGCTCTGATAAGAATAGGGATTATTGAGAGAGATATTTACTGAGAATTTATTCAATTCTTAATCAAAATTAATATAATGTTATAAATAAAATTAAAAAAATGCGGTTTTGTAAATAAAGCATATTTTACTTTAAGAGTATTTTAAGGACATGTTTTTACTAACTATTATCTTGGATTTGATCCCAAAAATTAATTTGAATAATTTTTTTTTCATAGCCTTTGATATCATCACACCAATAACAAAGAGGCCGGCACCATTTTATACTAATCTGGCTATAGTAGCACCTGTCGTTGTCACAATTATCATATTGATATCAGTTCTCATAGTGGTTTGTGCGCTTAATAAACGTCGAAGGAATGGAGACAGGCAATATGAAGGTAAGCACTTTATTAAATACGACTGTCTCATCTTTTTGTTTTCTTGAATCATTTTTATAGTTAAATTATTGCTAAATGAGCAATGCATTTTTGTGTGTACTAATCTCAATGCTTTCATAAAAGGCAATGAGAGAAATCAACTTTATTGAAATATAATTACACAAAATTAAGGAAAATAAGCTATATATTTTTAACTGAAATAATTCCGCCTAACTTATCTAGTAGTCAGGGTGTTTGATTGCGGATATGGAGTTCCTGGGTTCGAAACCCGGTTCGGGAATGGATGTAATTTATCCCTCTATCTTGTCTTTGTCCTTTCCTTGTATGAATGGGTTGTGAATGGTTGTCTATCCATTATACGGGTATCTATGGCATATGTGTACTGAGGAAGTCGGACTCCACACATAAATATGGTTCAGTTGGAAACGTGGAGTAGCGCACCCCATAATGCCAGCCTAGCTGGCACATGACAACAACAACAACTGAAATAATTATTAATGAAACCATCACTTTTTTAATATTCATCTATAGTATTTGATAAAAAAATGTCAAACATTATTTAAACATTCACAAATACGTTTAATATCTTCTTGTTGATATTTTTATTCATTCGTGACAATTGCTGTCAGTTCAGAAATTCTTTTTAATATATTCGAGTTCTAAATCCATTTCTTTTTTCACTTTTTATGTTAAGCATTTCAATTTTTTTTCTTTTTTGCAGATGCACAAAGTGTGAGAAAAACTATAAATCCGGAAGCGGTACAAATGTCCGAATACGAGGTAAAACAGGATGGAACCTATGTGCAAGCTAAAGATTCGTCTTTGTATTTTCCCTCTCCGTACGCTACCAGCAGAGTACCAGTGTTTTCGTTGGACGAAAGGAGCTCTGGAGAAAGCAGTACAGATGGCAGATCAACATTACGAGGCATGGACAGGCCGTACGATGTTCCTTTTGCCATTAAGCAGGTACAATATTATCACGCGATATCTCAAATTAGACCTCCATTATACACACAGTTTATATATGCAGCACATATGCAATCATTAAATTTAGATGATAAACTTGTAGAAAGTACGCATTTATTTTCCATCAGAAAACTATGCATGTCCTTTAATTCTCAAATTAATGAAATAACGTATTAAAAATGAATAAATATTCACATTACTAATATTGAATTGGCAACTAAGTTCCCACCGTTCTTAATAATATTTGTTAAAAGGTTATCTTTTTCAATACACATATACAAGTAGTTAATCAAGAATATATTCTCCTTTGTTGTTTATACCGTTTTCCCAAAGTTCAACATGTTTTTCGAACTCAACTGGATGGCCAGAATGAGGTGCATCTTTGAGATCAAAACATACATTTTTGAACTTTGCATACTAATTCATGGGTGGTTTTTTCAGCAATTAGAACTCAGTCCATACACAGCACAAATGTTACATCTGCAGCCTTAGAACCTTGATTAAAAGCAAAAAAGAAGGATGTGTCAAAAATACTCATTCTTCTCAGCTTGACATTCCCTGTTAATGATCTGTGAATAACAAGAAAATGTATCTTAGTAACAACAAAACATACATTTAGGTAGAACAATATATTCTCTTTCGAATGATGTACAACTTGCCAAAAGTATATAATGTCATACAATTTTTTCCAATTTATAAAAAAGGCAGGATTTTAGTTGTCAACCCATATAAACCTCGTTAAGTACTCGAACTTTATGGATTGAAATTAATACTATTATAAGCTACTGCAGTTGTCTTAGCATATTGTCAAGCAAAAATAACAAACAACTAGCCTCATTCTCAAATAATGAATCATTGTCACTCTCCACCACCTCAACATCCTCCTCAATAAGGTGTTATGGAATGATCCTGAAATTCACTCCGGGAAGATCATTTTCAGTTTGTCAAGATTACTGTAATTTTTTTATAATTTTTCATGATAAATTCTTCCACTATCAATCGCCAAGCAGCCAAAATTCAGTTGACCACTTCCAATACGAATTCGCGTTGTAATAAGGTCTGCTCGTGCCGAAGTTGTACTGTTAATGGTGCAATTTTGTTAAAATTAACTGGAACTAATTTCAAATATTTGATTTACAGAAAATTCTAAAGGATTCAACTAACTGGTTATACTAACAGGAATAATAGTTAGGTCATACTTTCCTTTTATCAGTTTTTGTTTCACCGATCATCAGTGTACCTACGGAATCATTGATTTTGAGGGAAGAAAATTTCCAGAAGCTATTTGATAGTGATAAAATTTAGTCAAGCATTAGTTGAACTTTCTTATAAATTTATTAGTGTAATCTATGAGCGAGTTTCATTTTTAATATAATTTCTTCTCAAAAGTTCAAGTATGTCCTATATTCTTGCAAATTTTCATTTAAGATAGTTATTCAGACAATAAAAAAAATTCTAAATATTTTACAACCGATGCTAATCTTATTTGAAGAGCGAATATATTTGTTACAAATAAACTTCGCTGATCTCCATATGATTTTCCAATCGAGTTAAATGCTGGATGCATTTTTACATTTTTATAGGTATTTCTTTCTGTTTAGTAAATATTTTCTAAAATCAACACAGCTTCAAATTTGGAAAAATGGTAGTATTCTAAGATCACCGTACCTAGAGAGCGCGTCCCCAAGATGGCGGATAGGGGAACGTCTCCACTGGTTTCCTGTGGGTGGTAGAAGGGAAATAAAATACCTTCCGCGGACCAACAAGTAGAAGTCCAAACTCCCGAGGCAATGGCAAATCCCTTTATTAGAAATGGTGCCTACCGGAGCTTAATCCTGACCATAGTGTCACCTCTTCCATCAGCAGAATGTGGACTGGGCACATGAAAGGTATGAAAATCATTCCCGACGTATCTAGAACATACGCAGAATGCACTGCACAGGATCTGATCTGTGCAGTCTTCACAAGACACAGGATATCACTAGATCAGAGACATCTCTTCAATTGCATCTCTCTTGCCTCGATCGAGGCCTCTTCAACATCGACCCCAACTGCCGCCATGACACCCTCTATACTGAAAAATCTGAAGATGTGGCCAGGGCAGTGCTCCATGCCTTTGGTCCCATATGACTTGTCTTTTTTACCTTTTCTTTAATTAAATGTCTAATCATAAGTATTGATCAAGTTCCAGTCATAAAATTTTATTCCCTTGCAAATTCTTTTTTCTTTTTGTTTTTATAATGTTATTTATTATTCGTTTTGTTTCTTTTTACAAGCTTACCATCTAATATCATAAAAAATATTACTTATCACTTATAATTTACTTATGCTTTCTGAGGTCTAATTTGATAAATTCCCTTGTGATCAAGTCAAAATTTTCTTTTCATGGTTTTTAATCACATTTTTTATCTTAAACTTAAGTTTAAAGTAATAAGTACAGTAAAAAAAAATATCGGAAAATTCTGAAAATAGCTGATATAAATTACTGACATAGAAATTAAATCTAGAATTTTAACTTACAGGCTCTTTATTAAGCACGAAAAAGAGCATATCTTTATGATATCACTAACAAATAAACAGAAACACTTTAGTAGAGTAGTCAAGGTTAAAACAAGAGACGCATAAAATGATCAAACAAAGGTAACAAACATGCTCTAAAAATATTTGGTTTTCGGGAATAAACTCCGCTTGATTATCGAAAAAATATGCTTTTTTTCAATAATGTAGACTAAAAGATAAATATTTGTATATTCTTCAAAACAGGAAAAATATGCTTATTTTCTCATTTATGAATGAAGTGCATTATAATTTACATAAAATATATGAATATACTTTTATCATTGTCATGGGACAGAAATGCACCAGAATGTGTAAAAGAATCAGTTTACAAATTTAATCGTTCAAGGGAAAAAGACTTTTACTGAGGGATTCCAATGGAAAAAACAGTCCAAAAGAATCAGATACAGTTATTCCAACCCCGAAATTCATACAATATTTAAGGCCGTTTAAGATATTCAGTAAATGTTTCTTTTAAGTAAGATAATTGCTTAAGTTTTTTAATTGATATTCACTGAACTGATTAGTATAATGTAAAATTGAACTATAAACCACAGTTTTATGAGAAAGCATATTAAAAAGTTATTATCATAGAATATAATAGTAAAAACAAAATAGTACTTAAAAGTGATATCTGAGAGCAGAATAGAAACTATTCTATCATCCGTAAACATAAAATTCGATTGCATATTATGATATTATTGTTTCTTGGTTGCCCTAACTAAGCCTGCCACACACGATATATTTCTTCGCTAGGATTTGTTAAAGGGGGTAAAAAGTAATTAAGCGCACGCGCTTTCGAATTCTGCTACCCACAGTAGAGGAAGCACATCTGGAAGGGGTAGTTATTTTTAAGGGGCCATTTTTCAATATTTATTGCTTTTGGCTTAAAATGTACGCTTTGTAAATTGAAAAGAAATGTTACCAATTTTTTTTATTAAATAAAAGTTATTTAGTCATTTTTACGACTTGACGTATTTACTAGTACTTTTAGTATTTATTACTTCCCTCACTTGTAATGTACAAATTAAGTGTTAATTTAATAAATATATATATATATATATATATATATATATATATATATATATATATATATATATATATATATATATATATATATATATATATATATATATATATATATATATATATATATATATATATATATATATATATATATATATAACAAGCTGACCCAGCCCCGCGGTGCAGTGGCTGAGTTTTTATAATACATTGAATCAATTTTTTACTATTTCTTGGGTACAATCAAATTAATATTTTCTAAAAAAATTTTAAATAGGTTAATTCATATGAGATTAAAAATAAAACATTTCGCAAAAGTTTAAAAGTAATAGGTAAAGTATCGAAATTTTGAAATTAAGCACAAATCAACATATACTTTCTGAATTTACATTTTATTCATCTTATATTAAATTATAGTTTGTAATCAGTGACTTACTTATAAAATATACTATATAAATTAAAGACATCTAAAAATAAATTGTTATAAATGAGGTAGATAACATTGACATCGAACTATTATTTTTTCAATTTTAAATTATATTAAAACTAAAAAATTTTTCCGCGGCATTATACTGAAATAAAAAAAAATTAAAAGAATTTATCATTTGAATAAATAAATTAGATCAAAATGTACTGCTGAATAAATTAATAATTAACAAATTATAAAATAAAAATAAAAAAAAATAAAAATCTATCAAGAAATACTTACATGTTTTCGAGGTGGTAGGAAAATTAGTAGAGAAAAACAGTAATAAATAAAATTTTATTTTACTATTTATAATATTAAAAATATTCAAACTGAACACTGCACAATAAAAACACAATACAAAGTATAATTATGAAAATGAATCACAAAAAATTGTTATAGCATGATTATACATCTAGAAAAATTAATACGTAGAAAAATTAATAAAACTTATAATAATTACAATCTAAATAACTTTATATATTGGAATAATAAAATATCCGAATTAGAAGGTCAGTTTGTTAACAACTATAATTTTTCATTTTGTAAAAACTTTATTATGAGCCTAAACAAAAAACAATGTATTTTTCTTTTAGAATTTTTAAATAATTTTAACTTTAATAATGAGCATTTTAAGATTTTAATTTTTGACATTTTTAAACATAAAATAAGTAAACTATATATAAATTCTAATAAAAATATCAAATCAGATTATTTTGTTTTTAACTTTAAACATCCATCATATGATAAAATTGGATTTTCGAATATTATTAAGGAACTTGAACAAATATTTCCGTTAAATAATAATGAAATTAAATGTACCTTTAAATATGATCTACCTATTGGTAGACATATATTTAATTATAATAAATTCTGCTGTAATATAAATATTAATAAAGAAAGTACAGATTGCTTTTGTGATAACCCAAAATACAGTAAATTTGTAGATTCAACTTTTGGACACATAATAACTGGAAATACTGAAATTATATTAAATAATGAATTAAAAAATATCGTTAATAAAGGTACAAAATTTCGACCTATAAACTATTATAACCACAAACAAATTTTAAAATTTTTTATTAATGATATCGATACATTTATTTTTAAAACCTCTAATATTTATTCAATTCCAATAGAATATTTCTCACAATGGAAATGGAACTTCTACCACAAATTTAAAACAAATATAAATAACTTAAAATTTGAAGGAATAAATAAAAAATATCTAAAAAAGCATATAAAAGAAATACAAAATCTTTTCATTATCACACCAGTAGATAAAGCTTTTAATAATTACGCATTTATTTGCAAAAAATTTTACCATCAATTACTTAACGAAGAAATTTCCAATTCAATTACTTACAAAATTATTAATTCAAGTAAAACAACAATTTTTAAAAAAATTCTTGCATTTGCAAAAAAACTTAAAATTAAAAACATAAACTTTAAAATTCCATACATTACAATATATCCAAAATTCCATAAAAAACCTGTTAAATTTCGTTTCATTACTTGTGGAAGCAACACATATGCAGATAAATTTGGTAATCTATTCTCTTATTATTTAAATATAATCTTAGACAACATTAATAATTCAAATAATACATGGATAATTAAGAATAATAAGCCTATAATTGAATTTATTTCCGCCAATAAAATTAATGATGTTTCCACTTATGATTTCAAAGATTTATTTACCAGTATTCCACTTGAAAAACTTTTTGATATTATTATGTTTTATTTTTATGATTTTAATTCAATATTGGATATCGATATAAATTTTTGGAAAGACTTAAGTTTATTTTGTATTTACAATAATTATATTTCTTATGGAGATAATATTTATTTACAAGTTAACGGCATTCCCCAGGGTTCCAAATTTTCAAGTATATTGGCAAATTTATTTTTAAACTACTTTGAAAAATCATTTATTATACAAATGCCTTTTGCTTATAGATATATTGACGATTTAATAGTTTTTAATTGCCTGGAATTCGATAGAATTTACAATAATATATATCCTAAGGAATTAAAATTAATTAAAACCAATATTGATAACTTAAAAACTGAATTTCTAGATATTTCAATTACTATAAAAGAAAACTACACATTTACTGACATTTATGATAAAACTAATAATTTTAATTTCAAAGTTAATAAGATGATTTTCTGGAATTCAAACATTTCAATTAAAATTTATAAAAATATTATTTTTAATCAACTTAATAGAATATATAATATATGTAATAATTTAAATAATATTAATAAACAAAAAAACAGACTAGAAAATATTTTAACTCATAATGACATTCCAACTAAATTTATTAAACACTATTTGGCTAGTAGAGCATTGCTTATAAGAGTGAAGTAAGGCGTAGTTTTATACTACAGAAGGGTCACCCAAGCCTTGAAGGTCTTATAAGAAGCTTGAAATGCCGATAGTGTTTACACTTAGTCACTAATTTATGTGTTTGGTGAGGTTCTTGCAGATTTGGATATGTAATTGGATGTGATTTAAATCTAATGATTATTATGTATTGAGTGTATTTTGGCAACATTGTATTTTGGCGGCATTGGATTTTGACTTGTATATTTTGGATTGAATTCCACTTGCATATTTTGGATTGGGTTTTGCTTCTTTTATTCTGGTTTGATTTTTGGTATGGCTTTGGGGTGTGATGGCTTTTTTAAGACTATGTCTTGGGCCATTGCAGAAAAGCCATAATTGTGCCAATGTGGTCAACACCCCCTGATGAAGCTGGCCACATTGGTACTTTATTCCATTTATATTTATCTTTCTTTAAAGTGTTTTCAATGTAATTCTTTTCATTTGTATTCTTTTCAATGTGTTATTTTCCATTTGATATTTCAATATATTTTTGTCCATTTAATATTTAATATTTCAATGCTTTAATATTTCAATGTGTTGTCTTCCATATGATATTCTACTTTTGGCATTTAATTTTTCAATGTACTATTTTCCATTTGGCATTTCATTGTATTTTGTTTCATTATATTCATTGCATATTTTATAAATTATACTATTAATATATATATATATATATATATATATATATATATATATATATATATATATATATATATATATATATATATATATATATATATATATATATATATATATATATATATATATATATATATATATATATATATATATATATATATATATATATATATATGTATATATATATATATATATATATATATATATATATATATATATATATATATATATATATATATATATATATATATATATATATATATATATATATATATATATATATATATATATATATATATATATATATATATATATATATATATATATATATATATATAAAGAGAGATAGACATCAGTGTAGGGGTAAAATAAGGAAACATTCTTAAATTTGGAATTGTATTAAAATTGTTTTAAATAGATTAAATTATAAAAGAAATATTATCCATGTATTTTAACTGAGCTTAAATTTAACATTATATATATATTAATCATTATTTCATAATTATATTTAATATTACTAACACATTAATTCAGAAACTGACAAGAAATATTCGATAAAAATACGTTTTTACGCAAATAAATGAAAATGCAATGTAAATAAATCCTCACCCCAAAAAATTTTTAATTTTTATTGTTATTTTTTTAAAGACAGCTTTCTAAATGTGCCAATAAAATGTTTTCGTAAGCATTTCACACCAATGAAACAGGCTGTGTCGTCTTGAAATCAAATCAAGTTTAATGATGGGGTTACACCCATGATTCAAAAATTAAAAAACTTGAAACCCTCCAAAACAAAACCATTCGGCTTGCTGTTAAAGCACCATGGTATTATAGAAATGAAAAAATTAGAAAAGAAATCAAACTACCCCTTATTCGGACCTACTTTGCTAATATAATGTTTAACATGTACAAAAATCTTGAAAAAACAAAAAATCAATCAATAATCAATATTCCGTCCTATAACGACCTCAGTACAAGTAATCGACAACGCCCCAGAGCATTATTACAATATTCACAAAAGTTTCCTCACCAACCGCCATAGCAAACATGCATGAGCAAATAAACTAACCACTATAATCGGAAAAAAAATGTAAAATAAAATTGTGTTTTTTGTATATAGTTAACTATAAGAAATAAAATAAAACCAAGAAAAAAGTGTGAAAAAAAAAAAAATCTTGTTAGGGAAAAAAAAAAAAAAATGTAAAAAAAATAAGCAATTCTTGTACATATTTATGCTTATAAAAAAAAATAAAATAAAGAAAAAATGTGAAAAAAAAAAATATTGTATATATATCTTAGTGTTGTAAATATTATCTTCTGTATATAGCAATGCATCTATGTTAAACACTCACTACTAACCAGCTCATGCATGTATAAGTAAACTTAATTGTAAACTTTAAAATCATTTATACATATATTTCTACAAAAAAAAAAAATGTAATATTAATAATAATAATAAATTAATAAATAAACCAAATAATTACAGCAATTTTAACCTAAATTTTAAGTTTTAATCTTAAGTTTAAAATTCTCTAAGCCCCGCCCATTAAATGCACAGCATACTTTAAGCCAATCAGTATCAGCCATAGTCCTCTGCTCACATCTAGCCACTACTGAGGGTTGAGGATCGTCGATCCAGGGACCTCATCAACCAGCCAGCCGGCAACTCCACTTCAAGTTTAATGATTTGTTAGTCTATTTCTTTTTTACCCGCCTACTTCTTCCCACTATTTGTTTTAAACAAATACTTAGCTTAAGGTGAAGTGCTTTTAAAATAACAAAAACTTTATTTTTATTTCCTTCTTGGTAAATAATTTCTTCCTAATTTTCATATATTTCATTTGTTCTAGGAATGTTTCGCAAATCTAATTAAAAAAATTTTTTTTTAAAGAAATGTAGAACTGTTTTGTTTATATGGGTGGAGTTAAGAAAAAGGTTCACTGAAATCAAAACGCTTATTCGCTAAGCCGCTGTTATTCATGCCAGTGATTGTTAAAAATTGCTCCAATCCTATCTTACGACCTTTCTGTCAATGGAATATAAACATTGTTATTAATGTAATTTATTTAATTAAACTTCTGTTTGGAATTGCAGACATAAGAGTTTAACTGAATTGGCAGCTTTAAAAACGTTTCTTTTTTACTATTTCATCAAAATGTTAATTTTTAGTTGCTTTATATTACTCCACCCAATTATGAGAAAAATTATTAATAAATATTTGTCCTACTCATCTACGAATAGCAAATTAAATAAACTTCTCCAGTATTTAACAACATAAAATTAAATTTAAAAGGAAAGTAACAAGAATTACTGTTAAATTTAACTTGGTCTTATCATTGCACTCAATTTATAAAAAATATTTAACATAATCATTTTAATTAAAAATAATTAAATTCCTGAAATATTCCAAAAGTTTATCAAGAAGGTATTGCATATAAATATAAATGATTACTTTTATTATTTAAAATGCTAAGAGAAAATATAAACTTGAACAAAAAATTTTCTTAAACTCTCTGTAACATGCTACATTTATTTCAAAAATAAAGTAAGAATTACCATTGAATAAATTCTTATTCGTTTTTTTAAGCTGCAATTGAAAGAATGGGTAGATATATATATGTTTTTTGATTAACATAATATATTTGCATGAGGGGCTGGAAAGGTATTATCTGTCAATGGCTCTGCGGATATTTTTTGATTACTAAAGCTTACTAAACAAAGTTCGATAGTTAAAAATGGATTAAGAAGCATAACATCCATACCCAAGGAGGGATTTGAATACATAAACTGTTGAAAGAACACAATTGCCTGGTTGGTTAGAGCGACGTTCTCCCTATTAGAAGGTAGTGAGTTCGAATCCTGTCTTAATCGATGATTCAGTGGGTTGACTATAAACATCTGGGTGTGTCTAGCTAACGTATTAAATGTGAGGTTGTCACTATCTCCTCCTAATGAAATGAAACCTCTAAAATAAATTACAGATTTCTGGAGGGAGAAGGCCAAGTTTTGGCGGTCTTCTGCTTTTAAATTACGAATCCGGTTACTTCCATTTAACAAGTAGAGTCTAATTCAGACCTAAATACAAGAAAGCATGCTGGTGCAACAACTACATAAAAATTTTAACCAAAGATCAAGTTGCTATCCTCTCGGCTGCTACTTGGTAGTCGGCTACAGTGGAGTGATACGATACAAAATTTGGTTGTGGGTCAGATGTAAATAAAATAAATTATTACAAAAACTATGCTAAGGAACAGAAAGCTGGATTTAATTGCAACCAGTAGAAAATTATTATCTTTATTTAGCTACTTTTGTTAGTAAACTTATAATATTTTTATGGAAAAGTAAAGTTAATACCAGCAAACAATAAAAATGCAAAATATGTGGTATAAAACATTTTCGTTTGTTGATGTCCTAAAACATATTTCATGTCGAAAATAAAAATAATGACGAAATCAGTTCAAAAAGGAATTAGTGAGATGCGAAAATCTTGGAGCTCTGATTTTGGATACCTGGAGTTCTGAAATTTTGTTACAGATGAAGAAAATTTAAAAAATTTGAAAATGGTATATACATTGAATTTAGATGAAATGTGAGACCCTAATCTATTTTACGACATTTCGAGGAATTTAGAGTATTTTGTAATGTTTATGATTTTATTGAGAAACACATTCTATTTTAATTTGTTGAGAGGCCACACATACACATGCAAAAAAGATCATTTGCTTATTCACAAAGTGAAGATTATATTTAATTTTAAATTAAAGACTCTATTTTTCTTGAAGTGAATTTACTTCTTCAGATACGAATGATAATATCGCCATATTTGAACTCAAAAGTGCGGATTATGTAATAGGTTATATTGTTTTTAAAGTTTGCTTAGAAATATATCAAGAAACAATGTCGAGATGCCTGATCAATCCAAATAGAGAGGTAGACTTTCCATTCCTACAAAAAGCATTGATAGAAATTATAAGCGAAATATAGGAATTTTCCGTTCATTTTATATCGAAATATTTTATAAAGCTAGAAAAGTTATTCCAAAGTTAATAAATAAACTACATCATTTTCTCTTTTTTAAGAGAGATAAGAAATTCGGCATTTTTGTCTATTTGAAAATATTTTTAAAAGTGAAGTTTACTTAGTGAGAAGCGTAACTGTTTTGCTTTCTCATAAGGCCCATTAAAAAAGAATCAAATCTCGTAAAATCAAAGCAAATTGAAATTATATCAAGAAAAATAAATAAGTATATTTTATATTTATTTTTATTTGAACATTGATATTAAGTTTTGATCATTTAATGAATAATAACAAAATTGATAAATTTTTTTTATGCATCTGTATACTTTTCTGCTGAACAGTAAATAGAATATTTCTTCCCAAAATCTCCGAGCAGAGCTTTTTCTCTCTCATTGCTTGACTAAGCTCACAACGGACATTTCCGGTGTCAAATTTGAGAAGCATTTGAGCTTGTCCTACTTTTTCCTCACCCATGAGATTTACGGAGATACAGTTCCAGGAAGGCGAGAGGGGACAAAAAAACTGACCACATATGCGGAGAAAATCTGCGTCAGAACATGGGGAAGGAAATTAGGATGCGGGGGGTTATATTGTCCACTTTACCCAGGGCTAGGGAAAACATAAGGGCTGGCTCATCGCTTTGATGTATCGCATGCCGCCTTGTCACCGGAGAGGGGAAGAGCGTGACGTCACTGGGCATCCACTAGCTGGCATTCTCTATGCTAGCTTGTGTCTGATCGCAGCTTTCTCATTCATTTTGGCTTGTTTAATGTTAATGTTTTCATTTTAAGCAACAGTATTTTTTAAAGAGGAAAACATGACATCGTGTGCTGTTGCTACGTGTTCAAATATGTATCGAAATACAAAAGGAAAACACATAATAATTTGGAAAAAAATCGGTTTTGCCTTTTCAGAAAGGGATTATTGTTTCAATTCATTCTCTTTATGGATTATAAGAAGACTTAAAATCTATAAATGTATCTTATATTTTAACAAGTAGACTAACTCAAGATGCGCTCGAAAGCCTCTTCAGCCAAATTAGAGGTCTCGGGAGATTCAATGACCATCCTCTTCCTTCTGAAATAATTATTCGCTTAAAAAATATTGCTCGCAAATAAATTACCTAATTTGTCACCGAAAGTAAACTCTCTAGAAAATGGACCAGACGTTTATTTAACAAGTGAAATGTTAGACTCTGCATTTAATGTAAAAGAAAGTCAAGAAATTATCAATTCTTTTGATTCTCAAGATGATGAATTAAATCGTGAATTCTTAATTAATCCCTTACCTTTATCTTGGGAAAATGAACTTGCCTCTTCCAATCCAAATTGTGATATATCTTTATTTGAAAAAGAAGCTATGCTCAATCATTCCGAGTGGATTAATTTAATTTCTGCTGGGAGACTTACTGTTCCAACAAAAGCATGGATGGAAACTATAAAACAAATGGACATAATGTTTCGCAAATTTCATGGCGACACATTTTCTAAAGGGAAAAATGTCAAAGCAACATTAATAAATGAAACAGAGTCTTCTTTTCCTACTGTAAATCGAAAGGCAGTTAAACATTTTTGTCGCTTGAGAACATTTATACGAATTAGGTATTTAAATAGAAATGCATCGATAGTATCTCATAATAAAGCTCAACAGAAAAACAAGAAATGGGCCAATAGTCAAAAAATCAAGATAAGCTGAAGCTAATAGGTAAATATATTTTTATATTGGTTATACAATTTTAAGTTAATTTCAATATTAATAATAATTTTTTTTGGTTTTATTAAATAATAATTGCAAATTTACTAAATATTTGAGAGGCATTTGTAGTTTTTTTCACTCTGATTAAAAACAAAATGAACTTAGAAATAAAAAGTAAGTATTTTGCTTAGAAACACCAGGCAGCTTATTCTCCTTGGATGCCTGACTACGTCATCAACGGCTATTTCCGGTGACAGTTTTGGGGAGCATTTGAGCCAGCCCTTCTCTTTCCCTAGCCCTGCACTTTACCCCTATTGCGGTTAAATGGTCTTCTCATTCCCCACTTAAAATTCGCCCCCCCCATTGAGATAGGAACTATTTTTTCTTTGTAAACAGGTGCTTTGGCGTGTCTTATGAGTTTAAATTCACCAATCAGTTCTTTCAGTCTTTGTAAGAAGGACTGCCCCCAAACAACTGCGTTAGATGGCGCTGAAGCTCATTTCTAGATTTATTTTGAGGAAGGATTCCCCTTAAGCAACTTTTTAAGTTAGGATATACTGCAAATACGTTATATTATACAGTAAATGTTATTCTCAACAATTAACTCTTATCTTTGTAAATTAATTAAAGTTATTTAATAATAGTGAAACTCTATAGTGCAAAATTTGCATTGCTTGATTTTAATTCCAAAGTTTGAGAATTATCATCTAAATAATTGTCTTCTTTAATAATTAGAAAATATATTTTTATGAAAAATTTCATGAAAAATTTTTAAATTTTGAAAAATAGAAATACGTTATATTATACAATAAGAGTTATTCTAGACAATTAACACTTTTCTTTGTAAATTAATTAAAGTTATATAATAACAGTGAAACTCTATAGGGTAAAATTTGTATTGTGCTTGATTTTAATTCCAAAGTTTGAGAAATATCATCTAAAAAATTGTCTTCTTTGATAATTTAAACATTTTTTGTCATAAAATTGAATTTATTTAAAATAAAACTCCTGAGATATTATATTATTTATTCTTTCACTATTTTAATACTATTTAATTTATTTTAAGTGAGAAAAATTGCGTTTAAAACAATGGTATAAATTGTATAGGAAATATTATGAAAACTCCTTCCTATAACTATGCTTATCGGAGACACTCAAGTAATAATTTCAGTAGAAAATAAATTTATTAGCTACTTTTGTACAAAGTAATATTTCTATCAATACTTAAAAAAATTATAACAGTAAAATTAAATAGTTAATTATTTAATACCTGTTCTTTTGCAGTTTGTAATCAAATACGTAACTTCAAACTTCAAGAATTAAAATGTAAATAAAAGTAAATTCCTATTGATAAAAAAATAATATGAATGAAACTTATTATTTATTCGTGAAATCTAATTTTTTCAAAATGTTTTGATAATTATATCGAAGTCTACAAAAACGGGCATGTGTGTTAGTGATTATATAATAATAAATCATAACTTATCTCGATTTCCATTCTGATTCTTCAAAATACTCAAAATATTCGAAACGTTTTCTTTAAGAAAGGAATTGTCAGCATATACATATACATAAAAATCTCTGTATCAGTTATTCGATCTAAAGCAAACCTATTTACTTTTTTTTAACTGATCAAAAGCATTAAGAAATTTATCAGAGAGTTTAAGAGTTTTCAAATAAAAAATATGAAACTAATGCTTACATTAAAATACTGAGAATTTTTTAAAATTTTATTTACTTTCATATGCATGTAAAATAGTATGTACATTTTACCAGACATGGCTTATTTATGTAGATATTATCCAATATTGCATAGTAGCTCATATTTCATGTTTCCAATAGAAATTTAAAATTTCTTTGTTTCTTTATAACAGTCCAGTAACACAAAGCACATGAAAGGCGGGAAGTCGCTGACCCAATCCGAAGTGGAACACATGTACAGTTTTCCAAGTATGTATGGGTGTAAATTTGCATCACTTATTTTTATACATTTATATGTGTACGATTGTGAGTTTCTTCATACATTTATTTACATATTTCATCAAACTTAATGAATAATATATTGTTAGAAATTAAAGTTACGTTTTGATATCGATTATATGTGTGTGAAGGCGTATGCATTCGTTTGGTTTGGTGTCGTGTCCATTTGAAGTTAAGTCAAATCATTCCATGTGCCGAAATCACGCTTTGGCAGTGTGCACAATTTTATCATTATAGAGATTTTGTCATCATATGCGTATGTATATACGTATAAATATAATCAAAAATTTTAAAATTTTAAACAAATGCTAAAAGAAGAACAATAAAGTGAAAAGACAAGATTATTTACTTATAGTAAACATATAGTACATACAACCAATAGACAAAGATAATTTAAAATATGAAGTTTAAAGTTTGAGGAGAGAGAATCATTTAAATAGACATACGGCATAAAAGGAAAGTGGAAAAAACACAATAAATCAAATGAAATTAATGGGTGTTAACCACTTCATCAGTGGTGTTAACCACTTTATAAAGAGGTGTTAACCACATAGGTAAAACCACAAAATCCACATTCGCGAAGTTGCCAGTGGAGAAAACACAATAAATCAAATGAAAAGAAGCACCAATACGGCCAGCTTCATCAGGGGGAGTTAACCACAACAGTAAACCACAAAAGCCACGCTGCTGAAGCTCAGGGCTAGGAAAACATAGGCTAGGGAAAGAGGGAAAACATCTCTTTCCCTAGCCCTGGCTGAAGCTGCCGTGTTGATGCTTCATTTCATTTGATTTATTGTGTTTTTTCCACTTTCCTTTTGTTATGTGTGTCAGTTAAAATTATTCAAATTTTAAACTTCATATTTTAAATTATCTTTGTTGTATGTTCTATATGTTTACTGTAAGTAAATATTCTATTCTTTTTGCTTGAATGTTCTTCTTTTAGCATTTGATCAAATTTAAGAAATTTACGATTATTTATATTTTGGTTATTCTATTTAAACTGCTTTCGCGCTGAATGTAATTCTAAACAAACAATTTTTGTATATAATTTTACATTTATTGCAAATTATACTTGAGATATTTCAAATCATGCTTCAAATATGTGTGTATGTATACAATTAAATTGATATTATGTATTCTTGGATATAAAAAACTTGGGTTATCATTTTAATAATAACTGTGATAACTTTAATTTCAAATTTATTTTAAATAATACGTTTTTCTATTGTTTTTCTTATGATATATGCCTTACAAGCTAATTTAATGTCAGAGTTCTTATAAATTTTTAAGAAATACATTCGATTATTTTAAAAATGTAATAGTGGATTTTTTTCCCTTTTTTGATTCAAATAAATCCTATGGGTTTCATCTAGATACTGTGCTTTGGAAGCATCTCTCAGAAGATTTTTAGTTATTCAAAATGAGTTGAATGTAAATTGCACCATATCATTTATGAAATATCTGATTTTTTTATTCTCATATATTAAAGGTATATGATTTGTAATTATATATTATTCAATATATATTGTATATATTAAACACATATTATTAAATATGTGAATTCTAATAGAAAATGCATTTTTAATTTTTGCAAAGTCTTATTCATTACTACATACGAAAATTTAATATTAAGAGTTACCTATAAAATGCTAACACATTGAAAGGAAAAGCAGTGATGATGTTAAATTATCTTGCATGTAGGTGGCCATTAAAAAAATTGCCTCTATTTTTACGTACAATTCATGTATTTAAACTAAGTATGTGTTTGTTTAACAAATTAATATATATCATATTAATATATATTGTTACAACAAATTAATATTACAACAAATTAATATATATTGTTGCGATTTTCTTTGTGGCAACGAAGATGCGAAAATCCAGAGATAGAACGATTACTTTTCTTCTAAGCAAATGCTTTATTCGCAAGCTTTTATAATTGCAATGACTATAATTTTTAAAATATGAAGGTTCCACGCAAGTTAAAAGCCCACAGTTTCTATAATGATACAAAATAAAATGACAACAACGATTCACGCGTCTTACTGACTCCTGTCTTCACATTCAACTAACACACTGTTTGACAATTAGATATAAGACGATGTGCAGGTACTAAAAGTTTCTAGAACACTCATGCAGTAAGCCATGGTAATTCAGTTCCTATTGGTCCAAAAATTCAAGAATTTTAACTCACGTTTTGTAGTCTAATGTTACTAAATCACCAAAATTACATCCAGGTTTATTTAACTAAGCCAAATTGACACAGATATATTTCTCAGCTCTGAAAACGCTATTTTCACTGAATAAAAATGTTTAGACAGTAATTTTACTAACTGAACGATAATAACATAATAAAATAAGTAATTAAACAAAAATGTAAGGCATTCATTTAAATATTTATTCTATTTACATTTTTCATAATAATACTTACATCGTAATGTCAACTTATTTCATTCGAATAGCTTATTTATTTCTTCGGGCCGTGGTAGCCTAGTGATTATGGCAGCAGCATTCCATCCGGAAAGGTGGGATTCGATTCCCAATGCCGCCAAAGACCCACCGAGTACAAGCGATATGCGTGCTTGTTAAATCTGTGGAATCGAAAGTCCTGTGGTCGGTCATTGAGCAGTTACCATGTGGGTGCAATGGTCTAGCGAAAATTTCCTTCCCCTTAAGATCAATGTGAAAATTGAGGGAGTGGATCCTCTGGCGGTGCCATCTATCGGAGGATTTTAAAAGCAAAGTCATACTTTCACCTTTTTGGTGCTCTGATTAAACGAAAGAGGCTCCCTATTGACTTAAATTCGCATAGCCAAGACATAGAGAGCATGGCTTGTCCAAGTGCTATAAGTAACGACAACAACATTTATTTTTTTCAAATGCGCATGCTAGAATGTAGAGGTCAAATATATTCTTTTGTGGTATACACATTAAATACTATTAATTCCTAAAACTATGCCGAATAGAAATAAATTATGTTCCTTTGATTTATCATTATTATTATTTATCATTATTATTATTATTGAGTTATTTTGTATCATGAAAATTGAACCAAATTTTATTTGATTCCTTGTTTAATAGGGCAATGGACTACTTTTTTCATTGTTGAATCTTAAAACCAAATTTATCCCTATTGAATTTATTGTACTTGGCCTTTGGAAATAAGAAAAATTTTTTTTTCAAAATTACTAGGCCTTTAAAACAGTCTTAACTAATATTATTTAAAACAAAAAAATTAATGGTCATGTATATTTATCCTTAAAATACAAAATTATTTATCAAACGGATACTTTGAGAATTTTGGTGTATCATCACTCTTACAGCAAACTCTTTGATAATTTATTTTTATACTTAACAAGAAGAAACTAATAAACTAATTATAATTTGGCTGAAAATGAATAAATTTCTTAGTGTAAAATTGAAATTTATCTTATTTATTTATGTCTTTACAGTTAAATTTTATATTGACGTATTACTTCTTATGCTAAGCTTTTAGTATATTCATAAAAATATTTGGTATTTCTTTAAGATGTTGAAAGAATTTTTAATATATATAATCATTTTAAGTATTGAAATAATTGTAATTAAAATATAGAAACAAAATATTTCTAATATGCAGATATTTAACAAAGCATGAGTATAACTAATGAGAAAAATAGAAAATCATTCCACACTTTCTCTTATTCAATGCGAAAATTTTAATTTATTGTTCTGTGCATGTAACCATTTAAAAATTCTTTCTCTATTGAAAAAGAAAAACAATAATATATTTTGTCTTACGGTAAAATACATTTTTATTTATATTCCTTGGTTTCGTTTTCATTCGTATATGCAGAGATATCAAGTAAGAAATGAATCAATTTTACTTCAATTGAACATTAGTGAGAGGATAAGCTGCTTTCAGTAATGGTTTTTTGTTTTAAGCTTTCACTTATTCTAATGTTTCTGCTTATGTTTTAAAGTTTTGTAAAAGCAAAAGGGAAATAAATGTTTAATTTTGAATTTCTTTGTTTCATATCTTTTTTTAAATATGCAGATATTTATTTACAACGTAACGGAATAAAATACTTTCGATCTAAAGATTTGCAGTACCATTAAATGCTCTAAATACTATTTAAATATACATTTGTGGTAAAAATATTCAAAAATATATGTAACTTAGATTTTTTTCAGAAATTTTAAGGGGTTTTATTATTGCTATTATTATTATTATTATTATTATTTTACATTCTTAAGTAATTGAATCTGAAATATGTTTTTTAAAGTTATACTTTCATTATTCCTAAAAATAGCAAGTCAGAAAATAATTTAGATATTTTCTTATTTGATATGATTTATAAATTTGAATAAATATATTATTGAAGATTTTAATTATTCCATTGCAAAATATTTTTAACTTTTATAGATAGAATTATGCACAGTAAAAGTGTCGAATTAATTAATCTAATGGAACAAGTTAATGATGCCCAAAAAAAATACTAAAGCATTTTATGAATGAATAGAAATTTCATGATTATTTAGTGTGGATTTTAATTAATTTAGAGATGTGCATCGTAAATAATTTTCTGAAAAGAAAAATAAAAAAAAGAAATCTTGAACCAAAATTCACTATGTTTAAAAATAAAAAGTGGTGGTGAAATTATAAATAAATTTGCATTTTACACAGAATTTTCATTACGAGATAAATTCGAATGGTTTAAAAATGCATACGAGCAGAAAATTTTAATGCATCCAAATAATAAAAACATTCACTCGCGAAGAGCTGTCTAACTTCTTGGCAACCCTGCTACAACTGTAAAAAGCTGAGACTTGATTCGTTAGCTACCCTTTCAGGAGATGTAGAATGGTCAGTGACGTAATATAAACATCGTTTTCAACTCCTGTATTTGATACCCTTTTCGGTTTTCTTTTTAAAAAAAACCGATGGGAAGGGTTGGGGTATACAGATAATACTACATACTTTGGAATTTATCATACTTATCACGACTTTTGAGCAGATAATTGAAATGAACAAGCTATTAGTTTTTCAGTTTAAAAAATAAACAATTTCTAACTATCTTTTTATGTAAAGATTAAGTTCATATAAAATAAAATCTGTAATTTATATTTTCGTAAAAAATAAATAAAAATATTAACATAAAATAAATGGATTGTATTTATAGTATTTATTTTGATATAAATTAATAAAAACCAGTAAAACTAAAAAAAGTAATTTCCAAAATTGCTTTGTTTTTAAAAGGATCAAAATGTATACATTAATATATAACAATATTTTCATTCGAATGAAATTATTACCTGTAAAAGAATAGTTGTATATTAAATTGTAAATTAATAATAACTAAACTTTCAATACTTGTACAATATACATATTTAAATTTATGAATATGTATTTATCACGATTCTATTTAGAAATAATATTTAGTATTATTATTATATAATTCAGTTCAAAATATCACTATCAAACATAAAAGTTCTACATATATTATGAACAATATTTTTTATTATAACAAAATTTGATATAACTATGAGTTATATAAAAATATATATCTTGATGATATAAAATACATTTTGATACCCCACCAATATCTGAACACAATTGGCACTTTCGGGATTTTTTGTTTTATGTCATAAAATTTCTTGTCTGTTAAGATGTTTCTTTTTGGAACATAAAGGGAACAATATTCAAAAATATAATTCACTGTAAAAAATACTAATACAACAATGAAATTTATCTCCTGCACCTTAATAACTTTCACTGAATTATTTTTCATTGTTTTTTAAAAATTAAAATTTTATTTTATGTTGTTATTAATATTTGCAGTGATGATGAAATATAACTTATTGATAAGTATTTCTTATCTTTTCTTTTGAATATTTTTTTTATGTTTTTTTTTTCCAAATTTGAAATTGATTTTCAAATTTTTGCTTTAACATATGTATGCTCCTCGCATGCTTAATGTTATATAAATTCTCGTTTTTATTTACAGATCGTCCATCCAGTGGTCATCACCAATCTACAGGTTCTCATCGAAAAGAATCAATGTCTGGACGTCGTTGGTCAGCTGATGTTGACGATGATTACATACCGGACAACAATGATTCCAGACCTAGGTCGACTGCTATTTCTTCCAGCAGATGGCACTGCGGTACCAAACAAGGTGCTCCCTATGATAAAACATGTCGGGATGGGTAAGCAGGCGTGGGTTGTAGAATGTTGATGTGAAAGCGGTAAAAAAAAGACCTAAAAATAATTTATCACGAAATAAAATAATGAGTTACAAGTTCTGGAAGAAAGTTCTCTCTGGAAGAAAGTTCTTCATTGGAAAGACTAAATATAATTAATTAAAACTTTGTATAAAAATGCCAGTTTTCAATAATTATTTTGCATAAAATTAAAAGCTAGCATAATATTAGTGAAATATACTAGCATTAGAAAATTTATTTAGCTAATGAGAAAAAAATTATGAAAAAATCAAATTATTTATAATTTTTTTAGCAGAATTTTAAAAATTTTAAATCGAGATTACTTTTAAATAACGTCTTTAGTGCTGCCATCTATGTCTCTTATAGGAAACTAAACGAAAATAACTTAATTGTAAAAGTAGAATAAAATCGGAAATCTACATTTTCTTCTGACTGTACCTCATTTATAATATATTTTAAATTATATTTTGCCGAACGATTCATTTCCTACATTTTAGTTTTCAAATGAAAAATGAAATTCAATTGGCCATATATTTTTCATAATTAGATTTAAATTGAAAATTTTATGTCGGTATTCATCATATATAATACGGAATTTCACAATTTCATTTAACTTTCTAAATTTTTTATTAAAATCGGTAAAGTTATTTGATTTCCGAAGTAAGATAAAACTGTTCTAAGAAAAAATAGAAATTTAGAACTTATAATTGTTATGCATAACATATGTGATATATTTCAGATTTACATTTTTCTTAATCAGTTGTATTCAAATCATTATTTTAGCACAAGTATTACAAACACTTGAAATTATTCATTTTAAATTTTTTTATTTTATAAAAAGCTAGTATGTTTCCTTAGAATTTTAAATATTTTTTTAATAATAATGTAATATTATAGAAAAACATTTACTATGCAAAATTTACTATTCATATAGACTTTTTAACACATTAAAGCTAGTTCGCTATAAATTCATACCTTATATTTGAAGAGCAATCATTAAGTTTTATGTTCACCGGATCTATAATTTTCATAGAGACCGCCATCTTTGAACTGATATTGTGATAAAAAAATAGAAAGACATATATATATTTTTTTGTTTCATGCAAAACGAGAAAATTTTTTAAAATTATTTTCTTGTTTCATAGTATCGTTATTTTTTTGTTTCTCAAGAAAAAAAAGTTTTGTCCTATTATTTAATCAATTAAATACTTTTCTATAATTTATATACGCTTCAATTTCGTATACGGAATAAAAATTACAAATTATCTTTAATTTTATTAATATTTTGTGTTTTAAACAAGATTGGATTTGTAAAGTATCTAGCAATACAAACCTCTTGCTAAAAGGAGCAATTTGAGGATTATAGTTAGATAGTTTATTATTTTATTTAAAAAAGTATCAAAAACATTTGAAATCCCAAAATATATTAAAAACTCACAAATAAATTGTGATTTTTGTCACAAGTTAATTGATTAGACACTATTTTAAACTAATTTATAGTTCTTAAAAAAATTAAGATGATGTAAATATTATGAATAGAATCTAAGAATATGATAATATTTCTTAGACACACAATTTCAATCCTTCGTATTTTTAAAGAAAATCATTGACTCTATCTTAGAGGTACAAACATATATATATATATATGTATGTATATATATATATATATATATATATATATATATATATATATATATATATATATATATATATATATATATATATATATATATATATATATATATATATATATATATATATATATATATTATGTTTCACTTTCAAAGAAATTCAAGTAAAAGTTGCAAAGCTCCCCAAATCTCAGTAAGTTTAAGTTTTTCTCTTCCTCAAGTTTTACGGCAATAAATAGAGCAATTTATATTATCATGCACTTCAATAATATTACCAATTTGAATTTTAATATGAGGATTACTTTGAAAGTTCTGTGAAAAGTTGTAGAAAATAAAAATTAACAGCTATAGATTTGAAAATACAAAGTATTTTACTCTAGCAAATGAAATTATAGTGGGACATTGCGCGTAATTTAAGTAAATTTTAATTTGCGAATTTAATAACATTGCGTGTAATTAAGTAAAATTAAGTAAATTTTTGACTGAAGGAAGAACGGGATTAACTCGAGAGTATTATCATATTATGATTTTCTATGAATTTAAAGTGAAATCTATTCAAAAAAGAATGTATTCTGTGTCTAAATTCAATAAATGGAAACAAATGGCGTTTAACAATATAATTGGTTTATGGAATGATGTGGTTTTTATAGAATTTTACGAGTTTGAAATTCTCTACAGATTAGAGAAAATACAGTCAGCTGTTATATTTCGGATAACTTGCTTGCCATTCAGAAGATATGGATTATGGAAAATATTAATCAATGGTAGTAATTATTGTTGCCAAATAAAATAAATGGAACATAATATTGTTTCCATTATTATATGTTAAATTGTTTATAAAGATTTACCATTCAAAAAAGATTAGATTTTAAGATTTCTGTGTGATTTAAGTGAGCACAAAAAGATGGAGCTTGTCAGAACCAGTAAATAAATACTCAAAATTACTTTAGTTGGTTGTCACAATATTATTTCTTTTAATCATGATCTTTTTTTTAAAGTTAATGTTATTTTACTTTCAATTAATGTTAATTTTAATTAAAATGAAAAAATTTCCTACTAATCATGAAACGCGATGATTTCATGTTATTATATATTTGCTAATTCATAATTATTTTCTTATGATTTGTACATCTTTTAAGAATAAGTTTGATATATTTATTTAAATGATTTCAATGATTTTATTTTAATTGAAAGTTTACTCCTGAAGACTTTCTAAAATTTTCTTCTGTCACAATTGCAAAATTATCTTTCACTATTCAAGTTGATTTATTTCTTGTTTTTAGCAAATCCACTATAAACTGTTTTATTAATTTTACTTAAATTTCATAATTTTTATGTAAAACTGTCTTTGCTTTATTAGAAAAAGTGTTTATTTTCAACAGTGATACCCATTCAGTGAATTTATATATTTGGTTGACAGCAATTTTTAATAAATAAGATTTTTTAAAATTATTTTTAATATTTTTAATACGCAAAAACTCTTTTTTGTTTGCAAAAAAACTTTCTTCAGCGAAAAAAAAAATTATCAAAAATGAAGAACGTCAACATCGATTTAGGATAATAATAAGTGACAACATGATGGTTATTTATCATTACCTTCTTTTAATTTAAAATGAGAACATTTTTTTTTCTAGACAGATTATTAATTGATTAGTCCTGTACTTGATGCTGATAAAAAATAATTTCTAAAATATTGGAGAAATATACTTTATGAAATAATATCTCTAGGTAAATATTATTTCATTAAATACCAGTAATAGACAGAAGGCTGAACTATATAAATATAAACTTAATAAAATAAGCAAGCTATTTTAGGGCTATTATACAGCCATACGAGTGTTAGAATATATTATTTGATATATTCTGACGCTCAATAAATAATGATGAATGTTTATCGTCATTATTCTTAGGAAGAAAACAATTGTATAGAGAAATCAATATCCTTAAATTAAAATCACGAACAATGGAATTTTTTTATTTGTATCCTTATTAAACGGAATTCTTTTTTTTTTTTTGGTGTGCAGGTATGAGGATGATGAGTGTGGAAGCCCCTTTCATCTATCCGGAGCACGTGACGTAGGTGAGAGCAGTGACGCAGAATGCGACAGGGACCAGATTTTATACGTCCACACAGATGCAGGTAGGGTAACAGATAATTATATTCTTCTTTATTTTTATAATTAACTTTTAAATTAAAGATTTGGAAACAATATTTTTATATGTTAAGGAACTGTACTGAATAATATCTCCAAATTAGTTCAGGATTTCCTTACCTTCTTCTCTTAAAAAACTACAAAGCATTCTATTATTACCATGTGAGCACATTTGTTGAATTTGATGTGCGCACATGATGATTATTGAATATTTTCTAATTATAAGTAAATTTTGGTTATAAATGATTCTTTTTTTTGTAAATGAAGTTTATATTCATGGAATAAGGAGTTTCAAAAACTGCAATTTAAATTGCTTCAGGCCTGAAAACCATTTACATTCTGATCGTTATAAATTTTTATAAGCAATATCATTTTATAATTCTTTAAAAAGGTTTACTAACATAATTTTTTTAAAATATTTTAGGAATATTTTTAAGAAAAAAACATAAGATTATAAAAGTTTTAAAATCTTAATAAAAGCATGCATAAGACCTTATACATGGTATGGAAATTGAAAATGCTCACTTAATATTTAGACTTAAATTTTAGTAAAAATACATATAGGAATTTTCGCATAGCTACCAAATTGAATGTTTCATCTTTTATACCTAAATTCTGCTATAAAAATTTAGTTTTCGAAATGTTGTAATATTTCAATGAATACTTTATTTATATTATAATTCTTTATTTATAATTCCAAGGAAGAATAAATACAATTGAACGTCATTTCTAGTTAATTTTTTCATATATTAATAAATATTTCCTGAGCATTTAATTCACGTTAAGGAATAAAATTGCAAAGCTACTTGTTACGATATAACAAATAATTGCTGGATTTTGTTTATTGCTTTTTTGTTGTTATATGCAATTACCATAGTAATTTTAAAATCGGTTTTTAGAAGCAAAATTTCCCAAATACTTCAGAAATATGCTTATATCAAGCTTTCCATTTTATAACACTGATTTGATATAAATAATAGTTTATAAGATCCTTTAAGTATCATTTATCTCTTCAAGAAATTGTGATTTGTAAATAAAGTTGGAAATAGCTGAGAAACAAATAAATTATTGATATTAAGGGTTACGCAATTTTCCATGTAAGCTAGATTCAAGCTTAAAACCGCGAGAAAATAATTTGTACCCTGATCGACCAGATCAAAAGGTTCTTACAGGTTCTACCTCTTATTGAGTTTATATTAAATTAAGGAGAAAATAAAAATTATCTTTTATTGAATGTCAATTCTGTGTTTCCAATCTATACTCAAAGCATAACTTTTCCAATAATGACTACTACATGAGTGTATTAGCACTTCATTTATAGTGAGGACACGAACTCATGTCACAGAAATTATGAATTTCAATTATAAATCCTTCAAGCCAATTTTGAAATCTGATTTATTGCGTTACTTTTTATTCTAAATGCAAAACTTTTACGAATGCTTTTTACAAATAAGAGTTTTATGAATGTATCACTGAGCAGTGGCACCATCTTATATACATGCTTGCTAGTGAAACAACAAAAATAATGGAGATAAAAAGCTTGTTGTGAAGCAATGCTTGAAAGTGAATTACAAATGCCTCATCAATGATTTGACAAGATAAATAAGCCTTCTTATGCTATCAATAGTAATAAAAGGTAAAGTGGAGAAGATTATGGATCTAAGGGCAATTGATCCTGAACAGATGAACGGATATCACCATTTCAGAAACTGTGCAGACACTCGAACTTTAAGTCAACTTTGTGTCAAGAGAGTACAGTAAGTATGTTGATTCTGGGGAAACCATCTGTACGATAATTAATTGCCGTGTATAGAGTATTTGGATGACAAAGGTCATTTTCAGAGAGCCCGCATTGTAGAAAAGAATAGACGAACCACTGTGTAATAGATCCTCATCACTTTAATCCAGGCACACTACAAGTGTAAGCTGCCACATCATGCAAAATCTTTTCCAATTAATAAGTTGTAGGAGTCATGGCCCAGCAAAATACCCATTCATGATTGCATAAAAAGGAGCAGAATAATTTGCATGAAAATGGGAACATTCTTAATGGGCAGTCAAAATGACAAATATTTTTCTTGAAGTGATGAGTCGAGATTTACTTTGGTACATGGAAATAAGAGAATACGTGTTTGGCCTAAATCTTTGAAGTAAGGAATCATTGGATAGTATGAAGAAGGATGATCACTTCAGTAGTTCATTGAAGACAAATGATTCTGTATAGTGTGGCAGTTTACGCTATGTTAGTACCAGGTTTAAAACTGATGGGTGATCTGTTGCGCCGTGGTTCTCAATCTACTGTTACAAAGCGTCTTATTCGCCAACGATCCAGATCACCCCATACATTGTATACAGCAGTTGACCCTGTAGGCTTGATTTTAAAGCATTAAATACGCATATTATACATCTTTGGTATAGTAATGCGTGGAAACCTATGTACAGCATTATTTCTGAAATGAAGAGACATTCCTTGGATTCTACAATTTAGCCATAATCAAATGGACTGACATTTGTCTCTTTCATCTATTTTGCATCTGACTGTTACCGATACCGTGAGTGGCACTTCGTATCTTGTCAAACAGTTGCTTATTTCATTGGAAAGTCACTTCCTAAGAATACGCAAAATGCCAATTGCCTTTATCGCAGTTGTTTTTCAGTATATAACGAATCCTTGCTAATTCTTATGAGAATAAGCATTTTTGGCTTCATACTCGCAATATAATTTCATTAATCAGGTTTGGTATCGTATAATAAAACTTAGTGGTCTTTTGATCACGATTTTATCAATTTTTCACAACTACACGACCATTTATGAAACGGGAAGGAGGCTTATGAAAAAATCTTTCTCAGATGTAAATTAAGTGAATTAAATGGTAAGATTTGATTCTAATAATAAGTAATCAAATAAACTTTTTTTTCAAATTTAAATCAGAAAAAATTTATTTTTATATCATAACCACTATAAAAAGGACATTTGGAGAAAATGAGAACTCAAAATCCAAAAAACGTGAATCTAAAAAATTTTAGTTCTCAAACTGTATTCTATACATAAAAATTTGAATTGAAGTTAAAACTGAAAACGTTATCAACAAATACTGATTTATTAAAGTAACTTAAGATTTAGGATGATTTAAAATAGTTTGAAATAATTGTCCTGAATCGTGAATGCAAAACAATATGTAAATATTTAAGAATAATTTAGATCGAAGTAATTTACGTATTGCATTGCTAAATTTTAAATTTAAATGTATTTGAATTTTTAGTTTTAGCATAGTTTTTCAATAAATTTTCCTAAATCTAAATCTGTTATAGATATAGAAATAGTTATTTATTATAGAATCTGTCATAGAAATAGATATTTGTCTTTTACTAAAACTTTAATATTAAAATCTAGCCCAATGTGCATATCATTTTCCTCGTTTTATATTCTCTATGGTGTGCCCGCCGTTGAAAAAAAATATTCTCTATGGTATATTTTCCATATTATTGCTAATATGCATGGAATTATAAATTTTCATTTTACTTTAAAACACAATTATACGTTACGTATTAAAAACAATACTCATGAACATTTAAATATAATTTTACTTTTTAAAATTATATATATATATATATATATATATATATATATATATATATATATATATATATATATATATATATATATATATATATATATATATATATATATATATATATATATATATATATATATATATATATATATATATATATATATAAGTGATATTACTACTTAGAATTACGTATTTTAGGTTTCGTATGGGGAGAGAGAGAACATAAGGGAAAACCGAATTAAATTTTATCAATTATAGAGCTTTCTTATTTAATTTCGTAAATTGCCTTGGACAAAGATTTTTGATGTTAGTTTGTAGGATGTTAATTATATATGTGATTTATCAGTTTATTATCTCTAAATTTATTATGAAATCATTTTTGGATAAATAACAATTAACATGTTAAATAATAATAAATAAAATTTTTTGGGACCATTTATGTTCTGATCCTAAATTACGTTCTGATATTGGAATCTATAAAAAGACATTTTTCTTGATCCCAATAAATGGATTTTAATCGATTCCAATGTAGGGTATAGTGATTAACAAAGATAATAATTTGATTAATTAATTATATTCATTGTATTGAAAAATATTTGCAATTACAAATTTCCTCAGTATACAAATTTTCGAGTTTTATGATGAAAAACACAATCACAAACACAAAAACAAAAAGCAAACATTAACACAAAAACACAAATGAATCATAACAACAAAAATAAATGTTGAAATTTAACTTTAACTTGTAAAGCCTAAATACAATTTTCATTTGTAATTCGTAATTACAAGGAAAACTCATCTAAATTATGCAATAAAGACTTAAATTAGATGAGTTTTCGTTTGGGTGGTAATGTGATTTGTTGAATATTGTTTTCATCCAATGTATTCATAAGAAAATTATGTCTTATAGAACATATTATTATGAACTATTTTCAAATAAACAATCATAGTTTTACTTCAGGCACATCTGCATATTTATTTATCCTCATCAATACCCATTGTGGAGATGTAGAAATTCTCTAATAAATATAGTTGGGCATCTTATTACATAAATTACGTTGATTTTGTGGGAAAGCAAATGCTGTTTCTTTGAATTATGTTCCATTTCATCACACACACAAAACGAACACTTTGAAGTGACTAGGTATTCGTATTTTTGAATTTATATCACACCTGAACCAGACAATGAATTATTGATGGAACTTCTGGAATTATTCTGAAGTTGTATTTATTTATTTATTCTGCTCCATCTTTATGAAAGCTTTTGGTTTGGTCTCATCTAATTTTCGCTATTTATAGTAACATGAAAGACGTTCTAATTCTTTTTTTTATCATACTTTTTTTAAATATGTATTTAAAGCAATAATTTAATCAAATGGCTATTTAAAATAAATTCTAAATTGATTAAAACAATTCTAAAATTGATACTCAAAAGTACCAACATAAAAGTTATTCAATATTAATACCTGCAAAAATTTAGAAAATACATGAAAATGTTTTGTCCATAAAATAAATATAATATAAAAATTATTTAAATGATTTAAATTCTTTTCCTCTTTTGAATATTTTTTCATATTTATAAACACAAAGCAATTTTAAAATTCTTAGAGTTTAATTACTTGCATATAAGCTTTTAAAATTTTATGTGTCATATTGAATAATTTATATGAATAAATATAAATTATATATTGAATAATAATAAATATAACATATATAAATATAATCTAATCATAATGAATATTTTATAATGTAAAGTTAATAATGAGAAAAATCACATTCATACAAGATGAGTTTTCTTTATTATTTCTTTTATTCATTTTAAATTAAAATATTCTTAAAGTTTTTCTAATGAATTTAAAAACAATATTTTGAAAAAAATTCACAATAATAAAGTTATGTTATTGGAAATTTCAAGTATTTTGAAAATAAATTTTACATATTCTCCTACTTATGTAAATTTTGTATATTTTAAATCTTAAAACTTAGGCAGAAAAATATTTTTATATCAGAAAATTGTTATATTCTTTAGAATATAACTAATCCATCCAACATTCTATTTTTATTTAAAGTATGAGTTATTAAAATTTTTCCCTAGATAAGTAATCAATTTTGTCTAGACGTACTATTTTTGATCTTATTTTGGGTAACTATGAAAACCACATTTTAATCTAAACACAAAAGTATTTGCTTTCCAATATTTAATTACAGTTATTTTAATACTAGGAAATAAATAATACAGTTATATTAATTCTCTTAAGAGATAGCTTGTTCTTGGGATCAGTATTTTGTAAATCTCATCTTTGTAAAATATATTTGCAAAATTTTAAACGTGCACAAGTACTTGGTATGACTTTTAAGCTTTTCTGAAGATCACTATTTAGAAATGTATAGCTTAAGGGAATGATTAATGCAAATGTTAATGAAATAAATTTCTAATGGGTGATTAGAGCTTGTAAGTGATTAATCGGATGTAGATCAAACAGTCGTTAATGGTAGTAATTAGTCTTTAGGGAGTATTCAATTCCTCAAAACCTAAAGAGTAACTTCTGAATAAATTGCTTGCACTTAAATTGTATCAGATTAAAACTTGTATTTAGAAAATCCTGTATTTATAAGACTAATGTAAATGCTGCACGCTTAATATGCATATTTACAAAAAAATTTCCATAATATTAAACTCAATTAATTTGAAAACTTTTCAATTTTTTTTTGCATTGAGATTTAAATAAATTTTCAATTTAAAAAAACAATATATATTTGCTTACTTTAAATATTACATAGAAAAAAACATGTTTTCTAACAGAATGTCTCGAAAAATATTCAGTTTTTATTCATCAATGAAATTTGAATCGTACGTCTGCATGTAATAGAAAATAAAGCATGTATGAAATATTTGAATACTTTTGTATTTTATTCATGTGATTTAAATAAAATTGTATTGTTAAGAAGTGAAGTATATCTGAAATGTAATTTAAATATATGATACAATTCTTACTAAAATATATTTTAAACAGAAAAGCATTTTCATATAAATTATTTTGACTACTATGTAATAGTCAAAATATAATAATATAACCAAATTATATTATCTTATTCATGCAATAATAATTTATTCGAATAATGTATGAAGTAAAGTACTGAAAATGAAATGAGATTTTGTGTTATTTTGTATATTTATTTATTTGACGCATAAAGTTAATACCTGTTTTAAGCAATGAATTTGTATAGGTTATTTTCCTAAATAAGAGGAACATAATCATTGGCAGAAAAATTAAACAAAAATTAAAATAATAATAATACCAAATATTCTTTCAATATTTATTTAAATCTTGAGCACTGTTAAATAATTTTTCTAAGACATATAGTAGTTCACTTTATGTAAGATATTCAATTATTTAGACAGAAATTATTATCAAGCATTTAAGAAACTGAATATGCTAAGATAGAAAAAATCTATCTTTGAATTCATTTTACTCAAAGTAAAATGGATTTAGTTTGTTAGGTGATCAAAGATTGTGCTTTGCATACAAGTACTAATTTAGGACAAACAATTCAAATCAAATTCCTTACCTCTACAAAAATCTACAGTCGATGTGGAATCGAACCTGCAAAATGTTGAACCGAAGACCAAAGAGTTAACTAAAGACTAACTATATGTTTGCTAACTTAGAATATGAATTTGGTGAATGTTTAAAAAGTTTTCTAATTTTACGAGTGTTTAATTGATATATAGAGGTGTATTTTGTGTTTTGCCTAATACTAATTATTATGCATACACTTAAGTAGATTCAAAGTTAACTCCAAATCTCACAAAATTATTAGCAATTAAATTTTGAATTTAGTAATTTTGACGATAAAATACACTGTTTTATTATTATATGCTGCAACCGAATCATGTTACTGGTAAATTATATCAAAAGTTCTATAAGACTAACGGTACTTTATGATCCATTTATTCGTTAATTATAAATTACTCTTAATATTACACGTTGATAACCGTATATATAAAATTGTGATAATATATTAAAATTTTAATTCCAATAGTCAGTTAGATTTTAATAATATAATAGTTGAAAATTATAATTTTTCAGGTTCATATCTGAGTTCTAAATTGCCATACCATATCGCTTTAGGAAAACAAGTGATTTTTCCTACAAGAGCAAGAATTGAGGCTTAAAAATGAGCATTTATTTTGGTGATTGTGTAAAAGAAGATTTCATTTATGCTAAGTATGACTGAAAAACATTGAAAAAGGAAAAGAATAACGACTATACAGACGAAGCTGAGCGGCTTCTTCAGCTATTTGAGCTAAATCAACTTCAAAACAGATGGAACTGATTCATTATCATTATTCTTTTTTTTTTTTTGAAGTAATGGATAAACTGTGATCTTTTAGCGTCAGGAAACTACATTTCATTGTGTGATAATTAAAGGATATTTATAATGGTTACAGTAATATTTAAAAATTGTAAATATCGATATTTGTATGTTATTTACTTAATAAAATAATAACATTAATTCTATTAAAATTAATGTTATTCTGTAAAGAGAAGAATTAATAAAAGCTTTAAAAAATTCTTATTAAGAATAAAATATAATTTATTGATGTTGGCTTTTCTAAAAATATGTAATATTGATTCTCTCGAAATTTACTAACAAATAATATTTGATGTGACTTAAAATGTTAATATGAGCGACTAATATTTACTGGAAAATATTTACTCCATTTGTATTGGAACGATCAAAAATGTTTCGTTTTGTAATTGTAAGCATACATTTATAGATATATATAAAAATAAATGTTTAATAAATGAATTTAAACTTTGTATATTAGATGTTTTATATATGTGTATGTTATCATTATTATGTAAAATAGATGGTCGTATAAAATTATGTATGTAAATAAACTCTTTTCTTAAAGTGTGATATCTTTATAACTATACCATATCTTACAAATTTATTGAGTAATTAATTTTTTGGTTTATTTT
Source organism: Latrodectus hesperus (assembly GCA_037975125.1). Classification (NCBI taxonomy): domain Eukaryota; kingdom Metazoa; phylum Arthropoda; class Arachnida; order Araneae; family Theridiidae; genus Latrodectus; species Latrodectus hesperus. The sequence continues at coordinate 41,579,954 of CM075861.1, read as the reverse complement.
ATAATGCATTAATGAAAATATTTCTTGAATTTCGATGAAAATGACTCGACCCAATGAAACCAGTTAACTCAAGAAATCACATGTGAAATTAAGACTAAATTAAGGTATTTATTAATGCAAAATTATTTCTTCAAAATGAAATAGATTATTTACTATGGAATTTTTTTTAATATAGTACTGTTTTACTTCAATTATGAATTATAAAAATTAATTAATTTAAGAATATAATTATGTAATCAAAATATTTAGTTGTTTCAGACTTGACTTGTTTTTTGTCAGTGAAATCTGAAGGATTTATTACAATAGTCACTTGAAAATCTGAAATAAAATTTAATTATATTTTATATTAAATCATCGTGATTTTTCAAATAACTATTACAGAAATACTTTTACATGTACACATGTGTGCATATGAAATCAATATGTATACGCGGCCATTTTTAAGTATATTTTTATATTAATTTTTTTAAATTATTAATATTGTAGTAAAATATTTTATTCATAGTTCTTTTGTACATATTCAAAATCACAATGAAAATTCTCTTGCTATATATTATATATTAGATCCTTTTTTAGCTCTAACAGATTTCACAAGGATCAAAATGAATAAAAAATTTTAGTCTTGAAAAACAGAAAATTATGGAAAATGCAATACAATGTCATACATTTACCAAATAATGTTATATAAATTTTACTTAATTAGTATCATGAAGTTTAAAATGAAGTTACTGACTGAAACATTAAGATTTTAAGACAAATTAAACCCAAACGAAAAGAAAAAATTAAATAAATGTAAAATTTATAGCAACCGTAACGAAAATGTATTTTCAACTTTACTCGTAATTGAAATTTTTAAAATTTCTATAAAACTGCTTAGTTATAAAACTATGGATTCAAAAAATATTTGAATATAAGAGAGTAAAGCCAAGGTCTGTAAGAATGAAAAAATAAATATTATATAAGTATATATTATATCAGAGACCACACAACTTCCGCACTTCTGTTAGTCATTTTTTTCGAAATTTATGTTCTTCTTAACACTAATTTCTTACCCAATACAATTCTAATCTGTGCTGATGCTGAAATTTGATTTACATATTTATTGTGTCGCTGGAAAATTTGAAAAATCGTAGAAAGATAAGAAATTGGAAATGTTTCTTAAATTATGAACTATATAAGCTTAGTAATTAATGGTAATTTAATAGGCATGGATAGACATTTCATTTGATAACAGGAAACACTTTTAAGTAAATTTAAAAAAGAAATTTTTCCACTTAGAAAAGCATTTAAATACGCTGAAGAATTGCGAATTTATTTAGTTAAATAAAAAATTATAGAAGAAGGTTAGAAGTTACTGAATTTTTATTAGCACGGAATATGCTTTGTTTACTTGTTAACAAAATGTAATTCTTTATTTTGTAAATACTTGACGAATATAGAAAATGTACTTGTGTAAGATCAACTTATCTCTGGTTCTAAAATTTTTCTCTTGATTTAGTACAATTGCAATAGTTTACTTTACAGAGATTATACAATTACACTCTGACTGTACAGTCACTTTACAATGAAAACACGATACGCTTCAAAGTTTAGAGACTTCAATTTACTTATGATAATGCAAATAGCGAATCCAAAAATACTTTGATTACATTATTTGGAATAGATTATTAGTATCAAAAGAGAAAACAGTTAAGTATCTAATTTAAAGTAAATTAATTAAAGTAAGCACAAATTAAAGGAATATAATTGTCCAAAACTACAGCATATGCTGAGTCAAGCAAATGAAAACTATTGCTGAAAAATTGTAAAGGTAGAACATTGAAAGCAACTATTATCATATCGGAAACAGGTAATTTTTCACCTCTATTCTAAATAATCATTCACGTCTAACATATTGGCTAACAAAATAAAAACCTAATGTGGTATCTATGTAGGAAAAGAAATAGTGCTGAAAAATATGATTCAATCTGAGAAATAAGTCCGAGCATGAAAATTTATGGATGATAAAATGTTTTCAATATCAAATTTTCATTAAAAAGCATAATCTTTTTATGTATTGGTCTTGTGTTTGTAACTACGTTTCCTTTGTTCTATGGAACATAAAAACTATATCATATTGCTATCATGTCACCTTTTAGACCTGTATACCTTAATTCCTCGACCTAAACATACTAAGAGAGAGAATATTAATTGGTATATTTTGAACTGCAAAATTTGCCGTTATAAGTTTTTTCTAAATTTAACTAAAAAATCATTTTTCTTCATTTACTCACACATTTTTAACTATATTTTTTATATTTACGGTAAATTTTGATAACTTTAAGAGCATTAGTACGCTGAAATAAATTTCTTTGTATTATTTCCTGCTATAATGATTTTGAGAAATTATGATGAATTTAAATTTGTAATAATTTTAGCTCTTTAAAACACACACACACACACACACACACACACACACACACACACACACACACACACACACACACACACACACACACACACACACACACACACACACACACACACACACACACACACACACACACACACACACACACACACACACACCACACACACACACACACACACACACACACACACACACACACACACACACACACACACACACACACACACACACACACACACACACACACACACACACACACACACACACACACACACACACACACACACACACACACACACACACACACACACACACACACACACACACACACACACACACACACACACACACACACACACACACACACACACACACACACACACACACACACACACACACACACACACACACACACACACATACACACACACACACACACACACACACACACACACACACACACACACACACACACACACACACACACACACACACACACACACACACACACACACACACACACACACACACACACACACACACACACACACACACACACACACACACACACACACACACACACACACACACACACACACACACACACACACACACACACACACACACACACACACACACACACACACACACACACACACATCTTTATTGTAGCTTAAACGACATAACAAGAGCCTGAGAAAGCAGATATATTCTTTGTTGCTATGAACTTAATAGCAATTTCTTTAGGCAAAAGGTTTTTGGTGCGAAGGAAAGGAAATACATAAAAGTTGTGATATAATAGGGCAAGTGCAATAAATAAATAAAATTGCATTGATGTAATACTTTATGAGGTACCTAAAAACTTCAGTGAAGCCATAAAAACTTACAGCAGTTTTATACCCGATGTCGCTTTTTACATTGAGATATATGGGTTGTCCCATATAATGAAAAAGAAACAAATTATTTTATGACACTGACATCATTGGATGATTCATCAAGCATTTTATCGTATATAATTTACAGTTCATATATTTGTATTACAGTTCATATAATATATCCTTTTATTATAAATATTTTCCTCTTTTTAAAATCTTCGTTGATTGTAATCAATAAAATGGAAAAATAATATAATACCAAATTTCTTAGATCTTTGAGTAAAGTTTATTTTATGCACATTAACTATTAATGGTTACACAACTATTTTTTCATCAGATAATTCTACTGATATTTTTTGCCATTTCATTTATTACGTAATGTAATTAAATATATACTCTTTCTAATATCTTTAGTTTTAATGAAAATTTTTTTAAATTAAAGCAATCTGTTCATTTAAAAGCATTGAAATTTTTGAAGAAAAGTTATTAACTTATGCAAATGCCTAATAAATATCAAAGTTTTGGTTTTTATAACTATCAATATAAATTCACATAAATGTATTACATAGATTAAAATAAATTAATGCACTAAAATACTGTTCTTGAAAATATAGCAATCTTGTTTACATTAGATGTTGATAGAAAACAATTGATTTTTAACTTTCGCAGATTCAGAAAACGCTTCCAGTTTCTGATTGTCTGAGTAGTTTTAAATTGATTTTACGAAGATAAAACAGAAAAAAATGTCAGTTTACAAATTTTGAACACGTTTCTTTTCAATACACAAATAAGATATGTAGACATGTATTTTCTTTGTTTCACAAAGGCAGGGGAAAAATTATTCCGCTCACGAAGTAAATAACCGGGAAGACCTTCAAAAATAAGTAAGTGATATAAATACAAAGAGAAGAATAAATGTTTGTTATAAGCATTTTATCGGTTGCATAAAAGCAAAATGCCTTATATGCTGTAAGGAAACAATAACAAATCAAAACAAAAGAAAGAATAAACGCATACAGTGAGAAAAGAAACCTAAAAGCGAAAAATTTAGATGCATTAAATCTTCAAATCCTTTCAGGATACAGACGGTACACGATTTCGAGCCATTTAAAAAGGAACAGAAATCAGAAAGAAAAAGAGAAGAATACAAATTACAGCTTCTAACCCTTTTCACGTAGCAAAGAGCAAGTCGAACAGCCAGAAAGAAAATAAACCGAGAAAGGAAGGAACGATGTTAAGAATTCCAAGAGAGGAAAGTCATCTATATTAGACAACCGAATGAAAACGGCTGGAAAACTTCAGCTTCATTTGGTAAAAAAAATTCTTTCGCAGCCCTCTGGCTTAAGAAGAATTTAATCCTCTCGAGACTTCAGTGGTTGAAGTAGAAATTCGATTTTAAACTCTAATGTTGGAGGGAAGAAGAGAGATTTCGCAATATACATGAATGTAGTTGTTGTTTATATTGTGGGGGATAGTAAAGTATTGATTTTGCAATTTTATGTTTTAAAAATTTGGTTGAAAGTGGCACCATATGTGATGAAAAGATACAACGAAGATAATGTATATGCTATATTAACTATATTGTTATATAAATTTGTAAATCCGTATTGTAAACTAATTTTTAAAAATTCATTAATAAATTTCTCTATTCTAAAATAGTTATTTCAAATCTGAAATAATATTATGAAAAAATTAAAATAGAATGAAATGACCTTACTTATGATGTTTTATGAAAGTAGTAAAAAGATTTTTCAATGTTCTTTCGATTGAAAAAATGAATTTTCTAAGAATTTCTAAAGAGAAGTGATTGTATTTTTTATTAAAGATGAATAACCGAAATGAATTCATAAAATTAAGTAATTGTAAAAATCTTTATGTCATGTGTTTTTATTTTAATTCACTAAACATATCAATGAAACAATGAAAAAAAGTATAATCGATGAAAAATATATTAGTTAAATAATTTATTTACCTACTTTAAAATGGTTCTTTTTTAAGCAACTTTTGCGTACAAATTTGGCTCTAGAATTAAATGGGTTTGTTTATCATGTTTTACAGAAACATTAATAAGTTTATTCAATTATTAGAAAAAATCAAGTTTTAAAATATGTATTCTAGATCTTTATTTAATAAAAATCGAAAGTAAAATATGATCATAGCATTGAATATTTTCTTCACTTTCTGTCATGTATTTTTATTTCAATTTTTACAAAAAATTTATAATAATATGGTATATTGTTAAAAAATGTGGGAGTAAACAAATTTTTGTTTACCAGTGCTTTTTTAAATTTTTTGCAATCATACAAAATATATGAATTCTATCTTAGGATCCAAATAATTTAAAATACACGAATATTAATTATATTTGATATGCATACAGAAATGAAGTTTTGTATTTCTTCCCTAATGTCTGTAAATAGTAAGGATTTAGAATGTATATATGCGTTAAAAGTTATATTAGCAAACTATTTTTTTCTGTTTTCTGCATTAGCTGTTTAATTATGTTTAGTTGAAGAAATTGAGCATTTCTATTTAGACCGAAGAAGAATATACCCTATAGGGATTGCAGATTTCCTTCAGAGAAATTGATGATTTTGCAGGAGTGTGATTGTGATCCGTATTGTGATCTATCTATCAAGTGATTGTGATCTATAATTGCTGGATACGAATGTTAGATCGACAACCCCGTTCGCACTCACCATGTTGCACCACTGTTCGTAAAATCAGTATATCTACAAATAAGTACATCTACGCATGATGGATTGCTTATCCACAACATAAACAATAGCCCAATATACACTGCTGGACAATTGCTAAGAACGGATCACAAATTGCAATGTAGCATAACATTAAGCGAGACATGAGGCCTAGTAGGATAAAATATAGTTGCCACACTGTTCAGACATTAGAATAAAGAATGTTTATTGTTCTGGAAAGTACAAAAGCTGGGAAACATCTGAAAGAAAAAAAAAATGTTCCTTTGATGCTGCATACGGAAAAATGGAACAATGCATTTAAAAGTCAGCAGGCACCTTGAAGAAAGGTATCAATACGAGATATGTCCACCGTGGAGTGTGATGCAACATTCCACACGTCGTATCATACTTTGCACAACATTATCCAGCAGCTGTTGAGGCAATTTATCCCATTCCTCTGGGAGTGCACGGATGAGGGTGTTCTTGTTTGTCGGAGGATAGTTTTGACCAGCAACTTGCCTCCCCAAAGCATCCCACACATTTTCAATGGGGCTTAGATCTGGAGAACCTGATGGCCATACGAGGCGTTGAATTCCCTCGCTGTCTAGACAATCTTGAACAGCGAGTGTTCGATGACATGTTGCGTTGTGGTCCATAAAAACAAATTAATCACAGATACCACCACGGAAAAGACAAACATGAGGAAGTAGAACTTCATTAATGTATCGTTGGCCCGTCATAGTCCCATTCGCAAACACATGTAGGGGCATGCGGCCATTTATCATGATGCCCTCCTACACCATGACACTGCATGTCGGATATTAGTCCCTTTCCTGGATATTTTCTGGACGATAAGCAGAACCACTCTAGCGCCAGATCAGTTGGCGTCTACAATCCGATGACAGACTGAACCTACTCTCATCTCAGAATAGTATGCATGCCCAGTTCTGTTTAGTCCAAATGCGATGCTCACGACACCATTGCAAACGGGCAGTATCGTGCTGTCTGGTCAATGGGACACACACAACAGGTCTGCGTGCGTATAGTCCTTCTCCTCTCAAACTTTTGGCAACAGTTTTTCGGGAGATCTGCTTTCCTGAGGCAGCAAGAAAATGATTTGCCACCTGCTGAGCTGTGGTGCGCCTGTTCCTTTTTGCTGATAAGACGATATATCTGTCTTCTGCAGGCGTCATACTTTTAACACGACTTCCCCCGTGCCGCCTACAACACATTCCAGTAGTTTTAAATGACTTCCACAGCCGTGAAACAACGCTGTGAGTGATGTCGAACTCCCTGGCAACATCTGTTATTTTCCACCCTTCTTCGATCTTTCCAATAATTCGGCCACGCATAAAATCATCTGAGTGATGTCTGGAAGACATGCCAAAAATTTCAAGTTCGTCTATTAAATCTTTCCTGTAAAACTTTGACTAGAAACAACAACTGTCTACACGTGTCAAAACCTTTAAAGCTTTTATGGACGCTATCACGTCATGAACAGACGTGGGAAAAAAATTGCATACGCATACTTCTTCTTACTATATCACGCACTTTTTCTAATTTTCCACATTTTGCTTCCTTTCATTTTGTGGTTGCTTTGGATGATAGTGTTATCCGTCCTTAGCAATTGTCCAGCAATGTATTTAATCTGTTACACATAATTCGGCGTCCCTCGTATCAACTGATTTCATTTACAGCTGAGTGGAATGCCAACAAGACGTTCATTGCTTCATATACTCTTGACTAATATCCAGTGACTCTTATGTCGTCAATGGTACCATTAACAATGGAATAGAATTAATTTCTTTTTGATGAATTGCATTTTTACCTGCAAACCACGGTGGCTGGATTTGAATCTTCAGATACTGTGGTGAGAGAATGCTGCTTATGAATTGCTAAACCGGTTCTCACCCGGTATCATAGTTTGGGTTGGTATAGTTAGTAATGCATTTCACTCCTACTTTTCTCTAGTACGTATTAGCGGTACGAAGAACAGACAAAATTACATGTTTGAGGTGTTGAACCAATTTGTCTTTCCATATCTTAAATGCTTGCTATCAATCATATATCAGTAGGATAATAAGTCACTACATGTTGCACACAATATTCAATTGTTCTTCTTTAATCCTTGACTGAATTGCTCTTAGCTTATTTGTTCTCCCGATCTACTGCCAATTGAAAGCGTATCATTCATGTTTACAACTGGTCTTAAATACACCACCCACTGGTACACCAGATCAACTTAAGCAATATATGGAAGCCACATGATGTGCTATTTCCCAAGAATTCATTGAATGCTTCTTTGAATATATGCCAAGAGTTGTAACACCAGCTATAGTCAATAACGGAGGATACGCTAACTTCTAATTTTGTCACTATCCACACTTTACAAGAATCTGTAATTTCAATAAATTGGTCTTTGTATACCGTGTTACGCCCCAAATAAATTTTTCTGTAAAACCTCTGTTTTTCTTGATGTCACATTTTGGTTAACAGAAGTATACTAAACAAAATAACCAAAACTGTGCATCGGATGTATTCTGAAACAATGAGCTCTACAGAGAAAAATTCCTGAAATTTGTTAAAAAATATACCATGTTAATTTTAGGCTTCTGAAGAGTCAATGTTTCTTTGAAACATCCATTTGTCAATTAGATCTGCCATATTATTTCCAGTACTTCCATTGTAAGAGATACCCATTGAAAAGAAATTTTAAATGAGACTTCTTTAGTAATATATCCATAATCCTGAACATATAGGGTCTTGCAGTTTTATTTAAATCAAATAGCTATTATGTAAAAAAATCAGATAAAAAATCTTCTTTAAGGTTTCAGTGGTAGGTATTGAAGCACTACAAACATGATTTTCACTTTCCCATCAAAATAAATAAAACATTTACCAATTAGAAGCTAGGAACAAAGGAAATTATAAAAATTACAATGTCATTTTTATGTTTTCAGGTTTCTATTTTGCTTTAATTTTGTGATGTTGAATGCATTTCTGAAAAAGATGAAGTCATTTTCTGAATTGGATTTACCTTTGCCTGAGTATTGATCATTCACTTAAGGTATTGGAGGAGTGGTTCTTACTTCTTCACTGACGATGCAAACTGTTTGCTTCTAAGAAATCCCTTGGAATTGAAGTGCAATGAAGGTTTGAAATGACAATATTACACCATTTGAATTATTTACTAAATTAAAAACGTTTTCAAACAGTTTATTTTTCAAGGTTTCAATTTTAAGATACAAAAAATTTAACTATAAAATGTCTAACTTATATCTTAAATTCTTTTACGAACCAAAATAAAAGCAATGATTATTACTTTGTTGAAAACGAAAAGTTAAAATGTACGAATTTAAAATTAGATTGTTTTCACTTTGAAGAAATATTATTAAAAAATAGTAATATATATGTTTAAAAAGTGCTCTAAATTGAAATCATATTCTTATTGGTTCTTATGGAAAAGATATTTAAAAGTATATTTGCTTTTATATTGCATAGTTTAAATATAAATTCAACTTCAAAATAGTTTAAAATGAATTTGAACGAACTATTGAAATTGCTTTATGATTTTGCTTCTGATAAGCAATACATCAATATAAAATTGAGAAAAGTAGTTTCTCCATTATGTATTAATAAAAAAGTTAATGACACGGATTTCTAGAGTATGCCTTTTGAATGTCATTTCTAAGTCAAATATAATATTAAAGGTAGCTATAATTCGATTTGAATCAATTTGTTTGATTTTTCAGCTAAGAAGATATTTTATCTTCAAGTATTTATTTAACAAACTTATATGTGTTTATAATAAAGAAAATTTATGTTGATGGAGTTAGAATATTGATTTTCGATCCAATAAAGCATTAAACGGATTTTAATCAAAAATTTGTGACCCTAAGTTATGTATTGGATACGTTTTGAATAAAAGTATTGGTTGATGATCAACACGAGAAAAAAATTATATACTCTCTTTAAAATATAAAATAATAATAAGTCATTTAAATGTTACAAGAAAGAATTTAAACGTATTGAATCTTACTTTAAAATGTTTTCATAAAATATATAAGTTTCTATAAATTCTTGGTGCAAACTCCTCTTTTTATAAGAATATCGAAGCATTTAAAAAATATATAATCAATTCATGCAAAAAACTGTAGAAAAATAGATCATTTTATTTCCCAATAATTTAAAAATGTGTTTATACAAACAGCAACCATGTAACAAAAACAAATCGCGAGGAAAATAATGTATTTCAATGAATAAAATAATTGTAAATAAATAAATAAAAATATCAATAAATATAAGAATAAAAATTATTGATAGGTTTATTTTTCAGTAATTTTATAAGTAAAATTAATATTTTCAGATTTATATTATATTTTCTGACGTAAATTTATTTCCAATTGCATATTAGAATTAATACACCAACTTAGTGAAAAACATTTTTACTTAATAAATATTAAGAAAAATAGCATTAATAGATTCCTTTGAAATAAAACATATTTGATGAAAATAAACACATGCAGCTAGGAAAATATTGTTTAAGTATTTGATTGCAGATTTTTGACATATGACCTCTGAATTTTTTTTGATTTTTGACATTTATTTTGATAATTCTATTTGCAAAAATGTTCAAGAAAAATCTATTTTATTGCTTTATTGGTTATTGAGTTTTATGTAATAATGCCTGATATATTAGCCAATATTTACTTAACTTTATTCAACAACTTTTTTTCTAAATGTTATATATATATATATATATATATATATATATATATATATATATATATATATATATATATATAGATAGATAGATAGGTAGATAGATAGATAGATATAGGGAACTTAATTTCAGTTTAACCTATTGTACACTTTATGAAATAATTTACTTATCAAATCTACAAATAAAAAAATATCTTTCTCACTGGAAAAGAGAGAGAGAGAGAGAGAAAACTAAACTAAAAATTTTTGCCCTAAAATACCTCTAGTCAAATGAGGGGTTCATATCACAAAATCAATTGATAATGTTTTTAAACTAATATACTATCCATTTAAAGAATGAAACATATTATAAAGAATAAAAAAATATTTAAATTTTTGAAATGTAAATAAAATATGCTTACAATGGATTTTGTTTATTTTTAAAAAACCTTGTAATTTTTATTCCCCAGCTACAAGGATTTCCACTTTTCAGCATTAGAAGGGGTGGAAGTAATGGCACCTTTCAGCATTATAAGGGGTGGAAGTAATGGCACCTTTTTACATAGTGGGGTATTCAATTTTCAAAAAACTTGAAATATCGCTATTCTAAAATTTGTAAGCAACAATGTCTTTATAAGTTAAAAATGCCTTTATATAATGCTTCATCCAATTGGCAGATTATTACAAGTCCTCATTGTTTTTATTTACATTTGTTTTTTATTTTTTTATTTTCACACACTTAAATAAATAGAATATTCCAAATATATTGCATTGTATTATTATTGTAAAGTTTCATCATTTATTTCGATTTGTTAATCTTTAATATATTTTTTGTGTGTTTTGCTAAAAAAACAATTTTTAACTATTTTGCTAATAACTTTTATTATTGTAGGAGACGTTTCACTACTTATAAAGAATTTATAGTTAGTAAGACGTCTCCTACAATATTAAAAATATTTTAGTATATACTATTTTAGTATATAGCGCATTTTGATAATTATAGTATACTGTATTTTAATAAAATAACACGCTTATTTAAAACATAACATAAATATTAAAAAAGGAAATATGGAGGATCAGATAGCAGGCCCGTCTGTCACGTTCCATTGTTATAGCTACTCTTTAACAAAATTACACAATTAGTTCCCTCACTTGGGAGCGCCATCTTTATTATAACGGTGATTTTAACAAGCATATATGCACAATCCATATTTTGTTGACTTATCATAAAAATTTTTTTTCACTTAAATCTACTTTCAAGGTAAGAGATTTGACGAATTATCATACCGCACTTTCTAAATGAATCAAATTGTAATTGATATAGTTAAAAAATTAAAAATCTACAATAAATAGATTAATTCCTATTGATTCATTAATTGATTTGTAACTTAGTATTTCTTTTTTCTATAAATCATTTATTTTCCTAATTATAATTTACTTTTTTCATCAAATTTATTATTTTCTGAGTTTTACAGAATAATTAGAATTTTACACAGTATTTAACATCAGATGGATTTAAAGCAAAAGAAAGGCAAGGATACTTAAAATTTAAAACTGTATCCTTAAAACTTTTAATAAAAATATTTATAAATCATGTTTTTTAAAATAAAAATAGCTTTTTTTAATAATTAAATAAATTCTCGGAAATTATATTAGCCATGTGTTGTGTCTGGTTTTAGGAAAGTTGTGATCTATTGTTTGACAGCGCTAATAGGATTTCCAACATGGGAACTCCTTCCAGATGTAAGCAGAGAGGGAACAAAGATATCATCAAAGAGCAACAATTTTTTTCGCCAACGGGTCTTTTGGGTGTCGTCTTTGAGGTCATGAATTCTCACCTACTACAACATCAATACTTATTTCCACCTTTTTTTGTTTCAGTTTTAGGACAAAGAAATACCCACTGAATCACAAGGAATTTTTTGTAAAAGAATTAATTACTTTTAGTTGCTGTATATAAATCACAATGTTCTGGATGTATATCAATGAGAAAATTAATCTGAATGATTTTGAAAACTTAAACAGAAATAATGATTCTTCAGTAAAATGATAGAAGTTATAGAGCATTAGAAGTTTCTAAGGAAATGAAATCAGATTAAAATATACTTTGATAATCTTTATCTAAGAGAATTAATTGCTTTATAAAAGAATAACAAAAAATAAAATTTAGAATTTATTGAAATGGCATCTTAATCCACTTTATTCTATTCCCTTTAAATATCAAAAAAAAAAAAATCCTTCGTCTAAGTTAACTTGAGATTCTCATCTGTAAGCTTGAAATTCCAATCTTCTTATAAGTTTCATAATTTAGAGAAATAGTTTCCTATCTAACTAAAGTAATTTAAAATGTTTTGAATATTCTTTTCAAGGATAATATTTAGCTTAAGTCTATGCACTCCTAATTAAGGAGTACGAAGCAAAATAATATTTTCTTATTTAAAATAAGCCCTTATATCATAATTTAAAATCATAAAAGAATGATAAAAAGTGTCTCATTAATCTTTAATTAAATTTTCTAGCGAAAATTTGAGTTATTATGAATATAAAAGAAATTAAATTTCAATGCGAAAACATTTCATTTAATTATTTCAAAAGATTTCTGGACGTTTTTGACAGTTTAAAAAATTACCTAATAAAATTTTCTGGGTTTTTTTTTTAAGAAATATTTATAATAAACATGCAGTTCATAACAAAATATTAATTTATCAATATATATTTTACATCATTTACATATAAGATTGATTTCATTTATCAGAAATATTTCCAAGGAAATTGAATGATTTAATTAACAATATATCATCTCAATTAAAAGTTTCCAATTAAACTTAATAATAAATGTCAATCTTTCTGTAATAATATTTCATTTACACAAACTTTGGTTACTTTCTGTTACATTCCTGTATAAAAATTTGAACTGAATGAATAAGTTATGAAAATAAACATTTTATTGTGATTTCTAAAGATTTTTTAATAAATATAGCTACATGATAAAAATTTGCTATGAAGCAAATTTATAATATTTTTTACGTTTATTAATTTTAGTGGAATTCCTTTACCGTAAACATGTTTGAAATTTCAGTATTATATTTATTCAGCTTATATATTGTTATGTCAAACTTATATTTTTGGAAGTTTGCAAATGATTATTAATTTTCCAAATTCTGACATTTTCACAGTAGTACAACTTAGTTGACTATGGGTAATACTGCCTCGTTATTTTATTAACATTTGAAAATTTGTGTTCAAGTTTTTTTGCAATTAGTTGGTATAAGTTTGTTTAAAAATTTATCACTTCATATTAAACTAAAGAGAAATATCTAAGACGAATATAAAAATAATATTTAATATATATATATATATATATATATATATATATATATATATATATATATATATATATATATATATATATATATATATATCTGTGTGTGTGTTTGTATATTTAATTCAAACACTCGTCGGGGGTATTACTCGAATATTTTTAGACATTTTTCCTTCGTGCATGTCAGAAAAGAGTGTTTATTTTGCATAGCTGACCAACTCCCTCCTTATGAAGACGTGGTCCCTTTGCTTTCTTCTTATCATTTGCATCGTATATTTTAGTAATTTTCCAATTTTATATTTCTGGTTTCAGTATTAAAAGTGATCCTAAAATATTGAAAAGTATTTTCACTAAGAATGTAATGTTCGCAAAAAGCTCATAAACACTGAAATTTATATAAATACATATAAATATGGTTTTATTGTGAAAACAATAGGATTCGGATTTTTATTTCTGCCAATCAAGGTTGAAAAACAACCCATCGTCATGTAATCTCTAACCAGCATCAAATAATGAGGACACTTGGTCTATCACCTTCCCCTTTACTTCATATCTCACTAATAAAAGGATTTAGGAATGTTAGGAAATTTTAATGGTGTTCTCACCCTGACGTGTTTGGTTGGATAAGATATCGATATTGTGGTTTCTTGGTCAGTGAACAACACTGTCTCCCATAATCCATAAATAAATGCAGTTACATTTTACATGCGATTTATATCATTGTTATTAAAAAATAACAATGTGAAAAAGTGTCATTGTGTTTATAAATCCTTTAATTTTTATTTTGTGAGCTTACTTTTATAATTTTCATATTGTTTATTTTATATGCTTAAAATTTTTTTACATGATTTTCTTAGATCAAAGACAAGGAGAATAATTGCATATAAAAAAATTCTGCTCTCACTGATTTAAAATTTTAAATGAAAAAATAAAAACATTTCGCATGTAAGAAATCAAAACTACATTGAATGTGCAATCAATTATTTAAGATTTTTTTATCTTTATTATTATCTTTTTTTGTAAAATTACTTATCATTTATCATTTTATGTTGCCTATAACTTAGAATGTTCCATATTCATATGGCTAACAATAAATTCCTGATTTTAAATGAGGTTTTAAAAATAAGAAGAAAAAGGTTCATTACTAATTAATTTAGTATAATCTTTAACGGAAAATGTTATTCTATCAAAAGTTCGTAAAAACAACATTTAAGGCTTTATAAATGTATTTAGTGCTTGTTTTGATAATTTTTAGCAAACTTTACGTCTAAGTGAAAAATATGCTTTTTTCACCCCTCAGATTTTAAATGCATCAAATAATACTACATATATTAAGAAGATTCTAAATTTATATTTGATTTTATATTTGTATCAGACGGAGTCAGAAATGTGTACATCTAAAGTACACAAATAATGTATTTTGAAACATCTTACTCTTGAATTTACAATAAATTCTTTGTTTTTTCATAAACCCATGCATAACTTTTAAACAATTTTAAATACTTTAAGCAAATATCTGCTAATTTGTTGTATAACTTTTGCTAATTATCAAAATATAATAGCTATAAGAAATTATTTATTAGTTTTCTAGGAATTATTTCATTATATCTTAAATATAACGAAAAATTTTTATAAAAGGGAATAATTTACAAATTTTGTTAAATTGAATATATTTTTGTGGAAACTAGATTTTTATATCCTTATTATAAACACTGAAAAGAAAATTTAAATATTCTGCTTTGAAATTAGCAGCTTATTAAAAAAGTGCTGCATTCTATATCATTATAATATGTTAATTTTTATAAACTCTGACACATATTTTAAAATCAAAAATTCTTTTTTATGCTACAACTATGTAGAAAGGTACATAATTTTACATGCCCCATTATGTTTGCTTAACTATTGTTGTAATTGATTACATAAATAATATATTTTTATGCAGTTGTCCATCAAGGCAGTTATTTTCTCCAAGCTATATTATATCTCCAAGATCAATTTATTCATTTATATTTTCCGTTGTTAAAATATTCTATGTCATTGAATCAAAAAATGGCATATTTTTTCAACAAATCTAGGAAACTAAAATGAGAATATCGAAGTAAAGTAATTTTTCATAATTATGACAATAATTTGTATCAATTTATTAATTTGCTCTTAAAAATATTTCATATATACTGAAATAATTTCACATCCTCTTATATACGCATTATAATAAGTAATTAAAAATTGAAAATTGAATGAAATCTATTATTATAATTTTACTAATTGATTTGACATAATTTTAATCAATGATGAAAGAATTTTTTTGATCATTTCTGCTTACGATACTAAAGCTAAGGTTAATATAGTGATTCATAATGCATTTTTCTGATCATGTCAAAAATTTTCATAAAGTGGTCCAAAATAATTCTGATTGTCATTCAAGTTTATTATTCTTAATGTCTAATCTTTGATTTATTTGAATGTAAGTTAACTTCTTTCTAGTGTTACGAAGGATACAAAAATCCTGTGATTTTAATTGAAAAATATTATCTTAGAATTCAATGAAAAATAGATTGAATATGAAAGACACTTGTTTGAACCTTACATTCAAGTAAAAATTGAAGTCCAAATTTCAAATAGGGGTCTTTAAGTGAAACGTGAATTTGACAGAAGAATTTTTTTCGTATAGATATTAGAAATACTTTTTCTTATAGACCTATTTCTTTTAGAATAATGAAGAGAGGAGGAAGGTGCAACTGAGAAAGTGGTTTCAAAGAGCTTTCAATTTTCAAAATTTTAATATAAAGAACAGAAAATATTAAAAAATTTAGTTAAGAGCATTTTGATAACTCAGTTATCACTAAGACATTTATTTTGTCAATGATTTTTCTGACTGATTAGACAGATTAGACAGTCTGACTGATTAGACAGTCAATGATTTTTCTGAAGAATAAAGTTACATACAGCGCACCACACTGTTTGATATAGTAAATCATATACTTTTCTTTATAAAATTAAATTTAATTTTCAGTTAAATATTTAGCCACTGTTTAGGTAAATTTAATATCCATTTTTTAAAAAATAATTTTTTTTCCACAAAATTTAATATATTATATGAATAGTAGCAATAATAATTCGAAAAATTCAAAATGGGGAATCACTAATAGTAATAAATATTTTGTTATTATGTTGTTGAAAAATAAGTTGAAAAAATAGGAGATCATATTTAAATATTTCATAAAATCTCCTTCGTAATTATAAGTTGTTTATGGAAAGTAAAATTTCATTTTAAAACTTGTAAGAGAGCAGAAATTTAACTTAATGAATTATTATGAATTTTTATTTCAAATGTTAATATTTTGAAAGATAAAGTCAGATGATTTGACGTCCACAATATTTATAAATTTTCAATTACAAAATATAAACTTATCTGTTTCTCTGCAAATACTTTTCCAGAAAAATTAGTGGTACTAAACTTATTACAATAATAAAAGATCTAAATTTTGTTCTTAGAAAAAATACGTTTTACTAATTTCCCTTACGTTGTTCTAGCTTCCGTATTAAAAATGACTTGTGGTAAAACTTAAAGATCCTAAATTATAAGTGTAATTAGCTTGTCACTATTACACTTATTTTGGAGGAAAACCTCACAAGAAAACAAATCGCTCTCATATATTTTCTCTTATATATTATAGATTAAAGATATGATTAATTGAATAACATATTTATCAAAAAGTTACAAATTATTAACTGAGACACTGTTGTTTGGTAAAGACTGTGTCATTAATAAAAAGTTTATCTCAATTCATGTTATTACCTTCTGTTCTCCAGAAACTTAGCACAATAATTGAATTGACGACGACTGAAGCGAAAAATTTCAATTAGTAAGATAGTTTACTCCGGAAATGTTATTTCTAGTTAGCTAGTCACTTGGAGTGCTACTGCTGTTTCATCAGGTGTAACATTTGGCTTATAATGTTAACAGAAGTGGAGTAAAAATCATTTTGATAGGAATTAAAAACATGGAAATATAAAATAAGGAAGAAGTTAGGTAAAATAAACAAAAAAAGAATTTTTCGTAAATTAAAAATTTTTTAGAAGATTAAACATTATTTAGAAGCTTATAAAGATTATTTTGTCATTAAAGAATGTTTTAGAAGTTTTACATTTATTATTTAAAATTTAATAAAAAAGATAAATTTATGTATAAAATTTCCTTTAAAATTAAAAAAAAATCGTTATCATTTTCTTCCAATACTGTTTCATTGATTTGTGCTTAGATCATTCTCTTAGATGTATATACTATTATTAGAGGTAAATTTGGGTACTTACATTTTACACGATAAAAATGTGTAATAATCACATAAAAGTGCAAATATGAGTTACATAATTTTTTTTAATTCGAGAACTATTCTAATATTATCATTCTCTGTATATATCATGAATTAACCCATAAATATATATAAAGTGGTTTATGTATATAAGGAAGGAAGTTATATGATACTAATAGATAATATATATTATTATTGTTATATGATACCGATAAAATAAATAATCTTTGTAAAAGAATGAGACACTGTATGTTATTATAAACATTTTGCGATAAAGGAAAATTATATGAAAATGTAATTAATATGTTAAAATTATCTGCGTAATAAATGATGAAATAAATATGTAAAGCTTAGTGTGATTATAGTTTATATACTATTTCAATTCAAATGGATAAAATTTAAATATTTATTCTATTTCAGAGATTTTTAATAAAGAGTTTTACATAAGCTTTGATTTATATTAATAAGATATACTCTATTGTTATAATTGCATTTAAAAATATAATCTAATTTTAATTAGAATAAGCTAAATGAGGGAAAAAGCTTCAAATGTTGTATAGCAGAAATAATTATGCTAATGTGAAATAGAAAGGCACTTTTTTATAATTCGCTTACTGTACAAGAATTTGTGGATTATTACAAAACTATTATATAAATTCAGGTTAGGTTATAATAAGTTTGGCTTAGAGTTAGATGGATTTTGTTTTGATTTTTGTTAAAAAAATATTAATATACTTAATCAGATATTTATTTTTTAAAAATAAGTTTATCGGTTTAAGCATTAAAATTATCTGCTAATAATGATAAGTCTTTAAATGTATTCACAAATTTCTATTTGCTTAACTAAGAATTTTGAATCTTTTTATCCATGTGACTTGTAAATTTGATGAAACGAAGAAATTCTAAGTGAATTTTAAAACTTTCGTTCAGACTTGTGTCGTTTTAAGTGATCATAAAAAATCAGATTTAATATAAAAAATTAACGTTTGTTGTGGGAAATATATAACACAAAGTATGGGAACTTTTATTTTGAAATATCAGGTGAAAAATTTCAAATAAGTTTATCTTCTCCTAAGAAAATAAATTTGTGTATATAATTCTATTTTTTGTGCATAATTCTATTAATGTTATTTTTTTAAAAAAAAATTAACTATGATTTTGGTGGAAAAAATATTAATTAACTACCAATTATTTTAAATTTATTGTTCATTTTCTATTTAAAATTTTACCAATAATTTAAAAATCCATTAAATGAAATAATCATCGCTGATATATTGTCTAGATATAATTTGATAATTTAGTTTTATTTAATCAATACAATTTTTTTTACTATTTTCAGTAATATTTGTTAATAAATCAATTAAAAAAATGACACAAGAAAATACACATAGAATGAATTTGTTACATGATTACAAGAATATATTTTGCTCATAATTGTAATAGAACGGATTATCTTCATTGTCACGGCAGCCTAAAAGTTACCAACATTTAGAAATCGGCCTAAAGATAGGCTTTCATCAACACAGAAGAAACATTTCTATTAAATATTATTCTGAATGATTCATATTGGTAGTCCCCAAATAATAATATAGAAATACCACAAAATCTAAATATAGAAGTTGGTGCAAAATTAATCAAATTAATAGAACTGGGAAACCATTTGCAATAAACATGCAAATTTCTTATCCCAAACCAACTGGAAATAAAGATTGTTTTACAAGAGAGTATCAATTTAGGTAGATTTAATGTGAATAATTCAAAAATCATTGTCGCATTGGAAAATGTTCGTAATTATAGAACCATTTATACTTCATCTAACAATATTAAACTACTTAAGAACTTGTGTTAAGAGTAAACGAGTAAAGCTTATACACGAATTAATGTATGACAAATGTATACCGCGTGCTATACACCTCTATAAATCATTTAAAAATAAAAGAATATTGGAGTTTTAAATTCTGATCAACTAGTACAAAGAACGAGACATATTTACTAAGAATAAAAGCTTTCTTCTAAGAATACTTGGCGATATCAAATGCAGAAAGGATAGCATTTAATTGCACAAGAAATTTAATTTTATTTTACAACGGTCTTTTTCATTTCCCATTTGTTCAAGCAAAATATCAGATTTAAAGTGAATAGCAAAAGGCAACCACACTGGCCTCATTTTGTTATTCATCCAATAGGAATCGCTTGATATTTTGACACACTAAGAGCTGAATATAAAGAACAAAGGAATGTAGCGTTATCTCAAATAATATGTCATGGATCTGTTTATTCTATTAATAGGTTTCATGGTAATGAATAAACTAGTTTTCATTTCAGAAATAAGCAAGGGAACTCTTACTGTATCATCTATATTTCAATTTGCAACTGCGTTTATTTGATTTAATGCATTTGACACATAAAACGTTAAATGAGAAACTACTTTTAAATGGAGTGTTATTTTAAATAATAAGTCCATCAATCTGTTTATTTGTAATCTTTCCTAATAAAGTATATCATTCTCACATATTGAATTTCCATTTAAACATAATCAACTGAACTCTTACTCAATGAGTAACATCCCAATTCTCCATTGAGTAATGTGATTAAGCCTATTTAGATTAAATATCAATTCTTTTGCTTCAAATCCAATTTGATATTACATTGCCTTGCAAATTGCTTCAATGCAAATATATAAGTTTAAATATAGTCAAACTTATTTTTATGAAATTTTTTTTATAATATTTTTATGTAATTTATTTTGAGCAATTTTTAATGCAGTATATAATTTCCAGCGCGTTGCTGGCATTATATAATAATAATAATATATATTTATATTTATCCTACGCCCGTCCCTGGCATCTCTACCATTAATCAATGAGCAGTCCAATAAAAAGATGAGCAAGTATAAAAAACAAGAGTAAAGACCTTTAGTAGCCTCAAAAGAGTTGTCAGTCATAAACTTTAAAACTTCAGGACAGTTCTTGAGGCGAGCAGCATCCATATCATCATGACTGCACAATGAGCAACGAGCAGAGTCCATTACACCTATTCGGTGCAGATACCTTTTTAGATAGTCATGTCCAGTTGTCACCCAGAAACAAGTAACACCAACAGCTCGAGATAAGGAGCCAGGGATTTTATTACTAACATCAAGTAGAGTTTTCCATTGCCTGTCCATAAGTCATTATAATATCAAATAATTCAATGTATTGCCATTATAATATCAAATTATTACGCAGAACAGAAATAGGTTTGGTTGTGGTGCCTAGTAAGAATCGTCTTGTTACTGTGGATTATTTTTATTGTCCTCTTCAATAAATTTATAATTATTGTAATCACATTTTTTGCTTAGTTCATATATGGGTTTAACGCTAACTATCATTTTGTAAGTATTGAAATTCAATTATTTTTCTTTATGTATATTCTTCATTTAATTTTCATTTATTAATCACCAAAAGGAAATTTTCCTTATTATTTATATCACTAATTTATAAATTTTAATTTCAAAACACTGGATTCAAACTTTAGTATAATTTAATACCAATTTCTAATTTTATTGTATGTATTGCATACTATTACATGTAATGTTTGATTTAGTTTGGTACTATGATTTATTTAGTTCTGTTTTCTTGTTTTATTTTAATGTAGCCTCATTTTTCTTATATTTTTCTACTTCTTTAATGCAGATAGTTTTATATTAATGTTATAAGAATATCATCGCTACATTTTCTCACATATATTTTTGCTTATGTTATAACTAATATGTTATTTCTTTTGCAATTTTATCTTTTATTTTCATATTTTTCATACATTGAAAAATATTTCAATGATATTCTGCAGATACGCAATTATTCTTGTTTGAAACCTGTTTTCTCTTGCAGCTATGCATTCTTTTGAGATTTCTAATGAAAATAATAATACTTTATTAGAGTTATATACAAGAAATTTAGCTAGCATCTTACTTATGTTCAAAGACATGTGGTAATTAACATTATTTGAAACAAGCAGAAGATACAATTTACTTAAAATAATTGAACTTTGTGCCTTAAACTTAAAATAAATAAATAAATAAAAAATGAAATTAAATTTGTATTTTCAACTTAAGCATTTTAATAAAAATCCTAAACATATAATTCTAATGCTTACAGTGCTCATGACTATCTTTAATTTTTGAAATTTAATGAAACTATGATACAATAATGTATAAAAATATTATGTTAATATATATATATATATATATATATATATATATAATATATATATATATATATATATATATATATATATATATATATATATATATATATATATATATATATATTATTAAATAGTTTAGTTAAAAAATAGCTTATTTAAACAACAAATACTCCAGATATGTGATAAAATATGTAAAATAAGCAATGTAAATATAGCAACTAAATCAACTAAATAAGTTGTTGTGTTAAAGATAATACTTTAGACAATATAACAAAATGACTTGTACCCAGCTATAAAAAATTTGATAAAGTAAAAGGTGTTAAAAAAACCACAGATGACTAGAAAAGAAATAAAATATGATGATACAAAATGTGAAAGTAATAAATCCTTATATTCTTTCAGGATGGAGATTTTTCACAATTTCAAAGTATCAGAAAGAAACTGAATAAGAAATAAGAGAAAGGTACTTGCAAATTATATCTCTTACTCATGTCTCCTTGAAGTTTATCAAAATTTATCACAGGGGATACCTCGGCTTCCAAGATGAGTAAATAATATATATTAGACAATTTCTGAAAATAGTTAACGGAATGTAACAATTACTGACACTAAGAAAATTTCGGTTTCAATCACCTGTTTTTGAATGAATGAAGTCTTCATTGAAAATAAAAGCTTATTATATATTGTGATGAAAAGGAAACTACTATCTAAAAGATAAGTTAGTATTTCGTACTTTATAAGGTGTATTTATAGAATTTATTCATTGTTATAAAAATATATCTATTTAAAATATCCCAAGTTAGGATTAGATATAAAAAAGAAATAAAAAATGGATACATTTTCATATTTCTAGAGAAATTCACTTGAGAATTGAAACTATATTGGATTAAAAAAGAATAAATGATTTATAACAAATTCAGTAAATGTAACATTATATTGCAAGATAATGGAAACCGACAAATATTGTTTTTTAGAATATAAGTTCTTAAACAAAAGGAAATTTAATTGAAATAATTTACAACATAAACATAAGTGATATATTTTACTGAAACATTAAGAGTTATGTCAATAATTTACTTAAAAATATCTCTAGAAGAAACTTTTAACTGTGCATAAGTATATTAAGTATATTGTTAATTATAATGTCATTTATATATAGTGTAACTAAACGTTAATGAGTGATTAGCTTATACAGGTATTTAATTATACGAAAATTCGTGGATTTATCTATGAATTGTTAGATATTTAATGCCTAAATAACTTGTACAAAACATTTCTTAATATATTATCGCACTAATTGTTTATTATAAAACCTATTGATCATAAATTAATTGTAAATGCGAAATACATATGTAAAATGAATATTTAACATGCATGAATATTTACACTATTAAAAATCATGAAAATTGAAGATACATATTAAATATTTCCAGCTGAACGAAATATTTAACAGAATCTGTATAAAGCACAGGTGGTCATACCTTTAGTATTATTTTAAAATAATTTATTGTGCATAGTTTAACTAGAAATGACATTTATATATGTGAAAGAAATTTATTTCTCATCTATATCTTTCCGATGGTTTTATATAGAAAACAAAGCGAATGTTTGTTGAATCAGGGAATGTTTATTGACTTTTAATCCGATAAACGTAAATGCATTGTTCAGTGTTAAAACTATCATTTTAAGTGATCTATTACGTTAAGAATGGAAATGAAAACATACCTTAACATAAAATTTTATAAAATGTGATTAGGAACTCCTTGCTATTCGATACATGTGTCTTAATAGAAAAGTTTGATTATTTTTAGCGATTTTTCTCGAGATATAGAAACATTAATAAATAAAATAAATATTTCAAGAATATAAATAATGTTTAATAAATCTATGTTTTGATTTTTAACAGTTAATTTGACTTAAGAAGTTTTTTGCTGTGCAAGAGTTGAATTCGTAATAGTATTTAATAAAAATTCAGGATAAATTATAGTAGAATTAAAAAATACATATTACAGGAAATAAATATTTCATTGAATCTTATTTTCTTTTTATTTTTTATATTGTGAACTTGAGTAGTCTAACAATTTTCCTATAATTTTAATTCTCGTAATTTTCTAATTAATCAAATGTTTGCTAAAAAAATCAGACATACTGATGTGACAGAATGTGATTAAAGAAATATTATTATCGTTTATATTAAGAGAAACTAATTAAAGAAATATTATTATAACAGAGCAGCAAGAGTAAGCAAACATTTGATAAGTAAAATAGTAAAAACACATGCATTTATTTGTATTTTCTGTTATTTAATTAATTTAAACGAATTAATCTATTGAATTAAATAGTCTATAATAATTTTACGGCGGGCACCTTCAACACATAGACATAGACATACGCAATGGAACACCTGGTCTGTACCTTAGGTTATCAGGTATAGCTCCATCACGTAATACATCTGGTGTGACAGAATTGTCACGAAATTTGATAACAAAATTGAATTTCAATAGGTCTCTAATATTTGAAATTAATAATTTGACAGAAACATAACATCAACAACAAAACATTTACAAAATTTTCACTATGGGAGATGACATGAGTTAAATATTGCTATAAAATTGTGAAGGTAGATTATCCTAACACTCCAATTAACCTTGGTAAAGATACAAATTAATTATCTTTATGATGGTCATAGCAGACGATATAAGTAGTTTATAACACAAATATGCAAGCAATATAATTAAGTTTAAGTAGAAGAGTATAAAAAGAGCAAATAACTGGGACAGAGAGAGATTTTCAATAAGTACTAGTAACTCTCTCATGCTTTAACTGGGTCCTTTAATGTAACATTGCATTTTTCGCAATACTAAAGGACTGCATTGTCTACACGTAGATAGTTAAGATTACATATGCATGAATGGTATCCTATTGAACATTTAACATTTGCTGTAGGTAATAAACTGTAGAATATTTAAAGTATAACAGATTACAGTCTGCTGATTCAGTTAATATTTTGCAGCAGTTCAGTCTGTGCACTGTAGTTACCACGATTAAGGAAATTATTGAGCAAAATATAATTACAATACAATAAATAATAAAAAAGCTTAAAAAAGTGAATAAAATATATAGCAAAATATTTTACAGACACTCTAACATTACTAGAAATAATAATGAACATATATTGCACTAAAGTTGCTAAATAAAGTATTTCTGAAGACTCAAAGCAAGCTTCAATATAAACCCCCAGTTTTATATATAGTGGTTAGATAGAGGGAAGTGTTATATCACATGACGTATCATATTATCACATGACGTATTATATCACATGACAAGATTGTATTAGAAGAAGAGCAAATATATACTAATAGTTAAGTTTAAATATGCATGAATGGTATCCTGTTGAACATTTAATATTTGCTGTAGGTGATAAACAGTAAAATATTTAAAGTATTACAGATTGCAATCTGCTAATTCAGTTAATATTTTGCAGCAGCTCAGTCTGTGCACTGTAGTTAGTACGATTAAGAAAATTATTGAACAAAATATAATTACAATACAATGAATAATAAAAAGGGCTTAAAAAAGTGAATAAAATACACAGCAAAATATTTTATAGACATTCTAACAGTACTAGAAATAATAATGAAAATATATTGCACTAAAATTGATAAATAGGGTATTTCTGAAGACTCTAACCCCTAGTTTTATAGATAGTGGTTAGATAGAGGAAAGTGTTATATCACTTGACATACCATATGAAGATTGTATTAGAAAATGCGCAAATAAATACAATACATTGATAGTATATACATAAATGAAACATATACTAATTGTGAAATATTACAATGCATTATTTTATCACATAAAAAACCTGCATTGTCTGTTCACTGTTTATAATGGTTTACAATGTTTAGGAAATATAATGCAAAATTAGACATTAAAATTACTAATTGATAAACTTTTGCTAGGATATTTAAAATTGCACATTACATTGTGCCGAGTCAATCAATATTTTTCAGCACCTTAATCTGAATAATTATTATTATCAAAATTATAAAAAATAATTGCTAAACAAATACAATACCTAATAATATTTTATCACAAAAAGTGGAGAAATACCTTACAATAATTTTTAGCCTTTACCAAATTGTTCTTATGATGAAATCCGCTGCTCAGTTATGGCATTATCCTTACAGAGTTCGGACCCTTTTTCATAGATAAAGGAGATTATTTTTTTTTATCTTATGCAGAAGAGAAGGAGTTTTGCTAGCATAGCGGAGAAACGGAGTAAGTTCCTCCGAGTTTTTAGGCGCTTTTAGGTGTCATTGTTTTGTGAAATCACATTCAAACATGTAATGAACAATGGTCCCAACCTGACCGCATGAACAAGCACTATTTGGAGCCATACCCCTTTTATTGAGATACTCCGGTGTTGGAGTATGTCCAGAAAGAAACTGTGCTTCTTTGTTGTCCTTGACAAGGAAATCAAGAGAGACAGAGGGCTTAAGGCTGTATGTCCATCTACCTGTAGTACCTTGTTCTGCCTCATTCCATTCTTGTTGCCAGGCCATTAGTAAATGGTTACGTAATTTAGAAATCAAGTATGATTTGGGCCATTTTAATTCAATTTTTTGCATGTTTGAGCATGCTTTGGCAGCTTGCTTTGCCAGTGTGTCAGCTCTTTCAATACCAGTATGTCCGGCATGAGCCTTGATCCAGTGAAGACAAATTTGCCATCTATTGCTAAATGTCCTGAGGCGATTTTGGATGTCCTGAATCAGTGGGCTTCTGAGATATGGATTATATATTCCCAAAAGAGCTGATTGACTGTCTGACCTAATCACTGCCTTGTATAAATTATTTTCGGCTATATATTTTAATGCTTTATCAATCGCAACCAATTCTGCTTGGAAAACACTGTTAGCTTTTCCTAATTGTCCCTGCCAATAACCACTCTCCTGTCCATTTTCGAAAATGCAGAAAGCTGCTCCCACTTGGCCTTCTGTTTTTGAGCCATCAGTGAAAAAGTGTTGGTGAATGCCTTGGCACTGTGTAGGATTCGAAGTGTGAACCATTATCCCTTCCATCTGTGTTGCTGGGTGAAATAATGCTTTGAAGGGAATTTCAAAGTCATCTGGGTTATAAATTGCATCCAGGAAAGTGATTTTTCTTGATGTTGGAATATGTTAGATTTAGCAGCCTCTAGTTGAACCATTAAATGTAATGGAAAGACTCCTGCCAAGATGTTTAATGCTGCCGTAGAAGTCTTGCGGAAACATCTAGTGATAGTTAAGGTGAAGTGTCTCTGCAAACTAGATAGCTGTCTGACTTTTCTGCTTGTCATTGGTTCCGCCCAGACTGCTGATCCATAGCATATCATTCTTTCAATAATGGTTTTATACCAAATTTTAAGGATTCTGGCATTTACACCCAAGTTTCTATTCGTTGCTCGTCTTAGGCTGTTTACAATAGCTATAGTCTTTATCTTTTGTTGCCTGATGTGAGGGAGCCATGATAGTTTGCAATCAAGAATTACTCCTTAATATTTCATTTCCTTAACTTTTTTAATGCTTCTTCCACAAATTTCAATCTTCGGATATGATTTTAAGCACTTTTTGCTGCTGCCAAAAAAGAGGGCTTGAGTCTTTTCATGGGCTATAATTAATTTATGTTCCTTACACAAATCTTCAAATTGTGAGAGTGCAATATTGGCTGTTTGCTTTAACTGCTCTTTTGTTTTTGCTGAAACAATGAGCAGTGCATCATCGGCAAATGCTTGCAATGATGTGTTATTTGGCCATTTCTGGAAAAGGAAATCATTAAAGTATATGTTCCAAAGCAATGGTCCCCCACAGGATCCCTGCGGACAGGCCCTGTTATGGTGGTGTAGTACAAAACCTCCATCGTGTTTAATTAAACTCTTTCTATCGGTGAGAAAGTGTGCCCACATCTTAAATAAATTGTTGGGACAGTTAAGCTTGGCCATTTTATCTAGTACTCCTGGCCACCAGATTGAGTCAAAACACCTTCAACACAACAAGGCCATATAAACTGTTACTCATTTACCGTTACCCGGTGGGTACCTGTGAGCCAATTCACGGAGGTGTGTAGCATTACCCACACCATACCACCACAAACCCTTTTATAGGGAGGGCCACATTCATACATCGTCTCAGAAGAAAGGACAGAGAAACACAGAGAAAAAGAAGTATCTATGGCTGAAATGGGATTTGAACTCGTTATCACCAACCCAGTAGTCAGAAACGTTAATCACTCAGCCATCGGTCGGCCAAAATAAAGATGGGCACTGGGTGACTAACCCTTTGCAGCAAAAAGGCAGGAAACTGCTACTTATTTGTCGTTACCCAAAGGGCACCTATGAACCAAGTCACGGAGATGAGTAGCATTAGCCATGCCATACCAATACAAACCCATTTATAGGATGGGCCACATTCAAACATCATCTCAGAAGAAAGAACAGAGAAACACAGAGTGAAAGTAACATCAATGAGCAAATCAGGATTCGAACCTGGAACCCACAGCTCTGGAGTCAGGAATACTAACCACTCACCAATCAACCAGCATCCTATAATAATGAACATGAGTCTCTTTTAAATAATAATAGATTTAAAAAAATTAAAAAAAAATCACGAAATTTGCTACGATTTTTTTCTTATTTAATCATGATAGGCTAATATCATGTTTATATTAAAAAAGAAAAAACTTAGAAAGTGAGACATAAATTCTATTATTATGATGTAAGCCGAAGGGATAATATCGAAGGAAATTCAAAGGGATAATACTGAAGTAAACAACCAATTATATATATTGTTGAGTGTGTGAAAGTTTCTGAAGTTTTATGTCAAATAAAATAAAATAAATAATATTTAGAGAGAAATGTCAATATGAATAATGTTTTAGATTATTCAATAGTCTTACTTATATAAAAATTCATCATAATTAAGGATTCAATTATAAAATTATTTAAAAAGGAAATTGACATAAAATCAACTTACTGAAAGTAAGAGAATTTGTTTCAGCAAATGATAAACTTAGTTCAGAGTTTCTGCACTAGAAGATGTTTTTTATGCGGTACTCATTTAACATGCATTTAAGATAGATTAAGAAATATTCCAAAATGTACGGTAAACTTTACAAAAGAGGCTCCAAATAATGACTGTTAGGAATTTTACATGTATTATAATAGGAAATTATTTAATCATTTAGTAATTTCATCTGTAGCCTTTAAAATGCATATAAAAATGTATTATAAATGTATAAAAATGTGTTAACTGAAAATATTATTTTCTGTTAATAAATTTTTTAATACAATATTCAAAAATGTTAATGCAAAATATTTGAAAATATTAGTTTTATAAAAAAAATTTAACGTAATTACAATGAATTTAATTTTACTTGAATTTTAACTAGAAATTTTGAAAGAGTTCAATATTTTCACTTTGAAATTGCAGAATTTGACTTAAGTAAATTTTTTTATTGAAAAATTTTTCAACATATATTATTGCAAATGTTTATCATAATGGTTCAATTTAGGGTATTCTATAAACATTCTTATTTAAATTCTTACTTACGATATAGAATATTGAAATTCAAAAGTTAAGAAAAAATATCTTTGACTATAAGTAAATCAAAAAATATTAAATAGTTGTTTTTTGTTGCATTTTCGTTTTAAAAACATAATTAAATGCACACATTTTTATATATAAATAAATGTCTCTTTCATTACAATTAGTAAATGGATAATATAATTTAATTCAGAATTAAATATGGGGAATAAAAATGTTATGTAGAGGAAAATATTTTGTATTATTAGTTCAAATAAAGTTTTAATAATGCTTTAGGCAATCTGTTTTCTTTCTATGAATTAGAGCAATTGAAAAAGGGTTAAAAACCAATTATTTCAACAGCTTTTCTTATAGTTTTGTATAGAATATAAGAAAAGAAGCCATTATTAGATTTTAGGAATTGATTTCCGATACCATAAAACGTTTGTATGTTGTGCAATGGCAGTTTGATCTTTCTAAATGATGTATTAAGTTTTTAATGAGAAGATAGTAGTGTTTAATATGAATCAAAATTTGAGTTGAAAATGAAAGACTTTCTATATGATAAAATTAATATTTTGTAGTCTTTCAAGCAATATATCTAATATTAAGTAAGCTTAACAATTTAGTTTTAACATTTATTTAAGAAAATTTAACACAAACATTTTGTTATTATTTGATATATATATATATATATATATATATATATATATATATATATATATATATATATATATATATATATATGTTCTCAATTGATGTTTGCATAAAAGTGTTCTTTGTAATAACAATGGGTGCTGTGAATGTAAATTTAAATTTCGCAAATTATTTGGGGATATCCACAATGAAAAAGAAATACACAATGCTTTCAATAAAAAGTGTATATTTTGTTCAAATTTTTCCAATACTGAAGCTCTTAACAGCTTATTCATTTTTAAGTGAATACACATTTACTTATATACCTAGTAAGTCGATTGTGTGTTTTAGTATAATTACAAATATTATACTTTACACGAAATCTACAATTATCTTTTAACTGGATTTCACTGAAATACGAAATTGGAACTTGACTTGATTAGGTTCATGTATCTTATATGTTCTCTTTTGTAAAGGAACAAATTTTTTATTATATAATTTTTCAAAAACCCTAAAATTTTAACATCGTATTTTATATAAAACTTTAATTCCTTAGTTTTAACATATATTTTGTATTTATTATGTACAAATTCACCGAGATTAAATCAAGTATTAGAATGTTTGCTCGAAGGAAATTAAGGTAATGAATCAGTTTTAATTCTAATTATGACTGATTTTTTTCAATGTTGTCGAATATGATTCTTTAAGTAGAATATTAGTAGTTTTTAACACTTAAAATAAATCTAGATTCTTTTAAAATATGTGAATTGTCACCTATATTTTCAAGCAATTTTTAATAGGGAGCAAAGAATGGCTTACAAATAATTATCTAAGGAAGAAATAGAGAAAATTTCAATTTAATAAATAAAAGAAAATTAATGCATTTTTATTTAAATCTTCCATACATTCATAAACATGAAAGTGATGTCATTCATTAATAAGAAATAATCAAAATTGTAATTTGATTAAAAATATATTGCTTTATTTCTTTTAAAGTATTTATTCCACTGTGATTTGCAACAATTATTTTGAATTCATTATTCAACTTAAGCTTAAATTAAGATTTCAGTGGCATTTAAAAATTTAAAAACATACTGTCATTTATATTTTATTTTATTTTATAGTATAATAATATAAGATATGAAGGAAAACAAATTCTTATATCTAAACTATTCAATTTCAAGTTCAAAACACCAATTGGAAACATATGGTCTTCATTAAGTGAAAACTTAGAAATCAATAAATTGAAAACATTGAATCAAGAAATAGACTGATTAAATAAAAATTGAATTGAGAGGGAAATTTAGAATTTTTTTTAAATTGGTAAAACTTTTATATGAATTGTGACTTTTCAAAGATATTTCAATATCTAATATTTAAAAGTTGAATGTTAGTAAAATGCACAAATTATGAACTGAGCAATAATTTCAGTGACTAAAATGCACAAACTATGAACTGACCAAAATTTCAGTGACTAAAATCCACAAACTATGTTTTTCAATAGTTTAAAATTTAAATTTTCTAAAATTGAAAAAAACATTGTTTAATATTAAAAAAAAGGATTTAATCTGTATCATGGCAAACTCGTTGGAAATTGAATTCAGATTAGATATGATTGTGAGATAGACTGTGAAAACTTTGGTGAATGTATAATTTTTCTAATCTTTTGAAAGAAATCATTGATTGGCTATTAGTATAGTTTCTAAGAGAATCAGAAAACTATTTTTTTATTCACGAATTTAGAATAAATCGTAAAAACATGAACATATTTTGATGAATTGATGCAATATTCTTAATCTACCAGTTCGTTAAGCCAAATGAAAACTGTATTCTACAAATTTTCTGCAATTTCAAAACGCTTAAAATTCATTTCTCTTTTAATAAAAATAATAAGTGATTTTTATTTTCTAACTGGCCGTTTAAAATTGGAACATATAGTGTTTGCAAAATCATGAATCTTAAGAAATCAGTTTGTGTAACAATAAAAGCAAAAATTTCTTATGATATGAATTGTATATTTTGAACAATATGAATGCTATATTTACTATATATTTTGAGTATTATAAACATAGCTGTAATCTCCTTCAAAACAAAGGAATTCTTTAAATAGCTGATTGTTTTGGGGAACGAAATGTTGAAGATAATTTTCTGAAAATAGTGATTATTCATTCATTGAAATAACTATTATGGTAACATTGTTTAACAAAGTGTACATATTCAAGAGTAAAATCAACACTTTTATATTATAAAAATGAATGAATGCGTCTGCACACAGAAATTAGTTTCACATATCTTTGAGAGTTTCTTGTATTTAAAACAATGATAATGAGATAGGTATCGTAAAATAACTATAGGTGAAAAATATTACTAAAGCAGTTATTTGTATTATAATTTATTTGAAAAATATTGGCATATATCTTTCTAGTGACCAATTATGTCATTCCAGTAAGCATTTGCGAATTTAAAGAGATACAATTTAAAATAAAGATTGCTGCTAATTTTTTTGATGACAACCTTAAATGTTGCTAAGCGTCCTTCAACAATTGAGTATGTTGTGGATGATATCCTTCACCAAGTGTAAGCAAATATATTTTATGCCATTAACTTTTATAATATAAAATAATGTTGGTCGAGGAACCCATGTTCTTTTAATCATATTTAGAAAAGATTTTGGAGCTTGTTATACAAAAATATAATAGAATTCATTTGTTCTGATCAAAAACGATGCTCGATAACTGTTTTTGTAGATTTAATTACTGTTTCAATAATAATGATTCTACATCTATTAACAGAAAAGTAGCTGTTTTTTCAATGATTATCTAAAATAAATATATTCATGCATTTTCAGTCCAACAGAATAATAATTGAGTCTATTGAAAAAAAATCAATAACACATCAGCAATTTTCTCTAGTTAGCTAATAGACGTTAAAGTCATTACTTCTGCTGCAATTTGTGTTGCTACCACAGTTAACAACTAGAGGTTTTATTAGTAGTATCATAGTATGTTGCAACACACTTAAAACAACACTTTATAAGGCTCTCATGCTCTCCTTTGCTAATTTAGATCAATTTAAGGACATATTGTTTCAATAAAAAATTAAACTAAATTTAATATTTATTAATCACAAAGTATTTGTTTCTTTAGCTCCAGTTGAGATCATGATTACGTCGCTTTATTAAAATTCTCATTATTTTAAAATATTCATGAAGTCAGATGACGTAAAAATCGACGTCACACATAATTTAATAAGTTATCGTATTGAGACGGTGTCATAATTCCGATAATTATCAGTGACTTTGCTGCCTGCCTTCAAACCACATTCTTCGAGTGGCAGAAAACAAGGCAAGTTCACCATCGAATGTCTGATTGCCGTCAACAATGAGAAAAAATCCATTCATGTTTTTTTTTCCATTCAATTTTCAAAGTTTCAAATCTTTAGCGATATTATTCCTAAAATTTCCTGAAATGATAATTTTTTCTAATTTGTGTCTTTGACCGATTCAAGTTTTTTTTCCTGGCTCTCCGGCTCACCAAAATCTTTGCGCCATTTTCGTTTTTTCTTGAAATCCATTAAAAGTTCTCAAATCCTTTTTTATTTGATGAACATATTATGCATAAAACATTGGTTGTTACAAGTATCCGAAACTCTGAACCGAAACTTTTCTTTTCTCAGAACTCTAAGGAAGGCATAAGTGAAGGGTGACTATAATGATGATGCCAGGAATAGTACAAGGATCCGGCAGAAAAATTGATGTCACGCCAGTCCTGCATGTTTATCACACCATTGAAGCCACTTATGTTTGTAATGCAGCGTTACTGGTAGCTGTAGGCATGATCTCTGAGCTGTAAGTCCACATTGCAGAAAAACTTGTAGAACTATACGTACATACACTTACTGTAGTGCAAACTATTCCATTTCTTGACTCAGAGCTCGTGTTAATGTGGTCCCTTAAGGTTATACATGTAACGTGTGTATTCTTGAATTGGTTATTATTGGTCAATATTATTTTATATTGTATAAGTCATTATTAGTCATTGGTAATATTAATTTATTTTTAATAGAGAGCTGCTGTAATCCAAATAGGCTTCCTGTATGGTCATCCTGAAGTCACTAAGTCAAGATTTTGCGAATAAATATAGGATGTCGATTGACTCGAGCACAAGTTACGTGATAAGATGAATAGTAGATTTGGTAGGCTAAAACCCTCTGTTAAAATCAGAAATATACTGATAAGCATTTTCTTCTAATAAGAGAAATGAAATTTGTTTTTCATTGTATATAGCCATACTTAAATGTAATTTATATATGAGAACCTGCTGTACAATTTTTTCATTCAATATTGTTGTAGATTTCCCCTTCATATTCTATTTTACAAGACTACATTGAAAATGTAATAATTTGTATCATATCACAGACTCATTCTGTAGTGTAAATTTCACGAAGTAACTTCATTTTTTGCTGTAGTATTTAAATGGCCAGCAATGACTTAAGTTAATTAATTTGTGAAGAATTTAATTTTCTCAAGTTTGTAGTTCCATTTATGATATAAATATAAATAGGAAACTATATAATTTCTGATAGGCTCAGTTTAATAGATTTCAGAACAATAAAAAAGCTAATTATTGTGTTGACAATTCTTTATTTTTCATGCATTTTATAAGTCAGGAAAACACAAAAATAATTTTGAAGTTATGCAAAAGTCTATTCTTCAAACAAAATTTTAATTTTAATCTGAGAAGGCTGTGAAGATTGTTTCAAATTTATGAAAAAACAAGTTGAAATTAAAAGATTTCTGTATCAAATAAAAATTCCATTTAATAATCGAAAGGAATGGAAGTTTTATAATCACTAGAATTCCTGGTAATAGATATAGTATTTTAAAATCAATCCTCCGTCTATTTCATTCACATGAGAATAATGTTTTTTTTAATTAATTAGAATACATTTTATTATATAGTAATAGCAATATCGTTTTCATATTAATACTATTACAGCTCCTTATTTTTTTCCTATTTTGTCGATGCCTTGTATTATACAGTAAATAACAGTAAATATCTAAAATTTAAATTTCTATTTTTGAATTTATAAGTATTCTTTAAGTTTGCATTCTTAAAAAATATACATTATTCAACGTAGACAATTCAAAAGAGTATTTGTTAGTTTTTCTCATTACCTTTCAATGTAACGTATATGTTGATTATTGTAACTCTAAAAGTATAATGGTATGATCCTTGTTTAAGTGGGGAAACAAGTTGCAACATATTTTACATCATCATTCAACATCGCTACCATTCTGAATGCAAACACGAACCAAGGTTTCTGAAACACTCCGCAACATTGTTGGTATTTTTGACAAAAATTCTTTAGTTATGATTTGTTTTAACTTTTTAGTATTTGAAGAACATCACAGAAAAGCCATGTCTATAAGATAAATCCACAAATAAAGCTGTGGATGTGAGATCTGGTGACCTTGGGGATTAAGGTCTAATGAAATTAAACATTTATCAAAGAATTCTGTAAACGCCTCTATTGTTTGGTTTGACAAGTGTGAAAAGGCTGCATCCATCGGTATCATTTCTGTATCGTTATATATGAAGATACAGAAACAATCAGTATCGTTCATGTATAACTGGTCTATGTAGCAAAGTCTAGAAAAAGCATGTCATTTATAGTAACGTCTCGAAAGTTTTCTTTTACACCCAGTAACACTTCAAAATATATGAGTTGGGTAAAAAGGCTCTTATCACTAGTTCCATTCATATTCTTATGAAATAAGTTTCAAAAATAAATAATAAACAAATTGAAAAAAGCAAACTCAAAATATTTGTTTAGAATCGGATTAAAAACTGCTAATGATGTTCATGCGAATATTTGCTTAAAAAACAAGCTTTCTAATTTAAAAAAAGGGTAACAGCACATTAAATGTAGATGTAATAAGTAACTAGTGATGTTCTTCAAAATCTTGCTATATGTATGTATAGATATGAATAACTCAAAAACAAACGAGTCCTCTTTAGATAAATCACCCTGTTTAAGAAAGAAGATTCATAAAAAATTACAAATTTCTATAAATTTATTTATCAAAAATTATATTATTTTTTCGATTTAATAATTTAAAATTACGATCTATGCACGTTCAATGAAAAGTATATAAAACAAATACTTTTCTTTAGATTTTGAATAAATATATTTATGTTGATTTAAATAAAACAAGATTTTATTTTTGGATTTCTTCTTTTAAAAATATATTAGAAAATAAAATTTCATAGTATTTTTTTAACTATTCATAATAATTTTTTAAAATTTTAATTTAGCTAAAAATCTAAATAGTTTATTTAGCTCCCAATTCCCATGTAGAAGCATTTAATGTAAAAATACTTATTAAAATTTAATTTATATAAAATTAAAATTTAATTTATATAAAAATCCCTCATATCATAAAAATAAGTTGCAGGAATTAAAATAATATTAAATTAAAGAAATCTCTTCTATATAGGATTCTATTCAAAGCAAGAAAGAAGAAAAAATTCACAACTTATTAATGTTTAGTTCCCAAAAGATTTAAAATTCTAATAAAACCACTCAATGGATATAATGTACTTATTGGATAAAAAAATGTGGATTTCATTGTCAAAATATAAATTATTGGTAACAATAAATTATTCCTTTTACATTACACATTTTCCAGAAACAAAAAAACTATATATATATATATATATATATATATATATATATATATATATATATATATATATATATATATATATATATATATATATATATTATATTACTGGAATATATATATATTACTGGAATATATTATATATATATATTACTGGAAAATTTAAAAAACATTTATAAAATAAGTGACTTTAATATTGCCTATCACTAAAATAGTTTATTGTTATAAGAATAAAGAAACCATGAATCAGAAAGAAAATTTTATTTGTGCTTTTAATTCCCAATAGAATATTTAGAGCTTTTAGTCTCTTTAACAATCCCTTTGATTTCACAAGGGATTCCTTATTTCTAATCAGCCCAGTTGTTTTCTTGAAATATTTTCTTTCATAATTCTTCTCATATTATTGCGATATATGACGTTTTCTCATGACGAGAATTTTTAATTTTGGAATTAAAGCCGTGGCAAGTATAATTATTTTACTTAATCAAGACATTAAATATGTCAACTTTTTATTTAACCGAGCTTTAAATTTTTATTTCTGTTATCTTATTAAAGTAAATATTATTTCCTTTTATCTCCATTCTAATATAAGTTAAAAATCCAAGAAAAGTTTAGAGCGCCTGTACTTATTTTGACATAAATAAGTACATTATTTGGAGGTAATTTAACAAGTAACATATTGTTTGATAATTTACAAATAAATTGGATGATGTATTATCGTTTAAATTTCACAATGATCTAATATTAAGTTACTATTCTTAGTGAAATACTTCAAAAAGAAGAAACAAAAATTGCTATTCTTTTGGTGGCATTATTTTGAATAAAATACTTTCATTAAATTTTGAACAGATTTAATAGAGTATTAATGGAATATGTAATTTCAAAACAATACCACTATACTTTATTTGATGAACAAAATTCGTAGACTATGATTTTCGTTACTGTGTTCAAATTTTGCCAACGAGAAAATTCTATCTTCTTGTTTTC
The DNA here is from genome assembly GCA_037975125.1 of Latrodectus hesperus. NCBI lineage: Eukaryota > Metazoa > Arthropoda > Arachnida > Araneae > Theridiidae > Latrodectus > Latrodectus hesperus. The sequence continues at coordinate 41,541,585 of CM075861.1, read as the reverse complement.
AAAATCACAATCTTTGTTTGCATACAAACTCTTAAATTTAATTTTTACTACGTTATTCTGTTCTAAATATTACACCTGAAAAGAAGTGATTCCTCTCTATGAAGGAAATTTATAACCTTTCTTCCAAGATTAACAGCAAATTGATTATAAAATTTGAATTTTAACTTAATAAAAAATATAGGCTGCTTTTTACTTGGGCCATCTTAAGCAATTTGTTGACAAAATTAAAGTACGGAGCTTATTACATCCAAACATATGATTTATTCTTTAAGAAATACTATTTTATAAATAATTAAATTGATAATTGCGTAGGATATCAAAATTTTAACATAGTATCATATAGCAGTACTTTATTCATTTGTCATTTCGCGAGATGACTTAGTGAAAAATAAAGCTTTCTATATATATATATATATATATATATATATATATATATATATATATATATATATATATATATATATATATATATATATATATATATATATATATATATATATATATATATATGATTTGTTGCAGCTGCTGATGAGACTATTTTTAAGTAGTTAAGCAAACAACACCTAACAAGCACACAGTTTGGACTCTTCCATTTCATTTCTTTGTCATACAAGGTGAATTGTTTGAAAGTGAGCGGTTGTTGATCGATTCTTATAATGATTGGCACTAATTTTTATTTAAATAAAAAAAACATGAAGTGATTGATATTAAGTAGAATAAATCTGATAATAGTGAAAAGTTTTTTTTGAAGAAACCTTATTAAAATGTTCATGCAGTAAATTTGCTAAATTTTTTAAAAGTGAAGCAAAACGTTGATAAAATGAACAACATTTTGTTGATTTAAGAATGGATTATATGAAAACTATACATTTTAATTTTACCTGGAATAAGTAATTGAACACGAATTGCTTAAAGTAGAAATTAAAAATAATGATTTCATTATTTTAACTAATTTTCGTTCAATGATAAATGTGTCTAAAACAATGAATGCAGTTGCTTTTATATTACGAAATAAAAAATAAAAAAGCTGACAACCTACAACGGGCCAGCAACTCGTAATGTTTCTACCTTTTTATTTATTAAGTAAATGCTTAAACTATTTTATATTAAATTTTTTAAATCAATAACTTGTGCCTTCCAATCTTTCTGAAATTGTATGTGTGAAGTATGTTTTCTTTCAGAATGAAATTTTCTTTATCACAAATCCTAATCTTACTGTTACATTTAGTTAATAACAATTGTATATATAGACAACTAAGTGAAACTTCTGGAAAAGACCTTAAAAACTGATTTGTTTTTACATTTTAGAAATAGTAAAGTTTATTTACATTTTCTAGGCATCTTTTGTTAAATTTCGTTTCTATTATTCAAAAATTTATGATAATTTACAAGCATTGACAAATAATGCAAAAGTATGTATCAATAAAAAACTACAATTATTAATTAAAAATAAATGCTGTTGGTCAAATAGATATACTTACAAATTTGTAGATAAATATATATAAAGGCAAAGTTGTAAATCTGTTGTCAGTTGATTTTTGAATGATATTAATTTTTTCAAAATCTTTTTTATAGTTCATAAATTTCAAACTACAGTTTCATATTATTTCTCCAAAGAAATTTAATTTAAAATGTTTTTCAAATAGTGAATTAAATCTTGAAATTTCAAAACATTAAAAATTTTAAATCTAACCAATAAAATTATAATATTAGTTATCATGTTTTGTATTGTGATTAAAAATGCTATCATCAATTTATATTATCGCTTTGAATAATAGTATTTCTAAGAATAACTACAAAACTTACATTTAAAGATGATTTGTTCTTAGTATAATTTAATGATAAAAAAATTCAATATATGCATTTCATAATTTAATGCCAATAAAAATGTGAGAAACTTATGACTCATTATGTATTCATTAATCATATGAATGAAGAAAGTGTTTTTTTTCGAATTAATATCTACATATTTTTTAAAATTTGATTTAACGTTTGAGTAGTGGAAATATATATTTCTAATTATGAATATTTATCATAAAAATTTAACATAAATTTAATCTCATATGAAATTGAAATATTTAGCAATATTATTTTCTGCTTGAAATACGTTCTGAGTTAAAAGCGTAAAATCATAATATATGTGGTTCTAAAAGTATAATATATTTCTTCAAAAAGAAGTCTGTAACGATTCTATGAATAAGGTAACTATATTTTCTGTTAATCATGAAATATGTTTCTAAAAGTGTAATATATTTCTTAAGGAAAATCTGTAAGAGATCTACAAAAAGGTGGTTAATTTTTATTAAATGTAGTATTACAAAGTAATTTTGTAATGTTTAATTTAAATTTTTAAGGACATAACATTTAGAATTTAAGTATATATATATAAACTTCTTAAACAAACATATATTATAATAAAATTTCGAATGTGTGTCAATTCTTTTTTAAAATTAAACAAATATTAGAACTTTAAAATTAATACTTAAATTATTTAATTTTGTGCTCATATGCAGTATTTAAATAACAAAATTTTAATTTTATTAAATATTTGTATATTTAGATTGTTTGAACAGTAACAAATGTGAAAAAACTATGAATAAATATTTTTTATTCAGAAGAAATCGTTTGGTTTGATACAATTTGCTTCACAATTATATGTATAATAATGTAACTGTATATTATAAGTTTAATAGCTGTGTATAGTTGGAAAAAGCTTCAAAATATTTTTGTGTGGAGTACTTTGATAAATTTTAAAAAAATGCGTAGAATTTTATGTTATATGATCATTTATAAAATCATTAAACTTAAGGAAACTGAATTAGATTAATGAAAATAATTCAGACAGTAAAAAGTGTCTAAAATCTGAAAATTAATCCTTAACATATTTTTATGTGTGACTATATTACATTCAATAATTTTTTGATTTGTTTTACCATAAATGTCTGATATATGCTTTAGTACAAAAAATATCGAAATTTTAAATGTATAATTTAACAGTCTCTTATCTCTTTCAAAAATTTTCTAAATCTCATTTTTCAGATTTTTTGTGGAGCTAATGAGTGTAAAAATAAGTAGGAAAAGTATACCGTATTTGAAAAATATTGAATAGAATTGGGAGTTAGAAAAGATTAGATCTTTTTACAGAACGTATTTTGTTTATAAATAAACAAATTATAATAAAATATTTTTCTTAAAACGAAAACAAGGCAAGTTTTTTTTCCACAAATTCGCTTTATATTTTTTAAATTGCAAAATATTTATAAAATTTATAAATATTCTTCTAAATTGTATTTTTACATGAAACATAATTTTATATTAATGTTTATATTTGAATATTTTTATCCAACAAAATTTGTAAGAAAACAAATAATTTTTTTAACGTAACTGGAAGAAACTTAAAATTCTTATCTATGTATTTGAGAAGGATCATTATATTATTTTATAAAAGATTTTTTTACATAAAAGTATATTTAATTATATTTAAATTTTAAGTGTATTTTTTATCAACCACCGAAAATGTATATTTTATCAAATTATAAATTTATGTATTCCTAGGAATTTTTCCTCGACACAAAATAATATAAATAATATGTAATATTCGCTAAATGTCATTAAGATTGACCATTAGAAATTTAGGCATTCAATCTATGTAATATACACAATGTTTCTCGTAAAAAGTTTATTTACTATTATTATTAGCTCAGATACTTGAAATATACACTTAGAGACCTTTCTTTTATCCTCAATGGTGTATTGTAATATACTATGTTTCCAGTATATTACATAATATGGACATTTTAAATTAAGTACATGAAAAATAAAATTAAAAAAAAATACTAACATGATTGGTTATAATAAAATTTACGACCAATTTTCTGAAATTTTGCAAAATACTCTGTATTTTTTTATGTTTATTATATGCATATATAATTATAAATATATATATTTCATTTAAAAGTGAATATAATTTATTTTTTGCAAAGCTTATTTTTGATTAAATAAAACAAATATTGATTTGGAAATTTAAAAATTTCCCTACAAACTATAATATAAGTATGATGAATATATTAACAAATTAAAGTGTTGCAGTTTTATCGGCAGAATGATAATCTGATCTGATGTTAACATTTTCCATAAAATACTTGAATGAAAAAGATAACGAGGAAAATAATGTTATTCTTTTCTGGAATTATTTTGGAAGAAACACATTAATATATTTTCGTTGAAAAACTTTCAGAGCAAAATGCAAATATTTTATGACCGAACAATCATACCTTATTTAGGCATATGAAAGTTGAGGGATATTATTTTTTATTTTTCATTTTCCACTTTACAGATATTATAAATTAATTTTTTTTTCTAAAAACTTTTATGTCTGGGTTTCGAATTTCATGCTATTCTGTTTTTGAATATTTTTTTTTACCAGAATTTAATTTATGATTTTTTTACGATAATTATTAAATTGGTTAAAAATTTTATCTCTTAACAATAGCATTAGTTATTATTTCCTTTTAATTTTGTCTTTTTGTAGGTCTTACTAACCTTAATTAGGTAAGAAATTATTATCCAAGTACATTATTGGTATATATTCTACATATAAATAATATAAATAGATTGTTTATACAAAACATTATTTATCATATGATAGTTATGCTTCATTTATTAGTCAGTTTTATTTATTCATGATTATGCAGTTATTGGAGAAATATTAATGAGATAATTATCAACAATTATAATTTTGTAAGAATGATATAAATGTTTTATATTTCATAAAATATATTGATATGTTTAAGTGCAATGAATATATTAAATGCTGAATGTGTGTGTGTGTGTATAGTTATTTATTGCCACTATGCACTTAATTTAAATGATGTAACATTAACATTCCCTTCAGGAACTTTTTTCACTTCAGAAAAGAAGTTTAAGCAAATTTGCTTTTTTAAAAACCGATATCTATACGTTACCGCAAAAAGTAGAGATTAATATTATCAGCGACGGATTCAACGGATTCTTTAATTTCTATATTTCCTCGGCCTATTTCTTTTAAATAGAAATTTTAAAAATAGATTTTATTAAAATTATTGTTTTGATTCTCTTTAGTGAATGCGTTTGTGCTTTTCCAATACATCACTAATAGAAAATGTTTTGGAACGTGGATGAAAATAATTTCGACTTTAGTATTTAGTTATTTCTTAAGTAAAAACACAGTACCCGTAACTGTAGACAGGGATTATGGAACTCACTCAATTTGCTTTGGTAAATCTTCTGTTATATTTCAGGTATCAATTCGTGATTCAAAATAACATTTTAAGAATCTGTTAGCTTCAGTCATAACTACTTTTATTTAGTTTTTCTTATATCAGTATGCTTTGTTCAAAGGTATTTTATTTAAGTTTAGCTTCCTCTTTCATTGCATTAATTTAATGTTTATATTTTCATTTCCTAGTTAGAAAATAAAAATATAAATATTAAATGAAATTTAGGTACATATTTTCTTCAAATAAAACCCAAACTAAGTAAGCTAGTTAGGTTTAAATTTTAAATTTATTAAGTTAGATGTAAAATTGCTTAAGCAAAGCATCAGCTACTTTAATTTAAAATTTATTCCCTAAATGCTATTAATCATATTTACAGATCACTAGAATTTTGTATTCCCATTCTGTATTTGTATTTAATATAAATTTAGGAAATTAGTTGACGAAATTACACAATCATTAGAAATGCATTTGTATTTATTGTGAAATAAGATGTTTTGTAACTTTCCATTTTTTATATTACTAATATTTAGGAAAATTTATAATGTTGAGTAAACAAGGATATCTATAATTATGATTTAGAAGAATGGAAAAGAAAATTTAAAAAGAAGTGGCGTTCTTCATTTTGTAATTTCATTAAAGAAACAAGTCTTATATCCCTGCAGCTTTCAGTTATCAACTAAAAAGTTAATAATAATTTTAGCTAAAAACTGAAAAGAGTATAATTTATTAAAATATTCTAATCTTCTCATGGAAGCGTTTCTTAAAAGATGGTAAGAAATAGATGTATTTTATCGAAACATCAAGTCTCATATAATTTATGTTTCATTTATTTAAATTTTCTTTTAAAGAATAGTAGTTATGTTTGACGTTACTTACCCTAACATATGTTTTTAAAAAGAATTCATTCTTTGCCTGATGAATTTATTCATGTTTTTGGATACTAGTTTGATAAAATAATCACACATATTTTTGTTTTTTTATTATTTGAAGGTAACATTGTAAGTGCCTAATTGTTTTAAACTGTTTTTTTTTTGCAGTTTTATACATGAAATTTGAATAACATAATATAAACTCACTGAAAACAGAAATAATTCTTATATAGTAAATCAATAGTATAACATATAACATATAACTATCTATCTACTTCAGATATAGTATACAGACTTTATCCAAAATCTGTTATTTCTGCCATTAGGTGATAATTTTATTATTTTGTTCATTTAGATATAAAGGAATTTTTCGCATATGTAAAGTTAATAATTTTTATTAAAATCTGTCTTATATATATTTGGAAAAAAAATCCCTATGATAGAAAATTGAGTAAAAGGAAATTAGATGCATTCAGATATAAAGAAAAGATTCTAATTGCATTTTTACAAATATTGTATTCTTAAGTATTTTTTCATTTTAGCATATAGTTTTTCTCATTTTTTTAAAGCATTAATAGATTAGATAGCACATATCCAGGAAATATTCACTGCATATTAACAGAGCTAGATTGTACTTTAGCAAGAGAGTGCTATTAATCAAATTTAATTAGGCACGTTCTCATCATCTGTAAGCTGGAGGCGAATTAGTAAAATAATTGATGACCACAATGCATAATCCAGATAAATGTGGGTAATTAAATGCGCATCTGTGAAATGTTTTCACTTTAAAAATATCAAAAAACTGAAGAAGCTTTATTATTATGACGTTATTTTTTTACGTAAATTTAATATTAACTTTTTTCTCAATGAATTTTTGTGAACTATAATATATGTCGCTTACACTATGACAAATAAGAATTTTTATATTGTGCTTTAGTAAAATATATTCTTTAGTAAAATTTACATAATGTTTTAATTAGGACAGCATATTTAATGGCATTAAATGTCGCAGGAAATATGTACTATATTTTATAAACGATATAGATAGAAGGCGTAGTTTTCCATATTTATTGCTGTGTACCATTCTCTTTTCGGTATTCGTGCAACAAATCTTTTCTATAATCTGAAAAAGTACTAGTAAAATAGCCAATAGTTCATAGTTCCAATTTTTTACTTACAACAGTTCCAATTTTTCACATAATGTTAATAAAATTATATATAAAATCATTTGCTTACATATGCATAATGTTTTATGCATAACTTAGTTAAAGAAATGACAGTTTTTTTGTTTTCTCCATTATAAAGTTATTTTTTTATAATGAATATAATAATATAACAATCCATTATGTAAATTATTGCTTTCTGAAAAACTTTTTAGTTGACTTATGAAAGTTGAACTATTTTGTTTTATGAAATAAAATTTGAAAAATATGAGCACTGATATAAAATCATAGTATATCCTGATCCAACTGTTACCGGAAGGTAATGGGTTCAAATCCCGACCAAACAGAATTTCCATCATGTTCGTCAATGTTGGCTAAGGCACGTTAAATAGGTCTAGCCCATGGGATGTTCTGCTGGGTCCCTACCAATATTTCCACTCGGCCGCTTCCATCTAACTGGTACATGACATCTTAGGTCTAAGTGCAAGAAAACATGCTAGTGTTACAACAACAACTAAAGATAGCTGAGGCCCATTAATTATGAAGTGGTTTCTATGTTATCCAAGTGAAATGGTACTTCAGAGAGTATAAGGTCTTGGAGTCTTTTGTTTAATCCTTGTTTCTAAATTACAAAGACCCAACCATATTAAATATTTCCAGTGACTTTGTATATATATATATATATATATATATATATATATATATATATATATATATATATTCATGTATGTGATGTATTAAAACTTAATTAGCAGTAAGTTGTAAAACTGGTTGTCATTTTTTATTTTTAAGAAGTAAATTTCTAATTAACTTTTACATTGTATGCATAATTTAGTTTGATAAAATCTTTAATTATTATTTATTAAGTTCTTAGTATTAATTTTTTTACACAACAGAAATACAAATAAATAAGTTTTTCTTTTCTAGAATTCAAGAATTCATTAATTTAAAATATAAAATATGATGTATTAAAAATGCATTTAAGATAAGAACTGCACATTTATCAATATATATTTATTTATATTAGAATAAATAAATCACAAGATAACTCTTCCAATATAACAAAAATACCAGATCCGAAATAAGAAAATAAACGATTTAAATGCATTTGTTCTGATTAACTTGGTAGATAGAAACTTTCTGCTTTTTCACTATATAACAGCAAAATGATTTGTGCACTTTCGGAAGCAATATTGAACATAAATGCTAAGTAAAAAAAAAATCATGTTTTGGAAAAGCGAAAAACAAAGAACTAAAGCCGAATGGCAATATATTTCTAAATCTTTATCAAGAAACAGACTATATATGCTTTCAAGTCATTTGAAAAGAAAGCAGAAATCACATACACAAAGAAAAGGGGCCAAGAATACAAATTACAGATTCTAATTCTCTTCACGTAGCAAAGCGCAAGTTGAATGGTTAGAAGCAAAATAAACGGATGAAGAAAGGAACGATGTTGTGAATTCCAAGAGAGGAAAGTCATCCATATTAGGCAATTGATCGAAAATATCTGGGAACTTTCAGCTTCATTTGATAAAATTTTCGTTTTCAACCTTCTAGCTTCAGGGGGATTTGATCATTCAGGTACTTGGTTGGAGTACAAAATCGATTTACAATTTTAGTGTTGTGGAGAGGACTCAATATTTTAAAAGTGATTGCAATTTCATTTATAGTGTGGGATTTTAAACGATGAATGCAATCTTAATTTTATATAAAATATCACTTCCACTGATTCACTATTCACTGATTCTAAGGATGGTATTTTTTAATTTAGAAATAAAGATATTGAAATCTAATTTCTTTTTCCAACATTAAAAGTATATATTTATTTAAAGGTAATAAAATTATTAACTAAATTGAACATTAAATTATGAACACGTTTATTTTTCCATTGAAAGTGATATCTATAATTGTTTTTATATCTATTACATATAATCTAAAATTTAGTAAAGTTTTGAAAATGTCAATTTTTTATTTGAATTTATACAAAAAGTCTAAATTATTTCATGTCTTTTATTGGATATGTTTTACAAGTAAAAATTAAATTTTGCTACATAAAAATTAGTGTCTTGAAAAATTTCTAGCAAGATGTTTTTGATTTCCTTATTAAAAAACTGTTATATTTGGTCGATGCAAAAGTGAAAAAGGATAATTATGCCACTTATGTCAAAGGAAATTTAACAATTATAAGCAACAATATGACAAACATTCTCTACACAAGTTGAAAAACCATTCCACAACAGTAAATAAAATTTTGGATGGACTATGTCAAATCTTAGTTAAATTTGTTAAGGTTCAGCAAAATAAAAATAATAAAAAATTTTTAACATGTTACTTTTCTCCATAAATTATGCACTTTAATTACTTGTTACCATGATTCATACAATAAAAATTTAGTGAACATTATTTTTCAAATACAAAACAATTAATTTTGTTGGTAAATGTTAATCATTAAGAAAACTTTGTCACAAAATAAATATAAATTAAATGTTAATAGTGATTTTAACTATTCATTGACAACAAGTTTGGACAAAAATGTTTATGTAGATACATGTACCAGAAAATGTGATAACATTTATGATACATTACTTTCACATATTGAAAACCTAAACATAAAAATCAAACAAATAAAAGTTAAGTATTTGGCAAAAATTTTTAATTGGTACAATAACATGTTTAATCCTTCTCACGGCTTCAGCTGTCTGTACAAAAGTATGTAAAAATTTATAAACAGAAAAAATAAAATTTATTCATCTTTATACCATGAGAAAGTGGCTGACTAACTACTGAATGATAGCGAGTTGCAGTGACTTTAATTAAAAATGGGGAATGGTAACTTGTGTTTCCCTGGATATCATTTATGTTACTTGAATATCATTAGATCAATGTTGTTGAATTTTTGGCCTTGCAAATTAATGGAAAAAGGTTTTCATGAGCATCCTCAATTCTATCTGATAATAATGATTAACTGAAAAAAAGTTCTGATTAATAATAAATCTTCTTACAGGACCATAACACTATATCCGAATTCTGTATTTTTGTCAAACCATAAAAAAGGCATAAAATCTTGGGCAATTATTACTCTTTCAGACTACATGAAGGTCTTTCATTGTGTTTATTTAATAGAGAGTTTATTAATTGTCATTAAATTACAAAGCATTTTTAACCTTCGAAACAACACTTTAGCATTAATTCGGAACTTTTGTGGTATAGAATAATTTGAACTTAATTACAGAGTATATGAACTTAAATATGATATTTCTCAGGTTTATGGTCACTGCTCTAATTTTATACTACGTGTTTGCAGAAAAAGCAAAAAATATTCTCTCGTCACATAAGAATTAGCATATTCACAAACAGTGCAATTAAGAAAATTTAAACTTAGATTTCTTCCTTTGTGAAAGGTATATAATTGATGATATTTATAATTTGTAAATGCTATACAATTCATGATTTTTATAATACTTAATATTTATTTTTTGGTGTTAAATTTTTGTAATGAAATACGATTAATATACATTATTATGGAATTCCAGAAAATTTAGTATAAGAAAAAAATGTTAAACTAGTTATTTATTATGAATAGCGTGGAAGAAAGTTTGTGTGGATCACAAATGTATAAATACGGGGGATTTTATAGCCCCGGTATAGCCTAGTTGCTCAGATAGTTATCGGTAGGTGGTACGTTCCAATCCAGATCCAATCCACGATCCACCTGTGGAGACTGGAGCACGTTAAATATGTTGTGGTCACAATGTCCTTCATGTATGTGTGTATGGCAGGCCAACTATGGGTTTCTTCTGCTTGATGTCCATTCTTCTGAATTTCGAATACCCTCTCTCCTGGCTACGATGACAAACCCACTGGATGCATACTAACAAAAGGTGTCATTATTTCCGCCCATTTTAGCGCTGAAAGGAGGAATTCCTTGTAGTCGGGCATTACACAGCAACAACATATTTATTTTTATGAATAACAACTACGTAAATATGTAAGGTTAAGCTGTGTGTTAAACGATAAGAACACAGTTACTAGTGAAATAAAGAGGAAACAGGTCTTGGCTCCTGCAAGCAAAGATGCAATTGGAGGATTCAAAAATGAAAGATCTTACATAAGAAGTTCCAGTGAAACATGCCTGACCCGGATCTGAGCAAGGGGATGGCCTATCAAATAGCGAAAAATCTTGTACAGGTGTCCAGACCAAGATATATATCAAGATATTATCTATTACCAAGATGTGTATCAAGGACGAAGATATATGTCTTTTCTCATAAGATAAATTTTTTTTCGTTATATATAAGTCATTCATCTCCTAATCTTCACGAAACAAAAAGAGAAATTCATAAGACTTCATAGAAAGAATGAGGAGTCAATTAAAATGTCCTGATTCAAATGATAGCTTAAAAACATCAACAAACTGTGACATCATAATTACTTCCTGCACCTGTTGCCCTCTTCTATATCTCATTGCATTTCGCTTGGATGCCAAACTCCTCTAAAGCTGCTAACAATATTTGTAAGAAAGATTGAAAATTGATCTGTTTTAAATTATTTAAGCATTTAAAGCATGGATTCCGAAACTTTTTTCTCGTAGACCACTTTTAAAATTTTACTATTTTCGGTAGACCCCCTGCTGCCACATTTTTACTGTTTCCCAAAACTCCTAAATATATCACCCTAAATTGGAGGTGTTAAGAAGAAAAAAAATTAGCACATTTTTTGTGTCCTATTTATTAAAATAATACTTGTGGTTATACAAATTATAAACATTTTTTATTACAAACAATCAACAATGAACTCTGAAATGTAAATCAACAGTAAAAATAGTCATACTTTTAATAAAACGGATGAACTTGATGAATTGACAGCAAATTATCAATACTTGGCTTCAGTTTTGTAAGAAGTAATCTCAAATCTCCCTGTTCAGTATTGCTCATTCTGCTTCTTTTTTTTTTGTTAATAGGTTAGTAACGGCACTAAAACTTCTTTCGACAAGATATGACGAGGGAAACACACATGGTATCAAAAATTTTCTCGCAATTTCCCACAGCCCAGTATGTTTTTCAAGGATTTCTGCCTGCTGCCAAAATGTTTGATTACCTTTTTTAAATTTCCCCTTCAGTTCCTCGTTGGTACTGAGCTCAAGCAGCTCCTCTTGTAATACCACATTCTCCTCTTCCGTTTCTTCAAATGGAGTTATGATCCATGGCGATGTTTCCGCCATCAGAATATCTTCAAATCTATTTTTAAAGTCATCATGCAGGGTATTTAAATGTTGAGCGTATGTCTGAATATCCTCATCAAGACATTCTATCTGTGACAAGTGCGGCAACTGGGAGAATTAACGCCTAATGTAGATGGCAAGAACAGCGCAAGTCACATTTCATCCCTTTGCAGGTCTAAACAAGCATCCCGGACAAGCAGACGCATGGGCGGCATTTTGCAAATTTTGACATGTGGTCTACACTTGTACTACTATCTATTGTTCTATTCAATTCTGTGTTTGAATTGAGTCTCGAATATTTCTGAGTATATTACTCTCGAATATTACCTAGTGAATGATGCTACCTGCTTACGTTGATAGGTAAATCCAAGCCAAAAATTTTGTTTTTATAATGAAAACCAGAAAAATTTTCGTGAACCACCACTTACAACTTGTGAACCCCTGTTTTCTTTTCATGTCTACGTGGACCCTTGTGTGGTCTCCTATGGACCTCTGAGGGTCCACCTGTTCCAATTTGGGAACCTATGATTTAAAGAAATTTATCTCATTTTATTTAAAGCGTAATAATACAGTGGCATTAGATCTTACTTGCTTGTAAAAATAGTATTAACAGTAATGAAGTCAACTAAATATTGAATTTGGCCATGCTTATTATATTTTGTACAGAGTTAATCTGTTTAATATAAATTGTTATCTTATGTGAACGTGAGATATTAATTAAATGTTTTTAATTAAGTTTAGTTAAATGATCTTTATGTAATTTGAAACTTTAGAAAAGTATTTTGTAGTAGAAAAATTATTGTAAACTAAATATTCACATTAAATAATTTGTTTTTCATACTGAGAGTAAAATATCTGCACTATTTTGCGAAAAAATTTGAAGTAACCCTTTAACTAATTTGACAACATGTTTATTCTGATAGTGTTCTCTCTTAAAGAGAAACGGCAGAAATAAATTATCACGTGATCAAATTCTGCAAATTGATTGGTTAGAATACGTGATAGAAATAAGGATCAGAGAACATTGATTAGTGAATTTATAGGAAAACAAAAATCACACTCTTTTCAGCGATACATGAAAACGTGATTTACTCTAGTGCAATTATTCAGCGCGTAGAAGAAAAGAAGAAAACTAGTGAATATATCTCTTTACTTCATAAAATATGCTCTTTTGTTTGCTTGATCAACAGAGAATAAAAATGCTGTACAATGATTCGTTATTCAGTGCTAAGGAATTCATATTAGTTAAGAAAATAAATACTGAAATATAAGAAAATAGATACAATAAATACTATCAAAAATAATAAATACGGACAGTTAAATCAATTGCTTTTTAAGAATTAATCAAATATTGAAGTAAAGAGAAAAATATTTTTGGAGGATTTAAATGCAAGCGATAAATAAATTTTAAAATACGAAAATCATTTGGATACATGCTAGTAGAAATAATTTAAAATTATAAATGAAAGATGAAATGAAAAGAAGTATTGTAGGACATATAATCAAAAGACAATTAAATTTAATCAAAAATCTTCTAGAATAAGTAAACAGATTTTAATTGATATTTGCAATACACTCTCTTGTTTAAATGACAGAAATGTTTACTTTATTTGAAGCAATGATGCATTATTTAATCATGAATTGCAAAACTCATTACTTTTCATGCTTTTCCATTAACGATATTTAATTTGTAAAGATTTTACTGAGCTTAATTTGTGTCGAAAATGCATTTTTAATGATAGAATATTTTTGTTCTTATATGGGAACAGCGATTTCGGATTTAAATCCAAAACTGTTTTCTTCATTTATATCCAAGAAAAATAAAGTTATGCAGTTTTTTTGAATATAAGTTGAAATGATAATGTTTTGCAGATTCAAGCGCGTATAAAATTTACTTTCTAAGTTTGATGTTTGTTAACTGAGATTTTCTCGGTACAGAGTAATAATAATATTACATTGAAGGAACCCTTTCTAATTGTTAAGTATTTAAAAAAAGAGAAAATAAGTTTAATTGATTTAATTTGGTATACACTCAACGTTGTAAAAATATTTTGTAATTTTTTATTGTTAACCAGAGTTTCATGGTTTAAGAAATTTAATGCTCAACTGTGGTAACGATTTACAATTCTTCCTTAATTACAAATAAAATGTTTCAATTGTGTATGACTTTATGAAAAAATTAATTTATTTTCAAATGGATATTTTCATATAAGCGAAGTTACTTAGTTTAAAGACCTTATTCAATCGTGTAATAACATTTACCACAATATGTGATTTTGATATCAAAATTTAATGATTTGATGACAAAATATTTTATATTTTTAGTCGATAAAATGAGATAGGAATTCTCTCTGTACAGCGGAAGTTTGCATTGCATTTCTAGTAGCTGAATATTATGAGGTATTACAAAAACAAATACATGGAAATATTGTCATGAAACATGACTCTATTGACATTTAAATTAGAAGAAATAAAGTAACTTAAAAAATATTCTTAGAAATATTTGCCAAACAAGTATTTTTAATGAGCTTGACAAGTAAGAAATACAAATGAGGAACCAGATTGCATCTAAAACTACAAATATTTTATTTTCAATTAAATCATTATAGTTATATAGATTTTCTTTATAATTGCAACATAGGTTCATTTTATCATATTCTCAATGTAATGTTATTAACTGGATTAAAAGTATGTTTTCCTGAAAATATTGAAAATTGAGTATCGAAATATTCTAGTTAAGAGAAGAGTAGGGAAGAAAGTTTATGTAAATGTGTAACCAAGAAAATAATGCAAAATATAATTACTGTGACACTGAAAAATTATCTTACATCAGAAGATAAAAAGGTGAGCAACTGTCTTCACTTGCAAAATTTAACACGTGAAAACATTTGCATCATCATGTTCCACCTATGTACCCTTATTCGCTTACTACAATTAGCTTTTGTTTCACAATTTCACATGATTATTGGATAAAACTTAAATTTATAAATTTTACTTCTTTTGAAATAAAAACATTCTTTTCCGTAATATTTTATAATGATGCGGTCGCATTTTTTTAAATATAGAGTAATCACAAATGTGACTATTCTGTTCAAAGTCTGTAAAAAAGGGAGAGAGATTCTTGCGCTTGTGTAAAACTTGACGACAAGAAAAACGAAACCAGTTGTGTGACTGTTTTTGTTGTTGTTATTAATCCCAGATGTTCTAATTACAGTACTAGACTAACTTCACAAGTCCATAAACTGCCAGGAAATCCAAAAACATAAGAGGATTTGAAAAAGTTTCTTCCAAGTCAAAATTCAAGCAGCTCAAGATATGCTCAGGCGATGCCTATTCAGCTTTACATTTTATGCGCAGACTAAAAGACTTTTGACCCTGCACACATTTTAAGGCTCCTTAGGTGACCACTAGCGGAACGTGAAATACAAGCCTATTTGCTTCTAGTTCCCTCAAAAAGTGAGGCGCCAGCAGGGCATTTTCTAGGACACTAATTACGAATAGGTGGAACCATCTAAACATCCATACGCGTTTTTTCTTACTCTCAGTAAAAATCTCATATAAGGTGGGCGGACTATAGAATCTTTCTTTTCTTTTATCACCATGGAACTACTTCTAGCTTATGGGTGTAAAAAAAGGTACTTTAGTAAAGATCACAGTTATGCCACAAGTGATGTATGAATATATATATATATATATATATATATATATATATATATATATATATATATATATATATATATATATATATATATATATATATATATATATATATATATATATATATATATATATATATATATATATATATATATATATATATATATATATATATATATATATATATATATATATATATATATATATATATATATATATATATATATATATATATATATATATATACAAGCTGACCCAGCCCCGCGTTGCAGTGACTGAGTTTTTAAAATAAATTGAATCAATTTTTTACTAATTCTTGGGTTCAATCAAATTAATATTTTCTAAAAAAATTTAAAATAGGTTCATTCATATGAGATTAAAAATAAAAAATTTCGCTAAAATTTAAAAGTAATAGGTAATGTATCGAAATTTTGAAATTAAGCACAAACCAACATAAACTTTCTGAATTTACATTTTATTCATCTTATATTAAATTAAAGTTTGTAATCAGTGACTTAGTTACAAAATATACTATATAAATTAAAGACATCTAAAAATAAATTGTTATAAATGAGGTAGATAACATTGACATCGAACTATTATTATTTTAATTTTAAATTATATTAAAACTAAAAATATTTTCCGCGGCATTATACTGAAATAAAAAAAAATTAAAAGAATTTATCATTTAAATAAATAAATTAGATCAAAATGTACTGCTGAATAAATTAATAATTATCAAATTATAAAATAAAAAGTAAAAAATAATAAAAGGCTATCAAGAAATACTTACATATTTTCGAGGTGGTATGAAAATTAGTAGAGAAAAACAGTAATAAATAAAATTTTATTTTACTATTTATAATATTAAAAATATTCAAACTGAATACTGTACAATAATAACACAATACAAAGTATAAATATGAAAATGATTCACGAAAAATTGTTATAGTATCATTATAAATCATGAAAATATATGTAAATTCTATATTTAACCACGCGCTTGCGCGCACACGATAATTTTCTCGAAGATGGTATAATCTAGAAAAATAAACACGTCGCCATCTGCCGAATACCTGTGCAACTTAGATCCTAAACCGCCATCTATAAGGAACTTACAGAACTAACCAATAAATAAACACTAATGTCGTATAATAAATATTGAGATCAATAATTAAGAAATAAAAATTATTTTATCTTTTAAGTTGGACCATATTATAAATGATTACAAAATTTTATCAAAATCCGTTCTGTAGTTTTGGAGTTTATCGGGAACATACATCGTGACACGAAATTTTTATATATATATATATATATATATATATATACATATATATATATATATATATATATATATATATATATATATATATATATATATATATATATATATATATATATATATATATATATATATATATATATATAAATATCATACAATACATACATACATATATATATATATATATATATATACAAATATCGTATGTTATTTGTCAGAAACAAAAGAATATTTTATGCCCGAAACAATTGAATGTGTATGAATGCAAATTCAATTCATTTGAATATAAAAGTTGCACTTCCTTTCAAAGAAATTAATATGTAGTGTATTAATTGAATGTAAAAATTGTAACTTCAGAAATTATCATTAACTCTGCTTTATTAGTTGCCACGAATAACGAAGTCTATATCATAAGTTTTGACGCTCAAAGGGAAATAACAGTTAAAGCGGCAATTTATTTGTACGGCATAACTGTGAGGAATTAAGAGAAAATGTCAATTACCAAATGACATTCCGGAATTCACTCGATTTGCCATGTAAGAAACTGCACATTTTAGCTTTGAAAATTTTCGTGCCTATCTTTCTACTTCGAAACAAAGACGTAGACATAGACATACGCAATGGAACACCTGGTCTATACCTTAGGTTATCAGGTATAGGTCCATTACGTAATACATCTGGTGTGACAGAAATGTCACGAAATTTTATAACAAAATTGAATTTCAATAGGTCACTAATATCTGAAATTAATAATTTGACAGAAATATAACATCAACAACAAAACATTTACAAAATTTTTACTATGGGAGATGACATGAGGTAAATATTGCTATAAAATTGTGAAAATAGATTATCCTAACAATCCAAGTAACCTTGGTAAAAAATATAAATTAATTATCTTGATGATGGTCATAGCAGACGATATAAGTAGTTTATAACAGAAATATTTAAGCAATATAATTAAGTTTAAGTAGAAGAGTATAAAAAAGAGCAAATAACTGGGACAGATTTTCAATAGTAACTCGCTCATGCTTTAACTGTGTCCTTTAATGTAACATTGCATTTTTCGCAATACCAAAGGACTGCATTGTCTACACGCAGATAGTTAATATTACATATGCATGAATGGTATCCTGTTGAACATTTAACATTTGCTGTAGGTGATAAACTGTAGAATATTTAAAGTTTTACAGATTACAATCTGCTGATTCAGATAAAAATTTGCAGCAGCTCAGTCTGTGCACTATAGTAACCACGATTAAGATAATTATTGAACAAAATATAATTACAATACAATAAATAATAAAAAGGATTAAAAAGTGAATAAAATATATAGCAAAATATTTTACAGACACTCTAACATTACTAAAAATAATAATGAAAATATATTGCACTAAAATTGCTAAATAGGGTATTTCTGAAGACTCAAAGCAAACTTGAATATTAACCCCTAGTTTTATATATAGTGATTAGATAGAGGAAAGTGTTATATCAGATGACGTACCATATGAAGATTGTATTAGAAAAAGCGCAAATATATACAATACATTGATAGTGTTGTTGTTGTTGCTTATCCCCGACTGGCGTGACAGTACCATCACATCAGCCCCATGAATCCAAAAATAGTCAGTCTCTCAAGCACCACCTCCGGTCTCAAATCCATGTCTCCGCTCTCGCACCCAATGCACTGAAAAATATGAGATGAGGAGGCCTGAACCACTCGACATTTGGGACAGAGAGGGTAGACCTTGGTACCAGAGACGTGTCTCTGAGCAAGCAGGTGGCCACTTCGCAGTCTTGTCAAAGCCGTTTGGCTGCATCTCTTGAGTTTACCCACTAGTGCGGAACCAGGATGTTTGCATGTGTACCATTCGTGGGTAGGAATGGTATCCCTAAAAGTAGCATTGATAGCCATCCTAACTCTAGAGGTCAGCTCTGAGGACGACAAGCAGTCTCCAATGATGATATTCTGTAGGCTTCCATCCTTGGCTAACTGATCCGCAACTTCGTTCCCATACACATTAACATGAGATGGCACCCACTGGAAGACTATGGTACTGGCTTTCAAATTAGTAAGATGTTGTACTATTTTAGTTGTTGTTATGTCACCATGCCGCCACCACTGGGCCAGATGTTGTATGGAGCTTCGGCTATCACTGAGGATCCAAATATCAGAGACTATACCCTCAGTAACACAGAAATTTAAAGCCTCTTCAATTGCCAAAAGCTCAGCTCGAAAAACAGAACAATAATTTGGATTTCTTCTACATATCTTTTTGCCATCTCCCTGTTGAAAAAACACGCCACTACCCGACTCAGCACCCTCACCCCTACTTCCATCCATGTAAATCTGCAGTGCATTAAGGGGAATCTGGTGGATTACTTCTACAGCCAGCTGTCTGAGATATTCTGGGTGTTGAGTTCTCTTGTTAGAGTCAGAGCATAGTTCGGTCCTAAAAAGACTCGATCATGAAAGGTCGACTTTACCCCGTGCGGCAGGCCAAGGAAACAGACTCCACGTTCTCCAGCAAACAACCTTCTCTCTGCGCCTTACTCAGTGGACTATCACGCTTTAGTCGTTGGTTAGATCTCCAGGCACCTACAAAACTAGATGTTCGGTTCTGGTCACCGTAACTGGCAAGTCTGGCAAAGTAGTTTGTTAATAAACATTTTCTTCGTAGTCCAAGGGGGAGTAGATTAGCTTCATAAAGAACAATGTCTCTTGGACAGCTATTTTGGAGGCCGGTGATGATTCTGGCAGCAGACAACTGTACTCTTTCGAGTTTATCGAGATTACTGGCAGATTGATACACCTGAACACCATATTCAAGTATTGGACGGATTAGGGCTATGTAGGTGTTTCTCAAAGTTTGAGCGTCCACTCCCCAACTCCTACCTGATATGTACTTTAAAATCTTTAACCTTTGCCTACCTCTCAAAACTAAGTTGTCAATATGAGCCCTGCCAAGCACTTCCTGATCCAAAATAAACTCCAAGTATTTGGGATGCCTCACACAATTTAATCTCCTACCCAAAAGAAAGATCTCAGGTTCCAAATTGTACAGATGTCTGTTGGTTGTAAAAAGTGTGGACACAGATTTTGAGGAGTTAAAAATTATTTTGTGGCTCATAGTAAAACTCTCGAAATTAAGGAGGGAGGAATTAACTGCTTCTTGAGCACAAGTTACACTTGCGTTGCTGCTCCATATAACCAAGTCATCTGCATATATACCCATGCAGGTATTAAATCCAGCACCAGCCTCTATTCCAGCAACAAAGAGAGAAAACAAAGTGGGGCTAAGCACAGAGCCTTGTGGTATACTCTGACTCATTCTGTAATTCATTGAGATGCTATCTCCCATTTTTACCCTAATATATCTAGCTCTTAAGAAATCAGCAATCCATGGAAGCATTTTCCTCACAATCCCAAACTTGCTGTAAGGCTTGCAAATTAGCTTATTTTTCCAAACTCTATAAAGGCCTTTAACAGATCAAGGAAGGCGGCCACTGTATGGTTTGTTGGTCTGAGATTCTGTGCATCTTCTGACATTTTGACTGAAAAACAAGACCTGGTCCATAGTGCAATTACCGTTCCTGAAACCATACTGTTACGGAGGAAGTAAGTTACTTTGGTCCAAATAATAGGTAAGTATACGAAGAACTATCCTTTCTATAAACTTGCACGAGATGCAGGTCAAAGCAACTGGTCTGTAACTATTAGGATCACTAGCCAACTTTCCCTGTTTCCTAATTGGGATGATAAGGGCATTTTTCCAATCCCCAGGTAGTTTTCCAGAGTTCCAAGAAGTGTTGAAAATTGCCAGAAGGAATTTTTTGCCCATTAAACTCAAGTCTGCCAGCATTTGGCCATGAATCCCGTCCAATCCAGGAGTTTTATTAAAATCCATGTCATGGAAGGCAATTTCCATTTCCTCCAAGTTAAAAGCTGAGCTAAAATTTGTATTATGTCCTTGACCACCACAGCATTTATGTGTAAATATCTAGCAGACTTAGAAATCGATTTGTCTTCTGGGTAAAAATTGAGTTGACTTTCCTTTTGATAGTGAACACCTAACAAGTTTGCTGCCTCGCTTTCACTGCATAGTGAACCATCACAGTGAATAAAAGTATTGGACTTATCATTCTGGGACTGAATTCTATCAATGCCCTTAGCCAATTTCCAAAGTTTTGTATTAGGTGTTCTAGAATCCAGTTCTTTACATAGTTTATTCCATTGGTCTCTTCCAATTTCAGAATACTTTTGTTTAATATTTGCATTTATCAGGTTCAAGGCAGACTTAGTATCCGATAAAGGGGAAACAAGCAGTAGATCTTGAATTTCATTTCTTTGTTGAATAAGGGATGAAATATCTTCAGAATTATGAATATAGTTAGGCTTGAATTTTTTTCTAACGCCTCTGGGAATAGCCAACTTTGCTGCCTTTTTTACAGAGTACCTGAAACCATTTATTCTCAAGATCTTCCATAGGAGAGGTCTCAGTAAGGGAACTGTCAAGAATGGAATTAAATAAATTCCAGTTGGCTTTTTTGAAGTTCCAGAAAGCCCTTTTACTATTTGGGATCCTGTGTAAGTAAGTAGGTCGCTTATCAGGTAAGTGGTCACTTTCGATTGAATCCAACACAGACCAACTACAGTTCAAGAAAATATCTGGACTGGCAAAAGCCAAATCCAAAGCATCCCGACTGTCATAGCTATAGGAGCAGTAGGTGGGACTTACGTCGTTTAGAACACAGAAGGAGTTGTCGTCAACAAGATTAGAGAGGTCAATGCCCCTGGTATTCTCAACAGAACTGCCCCATACATGATGTTTGGCATTAAAGTCACCCAAGATAATAGAAGATACCCTAAGCATTTGCATTATGGTCTCAGAGGGAAGAATCCCATTATTAGGAGGTTAGTATACATTAAAGAGATGCAAATTTTTGTCATTCCATTTCACCCTAATAGCCTGTGCTTCAAAACCTGTACTTTGGGAAGAATATAGTTCAATATTTTCATAAGAAGTATTTCTAATCAGGAACATTAAACCTCCTCCACCACCCGAGTGTCTATCCTGGCGAAGAATACAATAGTCTTTGATTTTCAAATTATAAGAGGGTTTTAGTTTTGTTTCCTGAATTGCAATTATCTGTACTTGGTGTTCATTAAACAAGTCTAAAAATTGATCAAGCTTAACTCTAGTTGCACTTGTACTCAATCCATTGATATTGCACTGCAATATATTCAAACGGTTCCCATTTAGTCTTTTAATTGTAGACTTATAACTTTTCGAACCGAGGCATCTACGAACACTCCGAACGCGCCCCTTTTTATCCTGCACGATGGACGTGGCAGTATCAAAACTTTCTAACCCAAGTTTCATGAAAAGTGGGGTGTAAGAGCAGCTTCTGTTGCTACAGAGTACCTGGAGCACCCAAGGCAAAACTCAAGGGTAGAAGTTCCAGGCTTTAGCTGGACATAGTGGAGTGGCCTTCACGCCTAGGGTGACCTTACCAGGAGATTACTCTCCCGACGTACTTCACCCACTATACCCAGGAACACCCCCTAACCGGCAACTAGTGCACACTATGAGGTAGCCTGTGGGACTTGAGGGGGTACATTGATAGTATATATATATAAATAAAACATATACTAATTGTGCTATATTACAATGCATTATTTCATCACATAAGAAATCTGCATTATCTGTTCACAATTTATAATGGTTTACAATGTTTAGGAAATATTCAAAATTAGACATTAAAATTACTAATTGATAAACTTTGCTAACTAAGTTAAAGTTAAGTAACTTAATTACGAATAGGTGGAACTTTAAGTATTATGAATAAAATAGCTTATATAATCTTAAAAAGTATCTTACTTTATATGAAGTATATTACTTACAAAAATTTTAAATACTGCTGCAGAATTTTAGTGAGTACGTAAAACGACACATATATTGTTTTAATATACGTAAAGCAAACATTGATCATTTTTCTAATATAAAAAAGTATATTTTAACTAGTTATTTTAACAAGAAAATAATATATACTTATATCAATCTATCTACACACACCATATATATATATATATATATATATATATATATATATATATATATATACATATATACATATTTCTGTGTGTATGCATTCTTAGATATATAGGCACATTATACAAAAAATAACTAATAACCAAACTTAATAAATAACAATGCAAAATCTTTCAGAATTTTTTAACAGAATAAAGGAAAGAAAAGTGTAATGAAATGCTTGAATGAGATAAGATTTTTAAGAAATCGCATAAATGATTATTAAAAAGAACAAAACTAATCACTTTTAAAACAAAAGAAAGCAATTATAGAGATTAAAGTGAGATACAAAAAATTGGAAATTAAAAATAGAAAAAAATTAATTGGCAAATAAATAAATTGAAAAACGATATAAATTAAATAATGTACATTTGCATCTGGAAAAAGCAGTACTAGTGCAAGATGTTTTGAATTCTTTAGCATAAAGATGCAAAAAAAAAAAAATGAACGATACAAAAATAAACTGCTCCTGACACCTTCTATAGAGAAATTAATACCAATAAAAAGACAAAGAAAAATTGTAAATTAAAATTTTCGCAAACGAAACTACACAAGAATATAACTGTATATATGAGTTAAAGCTCACATAAGGAAAGTAGAAAATGCTCAAAATAATTCATATTATAATTAAGCTTCGATAATCAAATATGGATATTCAGATTTTCTTTATTGTTCAGAAAAATATTAATACATTTTATACATTGCGTAAAAAATTTAGAATAAATGAGAGACCTGCTGACTATTAAGAGAACCGCTGACATTGATGAAGTCTGATAGAAAAACTTTATAATTATGTATATTCCCCGAATCCAGTATTTGATTTAATGAGGTGTTTGATGTTGCCAGCACTTAAGAGAAAAAGAATCCCTAGAATATTTTGTTACCCATAAAATATGTGAGACGTTTCAAGAGCCTGAAAGCCACTGGCAAGTTGGGAAATAAATGTATTGGTATGTTTATCAAAAGAAGAGATAAGGAAAGTCCTGGTTCTTTATCTTTATACCTGTTGTGAAGCGGTGGTATTAATAATTTTTCTTTATTTTGAACCTTTTGGCTCTAGAATAACTCTGAAGTGTGAGGCACAGAATTGTCTAGTTCCTTCTTGCAAGAGTGTCCACCAATTCATTTCAGTAGATAACAACATGGGATGGGATCTATTGAAAATGTACTTCGAGCTTATGAGAGATGAGCTTTACATAAAATATATAAGAATGGTTTTAGCTCCTAACTAAGCATAGTTTTTGGGATGTTGAATTGAACTTAGGTTGTCAGATGTGTCCGTTGTCTTTTTTGCTCATGACTCTCTTTTTAGACATATATTGATTGCAATTAATTCCTTTTTATTTTTTTTTGTAAATAGAAGGAGCTTTGTGAATTTTTTACTCCAGTTCAAATATAGGCAATGCTAAATATAATATAATTTTACTTCATATTTAATTAAAACACATAAAGAACAAATAATTAGTTTGTGTTCTCAAAAACTTTAACCATTCTGGTGGGGTTCTTAGGGTTGACAAGCAAATTGAAGTATAATTTAATTAAAAAAGTATTAAATATTAACCAGTTTTCACTTGGTATTTTAATAATTTAGTTAGTCAAAGAATTTTGCACCCAAAAATGATTACTTTATAAATCAAATGTAAGGGCTACAGTTTATTATTTTACAAGTTAATCATGAACATCTTTTGAAATTTAAAAATTAAATTATACAAAATCATATATAACAAATATTTATAAATTAAGCATATAGTAAGCATTATTAAATAATAATTCTATGCATAACGTAATCAACATAATGTTGGTATATGGTAAAATATGTAAAGATAAATTTAGAATTAATTTAATATCTTTTAAATAAATTTTATGCACCAATTAACTTTGTGATACAAAATATGCAACAACTTTTTGAGAAGAGAGAGAGAACTTTTCAACAAGAGAGAGAGAGAGAGAGAGAGAGAGTTACCAAATATTTACTTAATTAAACCAATATAATAAATTCCTGCTAAGGGAAAATAAACTTAGTTAAAACTAGGCTATGTTTATGTTTTTTTATGAATTTTTAAAGTGCCAACTTTATATATTCTTATATTAGTTTCAATAGAGACTTAGAAAGACAGAAAAGTACTTTATTAAGCTCTGAATTATTTTTTCAATTCCTGAAGAAAATAAATTATATATTTAAACAACTTTTGACAAAATATAAGAATATCGTTACAGAGTATATATATATTATAAGTATTCCTTATATATATGTTATTTGATTTACATTTTAAGCATTCAATTTATAATGTAAATAAATGTAACAAAAAAATGTAAAAAAAATTCATGTAAGTTAAATTAGTAACACTTTTAAATATTAAATGTTTTACCACAAAAATGATAATTTTGATATTTTTTAAAATAAAAAATGTTTACAAAATTTTTTACAAAATAAAAAATATATTTTGTAAAAATATACGTTACAATTAAATGCAAAATTTCTAAAGAAAGTACAAAGCTTTCTGGTAAAATTAAAGAAATTAAATACCAATGAGAATAATTAAATTTTTGAAGAATGTACATGCTATATGCAATATAAAATATATTATTATTTTGAAACTTTTTTTAATAAAATATTAGAAAATTAGTATGTGTGTAAATCCCATAATAATTATTGATGCATATGATAAAGTTTGATAAGTTATATGACACAGAATGTTAAGCAGTAATATAATTATCGTTTTTGAAGAATATTGGAATTAATTCTAAAAATATACCAGATAATAATTATTAATCTTCCGGTTAAAAATACCTGAGTATTATATAATATTAAAAAAAAGACGTGGGTCTGCTAGTTAAAATTGCACTTGACTTATAAAATGCAATATAATTAATAATACTGAATGACTTGGGACGAAGACAGTAGGAATACCATAATACTTGTCAATATGGAATTTCTCTGTGGTTTTCATCACTGAAATATTTGTCTCATACTTTTTCAATTTCCTAGCTCTTTTATTATCGATGATACATTATAAATTGAATTTTACACACATTGATATTGATGATTAAATGTAATTCTTGAACATGGATTTTGTGAATTAAATTTATTGTTGAGACACGCAGTTTTTTATGAACTATACTTAAAGCATCAGTTAAGCATTATTGTATCCCTCTTCTGTATTCTAAACCAGCAATGGATATCTGTTTTACTGTTATAAATTTGAACACTTAATTTTAAATATAAGATTTAATATACATTCTTACTCAATAGCTCTTTAACATACAGATCTATGATAAATAATTTTATTCCAATTCACTTATACAAATATAATAGATAAAAAGAATAAATAAAATTCACAGTTTATTAAACAAATTTAATTGATTACTTATTGATTTCATAAAGGAAATGTACTGAAACTTTTAAAATTCATACAATATAGAATAATTATCTTAATATTTACAATAGCTGCAATCATGATATATTAAAATATTTATAAGAATAAAACATTGCAAGTAATACAAATAAAAGAAAGTAAATTGTATGATAATAAGGATATACAAACAATAATTTTATGTGAACAAAATGTGATTATTTTTAATTTTGGCAAATGGCAAAAAAATACAGCCTTGAACTGCATATCATCTGTGTAATTGAATGAAGTGTGCTTGAAAAACTTTTATTCAAGTTTTCTAGAAAATCATTTTTGTTTTATTAACTGGAAGATTGGAAAGCATAAAATATAAAGCGAACCTAGGATTAATGTCAAAACCCCTAGACAGGACTACTATTGTAGAAATTAAAGAATTTTTAAATACCAGTTTAATCAGCTGATGATAATGTCGGCTATTTTGTAAATAATCATTTAAATTAATTGTTTCTTCACTATGAAGGATACAATTTGATACCAAATTAGTTTCATAATGTTACTTGTTAATTTCAATCATTTTTGCCTTTCAAAAGTTTTCTGATGTTAATAATATATTTTTCAAAAATTGGTCAAAACTGGTTTGCTAAAAACCCATGTTATAGTAATATATAGTAATGATGTTACATGAACTAAATGTTAAATAAATGTTCATATAATTAATTTAGGATTAAATAGTATGAGAGTTTTCTTTAAATTCCATTTCCGTGTCATTTGTAGAAAAATTTTGGGGATAACTATCAGCAAGTGATTTCACAACTTTGAATTACCTTTCATATTGTACGGAAAAATTTGAAAACTCAGTCTCCCAAGCGGAATGCTTTTTAATTCTGCACAAAGATTAATATAACCGAACCAATGAAAACTGCTTACTGCTATATTGAAAAACTGTATTAAGTGAAAGGAATGAGAGAAACACAGTTCTTATAACTCTCTCTGCTTTTCTTTCAGTTTAGTATTTAACAAACCAATTATTTCAAACCAAAACCAATTATCATCAACTAAAGGATATGGATATTTATTCCAAATAGTTTCATGAAGTAAACATTATGTGTGTCCACGTATAAACATTCTAGGTATTTCGTTCAACATGCAGTGCAAAATTCATTTCATTTGCTTCAAAAACGATAAGTAACTATTACGCTTCTATTTAAATTTTATAAAAGTACACGTGCTAAATGATTCTCTCTCAGCGGTTTAGGCAGATGAAATGAAAAGCTGTATAATAATAATAATAATCGTTTTTCCATTAAGTATCTACCTAGTTAAATTTATAATCTTCTATTAAATTCTAAATATATTCGATGTGGTGAAACTATAACATTCAATTTTGATTCTTTATAAAAAATCATGCTTTTCAAATGAAGAATAGTAATATTATTCAATAAATATGAACGGCCCTCTTAAAATATATTATAAAATATAAAAGTTTGTTCATTTCATTTTATACAAATATTACAGGGTTTTTTAATACAGATGGTACGTAAAACAAATTAAATGAAATATTTGAAATTCTTTGAAGGAAGAAAATAAATATTTTTATGAATAAAGTTACGTAACGCAATTTTGATTAGTTGGATAAAACATTTGACTTTTGGGGTAAAAAAATATTCATTTTTTAATTGCAGAGAAACAAAATTGGTAATTGAAAAGAAGGAAAACCTAAATATAAAAAAGAACATTTTAGAAGGGAACGGTTGCTTTCTTTTTAACTAGTTGCAATACATTAAAAAAAGAACTTTTATTGCTTGTTAACAAAAAACTGTGTTTTATAAAAAGTATTTACAGAATATTTTGAAATATGCAAACAAAATGCCAGCACAGTTCTTATCGATTTATAGAAAAACCTAAATCTTAATTATTATTCCACTCTTGAATTTCTTTTATTTATTTTATTTTTGAATTTATGTGACGAAATTATTTTTATGTTTTGCTGATTCTGTTTTTATTATGAAACTATTCTTTTCTTTTATTTTTAAGAGATATTAAATCTTTGTTTAATGAATAAAAGCTGTGTTATGAGAAATGTATTTTAGTTTTATATCTGATATTATTTATTAAAATTTTTACTATACGAAAAACTTAATTTAAAGTATGGCATTTTAATATAATTTAATTTTTCAAACAGAACATCTTCAGTTTATAATAAATAGAAAATAATTGTATTAGAAATTAAAATTTTTATGTATAAAATTAAAAACTATTCCGCTTCACACACATTCTAATTCAAAAAGTAATACCGAAAAGTTTACTTTTAAATTAAAATAAATTTTTAAAATTAAAAAAGCATGAAATTTTAATTAAATTATAATGTAAAATATTCAACCGAAAAATATTAAAAGATGAACAAATGTTAATAAACTGAATATATTCTTCAATAAAATGAATATCATCGATATTTAAAAGGCATACAAACACTATTTTTATTTCACCAAAGTTCCTTAAATTTTATAGCCAAATTTTTATCATTTCTTTTATCTAAAACAAATTGTAATTTATTATTATTAGATTTGATCGATGGCATGTTTTTACTAAATATATCTTAACAATCCACTTACCAGATTTCTTAAAAATAAGAGAATATTATTGGTTAAAAGAGTCGAAATGATTTATTAATATTCAGCATGAATTTTAAATTGAGTACAATCATCTGAAGCTGGTATGTCCAGTGATTAGACTTTTGTACTGGCTGTGAAAGTGCTGCTTTTAATTTCATTTGGTGTAAACTAATATCTTGTGCAAATAGGAATTCTGTAATATGATGAAAAGGCTAGTTGGCAACTATCTTGTCATCAGATTCCCTCAATACTACTTCCTCAAGTTCAATCTTCTATTGATCTTGTGTAGAAATTCTTGTTGATTAAAAATGCTTAAATAATTCGATGAAAATTATGTTATTAATTCTTTCTGTAAAATTACTCGACTTTTCTTAATATGAAATTTTGGTCTATGATATCTACAAGTAAGCTACATTCAAAGATATCTAGAAAGAAAATGGAGCTTTAGACAGTAGACATTTACTTTCATAAATGTAAATCAAATATCTGAAGTTTGTAACCCCTTATAAATCTATTAAAAAGTCTCCTCATATTTGCAGATAGCTAAGCTTTCCTTAAATGTTATAGGATGTTTTTCAGAAAATTTAGCAGTTGCTCCCAACAGCTGTTTCATCAGGTTGCAGCTAATTTCTTGAATTTTCACAGGAGAGTGTTTACAAAACTCAATCTCAATTTGCTTCTAATGTAAATGCTTAAAAAGTTAATTGGTCTTACAAAACGCATGCCATTATTATAATAAATGACTGAACAGCTTCTTTTACTGTCAAGAAGCCTAACTTATAAGAAAACCATAAAAAAGGAATCAATTGAATCTGGAGATACCACTTCAAAGTTGACTTCTCTGTAGGTAGCTCATGTAAACATTGACACTCAGCATTTTTTCCGATTTCCAAGAAATAATGAGCCTAACATGTTTATCTCTGACACAGCATTATCTTCAACTCTTTTTGGAAATGGACCAGCAACAACTTCTATATTTGGAAATGGAATTTCTAGCATGTGACATACTTTGATACAATTGCACACACTGTCTTCCTTCCAGTTGTCAATATTTTTATCTAAATTAGTTCAGTGTGATTTAATCTCAGATGTGACAATTATTTTCACGTAAGTGTAAAATGTGTCTAACATTACATGATACTTGGAAAACAAAACTGCAAGTTTCATAAAATTTCCGTGCTATATTTTACAAATTATTTTTGTTTCCATTATGAAAAATGTCTCTTTCGTCCTTAAATTTTATCCTTAAATGAATGAGATAATGCCATAAATTTGGTTTTAATCTGATATCGTCTTCATTGAGAGAAAATATTTTTGAATCATCGTATGATACGCACTTCAATTTAGTTTTTTTACAGGTAGTTCTTCTTGATCAGTTGTCTTTAGATTATTATACATATATTTAAAACCCAGAAATTATGGAATCATGCGCAATTTATTTTGATTAGTAGAAAACATTTAAATACTAGTTATATATATATATATATATATATATATATATATATATATATATATATATATATATATATATATATATATATATATATATAAATATAAATATATATATATATAAATATATATATATATATATATATATATAAATATATATATATATAAATATATATATATAAATATATATATATAATATATATATATATATATATATATATATATATATATATATATATATATATATATATATATATATATATATATATATATATATATATATATATATATATATATATATATATATATATATATATATATATATATATATATATATATATATATATATATATATATATATATATATATATATATATATATATATATATATATATATATATATTCCAAAAGTTAAACATGAAGATTTCAAATGCAAACAAAAAATCAACAAATACTGCTTTAATTGAGACAAAATTCGGCAAGAAAGTAACATATATATTTATGCGTTACATAGAATAAATAATTATATGCAGAAATGATAAAAAAAACTAAATTTTTGTAAGTTATCAAATAATGACATACTGGAGATTTAAATAGAATTATGAATAAAATGAAAATAAATATTATAAAATGAAAAAAGGATATTAATAAGGTATGTGATCCCCCTCATTTGTATAGAAAGTTTACACCTTGTCATTATGCTTTCTATTAGGTTGTCAACCACCGCAGAATTAAGCAAACAATATTCTTTTTGTAGAGAGGTTTCCAGCTTAATAAGAGTGGCTGGAGGTGGGAAACGTGAAAATACAGCACCGCCGAGAGTTTCACAAATATTTTCAATGGGATTAAGGACGGGAGAATATGCTGGTCATGCCATATGCGCAATACCTTCACTCTCCAGGTAGTTATTGACGATGTCAGCTCTATGGGGACATGCGTTATAGTCCATTAAAATGAAAGTTGGGCCAACTGCTACAGCGTACAATCTCACGATGGGTTCTA
Organism: Latrodectus hesperus; assembly: GCA_037975125.1. NCBI lineage: Eukaryota > Metazoa > Arthropoda > Arachnida > Araneae > Theridiidae > Latrodectus > Latrodectus hesperus. Next base: position 41,509,624 of record CM075861.1, on the reverse strand, counting down.
GGACTTCATCTTCATACCGGACAGCCGTCACAGATCCCCGTTTAAAGTTGTACAGATCGGTGCGGTATCCAAATGAAATCCCGGCCCACACCATTATGCTTCCGCCTCGGAATGCGTGATGTTCGTTGATGTTTTGGGGCTTATTGCATGTTCCTTGTTCACGCCATATCATTATAGGCTTGTCATCTGGCTCTAAAGCAAATCTTGCCTCATCAGTAAACAAGATATTGGCCCAGTCACACACAGTCCAATTGACATGTTCCTGGCACGATTTTAATCGTGCCCTTCTTGATTGGATGGATAGACAAAAACAAGCTCGAGGTACCCAACGTACGGTCCATTCAAATTTGATCTTTGGCGTACAGTAGCTGCAGATATAACCTTACCAATGGACGTTGTAACCATAGATGTCATACACGTGGAGGTCATTCTGCAATTTCATTTGGCTAAAATCGAATATATCGATCTTCCGCAAGGTTTGTAACCCTTGGGTGACCGGTTACGGGCCTTCAGACAAGTGTCTGCGTGGTTTGGAATTGTTTCCGCAAACGTGAAATTACAGAATGATGAACGCCGATGAAAAGAGCAACATCTGTGATCGGCTGATTCGATACTTCCCACAACACACCAGCCTCAGAATCTACCATTTGTCTTCTCGAAGTCATAGAAACACGTACATCTTGAAAACAAATTGTGCGAAAGTTTTAAACACATTCTATCAGCACTTACAATCAACTTCTGTAACCCTTCATAAAGCTGGTATCTTATAAGAATTCACATTCTGCATATTTTTTTAAAAGAAAGTGTGATTGGCTGTTTCCTAACATTTAGGCAGAGGTTTTTTTAACTGCTTTCCATTTTGCCAAATGTATTTCATCGTTCTTAAGTTTTGGATTTAGAAAAGCTTATGACATTATTAAAAGTTTTATTTCAGCCATTGAGATCCTTCCTGGAAAACAGGGAAAATCAGTTTCAGATCATTGCATTTTCTTGAAGCAAATGATTCAGATTCATTTCCATAGATGTTAAGATTATTGTGTCTATGGTGTTATTTTATTGATAAAGTTTCTAACAAAGGCAAATTCTTCTGAATTGAAACACCGGAATTTACCGTCGTAGGATCATTCAGATAATATTTTATTTCTTATCCATTCCAAGATAATTAAAGAGTTACAAAGTTGGATTCTTACAAAAATGACCAACATTACTTTTCGGGATATTATTTCATCTCCAACTTAGAGTGGTGCTATGCTTAATTTTGCAGTGAGGGAAGAACATGAATTATAGCTTCCGCCTATTTTCAAATTTGTAGAAAACAGCAGCGACATTTCTGCTAACTTCACAAAAAACAATGCAGAATTCCCTTTAAATTGGTAAAATTTACTGTAAACATCTACGAATATCTATCTCAATTAAAACTTGAGTTCATCGAACTACAGTAATAATTGAATTTTTAGTCTATACGAAAATTCTTTGTACACTACTGGCCATCAAAATTGCTACACCAAGAAGGAATGCAAATAACAGAACGATATTTATTGGACACATGCATTATAGTGGAAAGAACAAGTGATTAGATTTACAGGAAATTAGGATGTATAGATCTTGAGAAATCAGTACCCAGAGCAGCCACCTCTAGCTGCAATAACGGCATTTATCCGCCTAATCATAGAGTCAGAGATTGTGTGGCATGTACGGGGTTCTCAGTCCCTGCAGCTTCAACACTATGCCACAGTTCATCGACAGTAGTGGAAGGTGAGTGATGGCGTGCCAATCGCTCGGCAACCATTGACCACACGTTCTCAAATGGTGACAGATCAAGAGAACATGCTGGCCAGAGTAACAGTCAAACCTGTTCTGTATGAAGGAAGTTCAGAACAGTACGGGCAACATGCGGTCGTGCATTATCCTGTTGAAATAAAGCATTAGGGAGGACTCGAAGATAGGGCAGAGCCACGGGCCTTAATACATCGGAAATGTAACGGTTGCTGTTCAAAGTGCCGGTAATGCGAACAAGAGGTGATGGCACCCCATATCAGCACTCCAGCAGATGGGCTAGTATGGCAATGTCCAATGCAAGCTGGTTATGCGCGTTCTCCACGATGCCTACAAACATGGATGCGGTCATCATGGTCCTGTACACTGAACCAAGATTCATCTGTAAAGATGACGTGATGCCATTCTCACGTCCGGGTTCGTCGCTGATCATACTATTGAAGGCGCTCCTGTCTGTAGCCGAAGCCATGGTCACCCACAGACAATCCATGTTGCTGTAAACGTCGTCGAACTGTTTGAGCAGAAATTTGTTGCCTTGCAAATGACTCCATTTCTCGACTCAGGGTTCGTGACGTGGCTGTACGATCCCTTGTGATCATGCGGATAAGATGTCTGTCTTCTCTGCTGTTAGTGATGGGGGTTGCTGAGATCCTGCATGACGTTCCATATGATTTTCCTGAACTCATCGATTCCATATTCTGATAACAGTCATGGGGTCTCGACCGACGCGAGCAGCAATATTGCAGTACAATTAACCGCAATCCTGGTGGGCTATAATCCTTCCTTGATCAAAGTCAGACACGTGCTGACAGGCATTTCTTCTTCTTACACGAGGCATTACAACAACTTTCTTTGCCGAAAACAACTTTGAAACGGAAATTGAGTATGAGAAAACTGCTTTCAAATCTCTGGTTTTATACACATTGTCGATGTCGCTACTGTCGCCTGCTTTGTATGAATGCGCTTAAAATCTTACCATTTGTATATCACAGCAAGTTCTACCTGTCATGCCTGTCAATTTTTTAAATAATTGAATGACAGAGATAAATTCAATATAAGAATAATACAATGAAACTTAAATAATATATTTTAGTAACTTAATTACAAGAGAAATTTACATTTATAATCAAAACATTCTTGATTAAATAATTGAGATTCTAACTTAATATTTCATTTAAGACATTTACACAATAATATAACCTAACTGAGTGTGACCAGACGGAAAAAGAACGAGAGATCAGACTCACCCCTATTAGAAGTTGTATTGTGGTGTCTCTTATTGTCAATAACTTCGCCGCTTTCCGGTGTCGATGATTCTCTTCTATCATCCACTTTCCATGCTCTACTCGGCATCTTCGCTTTGCATTTCCATCCGCTGATATCTCCACATCTCACTTGGCTTGCGCATTAATCATGAGCTTTCTCCTTTCTCTCTGTTATCTCTTTTCAGACTTTATCGTCTCTTCTTATCCTCATCTATTTGTCGGACATCTGCAGCTTCATTCAGGAAAGTCGGGACAGGGCTCCTACTGGACAAGGCAGTTATACTCCGCTTAAAACTAACATTTTTTTAGATTCTCATTTTGCTCAATGAGGACCCAGTCCTCAATTGTGGGCTCCTTTTCTATGTCAGGCTTTTCTGGGGCTTCTGTGTGTCTTCTCCGTCTTTAGATGCAGTTTTTAACTATTCATAATTCTCGTCTTAGCTCCTCCTCTTTACAGCATTGGTTTTCCAAAGTTCTGTAGTTCCTCCTATACTTCTTTAGGATAAGTCAAAAATCTCTCCCCCTCAATCCCGACTGGTCAGATTTACATATAAAATATCATAAAACATACATTTCCTGGCAATTTTTCTCAAGAACATCCATGCATTCCAAAAGGAAACTATTGCACTTGTCTCATTGTGCCAATTTTTATTACATCCTTTCCTTTATATTATAACAGCTTAGTTTAAAAGGAAGAGAGGAAACTCTTAAATTTAAAGTGCAATAAAAATATACATATCTATTTTCTCAGGATTTGGTTATGTCGTTTTACACTACGACTAATGTGACCACTACGTATTTTCGATGATGACATTACATAACTAATCACTGATGGCAGAACAGTGCATTTAAACGTATATAAAGGGTATGTGAGGGCACTGAAAAACATTAGAGTCGTTGACGTAATGCAAAAACGGTCCTATTTATCCGAACGTTTCCAAAAGGCAATTATCATTGACTTTCGTGCGAAGGGTGGAAGCATTTCCAAACCGGTGAAATTTGTGATCTTTTCAAGTGTCGCCTTTGTAAAAGGGTATTCTAAATGGCAAAATGGGGTTGTTTAAGATCAAGGACTTGGCAAATGTTGTGCATTACATAGTATGAATAACAGATGTGAAAGACAGCTGCGGAGATGCGTTCGGGCAAATGGAAATGCTCCCGTTGATCAACTGACATCTCAAATAAACCAAGGGGCAATTTACAGTGTCTCTGAAACTGTTGTTCTGCGAACGATATTTTTTTCCCGAAGAATCATGTTTTTAAGCCCATCGGACAGATGGACGTTGGTGTATACGAAATGAAATCTCTGAGAGCAAATACCTAGCAACCACTGGATAATACTCGATTGTATTCTGGATCATTATGTCTAGAAAATATTTTAATGAAATTCTCTGTGCTTTCGCGTTCTTTCCTTTGCACATATTTCAGAAATATATTCAAAGGAGAAACTGATTTTTCAGAAATTCACAATCGATAACGTATTAAGAAGTTTATAAAATAATTACACAAATTAATATAAGATTTAATAGCAAATAAGCTTTGCAAGGTAGGTATAAGATTAAACTACTTTATAATTATGAAATATACCGTCTTGTCTGAAACTGAAAGGTTTCAGGACTGTGTCTAAATTTCATTATTATATATATTGTATAAGAAATATTTATTGTAGCAGTATTATTTTGTTACGCAACCAAAATTTATTCTTTAAGCAATTTACTTTATTGTTAATCTGTGTATAAATAGTGTGCATAGTATTGTAGTAATTTATTTATAATTTAAGAGTTAAGGCATTGGGTATCTAAATATTTGTTTAGCCATTCCACTTTTAATAAAGCAATTTATGAATGTTTCTCAGATAGCTGAAAATATTACCAATTTTGGTTTTGAAAAACAATCATAAAGTATTAAGCTTCCAATATACGCATTCATAAATTACAGCCTGTTTTTCTCAGTAAGAGTCAATATATATTAAAAACAAAATAAGATTATTTTAAATTGAACAATAATTTCATGATTTATATTTAAACCAAAATTAATTTTTTTAAACGAAACTAAGTTATTAGCCCATGCAGATAAAAATAATAACAAATTATTTATTTTATTGCACTGATAATATTTTCTCAGTTACCTGTAGTTTTTTTATGATACTACTTTTCTTAAGAAAACAAGCACATAAAATTTATAATGAAAAAATTATAGAGATTTATTATAAATATCTTGAGTAGTTGAATGTTATTATTTTTGCGCTTTTTTATTATTTTTCACAAGCTCATATTACAAACATTCAAAACTAATTAAACTGCTATATATTTTAAATATAATTACTAGTGATTATTAACTGTGGTAGTTTAGATTATATGCTTTGAATGGAGTGAAAAATTATACATTATATTTATTTAAGAAACTTTAAGTTGTTTGTACAAAAAATTAATGATAGACCCATAAAAACTGATTTTTTTAAAGAATAATAATTAGATTCAAAATTATTAGTGTAGAAATAACATATGGTAATATTTTATATTTATTGCTTGTTAACTTTTCGTGATTCAAAGCAATTACTAAACCTTAAGGTACCATGTGAAAAAAAGCATTTGATTTATTTTTAGATTAAATTGTATACTTTCAAATTATTCCAAATGTATGATGATTAATTTTAGTAAAAAGAAACATTTTCTCCAGATATGCAATTCTTCAATTCAGAATTTAAGATTGTTGTGTAAGGTAAAAATATTCTAAACAAAAACATCACAGGATGCATTGATAAATTAACGATAATTTTTTCTTTAAACATATGGATACATATTAAGATCTGAATTACCCATTTATACCTCATAAATAAAATTCTTTACTTGACATTTTAGGTATGTAATTGTTAAATTATATACAAAATCATATTGTATTAATAATATATAAAATAGGCTCTTAATATTTCAAAAGTAAATATAATTCACATATATACAGAAATTTGTTCTGTTTCAAAAAGTTAATATAATTCACATATATTTACTTTTTGAAACAGGACAAATTTCAAAAAAGATAAAATAACAAATTTAAAAATTAACAAATTAGTTTTTATGATATGAATTTTTTTTTGAAAAATGTAAGGAAGTATAATCATATATTGGGGCAAAATTATGTCAATTTATGGGAATTTTAAAGTTTATTTTAATTTATTAATATTATTACAACTCTGCATATAATTTAATTAATAATTCAATTGTAAAGGAAAAAAATTGGTTTATTATAAAACAAAGAATGTTAAAAAATTTCATAAAATGTAAATCAATGTTGCTTTAATCTGTAATATATTTTCAAAAAATGTTTATCTTTTTACACACTATTTATGCTTAGAATGCATTGTTTTTCATCTTAAAAGTTTAATGCAAATTATTATATTATTTCTGTATAATCGAGATTTTATAAAAGTGTATATGACTAATTTTAACAGGCATTTAAATGTAAGCTATAAGTTTTCATTAAAAGGATAAATAAAACTATTTTCATTAAGTCATTAAATTTTCATAAGTTTTTAAAAGAATTTTTTATACACAATTTAAAATTAATTTTACTCTCATAACTAACTTATTAGATTATGTTTCCGTTAAAATCTAATTCGTAAAAGTTTTCATTGAAATATGGCTGCTTTTCACAATTATACTTAATTAAACTTCCATTAAATAAAAAGCTTTCACTTTTAGCAAAAACACTTAAATTTAAAAAACGGCTAATTTATTTCGTGTATTTAGTGATGCATTTTATTTACTTTTTACGTTTGTTGATTTCATTTAGATTGTATCATTTAATTATTTCATTTAGATTTGTAATCATTTAATTAGTTACAAGATACATATCGTAATTAATAAAAACGTTAAAAGAAAAAGCTTGTTTTTAGCTAATTTTAAATTTCTGCTTAAAATGCGAATTTAAATTAATTTAATTTATTTTGTGATATTTATTGTAAATATAATATATGTGAAATTAAATAATTTAATCTTATACTCTAAAAATTAAATTTTTCATCATATTACTATAGCTTAAAGTTATATTAAATTTTGATGAATTTAAATTTATTTCAACTTTAAACACTTAACGAGAAATAACAAAATGAATTATGATATCAGAAAATATAAAAATTAATCTTTGAAAGAGAGATTTCCCTACTAAAATAAATGTGTATGTACACTACTGGCCATTAAAATTGCTACAGCAAGAAGGAATGCAAATAACAGAACGATATTTATTGGACACATACATTATTGTTGAAAGAAGAAGTGATTAGATTTACAGGAAATTAGGATGTATAGATCTTGAGAAATCAGTACCCAGAGCAGCCACCTCTGGCTGCAATAACAGCATTTATCCGCCAGCTATAGGCATGGAATCAAACAGAGATTGTATGGCACGTACGGGGATCTCAGTCCATGCAGCTTCAACACTATGCCACGGTTCATCGACAGTAGTGGATGGTGAGTGATGGCGTGCCAATCGCTCGGCAACCATTGATCACACGTTCTCAATTGGTGACAGGACAGGAGAACATGCTTGCCAGGGTAACAGTCGAACCTGTTCTGTATCAAGGAAGTTCAGAACAGTACAGGCAACATGCGGTCTTGCATTATCCTGTTGAAACAAAGTATTAGGGAGGCCTCGAAGATTAGGCAGAGCCATGGGCCTTAACACATCGGAAATGTAACGGTTGCTGTTCAAAGTACCGGTAATACGAACAAGAGGTGATCGAGACGTGAATTCAATGGCACCCCATACCATCACTCCAGCAGATGTGTCAGTATGGCGATGTCCAGTTCAAGCTGGCAATGCGCGTTCTCCACGATGCCTCCAAACACGGATGCGGCCATCATGGTCCTGTATACAGAACCGAGATTCATATGTAAAGATGACTTGATGCCATTCTCGCGTCCGGGTTCGTCGCTGATCATACTATTGAAGGCGCTCCTGTCTGTGACGCAGCGTCAATGGTAGCCGAAGCCATGGTCACCGTGCAGACAATCCATGCTGCTGCAAACGTCGTCGAACTGTTCGAGCAGAAACTTGTTGCCTTGCAAATGACTCCATTTCTCGACTCAGGGTTTGTGACGTGGCTGTACGATCCCTTGTGACCATGTGGATAAGATGTCTGTCTTCTCTGCTGTTAGTGATGGGGGTCGCTGAGATTCTGCATGACGTTCCGTATGATTGTCCTGAACCCATCGATTCCATATTCTGCTAACAATCATGGGGTATCGACCGACGCGAGCAGCAATATTACGATACGATAAACCGCAATCCCGGTAGGCTATAATCCTTCCTCGATCAAAGTCAGACACGTGCTGATAGGCATTTCTTCTTCTTATACGAGGCCTTACAACAACTTTCTTTGCCGAAAACAACGTTGAAACGGAAATTGAGTATGAGAAAACTGTTGTCAAATTTCTGGTTTTATACACATTGTAGATGTCGCTACTGTCGCTTGCTTTGTATGAATGCGCTAAAAATCTAATCATTTGCATATCACAGCAAGTTCTACCTGTCATGCAAATTTCTCGTGTGTGGTGTGCCGCTTTCCTGGCGTAGCAATTTTAATGGCCAGTAGTGTACATATAATTTGCAATCTTCAAGTTTTTTATAAAATAAATTTGAAAATATTATTGGATATCAAAACTGAATCATATATTTTGTGAACAATTAACACGATTACAATTTTTTGCACGCCTTTTTAAAATTAACACATAAGGCACACATAAATCATTCTCACGGTTGCGCATCTACTTATATATAGGAGTTTAATTATCAGATTTTTCAGAACTTTTCCAGCCTGTGAGATAAAAAATACTTTCTTTTATAACTACAATGATGTTGGACTGAGCTCTTACTTCTTGGTAATTAACTCTAGTTACTATTTTGTCCAAATTGAATACTCTTTTGAAGTTTATTCTCGTAACCTGTAAGGAATGATGCGTAGTTATTTAAGGCATGACTTTTACCGGTCCTGAAAGAAATTGTCTGCAGTTTACATTATGAACTAATCTCATATTATAAAAAAATCTTCTTGAGCCCTTTTCTTCTTTATTATAAAAGCCTCTGGACATCACGATTTTCTTTATTTACTCATTTTTGAATATACGCTTTAAAAACATATGGTGTAAGGTCAATCTCATTTCATTTGAAAACAGCAAAATATCAGGCATATGCTAAGCGAAATTCAATCCATTTTTATAGCATTGATTGAAAGAAGGCTGATTTGTCATTTTTGTTGATGTGCCAAACACTATTATCGAAAAATTATAATACCTGTTTTTATTATAGGGTGATAAATTAAATAATTTGTATTATTCTTATCTTCATCTTATGAAAGTTATCCTATGATATCCTCTTGAATATATATTGGCTGAAAATACATTATTACATTTCATTTATTCTCTATTGAGTCGTTAATGATAATTGAGTATAAACGCTACAACAGACAAGTTAAATCAGCTCTTTTGAGGAATATTTATGCAAATTTAATATCCCAATTTTCATGTATATTGTTGTATTTTGAAATTTCATTCATCATTGTCCTTCCAAGCCGAGTTTCAATTTTCACCAAACCCAGTAGCAGTAATTTTCATTCACTTTTTAAGTATCTTTCAATAATTAATATATGTTACAATTTTAACTTAAATGAATGCATAGAAAAAATCAATATCAATTTGAATAACACTGATATTTTTTTCAATTATTCAGACAGAGTCCTCTATTTGCTTGTAGATTGCTTTCACGAATAAATGGTGCAACAATGAAAAATGGCAAAAGAGTTCTAATTTAAATTCTAAAACCTGTTTCTGTAACAGTTATGTTTGTATTTAATTGTAAAAGAACAACCAAACAGTGAATACTTAAAAGTATTTTAACAAATAACCGAATATTTGAACTTCTTTCTAATTACCTTTAAAATAAATGATCTTGGTTGGACAAAGATTATTTATTTATCTCAAAGCAGAACAACAAAAAATAGTGTCACAAAGTACAATTTAAAAATACATTTGGATTGAAATTAATGCACTATGGAATTTCATCATTTTCAAAATTCTTATTTTATCTGATTTCACTTGTACGTGGATATTCATATGTGGATCCAATTTCTTGGAAAATGCTTTTTAACACAAATTAGAAAATCAACAAAGATTTGGCATTTTCTGACTTAAGAAATCGAATTTCATAAAAACAAAGCAAAATCTTTTATCTGTAAGAAACTTTGAGCTTGTCCCCCAAACTTATATTTCCAGCAAAAAAGCGGTTTGTACTTGCATGAATATTATCCCAAACACACATTGCTATTTGTATTATGTATAATTTCTCGATTATATATATATATATATATATATATATATATATATATATATATATATATATATATATATATATATATATATATATATATATATATATATATATATATATACATATATATATATATATATATATATATATATATATATATATATATATATATATATATATATATATATATACATATACATATATACATATATATATATATATATATATATATATATATATATATATATATATATATATATATATATATATATACATATATATATATATATATATGTATATATATATATATATATATATATATATATATATATATATATATATATATATATATATATATATATATATATATATATATATATATATATATATATATATATATATATATATATACATATATATATATATATATATATATATATATATATATACATATATATATATATATATATATATATATATATATATATATATATATACATATATATATATATATATATATATATATATATATATATACATATATATATATATATATATATATATATATATATATATATATATATATATATATATATATATATATATATATATATATATATATATATATTGCAAGATTAGATATAGAACTGAAAAGCACAAGAATGTATAAAAACATTTATGTTTAGCAATACAGTGCAAAATACATTCAGTGCAAAAACAGCTAAAATAGAATTACTAAAATATAGTTAATAGTATAATTTATAAAATACAATGAAAATACCAAATTGAGAATAATACATTGAAAATACTAAATGGAAAACAATGCATTGAAAATACTTGGAAAAATTTCAAAGAAAAATATTTGGAAAAATTTCAAGGAAAATATCAAAGAAAGATAGATATAAAATGGAATGAAGTACCAACATGGCCAGCTTCGTCAGGGGGTGTTGACCACATTGGCACAAATTATGGCTTTTCTGCAATGGCCCAAGACATAGTCTTAAAAAGAAGCCAGTACACCCCAAAGCCATACTAAAAGTTCAAACCAAAATATCAAGCCAGAATAAAAGTAGAATTTAATCTAAAATATATAAGTCAAAGTCCAATGTTGCCAAAATACATTTAATTTATAATAATCAAATTAAAACCATATCCAAATACAAGTCCAAATACTGCAAGAACCTCACCAAATACTATGTATAAGCCAAATAAATACATAAATTAGCAACTAAGTGGCATTTCAAACTTCTTATAAGACCTTTAAGGCTTGGGTGACCCTTCTGTAGTATAAAACTATGCCTTAACTTCACTCTTTTAAGCAATGCTCTACTAGCCAAATAGTGTTTAATAAATTTAGTTGGAATGCCATTATGAGTTAAAATATTTTCTAGTCTATTTATTTGTTTATTGATGTTGTTTAAATTATTACACATATTGTATATTCTATTAAGTTGTATAAAAATAATATTTTTATAAATTTTAATTTAAATGTTTGAATTTCAGAAAATTAGTTTATTAACTTTGAAATTAAAATTATTAGTTTTATCATATCTGTCAGTAAATGTGTGGTTACCTTTTATCGTAACTGAAATATCTAGAAATTCAGTTTTTAAGTTATCAAGATTAGTTTTAATTTTAATTTCTTAGGATATATATATTATTGTAAATTTTATCAAATTCTTGGCAATTGAAAATGTCAGTATGTTTGTAAGCAAAAGGCATTTGTATAATAAATGATTTTTCATAGTAGTTTAAAAATAAATTTGCTAATATACTTGAAAATGTTGAACCCTGGGGAATGCCATTAACTTGTAAATAAATACTTTCTCCATAAGAAATATGATTATTATAAATACAAAATAAACTAAGCTCTTTCCAAAAATTTATATCGATATCCAATATTGAATTAAAATCATAAAAATAAGACATAATAATATCAAAAAGTTTTTCAAGTGGAATACTGGTGAATAAATCTTTGAAATCATAAGTGGAAACAACATTAATTTTATTGGCAGAAATAAATTGAATGATAGATTTAATTATTGACTTCTTTTTAAGACTATGTCTTGGGCCATTGCAGAAAAGCCATAATTTGTGCCAATGTGATCTACACCCCCTGACGAAACTGGCTATGTTGGTACTTAATTCCATTTTATATCTATCTTTCTTTGATATTTTCCTTAAAATTTTTCCAAATATTTTTCTTTGAAATTTTTTTAAGTATTTGCAATGTATTATTCTCCATTTGGTATTTTCATTGTATTTTATAAATTATACTATTAACTATATATATATATATATATATATATATATATATATATATATATATATATATATATATATATATATAACTTTTGAGGGTATATTTTTTTATCACTCTGGCTTTAAATTTCTTATTAATAAAATTTTTTAAAACTTTTCTTTTATTCAGATTAAAACGTTACAAACAAATTCCATTCTCTGATTTTAATTCAGATTTTAAGAATTTTTGCATCTTTGTCATATTAACCTTAGTTCAATACACAGTCGTTATCTGGGTTTTTTGGCTATTTTTCCGACAAAGACGATTTAGTTTAAAGGTAGCACTCTTTTCTTTCACAACAAGCAAGTGTGACTGTTATAGACTCTAAAGCCTGCATTCGAATATCAAATTGTGCTAAGCAAATTGTGAAATTATTTCCCTAGGAATTTTTTTGATCATCAATTACAGAAATTCATGGAAGAAGTGGAATTCGATTAGCAAATTATTTTAATCAAACTGAGATTTGAGTGATTCAACGATCTTAACTATAACTTGTGCCTGTTGATGGAAACTTTCCACAATTTGACAAACAAGCTATTCTTTAATTGTACATTGTAAAAAATTGAAACTTACTTCCATATTCTATACATAAATCATCACGAACATGCTCGAATTAGCACTTAAATGATAAAACCAATATTGTAAATATCCTAGAAATCGGAGTAGTCCTGATTTTAGTAGATTGAATTACTTTTTCTACAATACCTGATTCTACAGTTCCTTTTGGATTTCCAATAATTTATTTTAAGCTAAAAGACGTAATATTTCAGCATTTTTCTCACATAGAAAAATTTAACGTTTTTATGAAACGTTTCAAATTTAATAAATGTTACAAAAAATCCTTTCGCGGATGTCACAAATGTTATAATAACAATAGAAATGAAACAGTAAATAATTACAAAACAAAAGAGCCCCAAATCAGCAGATGAATGTGAATAATGAATTAAAATAATATTTACCTTTTCACTGATATATTTTCTGTCAAAATAAGTTTAGAATACAACATCACTGATAACCAAAAACCCCAAAATTACTAGAATAATAACAAATAAATAGAAATAACAGGTGTTGCCATTCGCAAAATGAAAATGTTAAAACAAAACCAGGAATTTCTTTCAATGTATGAATTTTAAATTATTAAAACCTTAATTTATTGAAAATTTAAAATCTTTGCCATTAAACAAAGGTATTATAAATAATTCGTTATCTTATATCTTTATAATAAAAAAATGCACATTTTCCTTTAACAAAATAAAATTAGATTAAAATAATTTTGTTACTTTGCTAAAAGATAAGTTAAAAGAATAAAATTATAAGTTATAATAAATTATTATATTTGAATATGAATTAGCATACATTTCTTAATACTTCTATTTTTTAATAACAGTTTAGAGCATCATTCTTTGTATTTAATTTTAAATCACTCAAATGGAATCTCTGTTGAATTCTTTCAAACTATTATATTATTCGGAAATACATTTTACTGAGATTTAGGATGAAGTTAAATTTTTTTGTCTATGAATGCACACGTCAAAAACTTATATATATTGAAAACTACCACTTATATTAAACCAAGAAAATAAATTAAAGTCAATTTGAAAATGTCAATACAAATGCAGTTAGAAACATATTTTATTTTTTTCTTTTCTTTTCAGATGAAATTATATCTTTTTGTATACTTATGTCAGAAATAAAATAATGTGAAATGTAATCAGCAAATCACCAGGCACTGGAATGTTTAAATAAACGTATGGAATATTGAATGTTTTTATAATTATGCATGAAAATTATATATATGGAGTTATAATGCATGGGAATATGCTAAAATAAATATTGCAAATTATCAATAAGTTGAAATTGTAAGCCTATTAAAAGGAAAAAAATGGAGATTTGGTTTTTAATGCAAAGAGCCAAGTGAATCTATCATAGGATGACTGGGGAAACACTAATTAAAATACATTTTATCTGCTTGTTCTTAATAGAATATTTAAAATATTAATTTGCTTAAATGTGTGTATTGTAAATTATAAAAAATTTAAAGCACTAATATTTTAATTCGTTGAAGTAGATGGTTGATAAGATTTTAGATTTGAATTGTCAGTTTTAATTAAATATGTCAAGGTATGAAATATACATGTACTGATATTGAAAGGGCAAAACATAAAAAGAGTATCCAGAAAATTATGCAAATTATGCAGAGCCCCGTAAAGCACATATACCGAAATTCTGCAGCATGTGCAATAAACCCTAGATGCTCTCATATCGAGCAGAACCGCTTGCCGTTGATTTGTTGTTAGTGTCCTGTGTTCATGACTTCTGTTAAGATGATTGTCATTAAATTCATTTTACATACACCAACATCTAGATTGGTGGAAGATTAGAGAGGTATGGAGACGGAATGGCACAAGAACGTCTTCGCAGATGAGTCATGCTTCTGTTTCTTCAGTGATAGTCACCACGTAAGAGTGTGGTGTTGATGTGGAGAAAGAACCAAAACCTGCCGAAAATGTGGAAAGCTTCATTGCATAACTAAGTGGCATCATGGTTTGGTTCTCTTTGCGTACAACTCCAGATAACCTTTAGTTCGTATTCACGGCACTATTGTATCTCAACTTTATGGATGATATGATGCGGCCAATGACACACTCGTACCTTCAAGAGGTTCCCAATTCAATTTATCAGCTAGATAATGCCCAAACACACACTGCTCGCATCAGTTAACATGGCCTGAAAGTTATACAACTGTTTTACTGTTAACAAGTTTTACTGTTAACCATACTAGCCAGATCTCTCAACAATCAAACATGTTTGTGTACTTTGAGAATGGGTGCCATTTTCAGACCCTGCCACTTCCTTCTTTAGAAGGCGTACTTTTGCAAATGTTTGAGAGAGAGTAAAAGACTTTCCTCTGGACGCTATTCGTACTCTCATTGAGTCTGTGCTTAGACCTGTTGCTTCGTGTATCACTGTCTACGGTGTACCTACATTCTACTGACCCAACCCTGTTCTCGTTCTGTAATAATATGCATATCATTTCGAAATGCAGATCATTTATTGTTCATTGCTGTCTCTCTCTGTCTCTCTGTTTGCGTAATTCGTTACCTTCTTTATGTTGCATATATATATATATATATATATATATATATATATATATATATATATATATATATATATATATATATATATATATGTATATATGCATATATATATATGCATGTATATAATTTAGAAGCAGTCTGCAGCATAGTTTGAAGGCAGTGAATGGAGGACACAGATACATTCCAAATAACATTAATTTAAAAAAGAAGGAAGAAAGTTAAGTTGTCCATCTGTATCACCTAATCCTGAGGAATTCACATACACCTGTGTTTTAGAACTTCAATATAGGGGTAAAATAAGGGAACATACATAAATTTAGATCTGCATTAAATAGGTTACAAATAATTATCAAATTACATTATCAAAGAACTCTTATTATATTAGTTTAACTTGGCTAGAATTTTATATCCCCCACACATTATGTATGTATTTGTGAATAATTCTGTGTGCACATTTTTTCATGCATTAAATAATAATTTTGTTACTGTTTTTTTTCTTTAAAAAAACTATATAATTGTTTCATATTTAAAACTAAAAATGTACAAAACTTAATTTATAAAATGAAAAGTTCACAAAAAATATTGAAAATTAACTTGAAATTTGCATTTAATTAAATAAAATTGCTATTTATTTTTCTCAAATACTTCATATATACACACATTAGCATTACTACATTGTCAGGGATTGCTAATAATAATTTTTCAGTAAATTTTTCTTTCTCTGAAAACATCGAGATATAGATGGAATTTTGTGTCACATCATCAACCTGTTTGTAATTCATTTGGTTTATTGTGTAAAGCTATTTCAAACTTGAAATTTGTATTATATACCGTAAGCGAAATGTATGCTACAAATAAGGTGATAAATCCATGAGAAATATTATTGTCATGGATTTATCATCTTATATGTAGTGAAATATATTTCCTTGTGAGTTTTTCCAAATCTTTCTTTTGTACTCTTATAATGGATTTTGCTGTAATAATATTTAAGTAATTTTACTGAATCAATGGAAAGAATAATTTTGACAAAAATGTGAAATATTAGTATGCTTACAATAATTTTGTGAGCATGTTAATATTTAAATAATGACATCTCAAAAATTTCGTGTTATGTAAGTGATAATTTTAATGGGTTTCACACACAAGTTATAAGATTTGATACAGTTCAAAATTAAAATTCTGTTTTCAAGCAGATGATGTTATTCTCTGTAATACAAGTATTTTCAAGATTGTATTGATTGCCATAAATGAATATCTTGTTACAAATAAGATTATAAAGCCATAAGAACCCAAAATATATATTTATTTCTGAAGAACTTTATCAAAGCAATCTTTAAAAAATTATTTGAAGCACATTCTTCCTTAGAAATATATTTATAGCTTCGAGAATCCATCGAAATATTTCGCTCAAAATGTGTAATGTAAAGTAAGCATTTAATATATTTTTAGTGTTTATTATACAGAACAAATTTTAACCGTGAATAACATTATTAAAATACATGTTAATAATAATATTATTCTCGTATGTGTAAGTAGGGTACATATTTATGATAAAAAAAACTTTATTAGGAATTTCATTAGAAAATTTTGGAATTTCCGTTGTATTAAAATATATTTTTGTTTTAAAATATACTTGGTACCGTGTCTGTGATTACAATTACAATATACATTATATTATTTTCAATTATATCAAAGATTTCCTCATATGTTTAATATTCAAATAAATTATTTTTAAGAATTATTCATTTTATGAGAAGCTGTTTTCTTTCATTGCTCATAATATACTACATGCCTTACAAAATTAATTTTCCTTTGAAAGTTGTGTAATTTTTCTATTTACAATTGTATTTATTATTGGAGAGTATTTATATTCAAAGAGCATAATTTTATTATACAACATTCTTAAAGCAAATAAATCTTTTTATTAAATAATTGTTATTAATAAATAAATAATTGGTATTAATGATCAATAAGTTTCTTATCATTTAATATTCTAAGCATACTCTATCATGTAATAATTGATTCTAAATTTATTTGTTAAAGAACATTGTATTACTACTGTAACAGATAGGGTTTTTGTTATTTGAGGATTGTTTTTTAAAAGTATTAATAACTTTTGAAATTATTATTTTTGTGATATTCGTTTTCTTAAAAAATATTAACAAGTCAATAATTAACCTTAAGAACAATAATCAACACCAAACAGGAAAGCAGAGGAAAGCAAATTTAAAATTATAATAAATAATAAAAATTAAAAATAATCTTAGGTCTAATATAAATTTATCTTTAAAATGTAAAAAAATTATTAAAAAACAACAGTAATATAATATACTTAAAATACTAAAAATAATTTTTATTGAAAATCAGCTTCTTTTCTTTCAAATTTAACAACAATTTTCTTTTGTTTTAATAGTCAAAACCGGCTTAAGCATACCACATAGGTCACATTTATTAAGTTAATCACATTATTACAATAAATGAATGACAAATCTTTCGGAAAAGCTTGTTAATGAATAAAACAACACATTTGTAATGTATCAAAACATAGTTAAAAAATACATGGCTTAAACATATAACTTTAAACAATAAATTTATTTAGAAATATCATAATGTCATATTCATTTATATAATGTTTATTAGAAACATCATAAATATCGTAAATAATAACCAGTAAAACTTTGTTATCTAATAAATTTGCGTAATTATCAACGTAAATAAGGATAGCTGAATACTGATTTATTTATTCAAACTGGAAATTTTAAGAAAGTCATTAATTTTCTGGGTAATATGTAGAGCATGTTAAAATTTATTACCACACATCAGATTTACTGACACTTTCTAACAGATTTATTTTCGGAAAATTCGATAAGTCAGAGACATGTATAATTAAAATTAACATCAAATAAATATTTTAAACTCTGACTGGACTAAGATTTATAATTTTTCAAAATATTTATTTTGTTTTTGATTTTTTATAATTCAATTATCTTCTCTTTATATAATTTTCATTCTTTATACCCTTCATTGGATGCATTAAAGATTGTGCTTTAGTGGATTAATATTTTTAATAAATTTATGTAATGAATTATAGTAAAATAAGGAAAATTTGCTTTTAGTAAGAAACTTAGTCTACGTAAAGAAAGTTATGAAACATCTGATTTTAACAAAACAAGATAAAATATATGAATAAGCTATAATAAGTGCTTATATGGAGTCAACTAATTAAAATAAGTATTTATGAAGTCAAGTGTTTAAAAGTGAAACCATTAATATATATTAATACTTCATTACGAATGATTTAATTTTTTCGGATGCAAAATATAAATAAATATTAGAAATATAATAAGAAATTATTATTAACTGATATGAAAAATAAAAGTAAACTTAATCTTTATAATAGGATATTTAAATTTTTGAGAAAATACCATTAGTGTGAAATTACAATTAATAATGGAATCATATAAAATTATTATGTTAGATGTCTTTGTTAGATGTCTATATTTCTCTTCATATTTTTAATAATTTTATGCATCTATTTAGTATTTATAGAATTAAAATAAATATTTTTATTGGATTAAATTAAATTATTTTATAGTTCTCAAAAGAGTATTTTTTGTCAAAAACAATGGTAATAATTAACAGGAATCTAGAACTCATATGAATAAAGCATTTTGTTATTTATTCATATAGAATCAAATTTGATGTAAAACTCTTTAACTTTAACGATGTTTCAATGAAACAATTCTAGAAAATTGTGTTTTTATCATGAATTTCGCATGTACGTAATATAGTTTACTATATATTTAAAAATTGTTAGTATTTTCAAATGTCTTAAAGAAAATCATATTTTCTTATCATAATTATAACATAACACTCCTTGGTACTTTTGAGTATAAGAAAATAGCCCCGAAAATAAATTTTCTTAAATGAAATTATTTAGAAAAGTGCGTGTGATTATAATTTTTCCAAAAAAATTAATTATTATTTAAAGCTAATAATATTCTTGCTCATGTGTTCAAGTGTTCCTATAACTATTTACTCAGATTTTTAATCTTGTCTTTCGACAACATAAACTTATTAATATTTTATTCCAAGAAATTTTAAATAAAATTTCTTATTATTTTCTTATTTTTCATATTTCAAAAAAATCATTGGTAACAATATGAAAGCTGCAAAAAACACATAAATAAGAATAAAAAAAAGACAGATTGATTAGCTATATGTCAAAACTAGAATAAAAGTTTTAGAACTTATATGAATATAAATTAATAAAGTAACATAAATGAATAATAACACCGTATTCAAAATACTAAAAATAATAATATCTGAGCAAAACTGATACTATTTTTATTCTACTATTTTGACAGTAAATTATAACAGATATAAGAAAAAAATTAAATGTTATTATTCATACTCATGCAAACTTAAAAGTGAGATACAATTAGGATTCCATATACTTATAATTTTAAATGAATAATAATTTATGTACATAGAAAAAGTAAAACGTTATGTTGAAATTTTATATAGAACAATATGTTTTTGAAAAGGAGATAAATTAAGAAAAACAGAGAATGTACTAAAATAACTTATACTCCTTTTTTAAGGTATAAATTTGCTTTACAAAATTTATTTATATGACTTTTAAGGCTATGATATATATATATATATATATATATATATATATATATATATATATATATGCTTCCTATATTTCCATTCCTTAAAAACGAAACTATTTATATTATGTGCA
This sequence comes from Latrodectus hesperus, assembly GCA_037975125.1. NCBI lineage: Eukaryota > Metazoa > Arthropoda > Arachnida > Araneae > Theridiidae > Latrodectus > Latrodectus hesperus. The sequence goes on along the minus strand of CM075861.1, from coordinate 41,489,113 downwards.
TTTATACTTCTATCTTGGGAATCTATCATGTTAAGAGTCACATTACTTGCACAAATTTTAAAAATTGGCTTGAAAACTAAACATGTAAGATATAATTAAAAGCTTAGTTAATCATTTTTCATAGGAATTTTCTTTATACTAAATTATTGTACAGAATGATGTATTAATCAAAAGTATAAAAATATTGGAATTTCTTTCTTAATACCAATTGTAACTATTATATATATAAAGGCCAACTGATGACGGAGTGGTTATCTGACTTCAAAGCAGTAAGTCCTTGATTTGAATCCTGATTCGGGCATGGATGTTCCTTTCTCTTTCACTATGATTCTTTATCCCTTCACTTTAAAGGTGAAGAATGGCATAAACCACTGAATGTTCCATTGTATAAGATGCCAACACATTCATCCCTTGTAAAGCTGAATAAGTATATCCTAAATGCAGACAGGCATTAGAAAAAATATTTATTATTAGAAGGCATAATTATGACTAAGGAATGAAAAGAGAAGTAGAAAGATGAAGAAAAATATTGTTATGATATTTAATTAGTGCCAAACTCTGTTTAACTTAGTATTAGTTAAAAAATTCATAGCAACCTTTTCTTTAAAAAAAGGTAGGTTCATTGAGGTAAAAGTGTCAAATGAGATGAAATTTTTAATCATGTTGCAAAATCAATTTGGCAAACTTATAGTAACTGAAAAAAAGTATTTAGTAACATTTTAGTTTGATACAACAAATGGTTTATTTTTTCAACATTTTTACTACCTGAAAATTCATAGTACAAAATTACTAAATTAACTATAAAACTAATCTGTAAGTAATTAATTATTATAACAAATAAAAGTCACCATTCAATTACTTATGATACTATGACATATTATTTTCAAATAACTTTCCTTAATAATTGGTGGAATTAATGCATAAATATTTTAATGGGATATATATATTTTATTTCGATATAAAATATTCACGATATATTTGGCATAAAAATAATCAAAAGTAGACTGTTGTTGCTTATATTTTATAATATATATATATATATATATATATATATATATATATATATATATATATATATATATATATATATATATATATATATATATATATATATATATATATATAATATATATATATTATATATATATAAAAGTATAAATTATGTTTGGTGATTGTATTCAATAAATTTTGTATTAAACAATCTTTTGTAATATTGTAGCGAAAATTATTCCTCTCGATCAAGGGGGCTTCGTGGCTCAGTCGGTAAAGCAGCAGACTCGTGAGCTAGAGGTTGCGGGTTTAAAAGCAAGAGTGGCAAGTTCTCTAAAAATTTATTTTTAATTTAAGTTAACTATGCAAATTGATGTAATTTTCAGTTCCCAACTTTTTGCGGCACTTCCAAGTCTGGAAGGTTCTGAAACAATATATAAGTAGCGAGAGAGACTGATTGAGATAATAATAATAAAATCTTGATTTATAACCTTAAGCGCTTTCGTTTCCATTGGCTTTACTACATTCACTTCATCTATGCGACAATATATTGTTGAAAATGTTAATTTAATTGTTGATAAATATCTTCCATTATTAATTTCCTTTAAATCATTGTAGATATATTTAGATAAAAAAGAAAGGGAATTAAAACTAAATTCTATGAATAAAAACAATGTCATGAAAAATGTTTAACTATTTTTAATAGTCATGAAGTAAATTTCAAATTTTGGGTAGTAAAATATGCTTTGGAAATTCTCATCTTTCTTCCAATAAACAATATTTTAATAATGTAACATAAAAAGAGCTATTTGTAATATGCATTATGTAAAAAAAATATGTATACTATTGGGTTTGTTTCTCATAAATCTTAACGTTTAAAATTGTTTCTTAGGAAGGCTATTTTGAGAACTTTTCAACAATTCTTTCCCTAAGGCTGATATTCAGCTGTTTCAGGGAAGAAAATATTGATTTTTTTTACTTTTGACAAAATCCGATCATAAAATTAATTGCTCATGAACATTCCTTTGTTATTGCTACATTGTTTTATATTGTTTAGCTTTTAGTTTTTGTAAGGTAAAAATACTTGATTTTATTTTTAAATTTTTTTTAAAAGGTTTCTTGAAATTCTTGAGAATTGACAACTTTAGGCTTATATGATTAATACATTTTTAAATTAAAATATAACACATAAAGCCTCAAGCTAATAAAATATAGATTAAATCCTTTTTTTACACAATACTTTAAGAAAGTCTTAATTAAAGGAACATGCTCAAAAATTGAAATTATTTAGACTGAGAAAAAGTTTAATAAAAAATTTATTATTTTTACAAACTGATACTTATATATTAAAATTAAGGTAATGAATTTAAAAAATATTCGTTGGATGGTAGAAATATGACTATATAAATTTACTGTTATAAAAATTGTCCATTTATTTCTAAATTATTATATATTTGAAGTCAAAATATCAACAATTAAGGTAAAATTCATCTTTTTATGTTTGTAAGTGGTTTCTTGAATTTAAATTTTCAATAAAGCTGAAAAAAGCGTGTATTTTATGATATTTAGAGAATCTCAGAAGTTTATTTTTTATTACCAATTTATATTTTTATCTGGAAATATTCAACAAAATAAATACACCTGTTCTGTTATATACACCTGTTCTCACTTGTATATAACTATTCTTTTCAATCAAAAATGTGGTCGCTGGCGTTTTGTATGAAATTACATAAGTTCGTTTTTATCATTTATATAAATTATAAATTTTATTATTAGTATCATTTTTTCATGGTGAGTTCCAAAAATATTTTTATTCCTTGACTTTAAGAGACCACCCAGCAAACACACAAATGTCGGAAACAATAAGGGCCGAAATCGGCTTGCCGATAAGAGTCGCATCGGGGCGATACCAGCAAGCGGTACCACTACCCGTCAAAACATGTCCGCTCGGGGCAAATATTGGCCGAAAGTATGGCCTCAGTGGACCGGTGAAGCCGACATGAACACTTTTCCGATATTTTACCGATGTCATTCCGTAAGTGAACCGAATGCTTTCAATAAGTGGCCCAGCGTCGGCTACCGCTAAATGTCCGTCAGCAATCCACTAATTAGAAGGCACTTTTACTTTATTTTATTGCACGATTTTTATAAAAGTGTACATAATATTTTTGCAGGAAATGTATTATAGTTTCTCTTATTGTATATTCCTTACTTTTCTCAACAATTATTGGATCAGGCATTACAAATTGAATTTTTAATATTACTTCGGTTACTGCATCAGTTAATAATGCAGATATATTCAACAGAAAAACTTTCAACATTTTACTTTTATATAAACTATGAGAAATATTTTTTTATTTAAGTCTATTATGAGTGATTATAGTTTTTCCAAGTCTTTATTAATTGTATACGATTTATTTTAAAAATTAACTTTATATTTTTATGAGAAATGTATTAATAACCCCAGTAATTTTGAAATATTCTTCATAGAAATTAAATAATTTAAGACTGCTGAAAAAACACTGAATTATAATTTTATTGCTCAAAATTACTAAAAATATAAAATAGTTTTCTTAACAGTATTAATTTCTTATGTTCAAATACAAATTTTCTTCGTTTTTGCTACTTGAATTAACCAAATGTACTCATAAAATATAGCATGTTTTTTCTCATTTTTGGATGAGATGTGATTAACTGGAAATGTGTAATACATTTTTTTAACATTTTCCATATTTTGTTCCCAAAATTTCATTTGTGTTGATATTTTTGCTATATTGAAACTTATATCAATCAAACATCTAAATTAGAGAACAAAAATTTAATTTCACAAACAAATGAATACAAACATGAGCAAAAAATGTACTGTACAACAAATGCAGGAACAATATCCTATTGTCGCGTAGATGAAGTGAATGTAGTAAAGCCAATTGAAACGAAAGCGTTCAAGATTAAATCAAGAGTTTATTATTATCAACTCTTATCAGTCGGTACTTATAAACAGTTTCGGAACCTTCCAGACTTGGAAGGCCCGCAGAAAAATGGAAACTGAAATTTACATGAAATTGCATAGTTAACTTAAATTAACAAAGCAAACAGAAATAAATTTTAAAGTAACTTGCCTCGCTTGCTTTTGAACCCACAACTTCTGCCTCACGAGTCCCATGCTTTACCGACTGCGCCACGAAGTCCTTGATCGGGAGGAATAATTTTCGCTACATTTCCCCCTCTTTAGGTGGAAGCAGCGACCCGCTGCAATCTGGTTTGGCTCCTTGTAACAGGTGTCCTGGAAGTAGGCATGCCTTCATCATCGAATTGTCTTTTTGGATCAAGATAGGGTTTTAATCTTAATACAATGCACGACGTCTTGTGAGTTTCGACGTCCTCTGTTTCGTTCCACACTTTCTACTGCATATGTCACGTCAGATAGTCGTCGTGTTACTCGATAAGGTCCGAAGTATCGTCTCAGCAACTTTTCGGATACTCCCACTTTCCGTACCGGGGTATAAATCCATAATAAATCCCCGATATTGTAGCTGACAGGTCGATGCCTCTCATCATATTGGCGTTTGTCTGTAGCTTGCGCTTCACGGATATGGAGTTTTGCTAGTTGTCTAGCTTCCTCAGCCTTGGTAATCAGATGATGCACATAACTTTCGACAGAAGTTTCGGTATTAGATGGGAAAATTACGTCCAGAGGATTCTGGATATCTCTGCCATGAATGGGAAAGAATGGGCTAAATCTCGTGGTGTCTTGCTTTGCTGAATTGTACGCAAAAGTCACAAAGGGTAGTATGGTATCCAATTTCTTTTCTCAACGTCTACGTACATAGACAAGCATGTCCGCCAGTGTTCTGTTGAAGTCTTTCTGTCAATCCATTGATCTGTGGATGGTAGGCGGTCGTCAGAAGATGTGACGTCTGGCATAACTGGTTGACATTTTTAACAATATTGGCTAGAAAGTTCTTTTCCGTATTCTTCGATTGTTGCGAATAACGGGATTTCGTCATTGCTTTTAATTGTTGGTTAAATGAGAGGCTTCCTTGACAGAGAATCCGCATCCGAATGTTTACGGCAGCTCTTATAGGTAATATTTATGTCGTATTCTTGTAACCTGTGTGTGTATGTGAGAGAGCCCATCTCACCAGTCTTTCCGATGGACTCCTAACGTTTGCCAACCAACATAAAGAATGGTGATCCGGTAGTACCGTGAAAGGTTTTCAATGGAGATACGGCCTGCATTTACTGATAGCCAAGATGACGGCAAGTCATTCTTTTTCAGTTGTGGAATAATTTCTTTCGACTGTAGTAAAGGATCTTGACGCATAGGCTATTGTTCTTTCCAAATTATCCTGGGTTTGTACCAGAACTGCGCAGAGGTCATAGCCGCTAGCATCTGAATACACCCTTGTTTCCTCGTCTGGAAGGAAATGTCCTAGCACAGTGCTGCTGGTCGGTAATTTTTGGAGTGTAGAAAAAGATTCCTTCTGCGACAGATTCCAAGAAAAGTTTGCATCTTTCTTCAATAAGTCATGCAAGGGTTTTGCGATCTCAGCAAAATTTTTGATGAATCGTTGATAGTATGAGCATAGGCCCAGAAAACTTCGGACATCAGCAATATTTTTCGGGGTAGGGTACTTTGCTACAGCCGCTGTTTTCTTTGATCTGGACTGATATATTCCATGTTGATCAACTAGGTGTCCCAGTATAGTTAACTGCTTTTTGCTGAATAAACATTTGTTAGAATTGAGCGTTACCCAGCTTCTTGAATGCCTTTTAGAACTTTCCTCAAGGGTATTTGTTGTTTTGAGAAGTTTGATGCGTACACAATGATATCGTCTAGATAGCAGAGAAAAGTATTCCACTTTAGGTCTCTTAGTACTGTGTCCATCATCTGTTCAAACGTAGCGGGGGCATTACATAGCCCGAACGGCATAACTTTAAATTCATAAAGTCCATCTGATGTCACCAAGGCTGTCTTTTCTCTGTCTTTGTCGTCAACTTCTATTTACCATTAGCCTGACTTGAGATCCATCATAAAGAAAATTTTCGAACCAGCAAGACAGTCCAGGGCATCATCGACTATCCTTTCTGGTTATCTTGTTCAATTTTCTATAATCGACACAGAAACGTATTCCCCATTTTTCTTCTTCACAAACATAACTGGAGATAACCATGAGCTATTTAACGGAAGTATCACGTTCATCTGTTAGCATTCGCTTTACTTCTTTGGCAATCACGTGTCTTTCGATGGTTGATACACGGTAAGCTCATTGCTTGATTGGTGCGTTGCCACCTGTATCGAATTTGTGCCTCACTGAACTACATCGAGAATTCCTAAAATTTCCCTCTTAAAATCAAAAACGTCATTAAATTTTTCTAGTAGGTTCAATACCTCATCTTCTTCACCATTGGTTAGATCAGAGTCAAGAAATTCTTTGAATTGTTCTCGAGTTACCCAATTTTCTGGACTGGTGTCCGTCAGCAGTTTCTTGCACTTTGTCACTCAGAAAGCAGATAGTGTCATTTACTATTGTCGTGAAAAAGCCTATATTCATCCCTTTCGGTATCAGTTGGGTTCTTTGGGAAAAGTTCGTTACCCATACTTTACAACAGCCATTCTCAATGCCGATAATTGAAGCTGGTATAGATAACTCTTTTTCGTACCTCAGAACTTTACTACCAGCAATCATAGCTGCATTTGCTTCCTGCACTGTTGAATTCAAAGCAAATATTTGTTTTGTTGGGTTAGCTTTAATTTAGTAATCCGATGCAGCACTTAAAGTCCAATTTGATTCTTTTGAGACTTAGTGGGATGGAAGAATTTCGGAAAGTTGGAGCTCTTGATTTCCACAATCGATAACGGCATCGAAGGCACTGAAAAAGTCCCAGCTAAGTATCATTTGATGACTGCACTGCGGAAAAACGAGAAATTCAAACGGCTTCACAGTCCCGTTCAAGTCCATTTTTAATACACAGCGTCCAGAGGTTGCTACAGTTTTACCACAAGCAATTTTCAATATAGGTCCGTTTTCAATAAACATAGGATTATATAATTGTCACCATAATTCTTCAGATATGACAGAATAATCGGCACCAGAATCAAGGAGGGCTTTTATACACTGTCCATTCACGGTGATACAGGTTGTGTTCTCTTTTAATTTGGCTGTCATGTACGGCGGAGGATTTTCTTCAACTGTGGCCTTACCTCCTGCAGAGGTCACCAGAGTTAGTTTTCCTCATTGAGTCGGCGTGAAGAAAAACTGGAACGGCGTACTGGTGACTGAGACTCTCGGCGGTTGAAGGAACGTCGTGGGTAGGGTGAACTGCTCCTAATTCTGAAGAAGTAGGCTGGGCACAATTATCGTCAAAGCTACCAAAAGAGTCGGTGTACATATCTGGTCGAGGGTTGATATTCCTCCTCGCTTGTGCATTTTCAAATATTCGGCGTCTCTCCCGACAATACCTTAGCATATGCCCTGGTCTCCCACAATGGTAGCAGAGTGGCACATTATTGTCAGTCCTCCACAAGTCTATTCTGCGTTGAGGAGTGGGTATGTTGGTGGTTTCACGCCTTGGCTGCGGCCTGGTAGGAATCAAGCGTTGGGGAGTGGTTTTGTCTTTCCTTGCACCTGTAAGTGGTGCTAGAACCTCCCTGACCTCTTCCTGCAGCACAGAGTCAATGTCACATGGTGGCCCAGATTCATTGCTTGTGTAGCCTTGTATTTCAGGCATAATGTTTTGCAGCTCTTCCCTGACAATTGTACGCACTAATGACCTGAGATCTGTGGCATTTATTTCAGCCGACATCGTGGAGACATTAGGTAGCCTCTGAAATCGTGGTCGAACGATACGTCTTCGTCGAAAGCGCGCTATATGAGGGCATCGTTTTACGAGAGAGTCGGTGGTCTGATATTCCTGAGATGATAAAATCTGGTAAAGGTCCTCTGCAATACCCTTCATGAGATAAGCCACTTCCTCGTCTTCAGGCATAGAGGGGTTAAGTTTTCGGCTTAGGGAAAGTACATCTTGAATGTAAGATTCAGATGTCTCACCAATTTGTTGTGCACGGGTAAGTAACAGTCTTTCAACTTGGTGTTTTATATCAGCTGCATGGCAAAAGGTGTTTTTCAGGGAATTCCGAAAGACAGTCCAGTCAGTGAAGGTGTCTTCATTGTTATCAAACCATTAACGAGCTGTTCCGGTGAGATAAAACATGACATTTGCTAGACACATTTGGTCGTTCCAGCGATTATAATTCGCTATTTGATCAAAATCCTTGAGCCACCGGTTAGCGTCTTCTTGGTTGTCCCTAGAGAATATACAGGGGCTTCTGGGTAGTTGTTAGGTCAAAATTGGAACGGGTGCGATGTTAATCGAGCCAGAGCTGTCCCTAGCTGAGAATTTGTGATCATTTTCCCCTCCTTCAGCCATCATCCTTAATTGTCTTGCCGAATACGGAAGGAGACCAAATTCAGGAGCGAGACCTGGAATACGTCGGCTTTGGCGTAACTCTTCCGTTGTAGTCCCCGGCGCCTCCACCAATCTATCGCATAGATGAAGTGAATGTAGTAAAGCAAATGGAAACGAAAATGCTCAAGATTAAAGCAAGAATTTATTATTATTAAATGTAACCAGTCGAGTCGCTACTTATATATAGTTTCGAAACCTTCCAGATTTGGAAGGCCCGCAGAAAATTGGAAACTGAAATTTACATGAATTTGGATAATTAACTTAAATTAACAAAGCAAACGGAAATAAATTTTTTGACAACTTGCCTCGCTTGCTTTTGAACCCGCAACCTCTGGTTCACGAGTCCGATGCTTTACCGACTGAGCCACGAAGTCCTTGAGCGGGAGGAATAATTTTCGCTACACTATGATAACTGATTAACCCTTCTATTTCTTTTATTGCGGCCACCATTTCTATCCGCAGCGTAACGCTAGCTTGACTTGGCTGCCAATTAAGCGATGTCGAAAATTTCTCTCAAAAGCATACATTTATTCCTTCATAACATTGCACTTTTACATAACAGGCTGTAACTAATACATTCAAGTTATCATTTTAATCACATGTTCAAAAATTGGGCAGAGTATAAATATTGTTATTTGGACATTTTAATGAATATTTAAAATATTTTTACTCTCAATATACAATTTAAACATTCAAATATGAAAATATATTCCTGTTATGAATTGGGAAATTGGAAGTTGGGAATATTGGGAAATGTTTTGAATGGAATTTTCACATTTTCTCCATTTCAGTTCATGGTTACAGCTAAATTATGCGCAAATACTTTTTGTAGAAATCTTCTTACCTCTTTTTTTCCATCTTTACCACCTAAACAGCTGCATTTTCTTACCTGTAAAAATAAAATTCAGTTTATATATACCTATAAATATAATCATATATTCAGTCATAATGCATTTTTTGTTAGCCAGGCAATTAAAAGTCAACACGAATAAAAAACAATGGTGCTTTTATTTGATGTTTCTAAGTTTGGTCTTTACGATTACATTTATAGATATTGGATAATTTGAATGGATTGATTTTGGCTGATAGAACTCTAGTGCCACATTTTCCATATGAAAGATAAATTAGACCGAGACCTAAAATTTTGATTGTATTCTGACTATTACAGACATCTACTCTTCTGAAGTACAGTTGAAACCACAAACGGTTATTTAAAAAGCCCAGAGTGTATAACCAGTAAGCATCCTGTTGTTGGGAATTCATAAACCGAAGGCAAAAAAGAATCCAGCATTTGTATATTTTTCAGAAATCTGAACAAAATTATCTGTACAATGTATTGATACTTTCGTGAAAAAATTTGTTTAAATTTTGAATGTTTTATGTACACAACTTAAAATTGATGATAGTTTAAATCTCAAAATTTAATAAAGATTAGAAATTTTGTAAACAAATATTAATAACAAAAATATATACAACTCTGGTTCTGGCCATAAATTAATGAGTTAAAATATAAAAGTGATATAACAATAATACTTTTGTGAAATATTCAGTGATTTAATTATAATATAAAAATTTCTAGTGTGGTAAAGAACATGCTGGAAACGAAATATACTTACAGCCTTCATAAATTCTTCAATTAATGCAGCTTCAAATTTATTCATTTCTGACAAAGATGTTAAGCAGTCAAAAGTTTCAAGGATCATATTCTCCCTTAAAGTTTGTTGTTTCAATTCATTCAATATTTATATTTGCAATTTTTGCCCTTTTTTACTTCTTTAAAAGGCACAATCGACTTTTAATAGAAAAAAAAACAATATTAAAATAATATTAATTCTTACAATTTTCATTAAACGTAAAAGCTTCCTTTAATTTGAAAACTGCTTTGCAGCTTTATGCTCATAAGGTTATAGCTCGCATTAAGTAAGATTGAGCTTTTATTTGAAACCTAAACAAAAATTGATGGATTGATGGTTTTGAAAAAAATGACAATCAAAACGAAAAGATAAGCATGATATGAAGTTTGATTGACAAATGGAGGGGAAATTAGGCCGCTTGGAAATACAAAAACGAGAAAAAAATTAGAATATATTAATTTGCTTCAAAAAGAAATTGTTGCGGCAATTTTCTCTTTAGGACTCGTTGACAAATTTAAAATCCAAGAGAAAGAAAGAGCTCCAATACCAAGTTTTTCTCTTAAGGAATTTCTTGCTTGATCATATCGAGGACACGATATCATTATGTAATCCATGGGTTCTTTTTCTCCACAAGAGTATTTATGCGTTGAAGAAAGACTGAATTTATGTAATTTAGTATTTGTCAGAAACGATCTAGTTCTAACTCTAGCTAGCCACACATCTTCAAGGTGAGAATTAATAAATGTGCGGTGAATTTTCGTGATAGAAGACATGTGCGAAAAGTTAGAGTTATGTTTATTATTTTTCAATTCGTTGTTATTATAATTGATAAAAATGTTTCTTATATTATGGATAAGGTCTTCAGATGAAATCGAGTGCAGAATATAACTTTTATTAATGGCCGATTTTGCAAGAGCATTTACTTTTTCGTTCCCAGCAATTCCGGAATGACCTGGAATTTCAAACTAATTGAATAGATTCGTAAATCTTAGTTGCATTTCCTAAAGCTGATCCGATGTGTTGATTGATGGTTGGGGAAGAGGTTGAGAGAGTTTTCAAACTGCTTAGACAGGATAAGGAATCTGATAATATTATATAGTTGGAAGGAGAAATACAGAATTTAGTCACCGCCAGATATAAAGCCAAAGCCTCTGCTGTAAAGATTAAATTAGAGTTATTGATTTCCCCGGAAACAAAGGAGTTATTTTTGTTGTAATAAACAGCGATTCCAAGTATTTTTTCTATTTTATATGCATCATTAAATAATAATAAGTGATTGGACCATTCAGAAGTACTATGCAGTTCAAAGAGTTCATTGATAGTATTTGTAGGAAGCATTTTAGTCTGAAAAGTATATTTTCTAAGAAATATTTTTAAATTAATATTAACAGATGTAGGTTTTGTAGGAACTCTTAAAATATGTGATTCTTGAATTCCAAATTCTTCAAGCCTTTTCTTACTCGCAAAGATAGAGGAAGAGCACCAGAGATATGTCTGTATGGCATTGATTCCCACAAACTACCACATGGAGATCTAGTAGAAAGCGCAAGATTTCTAATGTACATCATTGTAGAGAGAAAGTTTTGTATTACAGAAAGAGGTAATACCCCAGGTTCTTTCAGAAGAAGTGGAATTGGTGTCCAGCGAGGAAGACCTATAGCAATTCTAAGAACTGAGTGATATATCAGATCCAAGATTTATAGGTCTGATAAGCTCACAGATTTAAATACATGACATCCATAATCGAGGCTACTTGTAATGAAAGACTGAACAATTTGAAGTAAGTGATTAGTTTTTGCTCCCCATCTATTACCTGCAATAGCCTTTGAAACATTAATTTTCTTCCGGATGGATTTTTTATTCATTTGAAAATTATACTTGAAGGTTAAGTTATTAGTAAAATAGAGGCCCAGAATTTTTATGTACTTAGATCAAGATATAGGTTATTGGTTGATAGTTAGTTCAAAATTTTCAGGAGATTTTTTGGAAGAGAAATTAATGACTGTACATTTTGAGGAATAAATTTTTAGTTTCGATTCTTCACACCATTGTTCAAGTTTAATGATTGCAGTCTGCATTTTTTGCTGTAGACTTTCTTGTGATGAAGGAGCAGCCAAAACGATTATGTCATCAGTATAAATAAAATACTTAATGTAAGGAGAGAGAACTTCGTAAATATCTGACATGTAAATCATAAAAAGAAAGGGAGAAAAAACACTACCTCGAGGAATACCTCTATTAGAGAAAGTGGGTTGAGATAAAGTTCCACACCACTTTCACTTTAAAACTTCTATCCGGTAAAGAATCCAATATCCAATGAGCCCCATTTTTTCTGATATCAAATTGGAGGAGCCTATAAATAAGACCGTCTGGCCACTCTGAATCGTAAGCTTGAGATACCTGTATGTCTACAGTTGCGCATATGATATATTTTCTCTGTGAGCGTACAGCAATAATATGATGATGAAGCATAGAAAGAACACTATCGCAACCTCTATGGGGCATAAATCCATGATGATTTGGATGAAAATATTTGGAAAGGGAAGTTTGATTTATTAGACGATTTAATATCATGCATTCCATGACCTTACATAAAACACTTGTAAGAGATATTGGGCGATAAGAATTTACTGAAGTAGTATCTTTCCCAGGTTTTATTATAGGAATTATGATGAATTTTTCCAAGAGGGGGAACAATACCACTTAACCAAGAGTTATTTATGCGTGACAAAAGGGATCGTAAAGCTATGTTTCACAGACCCTTCAAAATTTTAGCTGATATTAAGTTAGAACCAGCTGAAGTATTTTTGCATTTAGAAATTGCCAATTGGAGTTCTGCGAGTGAAAATGCAGAGTTATATTCTAAATCAAAGTTTGAACTTAAATCGAGATGTAGTATATCAGTTTCAGATTGACGAGAATAAAATTTGGCAAATAAGTTAGCCTGTACAACAGGGTCCGAAATAATTGAAGTTTCGCTAGACATTAGTAGATGATGAGTTGGTGAGTCAGTAAATCCATTTTTAAGTTTTTTAAGAATAGAATAAATGTCCTTAGATATACCGGTATTTGTTATAGTTTTATCCCAGAAATTTCTGGAAAGAGTTAGAAGCTGATGAAGTTTTGCAGAAATTTGTTTGTACAGTATTCACAGAGTCTGATTAAGAGAAGTTTTCGCCTTTCTCCAAAGTTTTCTTCGTTGACCCAAAAGATAACAACATTCCGATGTCCACCACGGAGGATATGGCTTTAACGGAACAATTTGTTTTTCCTGGATTTATCATGATAGATTTTGCGTAAAATTTGGAATTGATCTACAGAAACTAGTCCGTTATTTGCTAGCAATTTGAGAGTTCATTAAATTGAAGAAGCCAATCCATAAAATTCTATTGCGGAAAGTACCTTTCAAATAATCGTTATTGTAGACTTTAACATTTGTTTGAACAGGGACATGGTCACTACCATAACTATCTAAACTGACTGAGAAAATACAAAAAGGAAAAATACTAGGAGATACAAAGTTATAATCCATAAGGGATGGTCTATGGTGGAGTCCGAAATGAGTAGGCTGAGAGGTATTTAAGAGACAAATGTTGCTATTCAGTATCCAATCGATGAATTCTGAAGATTCGGGAGAGTTTGAATAACTACCAAGCGCCGAACTTCATATTTTAAAATCTCCAATTATTATGAAGGGAGGATGAATACTTGATAAGATGCTATGGAACAAAGAACTTGATAATTTACCATCTGGGACGTATACATTTACTAAAATAAGAGATGATTTGGATATAGAAGTTTTTATAGCTAATATTTCTGTATCGTTATCGTTATCTTCCGAGCGGGATATATTTAAAACTTGCACAGGTAGAGATTTATCAACAGCGAAAAGAAGTCTTCCACAACGGCCATCTTTCCTAGCTAAACTAATTATTGTTTTATTACAAATTTGAAATAAGTCGGATTTTATAAGAAACGTTTTTTGAGTTGCTAGGACATCAGAAGATTGAAAGTATGGAAGTTTTGCATACGGGCGCTTAGATAGAACGCTTCTTGAATTCTAGGAAATTAAATTGAACATTAAATAAAATGAAAAACCTGAACAGTTATTAAAAATCAAAAAGGTGTGCTCGCAGTAAAAGAATATTTTAAAAAAAAGTATGAATGTTTTTTACGCCTTCTTCTCCTGGCTCAATTCTTTCTTCAATGTTAGGTTCTGCATATTTGATATTTGTTTGAGGAAACTTCATAATAGGTTGTTCGGGAGATATAATTTGCTGATTTGCAGAATGTTTTGGATTTATCTTTCTTGACTGGATAGATCTTGCACGACTCTTTCTTGGAGGAGATCTAGAAACTGATCTAGCTGGATTTAAACAGTTTTGTTTACATTCTTTCATGAATGGGAACATTTGTTGGACCATTTTATGTTGCCTAGCTTGTATCGCAAGTAATTTTGCTTTAAATATAGAAGCCATCTCAGTCACTGCTTTCTTAACAATATCAGTTATTTCATTTTGATTCTTTACGAAAGGAAGATGACTTTTGGCTACACTGGAGTAACTGATTTTTAAAGATATATTATAACGTCTTCTCGCCTCAATAAATGGAAGGTGGTTCATGCTTTTAAAATGTCAGAATTTTTTTCTTCAAGCCTCATAGGGCAGGAAATGTCATTAGCTGCATGATTTCCCTGACAGTTTCATTGGCACAGGGAGAGTCTTTATGGAATGTTCCACAGGGACTTCTTGTGAACATTTTTTCGTAGGGTGAGTGAATTTATAGCATTTTCCACATTGGCGATCGTTATCAATAAAAGGAGAAATTGGAATGATGGAATAGAATAAGTTAATAGTTTGAAATAGATGATGTCCAATGACGCCCACTAAAATATTTTCGCCCATCAGAATTCTTTCTGTAATTCTGAAAAGAATTCTTTTTCGTAAATCTTTGTAAGCATAATATTGTTAAGCTATTGTATGCAATTTCTTCAGCAACAAGATACAAGGGTAAATCTAAATTTATTTCTTTTATAAGAAATCTTGAAGAAAATGTATTCAGGTTGAAAACTGGAGTTAACTTTTTCTAAAAATTAGAAAAAGATTAAGATGTAAGAGATTGCGTGTGTAACCGCGAAAAACTTACGAGAAGAGCAGGGATAATTCATATAACCATAATTATGGTTTGCAATACAAACTCCAATAATATTGCTTATCTTGCTTATTTCTACAGCAGCATCTGGGCAATTAGTTTCGAATAGAAGCTTACCTTGACGGGTGTAATGAATTTGTATTATTTTCTTGTGATTCTTTACAAGTTGAATTATTTCTTGCTTTAAATTGTAAGGCTTGCTTTGGAATAGATGCAGTACCATCAGTGGGAGACAGGAAAATGAAGAACTTAATAATACCATTTTTCGCAGCTAACTGGATTAGTTGTGGAATAGAATCTTCGAAAGTCAATAATCTTGAAGTGTTTGTTTTTGTAATGCGCAAATCGCTATCCGTGTAAATCATTTCAGTCTCTGCTTCAATCATTTGGAATCCATAATAATGAAAAAATAAATAAATAAATTTAAAATTTAAATAGTAAAAGTAAAAGAAAAAAATACTCAATCTTAGTCAATCAAACACTAAGCCAAAGTCAGACGATAATTTCAACATGAAAAAGAAGAAAAATTGTCAAAGAAAACATTAAATATTGACAAAATAATCAGATTTCAAAATTTACAAATTTCGCAATTTAGAAGAATCCGCCATCTTCAATCAAATAAAATGAATTATCGTTTGGTTTGCAACTAATATATTCAGTATTGCCAGATGAATATAAAATATTATAATTTTTCTTCCAATTAAAAAACATTTCAGAAAATTATTAAAATTGTATATATTTAATAATTTTTAGTTGTAGCTGAATTTGAAAATGATATTTTATTGACTATCTCTTTTTTTGCCTAAATACATTGTTATTTTTCGTTTTACATTAATTAGAAAATGAGAATGGTTATTAAAATTATTGTTTGCTTTAAAAGAAATATTTAATTCTGAACTCAGCAATTACGTTTTATTGTCTTTATTTTATTTAATTATCAGTTTTTTTAAAAAAAAGTAAAGATTTGTGCTACTATCGTAATGTAACCATGTTTTCCATATGCTTGCGGTGGCCATGCCATGCATTACCGCAACTAACTGACCATGCATACCAACCTAGAGACTAGGAAAAACTAAATTTAGTTTAACTTACTTATTTATAAATTACTTAACAGACTTGACTGGAAACTAATTGTAAATGCATTGTTACAAAATATATAACCTTCTTGTAACGTAAGCTGGTATTTCTATAGCACGCCCTTCAGCACCTACTTCTTAATAAAGATTGTTCAATTTTATGGAGTAATATTTATTCATTTTGACAATGTATAGTAATACATTTATGAATTATGGATTTATGTTTTATGGACTTAATTAATTAAAATAATAAGAGAAAATGGTACTTGTATAAAATGTATTATAATATTTTTGTATAAAATGGAATTATATTCAGCAAAGATTTAAATTAACCAGAATTATTATTTTCAGAAACGTAAAGGTTTTTAATATTACCATCACATATGTGATGATAAATGTGATTGTTAAAACATCATTCAGTCGGTCTCATTTTTCATATAAATATTCCCTTTAGATAAGCTTTAGAATTTGAAGTGGGCAAATGCATTTTTCAAAAGAAAATGATTATTTAAAACGTTTTTTATTGGTAGCATATTATTGATATTATGAAATATCTAGAGTGATATGTACATTTCCATTCTAATCTGAAAATAACACAATAATATTCAAAATTTCGTTTACAGTTTCTTGTTGTTTCATATTTATATTGTTTCATCTGTTATTTAGAAAGTCTTTCATAAATACAATGGTTTGTTAAGAAATAACTTTTCCAAAGTAACAATTTATTGAATTACAAAATTTAATGCTTGGTGTGCTCATGTAACTATTCTGCACTTCAATAAAGCTGGAAAACGTTTAATGATTTTATTAAGTAAATAAAAAATGAAACTTTTCACAAGAGAAGATTCTTGGATTTTGAACATTTATACACTACATTTTTGGCTACCTATTGCTTCTTTTGAAATGTCCTTAAAGACAGCCACTCGCGTCGCAATTTTGATCACGACTAATTGACAATGTCGACGCCTGAGGAGCAACTCCCCATGCCACACCACAAAAGAGAAAGAACAATGAAATTACACCTATATTGAATGGACCTATATTGAAATTACACCTACATTCCGTTAATAAAGCCAATGACCTTTGGTTGGGTCAGGTGTTGAGCACATTACCTGTTGGTCACGAGAATGGTGTCTTTTCTAAAAAGACATCGCGGATAATGAATCTCAATTATGAGCATATAAGCTTCTTAATATGACCTTCGCAACTGCCACTAAAATGGCATACACTTTCTTTAAAATATGCATAAGTTTCATAATAAAAATAAAGAGTATTTAATTAATCAGTTTAGTGAATTGAAATCAAATTTATTAAAAATATTTATTTTTAATGCAAGCAAACACTTTCAAAAAATTTTATCGCATAACGTAATTAAAATATTAATATACTTTCAGAGAGAACATATTTAATTTTAATATTAAATTGCTTTATGTAAGCGGCTTGAAAGTTTAAAGTAACTATACAGGTTTCAAAGAAAATATCTTAAACGTAATACAGGAAAAAAAAAACAAGTGCTCCTTCTCTATACAATTTTGGATAATTAGATATCATTTTATTGCGATTCAGATAAAGAACATTTTAGAATTATCAGCATCCAGAGATATTTTCATGTTATTTATGCTGTGTTTTAAATAGAGGGATTTTCTGAAAAGTTATCAACTTTAATAAAAATTAAAAATGATTATACTAGATTTTTAATTATATATGAATCTTTGAGCTCTGATTTGTTACCACAGTAGCTTTTCTGACAATGATAATCATGAATTCAGATAAAGTTTAACGGTGCCACGGTCTTTAATAATTTTTCAACAGGACCGATATCGCATATAATATTCGGCTCAGAATCGGAATGTCTGTATCAGACCTGTATCTGCAGAAGACATTCACAATTTGCCCGCAGTTTGCCGTATAAGGACCGATAATTGCTTCTGAGACTATTAAAGAGCACATTTTTCATGTCGCTTGCCGATATGGAACCGATATCGTTACGAAATCTTCATGCCAATGCCGACACTGACGATAGTGGCCCATCAGGATGCCGATAGGCTTGTGTTTGCTGGGAAGTATAAAAATATAAATGTACAAGAGTTTTTACAAGTACGTGTATCACGTAGAGAGAAATTGAATTAATATTTCTCACATTATATAATATGTAGAAATGTGATTTCAAGGAAAATAATAAATTGGTCTTGTAGTAAAAATGACAGAAATACAATTAAAAACTTTATTGGGGTAATATCTGAATCATATATAAAGTAAAATTATAAAATTATATTTGATTAAAAATCATTTTTATTACAAATCGATATAAATTTTGTGCCTCAGTTTATTGATTTTATTTATTATACTTCTATACTGGAGAAAAATATAAGTTGATAGAACCACAATACTTTTAACAAAAAATAATGTTTATAACAATATATAGTATATTTAAAGTAAAATCAAATATAGTTTTGCATAAAAAAATGAAGGAATATTATTTTTTAAGAAATGTTTTGAAACTATAACTCTCCCCAAAGGGACAAAACTTGCTTCATTTTCTGCAAGAGTTCTCTTACAAATAGTTTCATAAAAATATTTTTCTTAATTCCATTATTTCTACGTTTATACTAACAATATTTAAAATTTTTAAATTATTCTGCTATAAATAAACCATGTAGTGATTTTAAGATATTTTCGGAAAATATATTAAGAAACATTGTAAGATTATTTCTGAAGTTAATAATACTATTTTAAAATCTAAAATTGCGCATGATAGTGACGTTATCTTTTGAATTTGTCTTTCAAAATATTGCAATTTTACTCTGTGTAGGATCTTTTAAAAATCAGTTTTTTTTATTAAAAATAAGCACTTATTTTCTTGCAGTCCAGAATTTTCAAGAGTGTACCCTAAATAATTTATTTAATAGAATTGTAAAATCTATATAACAAAATTACAATTTTTTGTAACTTCTATTTTTAAAATTGATTTGAAAACAGTTCACAAAAATGTATGCAAAATATAGTGTTGAAAACTTTCATATATTAAAATGCTTTTTTAAAAAAAAAAACGTAATATTGAGAGGTAAGACAGAAAAGATATAATAGAAATATTAAAAATACTTGATACATAATTACTTTGACTGAGGATTAATTTGATGGTTATTCACATTCCATTGACAAAATTCAAATTCATACTTCTTTTTAAGTAAATAAACTTTTATCTAACAATATTTTTATATTATAAATATCCATATTTATTGACAATTGTTTCGTTTATGAATAACAAATATGATGTATTGTTCTTCTGAATGCAGAAAATTTTGTGTTTGTATTAGTGAATTACAAGGAAAAGAAATTAGTTTTATTCTATAAATTTAAAGTAGAAAATTTCTCAATCATTTAATTATTAAAAAAAATGTGATCTTAAAATCCTATCCATGTTCCACTTAAAATCTGTATCATTATACATGTTCTGCTTAATATCTGTATAATCTTGCACTTAAACTGATATTTAAAATATCAAATATTCTTTGATGTGTTAAATTATTTTCCTTTTCAAATTAATAAGTTTTTAAACCATCGAGATTACTTTTATAAAATAAAATAAAAACGGCAATTCGTACAATGTTATTTCATATTCTTTAATATTATCACATAAAATGACACTATTATATTATGTATATACATTATTATATTATATGATACGATGCGTTTTGTTTAAGAAAATTTTAAATTAAGAATGTTTCATTTTTCACTTTGTAAATTAAAAATTTTTAAAAATCTTCTCAAGTCACACAATAAAATATGCATTCAGTCATCTTACTTTTTTTATAACCACAGCAAAAAAAAATATTTCTTTACTTGGATTTGTGAAGAAATTGATATTTTCACGATATCTTATAGGTATTCGAGTGGATTTCTGTTGACAGTCATGCCATTCAAATATTTCACGGGAGTTGTGTATCATATTTAAGGAATTGTTATAATATTTAATTTATGATTTTATCTTTTCATACTTGAAAATATTATCCTTATTTTAAATACCATAAATGTTTTTATGCAGATTTCAAATTGTATAGAAAATAAATGCTAGTTAATTTTTATTTCCTTTGAGTCCATAAGTTTTAGTTTAGTACAAAGGAGAAAATTATAAACAGAATAATAAAAAATCACAACATAAAACATTTGTTGAAAAATTTAGCTATAACATTTGATTGCTTTCCTTCTTAATTCAATATTTTCAATCTTTATAAAAATCAAAATTTCATCCATTTTAAGTATCAAATCTTTTCTATTAAGCTAAAGATGTACTGAATCTCATCAGGAAAAAGCTACTGATTGTGAATATTTTTGTTAAATAGTCTGCTGTTTCACGCCATGAATTCTAAATTATCCAGCATTGTTTTCCCGAAACATTTTACATGCGTTTTAGTTTAGTTGTTGCTGTTTTTAAATAGAGTTTTGCTTGTTTGACCTGTAAAAATATTACAATATTCTGTCATTTAGTATGCATTCAAGTGTTTCAATCGATTCGTGTATCGGAACAGTACATATATTTATAGATTTTAATTAATTTTAATAGATTTATGTTAAAGTTACTATAACATGAATGTTCTAGCTACTACTGTTATAGACTATTCTAATTGCTGCTCAGTGTATTTTTAAGTTTCTTTTTCCATTATAATTTTTTTATCTAAAATTAAATGAACAAGGATTTTTTATTATATATTTGGCAACAAATATATTTCATTCTGAAATATTTAGCATGTAAATTTAGAAATATGTGTTCGAATCAATAAAATTTAATAACGATCCATTTAAAAGCTGAAATATATTTTAAAATAATCATTTGGCCTACATGAGTTTGAGAGTAAGAGGATTTTCTGTCTGTAGAATACTACTTCTTAATCCTTCGAATGGAATTCAGCAAAAAAAAGTGGTAAACATTTTCTTACTTTGCTGGAGTATTTAATTAGGAACGTCTTTCAGTTATTTATCGGAGAAAATACTTTTAAACCATTTATTTCTTCCAGACCTCATTAACAGATATTTGAATTGGTTTTCATGTTCCTTTCTTAACTAATAGGGAAAATTACTGGCCTAAAGATATCCAATAATTTGATTCCTTCCAATGTAGTTTCTATATCTTATTAGTTAAGGTACTGGTTAGAGAAATGTGAACAGAAAAAGAAAGGCTTTTATTATTCTATGATGAATTCCAGTAAAATTTATTAGTAGTCATTTTTTTCAAATATTTATGGGATAAAAAAGCTTACTATAAAATATTAATATGTTACAAGAAATGTACGTTTCTTTTTATTCAGTAAAGTAGGTTTTAATGGAAGAGTTTGAGAAGTTATATTGTAGTTAAGCTAAGTTAATTTGTTATTATTTAAATTATCTAAATTCCTTTCCCTGAACATTCGTTATCAAGTAAAAGAAATTTGTAGACTATAAGACTTAAAAAAATTGTATTTCAATATCTTGGAGTGAAAAGTATTCTGTTGTTACAATGTATAGAGTAAGACCGTTTTGTGTTAAATTTTCACTTAATAAATTATGCAACAAAAATATATATACATTTTTATTAAAGATATTGCTTTAAGAATTGCGAAAATTATTTGTTTCATTTACGGAGAGAAATATTTTAGAAAATTTTTTTATGTAAGCAATTAAGTATATTATTTTGAAATTTTGAATAAAATGATGTTAATTAACACAATAATATCTGCAAAAAATTGGATGATATTTCCATCTAATGGAAGTTCAAAAAATGTGATCTTATGCAAATAATGAAAAATATTTTTTTAATTGCAAGTCAAGTTCCATAGACAGCAAATTGTAAAGTGTATACATTATTATGATAATGTAAAGAAAAGGAGAAATATTTTTTATTCAATTAAATTGTGTTTGTAAATTTAATGATAATGATGAAACAAATAATTTTTACAACATTTATCATTTTGCATGTCCGACCATGTGCGATATTGATTAAAATGTTATGTAGTGAAATACTCCAAAATTTCTTCAATGAATGAAATGTAGTTACATATTCTTAAACATCTTCAATGAATGAATTTATCGGAATTTTCCTTATCACCAATTATTCTCATGTAAAATCTTTCTCGTGTGTTTACTTACTATTTGTTAAAGAATTTGAAAACCATCTCACTGAGTCTGCAAATTCACGTAAAAACATTTTTGCAATGTTCAAATCTGATTAAACAGATTGATTTGTAATAATTTTTCAGGTAAACAATGTAATTTATCTTTTATTTATCTTCTAAGTATATAAGACATTTTATGAAGCCTAATCATGTTTTAACTTGAACACAACTTTGGTAAATTAGACATATAAAAGGATAATCCCTTGGAGAAAATTTGAAAAATATATTTAATTTTCTATAGCATATTTATAAAATAAATATTGGTAGAAATAATATTATAAGCATTTCTTCAGCAAGATACGTAACAATCATTGTTACGCATCTTTGAAACTCAAATATTCTCCATACAACAATACGAAGTAATTAACTGCTTGTATGATAATTCATCCAGCATAAATTTGATGTAATGTATCCATAGAAAATGCTTAAAGGTATATTTAAAAAAGGAAATCATTATACCATTTCAAATCTATGTTTAATACCTTCTTATGTTTTATGGTATTTTGATTTGCAATGCCAGGTTTTAAAATTTTTTGGAAATATTTTTTTTGTTAATTTATATTTCTTGTGTACAAAATAGTTTTCTCAAATGTTAGTGTCACAACCAAGTTTCATATTTTTAATCGAAAGTCTCTAATAATGTTATAAATTTTGTATAATGACATACAGAGTGATTGATGTAAATGCGGGGATCCTTGAAAAAAGTGATGAACAAGATTCTAATTTGCCTAACATATGAATTAACTTTTTAATCCAAAATTGTATGTTTATATAATGAAGTTGTTTATTTATAGTTCAATATAAGTTTGATTTAGCACTGAATTTAGACTTTTTAACAAAAATTCTTTAGAACTACCACACCCCACTATCCAACTCAGAAATAAGATATTTTTTTATTTCTTTATATAAATAAAAGAATAAATTATACAAAAAGACTTCATGTAATTTCACTGTATATAGGTTATTAGAAATATATTAGCATAAATATTTAAAAAAAACTAAAATTATTTAATTATGCATGAATACTTATGATAACAAAATGTATTTAATTTTATTAGCTAATAAAGTATGATATATATATATATATATATATATATATATATATATATATATATATATATATATATATATATATATATATATATATATATATATATATATATATATATGTATATTGCGAAAAAGTAGGACACCTGCAAAATATTCTCGTTTTGGTATCTGTAGCAGTTTAATATATTTAAAACATTGTCTTTTAAACTGTATTTCTTTACAAAAATGTATTTTTTTAAAGTAACTCCTTAATTTTTGTGCAGTTAAAATGCCTTGGGGAAACACATTTAGTGAATTTCAAAAAGACCGAATTGGGGCATGTAAACATTCTGGCAAAGGTGTAAGAGAAATTTCAAGGCATCAACAAATCAGAGCAAATGAAGTTTCTAACTTTTTAAAAAATCCAAAGAATAGAAGAAAACAAAGACTGGCAAACCTAAAGAATTGAAACATTGTGATCAATGGAAAATCCATAACAAACTTAAAAAAGGAAAACTGGAAAAACAAAGGACCAAGCTGGAATTTCACATGTAACCAGAGAAACGCTTTATAATTACATAAAAAAATTTGAAAAAAAATGTTTTATTTTCGATATTACTTTTCCCCGTGACCAGCAATGCTAAATCAGGACCATGAGTTCATTATATATATATAATTTGTGTCTTGAACCAGTCCCAGACAAGATTTGAAAAATGGATGGTTAGTTGCATTTTGTGGCGCAAGGTTGAAAAGAGGACAAGTTGATGAATGGAAGGAAAGGCATACTGAATACTGGCTACAGTGCGTGAAAGATCGTATGTATTGAAGATCCGAATGTACTGCTGGTATTGTTTCTTATAAAAAATCCAATTTAGATGGCCAAGACGTTTATTAATATTATTGGTGTTATCTGGGGATACACACAAATTTTTTTATACCAGACAGATGGGAAGAGGATGTTTAATGGTTTGGTTAGCTGTTGAGCAAGTTGGGAAGATCATTTTATTGTTTTTGGGTTGAAAACAGAAAATTTCAGATTACATTGCAATGTTAAATTCAGAGCTTCTACCCAATGAAGATAAGCAATGCGTAGAAAATTTGATACTTTAGCAAGATGAAGCAACAATTGAATCTTTGAAGTAATTAAAGCCAATGTGGCTGGAGAATTCTCTATTAACAAGATTTTGTTTTCATTATTTAAATCTGTCCTAACTTTTCACACAGTGTAGTGTGGTTGATATTAATTTTTAATCGTAATAAACAAGTTGCTTTTTTATTTCCTGTTACAGATACAGTTATCTAATTAGTTTTTATAAGTAAGAGCAGTGATAAAATGCTTTTTTTAAAGTTTATTGACTTTCTGTTTTTTACAAGCAGTGTGTGTACTCACACACACACACACACACACACACACACACACACACACACACACACACACACACACACACACACACACACACACACACACACACACACACACACACACACACACACACACACACACACACACACACACACACACACACACACACACACACACACACACACACACACATGTATATGAAATGAATATTTTGATGAATTATTTATTTTTGAATTTGAATGAAAATATTTATAAAAATCTTTCGATAACATATTTTTACTCACAAAGCAATGTAAATTGTATTTCATATGTTTATAGGTTTCATGTTTTGTCTGTGAGTACAGCAGAAAATATTTCTTAACGTTCAAAAAATAACAAAGTGAACAAATACGAAATGCAAAAAAAAAGGAAGAAAGTTAGGATTTTTTCAGATAAAGTCTATTGCTTACTTTTAAGCAAATTTATTTTTGTAACAAAATTTTTATGCTAGAGGAAATAAAAATATACAATGGATAAAGTGGGAAAGAGAAAAAGAATGTTGTAAGTATTCAAATATTTTAGAGACTAAGTGGAACATAAATGAAATATTTGAGGAATATTTAAAAAAGAATTGGAATAAAAAAATGAAATCAAAAGTAAATTATAAATTCAACATTGCCTTTACGTAACCGAAGAATTGCGCTTTACGTATTGCGCTTTACGTAACCGAAGAAAAATCAAATATACTAAAAATACGATGTACGCGAACAAAAAGGAAAGAAGAAATACATTTAAGTTTTCACAAAAAGGATAAAAACTGTGTGCAAAACCCTAGTTTAATGACACAAAAACTTTACCTCCAACTTATATTTTAAAAATAGTTCTTTTAGAATTTGTTTTCATTTACATCATATGCGATACAACAAATTAAAAAATTATTTTGTGAAATATAATTAATCAAAAATTTTATATATATATATATATATATATATATATATATATATATATATATATATATATATATATATATATATATATATATATATATATATATATATATATATATATAATTGTAAGTAATTAAAATATCAAGGTAAGCTTTAAATATTTTCAAATAATGATGTAATATAAAATATGGTAGTATGGTAAATTTTCGAATGTAAATATCAATATGATGTCTTAAAAGACCTTTAAATGTATTGTACTGAAAGTAAAGACAAAATATTGTGTTTCAAAAAATTAAAAAAAAGTTAATAGATACATACTATTAAGTACTCAAAAAAGAAACATAAAATGTTACATAAACAATAATATTTTAATATTGATTATTTAAGAAAGTTGTAAAATTCATTTGAAATTATTTGTAGTGATTAGAAGTACCTCAAATTCTTTGGTACATAGAGAATTTTGTTTCACAGTTTTATTTATTTCATTGTTATATAAGTATTCAAATTTAATCTAAATTTTATCTTTTAATCGCATTAATAATTTGATTAATATTTTTTGCTTTTAATTATATCTTAAGTTTCATATATTTTAAGTCAGTCTAAATTATTAGTTGAAAGAACATTTAAATTTATTAGGCATTTAGGCATGCAATTAAATTATAAGTTACATTTATTTTGAATATTGAACAGGATTTTATCGAATAATATACATTTAATTTCTTCAGATATTTATGCTTACCTGCGTAGTATATAGTAAATCTATATGTTTAAATATAAGATTTTCTTTGAAATTAAAACTAGTTTTCTCCAATAACTCCAATAAACTAAATGATCTAAAACCACATTTTGTGTTATAAGAGTTTAAAAAACATGCTGTGTAGTATTTATGTAAAACAGTTAGTTTTCATATTTGGAATTAATTTTTAGAACTCAGTTAACTGAAATTTTACTCCTTGCACCAGTAGCTATTTTAAACATTCGAATAACAAAAATACTTGCCAACAATATAATAGATTATTACTTCAGAATTTAATAAGCAATTTTTTGATTACTTGAGTAACTGAAGTTTATTGAAAAATTTATTTATATTATAAATTAGGAAGAGTTGTTTAATAGCTAAAAGGAATAATTTATATACATTTTATCTATCTCATGCTGTTTCTTATTTTTATCAATTCTTAAGTGCACTATATTGGTGAATTATAAGGCAATATAACATTATGTATAACCGAAGCTTTTCTGAAATTAATTCTTTTTAAAATTATATTGAAAAATTTAAGCCCAAAATGTTACAGATTGTATCTGTTTTGTAATTATATTGTAAGGTTTAAACACAATTTAATAAAGTAATGAAGTTCATTATTTCAAATGTATGTGTGTGTGTGTAATTTTAAAATAAATTTTCCAATTTTGTAAAAATTTATATTCCTGTGCAAATAAATGTTCTGCAGCATATAAGTATTTTATTATAAAAATTAATTATTTTTAGTTAAGTACTAGTAACTTGTTTTGCTTAATAAGAACAATAAGCTATAAATTTGTCTTTGCAATACATGTCTCTTACAATTTGTGTATTACAATACAAAGCATGACAATTTCGTATGAAATATTTCTTATTTTTAGGTATTATGATGTTAATTGTATTTCTAAGGTATATGAAAATTCAAATTCATGTCATTAATCCAAGTTAGAGCTCAATTTTAAGGATTTGGCTTAGTTTTGTAAATATTCTTTTGACTTCCAATTTATCTTGAACATTTCAATTTCGATGAGATTGAAACATCATTTGTGTATTGTAAGCAATTAACCTGTGATAATTTTGAAAATCAGGGGTACGTAAAAATAAAGAACCTGTATCCTGAACCTCTGTGATATCTATTTAAAAATGTGGCACGTATTTTTTGATAGAAAATTCATTATTTTCTACAATGAAATCATGTTGAGAACTTAAATTTAAATAAGCATATCCTTGGCAATATTTTTAGCAAAAATAAAATTTAAGTAATGGAAAAGTAAATTTCGATTTTTAAAAAATCCAGAATATGTCATTTTTTATGTGATGTATAAAATGCCTTTTTTAGATAAGGAATGAAAGGTGATCTGCATTAGATTTCTATACAAGTAGATTAGAGACTATAGACAGGCGTTAAATACTGTGCAACTGTAAATGTGCTGCAATGGCAGCATGATTTAGCTGAATCGGAAGCGAAATGAATAAAAAGTTTTGCTGTTGTTACTTATGACACTTGGACAAGCCAAGCTCGCTGTGCCTTGGCTATGTGAATTTAAGTCAATAGAGAGCGTCTTTCGTTTTCAACAGAGCACCACGAAGGTGAAAGTACGACTTTGCTCTTCATATCCTCCGACTGATGGCACCACCAGAGGATCCACTTCCTAAATTTTGACATTGATTTGAAGGGGGAGGAAATTTTCTCCAGACCATTGTACCCATGGTAACTGCTCAATAACCGACCACAGGACTTTCAATTTCACAGATTTAACGAGCACTTTAAAAAGTTATAGATGAGTCAAGCATTCTTCTTTATCAAAAGAATTAAGAATATCTCAACGGGTTATCTCTAAGATATAGAACCAGTGCTTGGCAAATGCAAAAGTTTACACAAGACTGTAAACGACATGAAATGTCTGCTAAAACCCTAAATAAAAATAGATAATCACATTATCTCTCTCAGTCATAAAATTCTACATTATGAATTCCACTTTATTGAAACATAAGTATCGAATATTTACTAGTGCTTGATTTTTTATTCATATTGTCCAAAGCTCTATAACTAAGTGTATATATTCTCAAACACCTGATTTATGTTTCATTTACAGGTAGCTTATGTGATCTTACAGAAATTTGGTACCAAAATATCTTGGATGGAGTCAAGATGGTTGGAGATAAATGTTTTTTACGATTGAGTCCCTCTGCAATATACAACCTTGATAAGCAGATTCTCATCTGTTAAGAATCTACTTTTCACAATAATTATATATTTTCTCATTAAATATTTTTCCGAGATTGATTTGATAAATTGGTATTTCTATCAATAGTTGAAAGAATTGTGATTCCTCAGGAGACATTTAACAACCAACTAATCAACTAACTTAAGTCATTTAACAACACAATTTAGCAATATAAGAATAAAATCTTCAGATGTATTGGGATCTTTTGTGCTGTAGTAATTGGTGAAGATATATGATAATATCAAAGATCATTGTGCTTATTTATTAAACGGAAATATACCAGCTTGATATTGATTACCTCATTTATTTCTGATTGGCAATTGTGTTTCTCTTTACTTAGCATGAGGAAGGCCAAATTTCTTGATAAATATCCTTTTTATCTGAAAAATCACATTTTTGTTTGTTTGCATAATGTGCACAATTTGTGCATTTCTAATTTACAGATAAATGCCGTCAATAAAATTTAATTGTGTTTTAATCTTGAGTTCTTTTTCTTTTCTCATGTTTTAATATATATACAGATCATAAAATAAAAATATATTTCAATATCTACAATTTATAGGCAAAATCATGATTTACATCCAATTGTTGTAGAAGTTTCAGGCATGTGTCAATATATTTCATGACTGCAAAATAGTTAATACTATATACTTATAAATTTAAAATTAAAAAATATTAGTATTTTTTCACAAATTCACCTTTCCTTTTTTAGTCTTTCCAGTCAATTCACACAGACAACAAACATTTCAAATCAAACAAGATTTTCTTAAATAGTTCATTAAAGAATAAGGACCTTTATGTCCCTAATATTTTATGAATTATTTCAGAAAGTCTTGTTTGATAAATTCATATTACATTTTGGATTAATTCAGGAGAACCGAACTCCTGAATTTGATTAATGAATTACTTTTAAGAATACCTCATAGTCATTGCAAAAATAAATATGCTGAAATTGCTGTGTAAAGTACAGCTGAATAAAATATAACACAGCTAAAGCAAGATAGAATTAAGAAAAAGATGTAATTAATTCAAAGTAAAATATAAAAACTTATTCATCAAACGAAATCATAGGGAAAATTGTTTTTATAAAAATAAACCATTTAATTTAGTATGAAAAGTAAGCTTTTATGACCAATTATTTTTATAATGAATTATTAATAATGATAAGTACATAAATGGTAATATTTTCGGACTCTTCAAAAATAATTATCTGTAGAAATCATAGCTCCTTTTTCACAAATAAATAAAAACTATTTCCTTTGGAGATAAATGTGTACGTATACGAGAGAAATTTCCTCATGTGAAACCTGTTTTCCTATTTTACATTATTTACATCATAAAGTATATATATTTTTCATGATCAACTATCTTCATAGACTATATTTATGCTTAAAAATAATATTTTCAAAAGTATTTCAACTCTAAATAAGCAAATTATTATAAAATGAATAAATTAACAAAGTCATATTTTAATGTGAGTTTTCCTGAATTTTGAAGAAAGGAGAAATAGAAAAACCCACCCAATTTTCCACCTGACTGATCATTTTACGACTTGTGACAATACCTGAGGGGTGTACAATCTAAAATGCTGTGTCCAGTTAGTATCTTATTCAGTACTCAATCCATTAGAAACGACACAATCCTGAAAGGCTTTTATCCGCTTTCCCTACTGGTTGCCTTAACATGTCAAATTTTTGAAGGGATTTCTCTTTTTTTTCCCATCACAACAAAGAGAAATGTCCTTTTTGTTTTTACAATATATTGTTTATTTGCTTATTTCCATTTGATGATGAAGTTTGTTTTTGAAGACATTATATATATATATATATATATATATATATATATATATATATATATATATATATATATATATATATATATATATATATATATATATATATATATATATTATATTATATATTTATAATATTTTATGGAGTATTAAAGCTGTAAATTATATTTAATACTTAAAAGTGTATTTGTTTGTTACTCAAAGAGGAAAATTAAAATTGAAATAAAAGGGTTTAATTTAAATAAATTATATAAATGCAGGCAATTTTTAGCATATAAAAATTTAAATTTAATTTATATAACAATTCTTACATGATAACTGAATCTTCAAATTTGCTATGAACAATTCTTTAACAATAATAAGACCAAATAAATTTAATAATAAACATAATTTGTTCATAATCTAATTGTAATAGATTTTATAGTTTTTAAATATATTTTTACATTAAAATATTCATCACTCTAATTATGCTTTTTCAGTTTTTGGTGATTACACAGTATTACTTCACAGTATTATTTGTTTAATTTTTGAAGCTTTTAAAGATGAATTTTTTCAATCGAAAAATCATAAATTACAGAAAACGATATTTAATAATATAATTTCAATACGTTACTGATATGTTTACATATCATTGACACTCATGTTTGATGCGTATTTATAAAAATATTAAGGAAACTGAAACTTTATAAAAGAATGTACGATGTTTTCTTTTATAAGTGTATTCGCATTACGGAGAAAAAATTATTAAATATGAAATTGACTCACAAAAGTAAATGTTCATTTGTTTAAATTAATAAACATTAAAATTGCTACAAATTTTGAAGATAGGCTTTATAATGTGCTTAACTTGTACAATTTAAATACAATTTTTGTGATTTAAATGTTCCTATGTATTCTCCTATATAAATCAAATTATGAAATTTAATTTATTGAAATCATCAAATTTATCAGTTTAAAATGTACTTTTCCTATATTCCAATTAAAATAATATTTTAAACATGCTTAATATGTAGAGGTATATTTGCTTAAGTCGTGATTTTAAACACGCAACATTTTGATGATTCCTTATAAACTTTAATTTAGCTGACTTTTTGTTTTTATAAAAATCTGGATCAAATATTAATATAAATTTAGAAGCATCCATATATTAATTTCCCGAGATCGTCTCCACTTTATAAATTTCTTTAAAATATTACTTTTAACATTAATATTAAAATAAAATTTTTAACCACTTCTTAAAAATGTTGGAAATGATTGAAAGATTAAAGAAGTTTTTTAAAAGTGAATTCATATTCATATACCAAAATGTTGTTATCAAGAAAATTAGAGTTAGTTATCAAAATTGCGCTAATGACCAGGATGATTAGATATGCTACCAACTGATGTTTTATATACCTACTTAATTTGACAATTTTATTTTCCAAATTAAGTTGTATTTCCCTTTTTCATACTTTTTATACATTCATGTTTTTAATGTACGAGAAAATGCTTAATAGATATTTTTACCGATTTTTAGTCAACTATGTATTGCATTAGTTCAGAACTATATAATTGCCCTTTGGTTTCATAACCTTTAAGGAGTCGCATTTAAATATCAAAATTATATCTCTCAATATAAATTCATCAGAGATTTCTTTAATTCATGTTATTACTGTCGCAGTATAAAGTTACTTTTCTAAGCATAATGGTATTTTAAACAGAAATATTAGTCGAAAAAAAGCTTTCCGTAGGAACTTAAATCCATTTGTTTTCTCAATTTATCCTGTAATGATGTTTTGTACCTCGAAAAAGTGAATATCTTCATGGAAGTAGAATAACATTGAAAACAGGCTACATATAAGATGGATTATATTTTACATTACAAATATATCCTTTGTGATCATACTTTTGCTTTAATATTAAATAGATGGAAACTATTTTTTAAATAATTCTTCTTCAAAATAATCGGAATTTAACATAAATTAAACATTCACAATTCTACAGACACACCATACTTCTCTATATAATGTTACTTAATTACATAGCTATTGAATAAATTGAAATAAAATTAAAATTGAATAATAAATTGTTTAATTTCTTATAAATTTAAAATTTTAGCAATTTTTTTGCTAACTTGTTGAGATAAAAAGATTAAATTTATGTTTACATAATTCATAAGAAAACACTAAAATATGCTTAACTTTTTGAAAATATACTTGCTTGTAATGCTTATATTATTATTTTTATTGTTATATAAGTAAATATTTGTTTGATTTCTAATTAAACAGCAATATAAATTATTGAGATATTTTCAACATAATTTTACTTAGGCTTCAAAGTACAGTCCTAAATCCAAGTACTAATCAGAAAGGCGAATAATTTATATTTTACTATTTTAGAAAAGTAATTTAAATATATTTACGAAATTCAAATAATGGTATATTGGTAAATGAGAGAGTTCTGGAAATAATCATTGGAGTAAAAATAATTATTTTGTTAACTTATAGAAAATATGTTATAATCAAATATAAGCTATAATTTTTTAGTTCGAATTTAATTGATAAACTATAAATATCTCTTCAAATAAAATGTAAAAAGTTTTTCAAAGTTTCGTCTTATCTATAATTACTTCTTTATACCAATTGTGACAGAATTATCTATACAAGAACTGAGCAGCTATGCTACATCGATAAATCTCCGATTATATGTTATGAACTTAATAACGAAGTGAATCAATGTTGTTGAGGTATGCGTATTGATTTCCGATCCAATAAAGCATTATATGTGTTTCAAAGAGGAAGCTGTCATTGTGGAATTTATTATTCTTTGAATGAAGGAAGCAATGTAAAATTTGTGGTTCAGCGTTAAATCGATATTTCTGTGTGCTTCAGAATTAAGAAAAAATAGGATATATTTATAAAATAACATCACTTATCACAAAGAAATTTGCATTCGTTTTGAATTATCAATAAAGAGAAATATAATGAAAGGTTTAATGTAAGATTATATCATCAAATAAATAGGAAACATAGATTAAAAGACATCTTCAAAGAGATATATCTCACAAAATTAATGAAGAATATTGAATATTTTACTTCACAAATAAATCAAAATAGTAAAGATATAGTAATCCTTTAAGAACAAAATGCTCTTTTATATTGCTCTCACTGTACTAAAATGATATAAATATTACACAATTATCAAAAAAGAAAACAACAACTTTTTTGTATCTATTTTAAAATAAAAACGTCCTATTTTAGTCTCTAAAACTGGAAAAACTTATTATGTACATAGAGAAAAAGGATTTTCAAAATACTTTCACGGATTTAAGTTAAATAAATGCATAAATTACTTATGAAAAGTTCTTTAAGTCAATGGGTTTATTTGAGAAAAAATTAATTCTAATTCTTAGAAAAAAGGAAGCATAATTTTATTCAATTTTAAATCAGCTCAATGTTTTGTCACTCTAATCATATTAGATAAAATTACATACATATTTAAAGATAAATTCGAAAGGGCTTTGGTTTTATAAGAGATATTTTGTTTTTAGATCTATGAATGAAACAAAACACTATCCTATCTATTTATAGTTAATTAATTTTATTTACAATAAAATGATTATAAATAAAATTTATAATTTAGAAAGTGTAAGAAAAATACGGCAGTTTCATTGCAGAAAAAACATGAAAGTTTCAAATAAAATTACATGAGTCTCATTAAGACCATATAAATTCTTAACAAACAGACTCCTGATTTTGAATACTTTTACAAAATTCTTTAAGAATTTCATCTTTACAACCAATAAAATAGAGAATAATTAGAGAAATATTTGTGGGCTTGATTTGCAAACGCACCCAAAAATAATTGCTTTTAAGACCTCATTTTGGTCTAAAGTGTTTTGGAAAAACTCAGTACTTTTTGCAACAATTGCAGACACATTTTTAAATGACAATGTATTTCATATTGTAAAAGTATTGACACTATATTTCAGCTCATATATCATTAGAAAAACAAATGTCTTTTTCTCTAAAGAACACAAAAAGTGTCTGATTTAACATTGCCTTAACAGCATCAAAATTAAGTTTGGCTGATTTGAAAAATTTCATGAGAGCATTTTCAAGTCAGCCTTAATATCCAGTTAATACTACGACAAAAAAAATTATTCTAGGGAAACATACGTTAGACTCGTTCATGATAATAGAGTGTAAGGAAATTTGGAATCTGTTTGTATGAAATAAGGTGGAAAATGATTTACACCAACAATTTTTCTGTCATCATAAAATTAAGTTAATCGTCTTTGTTTCCCTCATAAACAAATTGTTCCGACTACGTTAACGATTTTGACATAATTTAGTCATGTGATATTTTCAGCTGATAAGAACAAAATTGGTTTTATGTGTATAATTGAATATATAAAATACATAAAAGAAATAAATTTTAACAAAACGCTAAAAAGTTGGTAAAAAGATCACTTTGACAAGATTTTTGCTTGTGAAATTTCAGTGATATTTTAAAGTTATTATGGTGTTATTTTAGACACACACGCACGCACACGCACACACACACATACACAAACACATACACACTCACACACACTCTCTCACACACACTCTCTCACACACTCACTCTCTCTCACACACACATACACACACACAAAATGCAGCACATACATAAGATTTGGGAGTGAACCCCGTTCTGTAACAATCGGTTATCGGGTTTAGTCCACTCATCACCATCGTGAGCAAGCAGCACTTTCCAGGGGTTAAAAGGTTGTCCCCAAACTGTGCTGTCACCCAGCATGCTGT
This sequence comes from Latrodectus hesperus, assembly GCA_037975125.1. Classification (NCBI taxonomy): domain Eukaryota; kingdom Metazoa; phylum Arthropoda; class Arachnida; order Araneae; family Theridiidae; genus Latrodectus; species Latrodectus hesperus. The sequence continues at coordinate 41,453,779 of CM075861.1, read as the reverse complement.
TGAAAATGAGGAATTTACAATGGTGGTGCCTTAAAGCCTTATATTAGGTCTCGCAGTATCCAAAACATTACAGTTCTATATCAGGCAGGAATGACGATATAAGGATGAATGATTGAAATTAAAAAAAAGTATTTAAAGATAGGAGTTTTTTAAAAAGTATAAGTAAACGTGACAATGAAAAGTTATATACAAATGAAGAATGAAACTATTGTGTGGCTGCAAAGTCCTTGATTCTGTGATTGGTAGGGGAAAAACAGCAATTTCAGTTTTGAAGTCTCTAACTAAAAGTTCAAGATTGAGAAAACTGATTGATAGATTGAGAAGATTGATAAAAGTTCAAGAAGAACTTAGGAGGTTAAAAGTCTGAGTCTGATGAATCGTCTGGTGAGCTGATAGAAGGATGATTCCTCTCCTTGCACAGATCGAGACCTTTTTCTGTGAGGAGCTTAGCGATTAGTGTTAATTTTTTCTTGTGTGGAGCTGAACGAAGACAGAATTGAAGAAAATGGGGTGTAGTTAAGCTTTTGAGGGCATTTGAGATGATGCAGTGCGGTGCAGCTGCATTCTGTAATGTAGTGGAAAGGATTGCCTTCTTTGCCACAGAGACAGAGAGATGAAGATGTTCTATTTATTTTTTAAAGTAAGTTGGGAATGGACCATGATCTGTTACGAAGTAATTTACATACGGGTTATCCAGTAGGTGTGGCTCGGAGACTTTTGGAATTATTTTGTTAGTTGTTCTTCCCTTGTGTGCTATTGTTAATGCGGTTTGCCATGAGGCTAATTTTTGAGATTTAAGGTTGTGTTTTGTGGATGCTTGGGACCATGCGAGGTGATATTGTTCATCTTTTGGAAGTTTGGTTGATTCTTTCGCAGCAGCGTCAGCGAGCTCATTGCCTTGGATGCCTATGTAAGCTCTGGTCCAGATGAGGGTGAATTTACAAGAATTTGTTGCATCGGTTATCAGTGATTGAATTAGTTGAATAAAGGGGGAGCGATGTAAGGGGTTGTTGATGGCTAGAAGGGTAGATTGGCTGTCTGACCAGATTATTGATTTAGGGTATTTGGAGTTTAAGGCGTGCTTTATGGCTTCAAGGATGCGTGAGCCTCAGCCTGGAATACTGTATTCCTTGGGATTAGTAAGCATTTACTTGTCTTGATGATGCTATCATTGATTAGTAAAACAAAAGCTGCTCCAGCTGATTCATCTATTTTTGACCCGTCTGTGTAGCAGTTGGGGTGGTTGGGAGTAGGCTGTAAGATTGAATTTTTGTTGATTATCACTTTGATTCCTATATGGCGTTTACCTGGGTGAATCAGATCTTTATGAGCCTTGTCCTGTATTTGGTCAGAATGAAGAATTTCTCCATCAATGTTCACTGGTTCGTTAAGTTGGAGGATTGCTGTCTTTAAAGCTTCGTATTTAAGTTGGAGGTGGAGTGGAAGAGTGCCTGAGAGAATAGTGAGGCTGATTGATGGCGTGGTTCGGTATGTCCTTGTGATTCGGAGGGTGAAGAGGCGTTGCAGACTGGAGAGTAATTTTATGAATGAGGCTGCATAAAGGATGATCCGTTGAATAAGTGTGGTGAAAATGATTTTGAGGAGTTTGACTCGAAGGCTCCAGTCATGACCCATCATACATCCTATTCTTTGGGAGATGGGGAGGACTTTTGTCTTTAAGTTTTGGATGTGTTGTAAGAAGGAGAGCTTATTGTCTATTGTGACCCCCAGGTAGTTTAGTGATTTAGTATGTCTTAGGCTGCTGCCATTAAGCGTTATTTTTGGGTTGGATTTTAGAGTCCTGGATTTTTTATGAATTATCATTGCTTGTGACTTTTGTGGTGAGATAGTGAGCTGAAGAGCGTTGCAAATATTTGAGAAAATCTGTAGGGATTCATTGCTGCGGTGTTTTATCTCTGCTCTGGTTTAACCTCTTGTGATTAGGAGTGTGTCATCCGAAAAACAAATAATTTGTGTGTGCTCCGGCCAGGTGTGTGAGACAACGGTGTTGAAGTAAATGCTCCAGAGAATCGGTCCTCCTGATCCTTGCAGGCAACCGCGATTTTTGGGTGTTGTGGTGGTACCGCTGTCGTGGATCATTAGAAGTTCTCTGTTGTCCAGAAAGGAGAGGAAAGTTTTAAAGATGTTGGCTGGTGCTGCAGTTTTGGCTAGCTTAGCTTTAAGTCGAGGCCATGCCATTGAATCGAAAGCCTTTGTTATGTCAAGACTTAGAAGCAGAGTATAGTGATCTTGGGCTAGGTTGTCGTTGATTACGGTTTTTGCTGTTTGCAAGGCGTGTTCCGTTGAAAGATTCGAGTGAAACCCGAGTTGTCTGGGGTGAATGTAGTTGGAGACCAGTAAGTGATGTTTGAAACAGTTGATGATGAGTCATTCATATACTTTACCTATTGAGGGAAGGAGGCATATGGGGCGGTATGAGGCGGGATTTTTTAGATCTTTATTCTTTTTTAGAAAGAATACTATTTGTCCTTTTAAATTGCTTTGGGAATGTGGAAAACTTGAGGCAGGTATTAAAGAAGTTTAGCAGGAATTTGGGACGGGCATAGTGAATAAGTTTAACCATCTTGTTATCTATGCCGTCGGGGCCTGGTGCTTTTGTGTTGTTGAGATTTTTGATTGTGCTATTTAGCTCTATGATTGTGAAGGGAGGATCTGAGTTAGAATTGGATAGTCTTGTAGGTTGTCTTGATTGATGAGGTTATCCGTTGGGAAGGAGAAGGTAAGCAGATACTTAAAGATGGTATTCGGGATGTTGTTGAATTGGCTAGTTGAATTGAGAATTTCAAACTGGCTGGGGATGAATAGTTTACCTGTTGCTATTTTGGTAAAGGTTCCATATGGGGAGTTGATTTTGGAGCAGTAGTTTGTCCAGCTTTTTAGTTTCTCCACGAGAATGTACATTTTGTAAGTTGCTAATTTTTGTTTGTAATTTTGATGGCGTTGGGATCTTACTGTGGGGTCTGTTTCTGATTTCATTAATCTTCTTAATGCTTTTACTTCGTTTTTCTTGGATCGTAGGGCTGGTGTCCACCATGCTAGCTTGAATGTTCTTCCTGGACTCTTGATAGGGAAACATTGTTCAGTTGTTTCTATGATTTTTGGGTTAAAATGTCAGTAAAGTCATCTAGTTGGCTGGCTGAGGATATTGTTTGTAAGTAATTTTGCAGAGAAGATAGCTGAGGTTTGATTAGTTTGATAAATTTATTTTGGTACTTGGTGCTATTGTATCTTTTGTTAAATGTTATTGCTGTTGGTTCTGAGTAGTTAAAAGAAATGTAGTTGTGGTCTGAGCATGATATCGAATATTGCACTTGCCAGTTAGTGAGGCTTTGAAAGATCTGATTGTTGCATAGAGTTAGATCTGGCCAGCCCGAGCCAATCGGGCCAGTGAAAGTAGAGGGGCTGTTGGGCTCGTTGATGATATATAAGTTGTTTGATGCAAGGAACTGTTCCAAGATTTGACCTCTGCTGTTGTTTGAAGGATAGTTCCGGAGGATATTTTTTGCGTTGAAATCTCCAGCAATAATGATTTGGTGGTGTTGAAACCGATTGAGCAGGGTATTAAGGATTTCTAGCGTTGTGTTGATATTTTCAAATGGCGAGGCATACTGATTTATTAGAATTATTGGTAGAGATGAGAAATTAAGTTGGATAGCTATAATATCTTTATGGCTGTGTAGGATGATCGGATTTATTAGAATTGAGATGACAATTGCTGATCTGGGGGCTTGAGTGGCGGATTTAGCAAATATGATTTTCCAAGAAATTGGGTAACCCTTTATGAGATTGTTGGAGGTGTAGGGCTCTTGGATGCAGGTTATTGAAGTTTCAGTTTCAATTATGTGCTGGATTAGTTGTGTTTTTGCCAAACGGCGGCGCTGTAGGTTAATTTGTAGGAAGTTAAGCGAGCTTTTTTCTGACTTGAGTGGTATACTTTTAATTGAACTGGATACGGTGGTTATAGAAGTTTGGTTGATATTGCGGTCCATAAATTAATAATTAGCTGTGTTTAAACTTTGAACTTTTTGAAAAGTTGGGCAGCACTTATCGTATGCTGGGTGGTTAACTTTGAAGTTTTCTCCTTTTTTATTCTCTGAGTGGCAATTTATGCAGAAAGAGTTTTGTCCATTGCAGTTTTGAGGTTATATGGTTTTCCTCACAGAGTCCACAGTAAATTGATCTGCGTGGGCAACTATATGTTGCATGGGTAAAATCCTGGCAATTTTGGCATCTTCTGTTTATTAGCAATTGATCTATTCTGAAGCTTTTGAGTCCCAGGAAGATTCTCCAGTTTTTGAGAAATCTTGTTGCTAGGAATCTAGGCATTTCGACTACATAATTCCACAGATTGTGTTTACTTAAGATTTTCCGAATTTCAGTGATTTAATTTCCGGATCAAGATTGGTGACTTGCAGGTCCTCTTTTATTGCTTTAAGTAAGTTTTCTTCTGGTGTATTCTCTGGGAGGTTTAAAACTATGACATAACTAGTTTGAGGAGCTTTCTCGTTGACTTTCATGCTTTTATTCATTAAAATTTCTTTAAGTTTGGTGGAGTCTTCATGTGTTCTGCATTTGATTTCAATATATTTTGGCCTGTTGTATATCTCTTTAAAGCTGATTGTTGTCTTCAAACCATTGAGGGATTCCATGACTTTTTTTTCCGTTTTTTCAATTATTATTGATGGTTTTGTTTTGAGGGCTTCACTGTATATTTTAGCAGGTTTGTCAGCATTATTGGTAAAATGCAGCACATTGAAGACAGCTTATCGAAATGGAGAAATTTATATCCCGCATTTTATTACGTTGTGGCATGCAAGTCAATATCATGTTAACTCTTTTTTGCATTTCTTGTTTGTTGTTCCAATCAGTCAGCAATTGAAAACATGTAGTTCAGGTTTGTACAATAACTGGCCCATGATACATTTTACGCTTTTATACTAGTAAATTTTGGCAATATCTGGAAACCACATGATCTCCTGTAACCCATGCATGCATTCAAAACTTATTTGATTATATACCAAGGCGTAAGGCAAAGTTTAAAGACAACAATAACAATTGTTTCAGCTATTAATTTTTTTTCCTCATATTTTCTTCACAAAGAGCGTTAATTTCAATAATTTCGTCTGTATATGCAATATCATCTGCTGCATTAATGTTTCTGTTGTATTATTCTTTATTCGTGGGATTGATGCATTAAATTTCTATTAATATAACCCAATACTAATAGTTTAATATGTAAATAAATGTTCATGAATAAAATATTTATTGTTAGATCTTGGTATAAATATATCAATTTTTATACTTGTTTATTTTGCTTTTTTATATAGTTATCATTTCTCTTTACAGATATTCTATAGAAATTAATATCTTCCCGAGTATTTGCTGAGACTGGTGAAACACAAAATATACAGAATTACCACATTTTCCTACTTGTAGGATCATTTACACTAAAATAACAGACAATTCTTGTGTTTCTTGTGTTCATTCCTTAATAATGGGATCAGTAAATATTTCATTATGTTTTCTATCTATTAGAAACGACACTATTCCTAAAGGCTTTTATCCTCCTTATCTAAGTGACGTCTTCACATGTTAAGGCTTTGATTCTTCTATATTTGATGCTTCTCAAATGGTACTATCTTTACTTTTCCTTGCTTAGTCTCCATTTTTGTTTTCCTTTTGTAAGACATTATTTGCTTATTGAAAGAAGTTAGATTGAAGCTGTAGCAAAGCACTAAAAAGAAAAAAAAAGATTTTCTCTTGCATCAATCTTATAATGATTTATTGTGAAGTAATGATAATATTATTATGCTTATATACTAGAAATGTTAAAAAAGTCAAGAAATGCATACTTCTTGTTTATAACGTATAATGTCAAATTGCATTTTTAAACATCAGAGGTTATTATAAAATCAATTGTTAAACATTTTAAGTCAGTAAGGAAATTTTAAAAATAGTTTAGGATGGATAAATATTTATTATATTATATATTGAAAATCAATAAGATAAATTTGGATTGTTAATTTATTAAAATTATTATGTATATATTCAATATTTTTGTAATTGACATTGTGATAAATTTTAATTTTAGTTTAATGTTACCAACGTTGTTATTATAAAAATATATTATTCATACAATTAAATTGATATATTTCTACTATAAAATTATTTTAATAATTAAAATAATTATTTTTTCTATATATTATTAAATTTTAAATTTATTTAGTCTATAAAAATAAAGAAGGTGAATAATAACGAATCAATAACCAAGCCGAATTTTATTTGAGCATGGCTATTAATATTGTTGTATTATAATTAAATGATTCTTTTTCAGAAATTTTAATCTGCATGTGTATTTAATAATATTGTGTCACTTAAAAACAATTTCAGTATTATACATAAAGGTAATTAATAAAGTAGATTCTGTGTAGATTTTATTAGCAAAATTTATTTCAAAATTATACGTGTGATGTTTCCTTTAATAAATTCCTTTTTATTCACTTTAAAATATTTAATTATATTTTTTATAAATAACTTTTTATCCATCATTAAGATTATCAAAGCATTAATAATTAAATTAAATAATCATATGAATGTGTATGTATTTTACTATCCTTGACCAGTGCTTTTTTCTTCTTTTTTGGCCAAACTGGAATACACTGTAGATTCTCCCTTGAGATTTTTTTAAAACATTTAAATAAATTCTTGGTCATCATTAATGATGGTTTTTCAAACAAAGTATTCATATATTTATTACTACAAGTCCTAAAGCCAATGTCATAAAGTCTTTTATTATACTAATGTGATGTTGACATACATACTAGAATTACATTTTCCCCCAGTAAAACAAGCACCAAAGGTTCACTGAATTATCTATTAACCATGAAATGTTCTGGTAACTAAATAACACAAAGAGCCTCTTCTCATTGAATGCTTGAAGTTCTTAAATTATCTGGAAACTGCATAGTTCAGCTTCATTAAATAATCATTGACGGATGGAATGTAGTTTATTCATAGTGTTAGAAGTAAGTTTTAACGTTTTTCTTATGTTCAACTCTTGCTAAAAGACAGATTACGGCTCTTAACGGATAATTAATTTCAAAACTAGCCATATATTATTACGGTATTACTATGCGATCTTGAAATGCTTCGGTATCGAGTAAGGTTATATTATTAGGGCTTTATGTCTGGTCAGAATCATAATACCTTAACTATTTGAATTAAAATTTTATTGGACGAATGTTAGTTCCTAAGAAGATATTTTCCATACCATAACAAGAAAGGGACACGTTATATCAGAATCAAGTCTTCTTTGCTCTAAACTTTTTGGACATGTGGATAATTACAGTCTCCTCAATAACTGCAGACGTTTTGCACGTATGCAAAAACGCCTTTTAACTGTTTCTCGAATAAGTTTTTCATATATCAAAGTAGACGCTTAGAAATGTTTAGGTTTCCAACCTCAAAACATGTGAACATGATCCGTGATATAAAAAGAGCTACCGAATATTGCAAAAAGCGACATTTGTACTAACAACAGAGTTTTTAAAGTATTTATTATGCAGTATCAAAACTATATAATTAGTGTTCACTATAATGAAAGGACAGGGCTCGTTCTTTATAAGCAAATGTTTCAAATACATTCTTAATCGCTTATGAAGAATGAGAACTGAATATTGTGTTTCTGCTTTAAACTATGCATGGAAATTTTCCGAGGTTCTTTCTTCAAGATGAGCTAATACGACTCACACTCAATCTATGAAAAGTTATTTTAGAAGCAGAAGATATCAATGTATGTATGTATCATATGTACAGTATAAAGTAGAGAGAATAAAATAAAATGATAGATTGATACAGACTTTACTACTTTTTACACTTAACATGTGGTTAAATACTTTTAAGCTTAAAGTTTAGTATCTATATTTTGCTTAGAAACATTGAGGAAAGATTTGCTTCTATCACATGAAAATGTTTTGGTACTGCTTAGCTCCAACAAAAAATAAAATGAAGATTTATAATTTCTGATTGTACATTTAGTTTAAATGCAAGTAAATATATCATAGTTTCATCACGTCAAAATAAAAATAATTAATATTCATGCAAATTACAAATATGAACATAAGAAATTATGTTTATCACTAAAATCTTTTAGACTGATTTAAAGAATTACATATCAGATTAAAAGAATTATAATCTATAAAATAACTATGTTTGTAAAATAATTAAAAATTATGAAAATTGAAACTTATTTTGGATTCAAAAGTCTTGTTTCCTTAGAAGAAAATAATACATATATTAAAATTACTAGGATTTGAAATAATTTAAATATGTTTCAAGGATGTAATTTCAAGCTGCCTAAGCTTATATTTCTCCAAGAACAATAATTAATTAGAAAAAAATGCTTGTAAAATAAAATATTCATCAAAGAGTAACTTAAAAATGGTTTGCTGTAAATATGAGCAAGGAGAATGAATAAATTTATTTTAAGACAAATTGAAAATCAAGTTGAAAACATCTCTCAAATAAAGACATTAAAAAATAAATCTTCGTGTAGAAAATTGAAAAAGCGAAATGCAAAAATGTTTAAGTAATTTCATTACGCTTTTTTCAATTACTACAATATCACATCACAGGAGAATATTTTCCTTTAAGACATTTTTTATCAGTAAGTTCAGTGCATTATTAAAAATAAATTCCATTATGATACAAAAGGAGTTTCATTATCATTGTGAAAATAATGTTATTCCCGACATGAAAAAGCAAATAAAGCTTCATACCTTTAATCAAATCTCCATTAGTGATATACATTCTCTAATTACTTAAATATTGCATTTTTTAAAGAACACACTAACTAATTACAGAAATATTATTTGATTAAAATTTCGAAACTGTAACAGCACAAGATTATATTTTAATATATTTTTTAGTTTGTTTACTAGAAATATCGCCTTTTGTAATATTTTCATTTGTTTACTAGCAATAAAATGTTTTACAATAAATTATTTGTTATAGCTTTTGCAATATTTTCAAAATACATTGTTCAGGATACAGAGTGCTTGGAATTATAAAAAAAAGAATATTTAGATAATTATGAATACTAAATATTTTATCAATGATTTCAAATTGATTTTCTTTGAAATGTATAATTCAAAATTATAAAGCATTTATTTAAATTTTCTTTGTTACTAAAATATGTTGACTCACTGTATTTCTAGGCAATTTCACATGTATTTTATATTCTCTTAATCTGATTTGTAATTCAAATGTTGGGAATTGTACGCCATTTATCCACGATAGGTACATTCAATTCATAGGCAGAATCATATTGACAATTATATGCATAAAATTGTCAATCCAAACAATCCAAATTGTTTGAATGGAATGAACTATAGACTGCTTTATCTAACCATTTTAAGTTGATTTTAAAACAAGGCTATTTTACTGACATTTTCAGTTTGGCTATCTTAAAAGTCAATTAAAAAGTATAAGCATTACGTTAATAAAAGTGCTAATAAAGCAGAGTTTAATAAAAACTGAGTCCATTTTTCCTAGAACTTCTTGCAATTCTCATTTCCCATGATATGTAAATGTTAGCTGTACCTACCACTACTACTATTCTAAGCCTATACCCTACAACTGCTATTAATCTAAAAGGTTTATTACATAAATATTGAAGTTCTGCCTATAAATTACTTTCTAAAATTACATCTATTACAAATATTACATCCGAGCCACAGAAATGTATATATGTATATGTATATATATATATATATATATATATATATATATATATATATATATATATATATATATATATATATATATATATATATATATATATATTGAAATAATTAAAATACTTATAATGAATCCTTTATAATTTTAGTATACTTTGTAGAAATAATCTCATCATTAATAAAAATAATATGTTAAAAATATAAAGTCAGAAAAAATCATGTAGTTTTTGAAAACTTTAGAACAAAATATGTGATGCAAATAAAATTTCTGTTCAGTGTGTGAGAGAGAGAAAGTAATATGAAATGATGTAACTGCTAGGTATACTTATTTACACCATTTTGAATTTATTATGTCTGAAGGAAAATCGTTATTAAGAAAAAGTAAATGGAAATTAAATATTATTTAGGAGGCAAAAAGTTTAAAAAAGAAGTTTTTAAAGATTTGTAGATGCTCTAAATGTTTTACTCATTATGTTTTGATTAATCTTAAAAATTATTCAGAATTAGAAGTAAGAAAATAAGATAATAAATACTTGACAGAAATTTGTTTTAAGAATTGCATTCAATAATTTACTAAATGTCAGAAAACTTAAGACAACTAAATAAATGCATAGCTTATAAAACTATACATAATGAATATAATATTAACATATAAACTAATAAAATAACCTGAATATTATCTTTACAAATATAGATTGTAAAAATTACTTTAATGCGTCATAACTAACATCTAAACGGGAAGAAATTTTATTTCCTAATTACTTTCCAAATTCATTATTATTTTTTATTTAAATGAATGGAAGCACGAATATTGCACATAAAATTGCCCCATGTATAAATAATAAGTTTAAATAAAAACAAAGTTATCATTCAAACTTTTATTCAAGAAAATTTATAAATTTAAATAGATTATACAAGTACATGCATAAAATGCAAAATTGAAACGCATTATTATGGTTAAACATTGAAAATGAAAAATTTCTCGTTCCTTGAAAGTAATTTGAATCACCTAAAATAATAAGAATATCTTAAAATCTAAACAAGTATGAAATTTCATAAGTATTGCATTTACAATTTGTTTTGAAAGAGTATACTCTTTTTGTAAATTTACTTTTAAAAGAGATGTAAAAGCCCTATTTTCATATCTTATAACTTACTCATTGAGAATGCCAGACGAAGGAGACTAACAAATACGCTACATAAAATGCATTTCACTTATATAATATTTTAGTTTAGTTCTCTGATGCGTAAATCCTCAAAATCCTTCAGAATTTTTATTCTTTATTCTATAAAAACGCAGTTGAAGTAGAAAAGATCGATAATACTTTTGCTCTAGGCTTATGTCTGGAAACTAGTGAGAGAACTGTTTCGTTTATATCATAAAATTTCTATTCTTTAAGTGTGTATCTTTGAGTATTCCTTATTTTTGAAAATCCATTTTTCTTATGCTTTGAATTCTTTATTGCTATAGAGAAAATTTTAAAAGAATTAACATAATTGAGTAAAATACTTAAAGTTTCTTCTATGTAAAGAACAATTGAAATAAATTTTAAACATTTTTATGAAAACAGTTCTGGAAATTATTTCAAGCATTTTCCAGTAAATTTATAAAATATTTATGTAAAATTAAATCTTAGCATACATTTTAAAATTATTTAAAAGTTCTTATATAGCAGTACAGAAAAAAAATTTCATTTATTAGAAATTTTATAGTATATACTGAATTTAAGTGGATATGGGAATTATTGTCTATATAATTTTACTAAATTGTGAAAACATTAATAAAGATCAATGTTATCGTAATAAATTATAAAAGTATTATTATTTGAATAAATTTACCTTATAATATAAATTTTTGAAATCTAACCTGAATTTTTTGATTCTACTGCGATTTTTCTCTGTTTTCACTTTGTGATTATGATTTAAATTTAAACTCTCGTAATTTAAACATGTAGCTTTTACTAATTGAAAATCAAGTATTTTTTTTATAGTATTTATTGTTTAAAATACATATTAGAATTAACATAGGAGTTTTGCTCCGTGGTGCCATGAGAAATTATTTTCTAAAGAATCAAAAAGAATATTTTATCATAATTTTCTGCTTCACCAGTTAAATCAAACTTATAAGAAATCATTTATTATAGTTTAGAAATTTTAAACATTTTATAGCTAATAATTGAAACATTGATTAATATAAATAATATTTTGTTCATGGCCATAAGCGAAAAATAATATATTTATATTAACACGTTGAGATGAATTGTTACATCGAAGAAAACATTTGTGAAACCAAATTTTACTTTGAAAATTATATGAGTATGCTATTTTATTTCATTTTATCTTAAAATTTGCTTATTAATAATTACAATAAGCATAAGAGAACTAATTTTCACTTATACGTCCCGGAAGTTAAAGTCATTAGATAGTTTAGGAATTAAATACATTTTAAGCAATAAAATATGCTAATTTTATTGTTGTCATTGATAAAATCAAGTTTAAGCAATTACGTTTAGAAAGTATTTCATCTTTGACAAATGTATCCGAATATTCGTTAGCTTATTGATGTATGCTGAGAATAATTACTAATGACATAATTGAAATACATTTTTTCTTTTGAATACATTATGTAGCACATCAGCAATTTCGTATGATAATTTTTTTCGAAAGCCATACAGATTTAAAAGTAAACTTTAATTGTGTTTCTGATATTCTTGTTATATTGTGATATTGAACTTGTAGGGTATGATTCATATATTGAAAAATAAGCTAAATCTTGTTCAATATGAAGTATCTAAAATTTTTATTTAATTATAACATTTTTTTAAAAATCTTTCTTTACTAAACTTATTTTACACATTTTCCTTTTCTTCAAAAATGAATGAGTGAAAAATTGTAAAATATATATAACTACATAACTTGCGATAAATAATCTTACTCAAGAGTTATAAAAAATATACATTTATATAAAGAACATTTCCCTTTTTTAAACACGCTTTAAAGTTTCCAATGGAATTCATTTTAGCAAGGTGTATAATAAGTTAGAGTTCTAAACAAGTTTAATTTAAGCTGAAAATGAGTCGAAGTCAATATTCAGTTTAAGCAAAACGTTTTATATATTTTTCGTAAAAGTTAAAATTAAGAAAATACCTTATCATAAAATCATGCAGTGAATTTTAAATATTTATTTAATAACTTGTATGGTAAGCAAATAAAGAATATTTATTACATTCCTAAATATTTTAAGCGATACGTGAAATAATGTTATAGTAAATTTGAGTTTAATCAAGGAAAAATAAATAAGATTTTTTGCTTGATATAAACAGTAAACAAATGAAATATTTTAATAAATTTTCAATAAATATTTTCTTTATTTACGTTAGTATCTATTTTTTGTATTTACAAAAATATCCTTAAAACTATATTTAAAAAACCACAAATTGCGCATTTCTCAATTTTCTTTCTACGTTTCTGCATACATTTTATTTATAAAACTCTGTCTGCTTTTATAAACTGTCTTTGGATATAAATATTGAACCAGTACTTAATTAAAAATGTTTCATTTTTATAAAATCTCATATATATTTATATGCACAATTTTTATTGTTTTATTTTTTTTTCGCTGTTCTTATGCATAAAAATATGTAAAATTTTTATTAAATAATTTTACATGATTGAATAAATTAATATTTAAAATTTCAATTAAATATGTATGCTCATGTTATCTTTTCAGTATTAATAATAATTTAACATAAGAGTTCATTCAAATGTAAATTGAGTATTATGTAAAAAGCCAAGAATGTTTTATGTATTTAATTATTTTTTTTTTAGAAAAATTTCCTATTTTCCAAACTTTGACAATTATTTTTAGTACAATAAAATGTTGCATTGATTTAAATAAGGAATGAAATAAATGGAATTCCACAGTTATTTTTATACAACGAACACTTGAACATTCAAATTAATTGCTTTCTGCATTGGTTGTTTTTAAGTAACAGTTTTTCACGTTTATTAATAGATAAAAAAATATTTTCCTAAGCATAATTTTTTATATTTTATCTAAAATTTATAGATAAATTCTGAGACATGTTGGTGGAAACTATAGTAAAATATAATAGAAAGGCATGACAGCATCAAACTTTTTGCTACATTAATTTTGCAACATTAAATCTTGAATACTAATAAATTATTTTTAATTTGACATAGTGAAGATTTTAGGAGTAATAAATGAAATGGAAATATGCATATTTTGAGCCTTTTATAATTACAGTCGTTGAGGATATATTTTGTTTCGTAATATATTCCTAATATGGCTATATGTCTGATTCAATATTCTTTTGAAAACATATTTCACACCAGTGATAAATACTTGATATGAATATACATCTTTCTCATGCTTCAAGATAAAAAATTACTTTTTAATCTTAGTTTAAATTGAAATATTTTCAAAAAAATAGGCAGAGAATAATTACCTATTGATAATCATTTAAAAGCAAAATAAGCATGTGATTAAAATTGCTAAAATATTGTACATCTAAATAATTTCTGATTCTTTGAAGCGTCGCTATGAAACTAAGCATTATTATACAATTTGAACAAAAAAATGTATGATATTGAAATTAATAAATGTGGAATTAGATGTTGCCTTAATATATTTTATAAAAAATAGAAATCAATAAGATGTAAAATTTTTATTAATAATTTATAAACAAAAATTAAGAATACAAAAGTTGAAGATTCAAGACCTCAGTCTAAGGCTGATTTTTAACACAACTATTTTAAGCAATTAAATCCATATTTCCCATCAATATACTAAATTATGCTTGCTTATTTACTATATCATTTTGACAAAAATTTAAAGGATATTCCAAATATAATATAAAACATCATGCATGGTGACTCTGAAAAGATTACTGTTTAATCTGTATTGCGTCAATTATACTCATCCATATCAAAACATATTAATGAAATACATTAGTTTTTCATAAAATATGTTAGGAATTGGGAAAAAAATCCGTAAAAATTGATTTTGAGTTAAATCCATATTTTGCATTCTTATTGCATGAAAATATTTAAAAAAATTCACAGAAAAATCAAATATTCTTTTAAAAGTTGATTCATAGGAAATGTAATATAATATAAAATAATTTATTATATAATATGCATGTATTATAAAATACAATATAATATAGGCACAGACACTTTTGTAATCCAAATAGGCTTATTATAGTCCAATTTTTTTCTGCTGTATCACATAAAATAAATAGGTGTTTTCTATGAATAAAGTTGATAAAAAAATTTTCAGTTGCTTATGGGGATTTTATTTATAGTATAATTATTTTGCTGAGGTATGTGTCAAAGTACCTTTGATTTGACACTTCTTTCTTTCATTTGGCTTATTATATTATTTTACGGTAGTATATAATAATTTGTCTGTATTCCATAAAATCTTCAATTTATTTTTTCGTAGTGGCAACACCAGGACCAGGAGCATAATGTTTAGGCAAATTTTTATCAACGTTAACATAACTTTTATAAATAAGCTGAACTTAAGCGAAACATAATTCTAATATTCAAGCGGTTTTATATTTCTAATTTGAAGTTTGTTTAAAAAATTATTTTTTTTATGCCGTATGCCATAAAAATAAAACAAAGTGTTTTAGAGTTAAAAAAAAAGAAAAACGAAATGTGTTGTTTTTTAAAATTTGGAAACAAATTTAAAAGCATATATAAGCTGCTTTTAGTTTAAAATTTCTTTCGTTATGCAGATTATTTAATTTTAACTACGTTAGGCAATAGTTCAGTTTCAAGTAATATAATTTTATTGGTAAATTTATGTGTAATGATTTGCAGACCGTGTTAGTCAATACTTCTCGATTTAATGCTTTGTTTTCATAAAAAAATCAGAAAATGTTTTGAATTATGACTTTTTGAAAACACTAAGCTTCTTTTGAAACAGGTTTCATTGTATTTAATGCTTAGAAAAACAGCTTTGATGCAAGGCACTCATTCAGCGAAAAATAAAAGATTGATTCAAACAAAAAATGTATCATGCATTTTTGGATATGAATAAGTTAATCAAATATATTTTATTCAAAATGCTAAAAATAAGTATGATGAAACTTCTTCCTTAACTAAAAAATATTCTTGCTAAAATGATTAACATTTTAAAACTGAGCATTCGAAAAATTTGAATTACGGTAAAAGGATTTAAGATTGGGTTTCGAATTTTGGATGGCTTCCAGGATTTGCATTATTCATGATTCATGGCCGAGATCAAGTATCCCATCTATACTAAAAGGCATTGAATGCTGTTTCACAGATTTTGCTTAGCTTTTAGTAAACTACTTTTAACGTACAAGTCCTTTTCAAATAAATAAATGGCAGCTTCTACGTGTCATGTAAGAAAAATCAATTTTCGTCAATTTAAACAAAACATTTTATTTTTAATTTTGACCAATTAAACAACATTGTAAAATAAATACAAAAGAAGTAATATTCATTTGAATAAGAACAACAAAAAATCATTTAAAAATGAAAAATAATTAAAATATTTCTATGCATAAATAATTCAAAATTGATTTCGAGATAGTAAAATATGAATATACAGTGGTTCCTTTTTAAATACTTTTAAATCCTAATAATCTCTAAAAACAACTTAAATTAACTGTATCTTAAATTATTTATTAACTGTATCTTAAAACATCTTAAATTATTTATTTTATAATATAAATTTTTAAAATATGTAGTTTCATGTATTTTAAGTATCCAATAGCAATAGCGATACATATTTATTTAATACATTAATTTAACTCTACTGAATCTTATTATTAATGGATATGAAATGTATTTTTGTGTATTACCTGAAAAATGTTTCCATATATTTTATGAAATGCATGATTGTATATATGATTTATAATTCGCAAATTATTTACTATAATATTTTTTTACTGTATATAATTAAAAGAACCTAATGTATTAAATATATTTAGCAAAATTTAATTTTATTTTTAATTCCTTCAAAACATGTTTGAAGAATCATGAATTTTACTATAATTAAGAATTAATTTTTAATGTTTTCATTTTAGTTAACGTTTATAAGATAAGTTATGCAGAGCTCTAAACCATATTTCTTGAAAATTTCTAAAATGTTTGTAATAGGAGTTTATCAGAACCTAGATACAAAATACAGAGAATATGGGCATTTGGCAATACTACTAGTTTAAAAAATATGGTTATAGAGGCTCGAATTTCACATTTTATTGATCCTCAAATGTCTAAACATAACAAATATAATAGTTTTAATAATTGATAATTATAATTAAACATAATATTTTATTTCTTTTCAAACGTACATGAAACAGAAATTCTGATAAACACCAAAAAATTATTTTTTAAGAAAAGACAGTAAACCTCTATATTGTTTATATTATTATATGACCTTCCTAATGAGTTGCCAAACATTAAATAATATGATAGTCGATATTTTGAAGGTTAAATTTGTTAATTGATTATTTGAATTTGCAATGAAATAAAATATTAAAAATGCCTTCAATTTTATCCATGCTTTTAAAAAAACTTCAATCAAAGTCAATTTTTAAACTTTTTGAAAATACTACTTTTAGATTTTGTACCAGTATTTTTTATTTTGGAATAATTAGTTTGAATTTTTATTTACATTTTAGATTTAACATTAAACATTGATTTAATGGTTAATATGTAGATAAATGAAATTTACTATTAAAAAAGAATTATATATTGTTTAAACTGAAATATTATTTTCGCTTATCTACTTTTTTATTATAAAATTCAAAGGAATAAAACTCATTAATTTTTTCCGAAATTCATATTAATGATCTCACGCAAATAAAATCAAAGTTTTTTATTTACATGCTCTTTGATTAATTTCTGATTGATTATTTTCTTTTAAAGTAACAATAATACGATTGTTATGACAGTAATGCTATAACAACACGTACTTGTGAGACAAGTTCAATAATTTTACATTTATAATTATTCAGCAAGGATTTAAAAAATGATTTATTCATAAACATTTAATGTTAAAATTGTATCAGCACTAGTTGAACTTAAATATCATTGCATATTCAGTAGATCTAATGTTCTTAAAAATAAATTAATTTATTCTATTAAAATGTGTTTGATTCAATTAAAACTTTATTTGAAATAAACTCTTTCCATGACATTCATTAAGTTAAGCAAATTTTTGTGATTAAACTTATATTCCTTTCTTGAATCAAATTATTGAATCAAGTGAAGACTGAAATTTCTTTATTATTCTTTAAAAAATTACTAAATTCTGTTTGTATTAAAAGGTACTTTATAGACATTTTTTAAAAAAAAAATCTTATGAAAGTTAGATTTTCATGGAAGAATTAAAGCAATATGCTTTACTTAATTATAACTTTCACATCAAGCTTTTATTTGTGTTATGTGTTATAATATTTAAATGGTATTTCATTTATAGTTTCTAATTATTCTTATATTTACTACGTATTAGGAAATATTTTATACTTTCCTTCAGATTTTGTTCTGTCATTTTACTTCCACTCTAATTACATCTCTTAAAATCTTAAATCATTGTTCTTCAGACTTTAATCATTAATATAAAGCATAATTTATTTATTGTAACATATATAGTGAATATTAAGCTAAATGTATGCAAAGTCCTTATGCATATAGTTAAATGTATGCAAATAGTTAAATCCCCTTATTTTAAGCAAAATTAAATTTTCAAAATGCATAATAATCTCATTATTCGATATCACTCATAGGAAACGGCTAAATGATTTCATCTTTTACATAGATTACTTCAAACACCAAGATATATTCATTTTAATATTTGGTATTCATGTGTGTGTTAAGCTACTAAAATATTGATGTTAATAAATCACATTATATTTTACTAGCTATTATATTACATTGTTATAATTTCTTCAGTCTGTTTATATACCTATTAGTTGATGTTAAAAGAAATATTTTAAAAATTCGTTTGTAAACCTTGTTAAAGTGTTTAGTATTTTTAAATTTTTCATACTGATGATTTTAAATTAAGACATTCATTAATGGTAAAATACAGTACCACAAGTTGATTACTAGAAGAAAAAAATCATCATATTATATTTTAATAAAATCATCCTTGCTTTTGATGCTATATGAAAAGGCAGTTTCATTTTGATCTCAGTAAATTATATAATATTAAATTGGTTTTTAAATCCTTGTAATATAGATATTAAAGTAATTTAATTACTTAATTATATGCATATACTTATCATATAAATCCAAAGCACTACGATAAAATATTCATAAAATATTATCACATAGAAAATGCAATTTACTACATGGAAATCTAATCGATAACGCTATTAATAAGAAAAGATTCTTAAGTAGTGAAATGTTTAACTTTATTCAAAAACAAATAATATTTCCATGTATAAGAAAAGAAATACTTATAATTAGAAATATTCTTTTAAGGGAAGTAGAAGTGAAGAATTATTAGTTAATTTCATTGGATCAGTTATTTTATGGTGACATCGAAAAAATATTCCATCTGTTCTTTTCCATGATTTTTTCATTCCATTCCTTTTCAGTTTCGCAAATACTTTAAAATATACATTTCTTTCATAAAAGTTTAATAAGATGCATTTAACAGATTATGGAAACCAAAGCAAATAAAATTTAGTTATTTTTTATATTCTGACAATACAAAAGGGTATTTTAAGGTTCCAAAACATAAATGCAATATTTTTCTGCAATTTATTCTATAATAAGATGCAATTGTATGGATAAAATAAGTGAAGAAATATTGCCCTTCCATAAATACAATAAACAAAAATATTTTAAAAGGAATGTATTAACTTATAAAGATATATATTAATCATTTTATAAGAATATAACTTTCAGAATAATCAAATTGATGCGTGATTGATTATAATTGAATTCAATGTTCATGATTTTTCTGTTCATTATATAAAATCAAATTTTTATGTTATAATTTAAAAATTATTTTATAACAAAGGTTTTGAAGTGAGACTGCTTACGAAGCAATTGAATTAAGAAAATATGAATTGCGTTGTATTCAACATTAAGGAAAAAATAATAAAAATAATTAATGTTATTCTCTTTTCAAAACTATGTTATGTACTGATAATGAAAATACATGTGTTATTTTTACACAAAATATACAAATAACATAACAAGAAATGTTAAATTTAAATCTAATGAATAGTTAAACTTCATATATTTGAACATAAAAATGTAAGAAAATTTTTTCTTCCAAAATGATACCTTTTATTTGTACCCATATAAGATATCTTCTATATAATAAACTTTTAAAACAAGAATTTTGTAGTGATGAATGCGGAAATTTTTTCAGTAATTTTGTATTAGGAATATATTGTATTTATGTTCTAATATCAATTAATTAGTTAAATTTCTCCTAATATGTTAAAAAAGTTATGTTAAATAAATAGGAAACAAAAAAGGTAATGCAAATTAAATGTAAGTGGCGTATTCAATATTACTTTATTGATATATACAAAAAACATAAATCAATTTTACAGAAAAATTATCAATTTATTTTAACATAATGAACGATTTCGCTTAAAAGAAATTAAATTTACTTCTCTATAATCGATAATATATGCCATAATTTTTAAGCGGAAGAAAGTCACTAATCCACGAAAAGTTAATAATTAATAATCCTTTTATGATACATCAAAAACGATATATAAATATTTTAAAAAAAAATTATTCGTTTTTTTCAATTTATTTGCTTTTACCTTTATCAGTTTTTGTTCATGACGTATGTCAAGAATATTCATAAGGTGGTACATTGTATATATAATTTTATGTAAATAATATATATTTTATATTGAGAAAATACATTTTCTTACAATATAAAATATTCTTGGAAAATAATTATCGTTGTAAAATTTATATGCAATAATAATATGTTTCAGTATTAATCAATTACATATTTTTTAAGTATAAGTATATACATTGCATTAAATAAGCAAATTTGTCTTATATAAATGGGTTTTCCATTTTAATATTTTTAAAACAACTTCTTCCTATCATTTTCTGCGACTGCTTATGAAGAATTGTTAATTATATTGACCTATTTATATACTGATATACTGACTTATATATAAATATACTGACCTATTTTTATACAAGAATTTTCAAATCATATTCATTAATGTAAGTATAATATTTGTTAAAAATATTCTTGCCAATAGAAGATTATTTTTAGCATACCAGAAAGTAAGGAAGATTGGGAAACCTACTTTTGCAACAAAAGAGACTAACTTATATATGCCTTAGTAAATTGCTGTTGGAATTAGAAAAGACTATGTTTTTGGCAAATTAGACGAAATTCTTGCTTCCAAAAGATTAACAATAACTGGATTGTAGCAATATTATTCTTGTTGTCACAGATTATATTGTATATTTCTATGCGATATTGTTTACGAGGAAATTGTTCTCTATTGTATATATATATATATATATATATATATATATATATATATATATATATATATATATATATATATATATATATATATATATATATATATATATATATATATATATATATATATATATATATATATATATATATATATATATATATATATATATATATATATATATATATATATATATATATATATATATATATATATATATATATATATATATATATATATATATATATATATATATATATATATATATATATATATATATATATATATATATATATATATATATATATATATATATATATATATATATATATATATATATATATATATATATATATATATATATATATATATATATAATGCTTATTAGAAGTAAATATAAAGTTATCAATAAATCTTAGTTATTAATAAAAATGTTGAAAATTACCTTAACTACAAAAATATTTTAGAGATTTCTACAACAAATTAAGCAATTATAATTAATTTAATTTTTACAAGAACTATTTTTAAATTTGTAAATAAAAAATGATGTTAAGAACTCGATTTATATAAAAAAAATCCAAAAAGCTCTTAAATATTAGAAAACAATGAGAAGATAAACTTTTTCAGATATTTTGATTTAATTTAATTTTTATATATGAATGAAACAAAATGTTGAACATGTATAATCTTGTATTCAGATATATTGACAAAGCAAAATGTTTTTTTTAAATAAAATGCTCAAATCAAAATCAAATATTTTTACTTTTTAAGCATATTTTAATCATTATCTTAACAAATAGCTTTATTATATAGAATAGCACTTCCATTGGTTTAATCACATACTTTTGTGTTTAAAAAATGTGAGATTTTAATCTATGCTGTTGAATATCGTGACATGAAAACAAAATTTGAAACTTTGTATAAGCATAATTGTATAAATAGTTGTGTGATGCTTTCCGTTTTATACAGGGTGGTTAAAATTAAACACACAGTACTCAGAGGCTCATAGCTCCGGTTCTACTGAACGGATCCGAATGAAATTTAAAATATACGTTATGTAAAACATGCGCTCGAGGTTTTTGCAATAAAAAAGGTTAAAATTCTAGCCAATAGATGGCGCTGTACAGCAAAAACCATATGCAAATGAATAGCGACTGTATTCTGTATATAAAAGAGAGATGCATGGTTGAAAGGAATCATTTGTCCGCAGTGAACATGCCGCTGAACAAGAAGGAACGCGAACTGATCGTAAAACTGTTTTATCAGAATGAGAGCAATGCTTCGGCAGCTCTCCGTGCTTATCGGCGGATGAAAAACTTAAGAAGAAGTCCCATGTCCAGCAGTGCCGTTAAACGCATGATTCGGAAATTTGAAGGAACCGGTTCCCTAGATTTTGTTCCAGGAAGAGGACGACGTGCAACGCGGGCGCCAACTGTAGATGAAGTTGCAATTGCAACAGTTGCTGCAGCTGCAAGTTCTTCCAATGTGTCTGAAAGTGGACGCTCAATAGCACGACCAATGAATATTCCATGGGCAACTGTGCGTATGATTTTACTTAAAATTTTGAAGCTCTACCCGTACAAGATGCATTTCGTGCAACAGTTGAAACCTCATGACCACTCTGCACGTCTGGATTTTGCCTTGTTTTTTCTGGCGAGGATGCAAGTGGATGACAACTGGCATTCGCATATCTTATGGACAGACGAGGCTCATTTTCATTTAGATGGTGCTGTGAACACGCAGAACTGCCGCATATGGTGTTCCACTAATCCTCATGCCATGCAACAACAGCCACTACATTCCCCATACGTAACCGCATGGTGTGGCTTCAAGGCGAACTTCATTTTGGGCCCGTACTTCTTCGAGGAAGTTAGAGGGAACGGGTTTGTTCGGTGTACCGTCACCAGTAACCACTACGCTAGACTCATGGAAGAACATGTTGTCCCGGCGTTAAGGCAACGAGGCTGTTTGGCCACCACATTCTTCAAGCAAGATGGAGCAACTGCTCATACGGTGCGACGTGCGAAGACTGTGATTCAAGCTCACTTCCCTGATGAACGCGTCATCTCGTGGACTTTCCCCATTCCCTGGCCAGCAAGGTCACCAGATCTAAGCCCTTGCGACTTCTGGCTGTGGGGTTTTCTCAAAGATCGCGTCTATCAAGGAAGTGTAACTAATGAAGCAGGGTTGAAAGCGTCTATCGTACGTCACGTCTCACTAATTCATCCCGATATGTTGCGTGCGGTCATTGAACACGCGATCGTACGCTTTCAGCATATTGTTGACCGACAAGGTATGCACGTAGAGTATACGGGTGTGTAATTCAATAAACCTTCCTTTATTCTTTGAATTTTTAGTGTTATCTTTCTTCTTACGTCATTACAGCGCCATCTATTGGCGAAAATTTTAACATTTTTTATCGCATAAACCTCGAGCGTATGTTCTACATAACGTATATTTTAAATTTCATTCGGATCCGTTCAGTAGAACCAGAGCTATGAACCTCTAAGTACTGTGCGTTAAATTTTAACCACCCTGTACATTCTTCCTTTTTAGTATGTTATAATCATGAGTGTGTATTGTTTTAAGTGGATTAATAGCTACTGATATAATAGATGATTTTAGTATTTTAATTTTATAAGGAAAATATTTCAGAAAATCGTTTAAACTAAGTAACATAATCTTTACTATGTTTAAAATATTAAAAATAACTAGGGAATGTATATTTGTGCATATCACGCTCTAGTTGTAGCAAAACTTCCTGCCTAAATTCCTGCTAAGGTTGTACAAAATTAGAACATGATTTTGAACAAATAATTCTTTCCTTGGTGATTGCTTTAGAGTAAGAGTTCATTGTGATATGCAAATACACCCCACTGTCTATGTTGAATTTTTTTCTAAACGGCACATGAATTTGCGTATATAAAAATATCTGCTACATTTTTAGACAGTTAGACTATCCAAAAATTAAAATAATCGAAAGGTAACGAGTTTATATCTTTTCGTTGATATTAAACATTATTTTTATCTCAAAATATTTCTCAGTATTTTATGAATAACATATTATAGTTTTATTTTTATATTAATTAATTCTTGGTAATTGTTTTTTGTTTTTAAGCGAAATATAACCGCCTACCTTGTCTAGTGGTCAGAGCGCCTGAATGCGGATAGGGAGGTCGAGGGTTCAAATCCCAGCTCGGGCATGGATATACTTTCTATCTTTACAATCATATCTTTGTTCTTTACTTGTATGTTGTAAATAGTTGTCTACACTATATACCGGGTTCCTATGGCATGTGTGTACTGAGGAAGTCGGACTCCACACCAAATTACGGTTCAGTTGCAAAAGTGGAGCAGTGCACCCCCATGATGCCAGCGTAGCTGGCACAAGACAACAATAAGCAAAATATATTCAGAAAAACTAAAAATTTTTTCAAAATCAATTTTAATTTCCAATTTTATATTATCAGTTCAAAAAATATGCTTCGTAAAATTTCAGGAGGAATAAACTTTAGATTATATTTCAATTTTAAGAACATAATAGAAAAAATTCTTCTTAGAAACTTTAAAATTCTTTTTCATCTAAAAAGAGCTGTAATATTAGAAGTTATAAAGAAATTCTTTCGATATTTTTTCATGATTATCAATTGACTTTAAATTCAGTAATTATACATCGAATAAAATTTTTAATTAAAGATTTCATTGAAAATTATTTGAATAAATGTGAAATAGAATATATTTTTATAAATGTCGTTTCAAATGAAATTTTGATATAGCTAATTTAAAATATTTTATTTAAGGAATATAATCATTGTATTTACTTGTATTGAACAGTGCACAGATTTTCCACTGCCATAACTATTTAATATTTTACGATTTTAAGATTTTCCAAATAATTTTAGAAAAATTGAGATAAGTCTAGAGGGATAAAATTTAAATTTTATTATTTATTTATTTATGTTATTAAAGTGATTTCTAGACACATTAAGGTTATTTCAATTTTTCTATTATGTTTTAGTAGCTCTCTCTGAGAATAATATGTATTATAAGTCTTATATATTTTATTTAAATAACAAATTAAGTCAGTCAAAAATTGCCATTTTCATTGTTATAAATTTCACTTAAAATGCAAAATTTTCTAGAAGTGTTTTAAGCATATTCCCGTGAAGAATTAAAAATGAAACTAGCAAAAACTGAAAAAAAAAATAAAAATGTTAATTTGGAAAAAAATTTAGATTAGAACAAAACAAAAATAATTTATTTTACGAAAAGTAAAACATTTATAACATAACATATTTTATGCAAAACAATAAGAGTAATTTAACGTAAAAAATAAAATTTAAAGAAAAACAAATTATTTTATAAAATTGAAGCTGTTAGAACACAAAACAAAATTTAAAAAGTTATATTGCGTCTTTTTGCACCAAACATTTCTACAAATTGAATGATGTTTGCAAAAAGTTGAAAAAACGTATTGGAGATTTCTAGAAGTGTTTTAAACATATTCCCGTAAAGAATTAAAAATGAAACTAGCAAAAACTGAAAAAAAATAAAAATGTTAATTTGGAAAAAAATTTAGATTAGAACAAAACAAAAATAATTTATTTTACGAAAAGTAAAACATTTATAACATAACATATTTTATGCAAAACAATACGAGTAATTTAACGTAAAAAATAAAATTTAAAGAAAAACAAATTATTTTATAAAATTGAAGCTGTTAGAACACAAAACAAAATTTAAAAAGTTATATTGCGTCTTTTTGCACCAAACATTTCTACAAATTGAATGATGTTTGCAAAAAGTTGAAAAAACTTATTGGAGAAATATTTTTCAATGAAGAAATTGTGAAAAAATTGAATACTAAAACTTAAATAATGTAATTTATTTCAAATGATATATATATATATATTTTTGATATATAATAAAACTGAAAATAAATGAAAAGAAACTTGTTTCTCACTAGATGCAAAGAACATTGCTCTGTTTATATACTCATATAAATTATTAAATTTATTGTATACATAATTTATCGATGTTTATTAATATTTAATGCTCAGCTACATTTTAGGTATTGAAGTTGAGTTCAAGGAAATGAATCGTTTTCAAAGAGAATGTCATATTTTATTTTGAAAAATATTTGTCCCAATGGTAACATCATGTACACGCCCTAAATCTCAACGATAAAACATCCTCTAAATATTAATTCTGATAGAAGTTATTAGTTGAACGTGATCTTACTTACCCATATTTGATCTAGGATTTTCGAACCATTGATAACTTTTAGTGTAGAAATACCAAATTGTAAATGAGTAGCTGTAAGCAACTTATTTATTTATTAATAGTGAATGAAAACGTATTAAAATATGCAACCATTCTTTTAGTAAAACATTAATGAAGATGTCGAAATTTATTTCTTATGAATATTATTACAATAAATTCTACTTTAAGTTTAATTAAAAAGTTTTTGAAAGTTAGCTTGCTTTCACAAATATAGATTATTGATAGTTTAATGTAGATTTAATTTTAATATTTCTTATTTTTACTAAGCGTAAAAAATGTCTTTGAAGTTAAAAATGTTCTATGTAGCGAAAATAAATTAATTTTATAGTGATAAGTTATAAATTCAAAACACATCATATTTAACATCATAAGTAAAAATTATGTATTATAATTTTAAAATATATTTTGAAATGATCATATTTCCATCATATAACTCGGATTCCACTCATTTGGTTATAATATCATAATGCAATGAAACTCATAAAAAATTAAAAAAATGATAAATAAAGTAGATTAAAAAATAATCGTATTTAAAGAAGGTTTAAAAAAACTAAATTATTTTTTTTATCAATTTTAAAATATATTTTGGTGGTTAAAGTTAATACAATTTAACTGGTTTCTTTAGGCAATGTTTTGTAATTAGAAAAATAGCTTGATAAATTCTCTTCTCTTCAATTTGTTTATCACATTCACAACCTTTAGCTACTATATAAATGTAATAAAAATATGTAATTTTTCACTTTTTGAGACTGAAGAAGAAACAAATTCATGTGAGTACGAAAAGTGTACTATGTTTGATGACATGTTTAAAAATTTTTCTGTAAACTTATTTCAAAAATATTTTATGTATTTCTGCATTTAATACTAACAAACGTATACATCTGAGAGAAAATTAAATATGGAGATTAATACAAATTAATCTCAAATTTAAATAGAAATTTAAGAGGAACTTCCTATGAAGTTATTTTATGAAGTCCCAAATTTCATTAAATACTGATATATTATACAGAAGTTCCAAGAGTCACATGAGGATGTTCATTTAGCTTAGTCCAACATCCAATAAAATTCTGCCAATTTTTACCTGAAATGTTCTTAAGGCAACAGAAGCAAATTAAAAACTTTGATTCTCCACTTTATGTTCTTAGACATGTATTACACCTTTTGCAGATATATAATTTCAACATTAACTATCATAAAGTTATTTACTGTAAAATACCTTCCTTTTCAAATGAAAACATCAACTATTGTTTTGTAATGCTAAGATCAAATTATTTACTTATTTTCAATGAAACAAATAGTTGTAACTAAAGTGTCAAAGACGAAGAATAAGATAAATATGTGGAAATATTAAAAAATGATCATAAAATTTCTCTCAGATTACACACACAAAATTAGAACTTATATTACAATATCAAAAGACTGAAACTGAGAGAGATTAGTGCATTTTAAGAATTCATTAGCTTATATCATTATAAAAAAGTGATTTCCAATTCTAAAACAAAGTATTTTTATATTTTGTGAGCCCATTTATTTGAGCTTTCAATTTCTAAAATAATATTGGAAAACTGTCTATAGAATTGATATTATTAGAAATGAAACAGTAATCATTGCAAATACAGCATAAATACTCTTCTAAGATTTAATTATAAAAATATATTAAAAAATTAAATCATTCAATTAAAAAATTTGGTTTGTAGTCAATTCATAATACTTTGCTTTCAATTTTCAGATACTAGTATTCATAATCCTGAATGAAGTTTACGAGACTGTAGCATTGATTATTGACACTAATCAATATGCTTCAGATTATCTGCGCAATATTTTAATTATTTTTGAAATAAGATTTTGATAAACGATAAACGTCGATAGAGGATAAACTTTGATTACCAGAAAATGATATCAGATCTTTATTATATCATTTAAATATATCATATTTGAATATAAGAAAATGTACTATAAATGCTGTTTTTACTTCTGACATTTAGACAATCCAAGCTTGCTATCCCGTTGGCTATGCGAATTTAAGTCAATAATTTGCGTCTTTCGTTTTACCAGAGAAACAGGAAGGAGAAAGTATGACTCTGCTCTAAGCTCCTCAGACAGATGGCACCACCATAGTATCCACTAAATAAATTTTGACATTGACCTGAAACGGGAAAATTTTTTCTCCAGATATGGTAATGTTAACTGCTCAACAACGAACCGCGGGATTTTTGATTCCACAAAGTTAATGACCACGTATATAGCAAGTACTCGATGGGGCTTAAGTTCTTTTCCTTCTAGGTTAGTAATTGGCCGCAGCGGCCATTTTCCTTCTAGCAGCCCAATACAAAGTAGCCTTCATATGATAGTTGTCAAGCATAAGAGAATTAACGTTGTATAGAGATGGGCAAACGGTCAAATGACTAAAATTCATTGCCTCTCCTGTGAAACACAGGGGACAGTCAGGGGAGTTAAAAATGCCAATACGACAAAGATGATCTCGAAAGTAGTCATGTACACTCTGAATTCTAAAATTTGCACTAAAAATTTGTCGTGGGAGGTCCATAGGAATAGGAGTGTGTATCAGTTTAGACCACACTTTTTCTGTAGCCTCTGCTTTTTGACATTTTTTTACAAAGGCATTTGTTGTTTTGGTAATTTCGGATGAAATTCAGTTGTATGAGAGAGACAAAGATGGCTGTGGGATTAAGCATCACTGTTTTGCCAGTCGATCCACTCTTTCATTGCCAGGTATATTGCAGTGGCTGGGAATCCACTGAAAGAAAAGAATCCATCCATCATTAATAAGTTTGTCAATTTGTATTTTTGTTTGTTCTCCGCGTTTTAATTGACAAGCCTGAAAGGAGCAGAGTGAGAGGATGGCTGCCTGCGAGTCGACAAGGAAGACTGCATGATTGAGAGAAGTATTACAGGTAAAAATTTGGAAAGTTGCCTGTTTAATTGCCTCGATCTCAGCCTCGAAATTTGTGGCATTCATACCAAAAGGGCATGAGCCCTGAAATGAATTTGTTCAGTACCAGCCTGCACCGGAGGTACAGTCCTCCTGGGAGGAGCCATCAGTATATATATGGAGCCATTTATTTTTTGGAAATCTATTCGCAATAGTTTCAAGAGCATAGGCTCGAAGAGATTCAGTGATTGTGTCATTTTTTCCTTGTAGGGTGCCAATAGAGAGACTTATAGTTGGGATTCTAAAATTTGGTGGGAATCTCTCACCAAAACAAAAAGGGTGGCAAGAAAAATGACTTAGGCCGTATTTAGTCGTCAGGTCTTCTGCTCTCTTGAAGAAAGATTGATGATTTTTCAGCCTATTTTATGCTTGAGTGAGGTTTTGCCAGTGATGGACAGGAAGTCTTCTACACTTTTCAAACTGTTTAAATAGCTGCCTTTCTCTACGAAACCCAAGAGGTTCAAGACCAGTTTGAATCTCTAATACAGTGATGAGTGTAGAGCAAGCAGCAGAAGTAATATAAGTTTCAGGGCTTTTTTTTTGGACTTTGTCAACTCTGTCACAACAACTGGCTGAGGCAGTGGCCAGTAGTTCACCACCATAATCTAAGATTGGTCTAACATTGGTTTTATAGGCAGTGGTCAGGACATCTGGTGATGAACAACAAGTAACACCCGAGAATCATTTAAGGAGACCAAGTCAAGCCTCACCTTTCCTTGCAGTCTCCTCAGCATGCTTTCTCCATAGTAATTTCTTATCAAAGTGAGTGCAAAGATATCGGAAATGATCCCGCCTGGAAAGATCCCGATCACCATATTTGATGGATATTTGGTGCTCTTTTGTAGATAGTGTGAAAAGTTGGTAGACTATTTTTTCAGAGTTTACAGTCATATAGTTATTCTTGCACCAATTACCAAGCAAGATCATGGCTCTATTAATACTGTTATTAACAGTATTAACAACTTTATGGGTTGAGAATATAACAACGTTATTTGAAAAGGCAAGGCAACGAATTCCAGGCAAAATCTGGAGCTTTTCAATGAGGTCATTAATCATGATGGTGAACAAGGAGTAGCTAGAGCTACCACCCTGTGGTAAACCATTTCTCATTTGGACAAACCTAGAAAAAGTGAAATTATATTTGACCTTTGCTTGTCTTTGGCATAGAAAGAATTTGAATCAATTTAACATAAGTCCCAAGATACCAATATTTTGTATCTTATTGATTAGTTTTCTTAACCAGACAGAGTCATAGGCAGATTTAAAATCAATGAATACAGCAATGGTGGATTCCTTACAATAGAAACCATCCTTAAAACACTGGGAAAGAAAAGCTGCTTGATCAATAGTTCCACGTTTTTTACGGAAACCAGCTTGAAGGTCCGAGATTTTATTTTTGGTTTCCAAGAAATAAGTTAGTTGGTTTACGATCATACGTTTCATTAGCTTGCAGCAAGCATTAGTCAAAGATATGGGTCTGTAACTCAATGGATCAGCAGGATCTTTATGTGGTTTCAAAATCAGGACAATAACTGCTTTCCTCCATTCTGCAGGTACAAAAGTTTTCCAAATAATATTGAAGAAAAGAAGAAGAGTGAACACTGCATTGCCCCCTAAATGAAGGAAGAAGTCAGCAGGGAGGTCATTTGGAACAGCACCTCTTCCAGGCCTTGTCTCTTTCATTGCTTTGCGAAGTTCATCAATTGTTAAATCACTATTAAAAAGGATATCATCATCATGATTCAAACATCCCATAGAAAAATGCAGATTTTGTTCCTTTGTTTTATCCCTGGGGAATCTGCAGACAGAAGCATAATGTTCGGCCAGTGCCAGGGCTTTTTCACCATTAGTGTTGATTGCTTCCTATTCATAAAAAGGGGTTCGTCTAAGTCAGAAAAGCTTTCATTGTTTAAAATTGAAAGAAATCTGTGGGCACAAATGCCGTCCCTTCTAAATCAAATTTTGAGGCAAAGTCTTTAAAATAGTCTCTTTTCGTGAGTTTAATGGCTCTCTTCAAAACAGCTTGAGCACGTCTGAGGGCGATGTTGTCAGCATTATCACCAGTAAGCTCTGCTTTTTGACGCGCATTATTTCTCTCAGCCTTGAGAGAAGCCAGTTCCTCAGTCCAAAAAGGTTTAAAACTCTTGACTCTGCTTCTAGGAATCGTCTCGAGAGCAATAATTTGAATAGCCTCTGAAAAGGCTTCGAAGCATTATTGATATTTTCTTCATCAATGAGGTCAGGAGTCAAAACAGTGTCCGTCAGGAGAGAAAAACGCTGCCAGTCAGCCTTTTTGAGGTTCCATCTAGGGAGAGAGTCCAGGGTCGGACCAGAAGAAAATGGCCCACAAAAGCGCTTCACACAGAGAATTTTGTGTCCATACCCTGTGCAAGATTCCAATAGGTTCAATGATATCTTAGGGGCAATTTTGAGTGTGCCAAGGCAAGGTCGGAGTTGGTTTTTTCCCCTTTAAAAAAGATAAAAGTGTGGCCACTGCACCGCAATAAAGACATAGGAAAAGAGTCAAGGAAATCCTCAAGAGCTTTACCCAGTGGGTCTGTTTCACCCATGGGTCTTAAGTGGCATTTCGAATCGAATCCCACCTTTCCAGAAGGAAGGGCGATACCCTAATCTCTTGGCTACCACGGGTGTACAATAAGTTAACTTTTTAAATATTAATTGATATCGCATTACAGATATTTTGTGAGAATTTATAAGTTTTGCATATTATTAAATTATTTTAGACACAATGTAATGAAAATTTATCTCAATGAAGATGTCCCGTAAATGACTTTCATTAAATGACAAAGACATCAGAAATAAGTATTTCTGTACTTCATGTAATTCAGAGCAAATATAAGACAATCCATTTCTTAAAGCATATTTCTATGATTTATGATTTTTCTATGAAAACTGAGACATGAAAATTTTGTAAATGTATTAATATCTCCCCATGAATGTGTTCACTAAAATATACCAAACAAATAATCTGCTGAGACATTTTTCAATTATTATCACAACTCAAAACGTTATTTATTTTAATATAAAATCATTAAAGTTTAATTTTATTTGAAACTTCCATTTACTTATAAGAAAAGTTTAAAAAAAGTCTGCTCAATTATATTTGTTGCTATACTATGTATAGCAACAAATAAGCTATGTATATATATATATATATATATATATATATATATATATATATATATATATATATATATATATATATATATATATATATATATATATATATATATATATATATATATATATATATATATATATATATATATATATATATATATATATATATATATATATATATATATATATATATATATATATATAAACAATTGAATGAATAACATATATTATAATATAAAGAAGGTTTAGAATTCCTAAGTTATTGCCTGATTTTTTAATATTATTTAAAAATAATAAGGTGTATGCCGTAAAAAAATGAATTTTAAGATAACAAAAGATTAAGATTCAAATAAAAAGTTACATTTGATATAATATTTTAATATAATGAAAATATTAAGTATTATACTATGTTTCATTTGTTCATTTATCTGGTTTGTCAAGATATAAAACAGGATGATTTTGAAGAATCCCTGGTTGTACAGGATTTTAGTATTTATTCTATGATCGAAGTGTTGTATGCAATCAAAGGAATTATAGGCATAGATATCAATCAAATGCCAAACACTACAGGCAAAGAAGAATATGAGAAATATGAAACATTTAAAAAGAAAATGAAGAGACTTTAAAAAGATATATATATATATATATATATATATATATATATATATATATATATATATATATATTATCAACAACATTATATATTATACAGCATTTTCTCTGAAGATGAATATGTGAAGCTCAGTGGCTGACTATATAGAAATTCATGGAAAAGTCTTCAATAATAGGAAAAAGTAAGAGATTTTTCTAACAGCATAGCTTATTTGAAGCATAATGTATCATCTTGGTTGGAATTAAGCAATAAGTGACTGATAAAAAAACATTTTTATTTGTTGGTTATTGAAGATCTTTTTGTGCATAAATCTGATGGGACTGTACCACAACAAGCAACCAGAGAACCACCACTTATGGTGGCTGACACAGTTTCCCTTTCTATTACTTGTACGTTGGACAAAACATTTGCTTAAAAATAACCAATATTAGGAAATACTAAGAGCATTTAGGTTAGATAAAAACATATTAAATAATTTGTTTCTAACAAATATATTAAAGAGTATATTTAGATACCTTATTATGCCCATAAAAAAGGTCTTTAAAGTCAAAACTTTTTCAAGACTGTTTTACTAGTATTCCCATAGATAAATTAAACGATGTACTACACCTTTATTATCAGGACTGTAGAAACTTATTAAATATTAATTTTGATTACTGGAATAATTTAGTTAAAATGTGTATTTATAATAATTTTATATTTAACGGTGAAAATATTTTTATTCAAAATTGTGGAATTCCACATGGGATCCACCTTTTCTAGCACACTAGCAAATTTATTTTTATATTATTTTAAAAAAAACTTCTTTTATCAATATCCTTTTGCTTTTCGATACATAGATGATTTCATTATTTTCAACTATTTAAACTTTGAAGATATTTCTAAAACTATTTACCCTGAAGAACTTTCTCTAATTAAAACTAATTTATGTGAAACTAAAACAGAATATCTGGATTTATTTATCACTATTGATAATTCCACTACATATATAGACATTTTCGACAAAACTAATCAGTTTAATTTTCATATTAATAAGTTAATTTAATGGAACTCCAATATTTCCTTAAAAATATACAGAAACATTATAATTAATGAGCTTAATCGCATTTATATAATCTGTAACAATTATGAATATACTAAAAATCAAATTAAACGCTTAATAGCTCACCTAAAAAATAACAATATTCCAATTAATTTTATTTTAAAATATGTAGGAAGTAGGGAATCGCTTGTAAGATTGAAGTAATGCTTAGTTTTTGTAACTACAGTAACCCAAGCATTGAAGTTCTTACAAGAATCCTGAAAATACCTACATATATACACTTTATTTTATACATAACTAAAACTTAAATCCCCTTTAATACACTTTAACTTTTTAAACCATTTTAACTTTTTGAATTTTATTACTTCTGGCAATATTTCTTCATTCGAAATTTCAAGTTTACTTTTGGCAACTTCCTACTATTCTCATACATTAATTCAATCTGATTTACTGGCTTTTATATTTTGTATTTTCTACTGTATGTATATTTTACTGTATGTATTTTTCTACTATTGTGAGTATTTTTTACAGTATGTATTTTTCTACTAATGTGAGTATTTTCATCTATAGTGAGTATTTTTTTCTGCATATATATTTATCTTTTCTACATATATATTTAGTCTAATTTTTAATTAAGTTCTTTTAATACGAACACTCTTCGGGGGAATTGCTTGAAGATTTTTAGACATTTGTCCTTCGAGCATGTCAGAAAAGAGTGTTCATTTTTGCATAGCTGACCATCTTCCTCCTGATGAAGACATGGTCCCTATGCCTTCTTGTCTTTTGCTTCATATACTTTAGTATCTTTCCAATTTTATATTTCTGATTTTACTTTTTTTCATGTTTTATCTTATTTATATAGGCAAATCTCTCCTTAGCTGCTTTTGCGCTGGCTAGATTTCCTATTATGCATTGTAGTTACAACATTATATTTTTAGCAATGTATTTATTACTTTATATTCATATATGTCTTTTCTTTATATTAATATATATATATATATATATATATATATATATATATATATATATATATATATATATATATATATATATATATATATATATATATATATATATATATATATATATATATATATATATATATATATATATATATATATATATATATATATATATATATATATATATATATATATATATATATATATATATATATGCCAGATGCAGTGGAAATGTATTACATTGTGTCATGCATTTATAATTGTATATGTATATAACATTGTTTCGAAATTATCATTTGATGTATACTTATTATTTTCCATACCAAGACAACACATAAGGTCTACATTTTAATATCATATCAAAGTGCTTAATTAACAAATATTTAATTTATACGAGATTCATTCTTTTGATCTATGTTAAAGTTGCCCTTTATCTCTTGAACATATTAATATAAATATAAATAAATTATTATCAATTTGCATAATTAGGGAAAAATTTATAATATGAGATTTTAGTGCAGCCATCTGTCATATGTTTCAACAATGTCTCGGCTCATGAACAAAAGAAAAAAATACTGGCTGGAATTGCTAGAAGTTATTATGAAACGAATTATTCACCCTTAACAAAAATAAGAAATGAAAGCCATTTTTCTTTCACAGGTCATCAACCAGTATGCCTGAGTTTGTTGATGCTTTTGGACATAGTCCACTTAAATATCTTTTTCGTCTAAAAAAGTAAAATGCAACATTCCTCTTTGGATGACACATTTGATGCATCTAATGTAAAAAGAAGTTGAAAGAGAAGCACTTTTACTAGAAAAAGGAATAAAATATATCAATAATCTTTAAGTATTTCTAGATAGACGGAAAGAAAAGCACATTACAGAGTAAAAGCGATAAATAATATTAAAATGAAACTACATAGAAAGCTGCAGCAATTTTATATTAAAATAAAATTGCACTTATTTCTTGAGATTCGAGTTTCGTATTTGAGACTAAGAGTAAAAAATAACGTAGATAAAAATAGCATTGCCCTTTAATAAAAATTTAATATATGGAAAAACATTTGGAAGAATAAATAATGTAATCTGGTATATTTAAGAGGTTTATAAAATGTAAAATAAAATTTCTTTTATGATAAACAAATAAGTTATTTAATATTACTTAATAATTAGTAGTAGTTAAACAAATCTGTGTGAGTATGCTGAGAAATTTATCTTGGTTAATGAGTAGATACATTAAAAATACATGAATTAATTATTCATCATAAATTTCCGCTATGCTCTTTTATTAAAAATAGATCCTAAAGTTTTAGAATACTTATTTGTGATAATATTGAGATGCATAAAGTATTTACTTTATGCTTACCTTATCTAATCATCAATAAAGTATCTATCTGTTTATTTAAGAATTACACAGATTTTAAGGAAACAATATGAAAGCTAAAACAATTTCTGGGTTTTTCGAATGATTTTTTATTTTTCAGGAAAATTTTTATTCTCAGGAAAATAGTAATAGAAAAATGTTGCTGATTACTTGAAAT
The DNA here is from genome assembly GCA_037975125.1 of Latrodectus hesperus. Taxonomy (NCBI): domain Eukaryota; kingdom Metazoa; phylum Arthropoda; class Arachnida; order Araneae; family Theridiidae; genus Latrodectus; species Latrodectus hesperus. Next base: position 41,416,998 of record CM075861.1, on the reverse strand, counting down.
GGTTGAAAGTTTTCAACTAGTATTTTTAGATATTGAAGAAAAAATGCATTATATTAATCGAAAAATTAGGTTTTGTGATATAGTTATGCACTCATTTTGAGATTTATATTACTTTAAGAGTATACATCATGCTAATGCAAAGTTGCTTATTTTTTTGTTTGTACAAATACTGATTTCTTTATTTTAATTAAATTTTATCTAAAAAACTATATGTATGTGTAATATATTTATAAAATAATATATATGAGCATCAATTGAATAAAGTCATGAGAAAAATTCACTAAATCAGAAATATGAAAGCAGGATTAATTTTTAAAGAATATTTCAGGTTAAAAGTTTATTTTTCTGAAGCAAAAAAAAAATGAGGAACGTTATCTTAAAGGCTGATTCCTAATAGTTGTGAAAAGAAAAAAATTGAGTAATTTCACAACATGAGAATAATAATTAATAAAATCAATATATATTACTAGACATATTTAAATTTATTTAGCAATAAACCCTTAATTTTTGTGATTTTATCTACTTAACCCTTCATTATTTTGCAGTAAGAAAAAGTGCGTCATTTTAGATTATTCTTAAAATAATTGTAAGTATTTTACTTATTAATTTTATGATATTCTGCTTCCATAATTTTTGCAATATTTTTAATTCAAATTAAAGTGGATACAATCTATATAATTAACAAACAAGTACATTTGATTTAAGTTACATAAACACATTATTTATATATTTATGAATGATACTTTGTGCAAATTTTTTTTAATAATAGTTTTGTTAACAGTTTTTTTTACAAACTATATTATCGAATTATATCTGGAATTTCTTAGATGTGTGGGAAATTTATGAATACCATTTTTTGTCCAAATTTCATGTTTTAATCTCTCTCAATCTTATCTTACACATAAGATACTTTGGAACATTAAAACTGTACAACACTTTGCATAGCGGTGAATTTGTATTCATTTTATTATGTCTTATAAATATTTTACATATTTTGAGAAGGAGTTTTGTATTTTCGTGTGTATTTCTTGCCATATGGGTAATAGTTTTGATATAGGAGTGTCTATTGTTTTTTTGTTACTTTTTAATTTGCAAATTTTGTAGGGTACAAATATTTTATCATCTTAAATAATGTAGTCATAAGAAATTGCTTGGAATTTTATTTAAATATTAAACCATTTTTAAGTGTATTCTAACAAAATACAGTTAATATATTTTTAGCAAGAATAAAACATTTTCGCACATTTTTTCATTTAACCAATACCTTAGTTCTATCAGAATAATCTATAGCTTAGTTTCCAAGGTCTGTATTTAGTAAATGCCTTCCTATGGTCTAAGAATGGATTACAAAACATTCATTTAGAGAAAGTAATTAATTGAGAATGCACTGCTAAGAATGTCATTATTTAAATTAATTTTATAATGCTGCTTTGCTTTTAAATGATTGCTCTGTGTCTCATTAAATTTCATTATTAAGAGTAAAAAAATCTTAAAAACCATTAATTTTTGTTTTTAAATTATATGCTCATAAAATTAATAAAATTACAAAAATTATGTATGCTTTAGATGTGAATGATAATATATAAATAACATAAAATCCAATGCTAGTAAAACCTTTTATCCTTATCTTAAAATTCCTTTGAAAAATATAGTAAATTACTTTTCATTTTGCCTAAAAAGTAATGTAAATCATAAGTTCAAATATCATTCAAATTTTATTTTATGATTTTATTACTTTTTACTAGAAATGTATTAGCTTGGGTCAGAGCTAAATGCTTAAGATGGTAGAAAATTCAATATGCATTTAAGTTTCAGTAACTGAGTATAAATGTTTTGTTTTCTCTTCATTAATTTAGATAAGAAAACTTTTGAATCCTTTACTTTTAAATTCTAGATATAATGTATTTCTTATTGTCTAAAAGTTTGAGTAATGATCTTGTTTTCTTCTTTACAAAATCTTTCACATAATTTCAAATTCAAGCTAGTTTCTTTGAGAATTTAAATTAATTATGAGTTTTTTTCTATATATATCAATTATTAGAAAGAAAAATACAAACTCACGATGTAAAACTCTGTGTATTTTAAAATTAATTGTTTATTTATTCATTAACTTCGTACTTTTATAACAAAAATATAATGATTTCTTCTTCAAATCTCAAGCAAAGGAAAACTTTTTGGTTGATGATTATTTTATACTGAAAGTAACGCGCATATTTATTATTGATATAGTGGAGATTATATTTTGCCGTTTTAATTACATCAAAACATTAAATATTCAGCTGTATACGTAAAATTTTACTTTAAATTGTGTGGAAATTTAAAAAATACTAATAAATATTGGGAAGTTTATTTTATTTTGAAATATTTCATAAATAATGTGTGCATGAAATAAGAATTTATTAGCATTGTCAAATATCCAATATTTAATTATTTTTTTCAAAACTTCATGAAAAGTAAATCGATTTTAAATTGTATTATGATGATAAATTGTATGATCAGATCTATGATAGAATGCTTTATTTTCCATTGGTATAACTTTCGAAATTACATAAGTTTTTAAAAACTTTTTTTAAAAGTAAGTTTTGCATTTTATAAAAATAAGATGCATTTTTATACAACTTTTAGCTTATAATTTACTTAATTATGTCTTTTGATGTAATACTTGGAAAAACCTAATTTATGTAATTATGTATATGGTACTTGAAAAAAAAATTCATACATGATTAGGATTTTCTAAATATTTTGATTGTAAAATAAATTTTCTATGAAATATAAAATTTAAAAAACATAAGTTTAAAAATAATATGAATAATTCAAAAATATTAAATACTGAAAAATGGAGAAATACATATAACATTATAATTTAAACTATGTTCTAATATAATACTGTGCTTTACTTTAAATTACGTGCATAATGTATTAGATAAACAACTCTTTACTAAAAGAAAATAATTGTAATTTGTATCCCTTTAAAATATATAACACGATTGAACGTGAAAACTTGATATCTTAAAAAGTATTCATGTGTTATTTTGATAAAATTAATAAAATAAAAAAAAATTGTGATACAACAGGCATAGTAGCAGAAGGAGTCATCATTGGTTAATCTCACTTTAAAGGTGTACACTTCTAGGTGGAGGAAGTGAGATGGCCTGGCGCTGGAAGCTAGGAATACCATACAGCCACTTCCATGGGAAACATTGTACCATCCTACACACTCACTTGAACTTACACCATCAGATTACGACCTATTCAATTACCTGGACAGTCATCTTCGTGAAAAACCAAAGAAACAGGTTTGCGACAAACACTCATGGATTTCTTTGCGTCCAAAACCTCCTAGTTTTACAGCAAGAAGATTGCACAATTGGAGACACATTGGCGGAATGTTCTGGAAACCGACGGTAATTGCTTCGAGGACAAACAATAGGCTTCACTTTCAGGTCATGTTCTGTTAGGTCATTAAAAAGGCAAAGAACTTTCTTGAATACTAAGTATAATGAACTGTATATATATGTATATATATATATATATATATATATATATATATATATATATATATATATATATATATATATATATATATATATATATATATATATATATATATATATATATATAATTCTCATTTCAAAATGGTTAATAGTATTGCACTTTTCATTAATAAGTCGGATATAAAATTCATTTAATTGTGTTTACTTGATTATTGCTTTCTATAAAATCAAAAATCAGTTGAGTTATTATAAAGTAGTTATGATACGTAAATTTACAAAATTAGTAAATTTAGTGACTTAATTTTAATTGGCGTAATTATAATAACTGAATATTTTAAATTAAATTCTTAATTTTATTTATTAATTTAACACTTCACTCTAAATACTGAATGCTGACATAAATATTAATAAAGTCTTATTAATTATGCATACTTTTCTAAGCTATTCTTAAACTGCTTACTATTATTCAAAGCAGTAAAGATATGAGATTCTTTGCGTAATGTTAATGCAAAAATACTTTATTGTCTCTTTTAATTATAAAGAAAAGTTGGTACATTATATTTATATTCAGTGGAAAACAACTTTATAAAAAAATTAGTTTTCCAAAAGAAAGCTGATTAAATTTGAAATTGTAAGGTCAAAAACCGTTTATTATTAATTTTTCCCCACTATAAATATGTAACATTATTTCTTAATAAAAATACATTATAGGTAAAATTTTCTAAGCATTTTAAAGCTTGCAAGTGATTATGAGTATATTTCTATTATTTTAATATTTGTGAATGAAATTTTTATATCAAATATTGTGTGCGATTGATAGTCAAATTGTGACAAAAATTTCATTACTAATATATTGAGCAAACAGCTGTTATTCTTAGTAAAATGAATCTAAGAATATTTTCAATATAATATTTAATTTACTAAATCCATTTATACACATCCGTAATATATTTTTTCGCAGTAAAGATTAATTTTGAAAATGCTTTCGTCGGTGATTTAAATCAGAAATATATTTTTATCTTCAAAGACTTTTTTTATATACGCTTGTCCAAGATGTGACAAAAAACAGAAAATTATTTTTTAATGAAATTTTATTAAAATTAATAAAAATTTAAAATACAACAAATAATAATTAGAGTAGATATATGGTTGTGAATAAGATTAATTGAGATTTTAAGTTAGTCATGTTTTGCAGTGATTCACTGGTACAAAAGCGTACTGAAAATTACAGTAATGGGTCACAAAATTCAATTTTTAATAATTATCTTGCTGAAAAATTGTTTGCTTCACAGCTTTCAAATTTTTCTATGGTTTAATTTAGGCTCAAGTCTCAAAATTAATTCACATATAGATCTGGTGAGAAGGTGGTTAATCTTAAGTTCGGGGCAATGCACCTTGTATCACTTTAATACCTTTTTGGCTTTCTGAACGTGTGTGAAATCATGTTGAAACATTCAGTATATATTGCCAAAATACTTTTTGGAACAGAGAAGTACATTTGAATATTTCATTCGTATATTTTTAATTTATTTTACGCTTTTATAAGCAAAAACCATACTTAAAACCACATTAATTCTGATCCAGATTATGGTAGATCTTTGTTTTTGGCAATATTATAAAGGTTTCTGAGAGGTACATACTAGATTCTACCTTTCTGCAAATTACGTTCTAAGTGGTCAGTAAAAAAAAAGGATAAATTTCTCTCAGAACTTACTTGCTATACTTCTTAATATTCTTAGGCATCTTTGGACCAGCACAAGTTTGTTTCCTTAACTCGAACTAAAGACAAAGTTTGTACTGAACTTGTAAGGATTTAGCCAAAGCTCTGTTTTTGTTATTCACCAGTCTGTTGAGTTCCTTATTTCCTTTGATGAGTGATCGTTTTTATGGTACTCTTTAATTTCATAGTATATGAACTTTTTGATAGCCTTATAATTATTAAAATGTTCCTTGTCATTTCGTCTCACAAACTTAATCGCATTCGTCTTCTTCTTGGTTGTCGACAATTATTGAGGATCACGAAAATGATTTGATATTGACTGCATTAGATTTTACATGAGGTATTTTTTGCCAACGCATATTAAAATAAGTTTTAGCGATATTATAGCATACAACAGATTCTCCCTTCTTCTTTTCTTCCTCAAAATCATATCATAACTAGTTTTACTATTAATTATTTGTAGCATCGATAAAAATTTTTAAAATCTAAGAGTAATGTGATCATTAACTTAAACTGAAAATATATGTTACTCCTTAATGCTTATACGAAAGCTCAACGAAATGATTAAATTACAAAAATCTCGATTCAGTTTTACATGATATTAAAAAAATATTAGAATCATATTATTTTTGATAAACAATTAATTATGCTGTTTTTAATCTCTATTCTTGTACTTATGGATAAAAAGTAATATAAATAATAATTTTCATGAGAAACTTTTTATGTATATTGTATTTTATTATAGGTAGAGTAAACTTACAATGATTTTAGATTATCTGTAACAATGTATTTTAAAATTATTTATTTATAAAATATATAATTTCAATATTTTGATTTTTAAAACTGTATTATTGGGCAGACTCACGCTGTTCAAATTTTATTTAAACAGTTTATCTATAATTTTTTCGGCATTTCGAATGATTAACTGGCTGAGCTATTTTAAAATAAATTTTATCAAAAATATATTTACTTAAAGTTATGTTTTTAATTTTTATGATAAACATGGTTATTTTGTTTTCAAAATAATATAATATAAATTTCTTATTTTGTTTTTGTAATACAACTCTCAGTTAAATAGAGCTTTCTTTTTGTTCCAAAAATTATGGTGAAAATTATTTTCTTCTTTGATATATTAATGAAAAAAACGTTTAATTCTTAGTAAGAATTTATAGAATTAAACGTTAAAACATGAATTCTAACTGAGATATTTTGATTATTCATAATGACATAGAATTACTTTGTTTATGTAATATAGTGTAGCAATTACATCCAAATATATTAGTTCTTTAATAAGTTATATTGATAATGAAATAAATTTTTAATTGAATGTTAATACTAACAAGGAAATATGTCAATCATATAGTTGAAAAATTATTAACCTTTATTAAATGACAGAGCACAGGGAATCATTTCTGAACAATTTTAAGTTATTAAATGTTAAAGAAATATAAATTGCTTTAAAATAAATTCTTGAAAAGTATTACATATATTGCATTACATAAAGTTTGTAAATGCATTAAATGTTTTAAGTTAAGAATAAAGAGTGAATTTTATTTCAGAAATTTTAAAGTCATACAAATTTCATCAGAAATATCTCAATAATATTTCAAATAGATTTAAATATTATAAAGATGTATCTCATTTTAAAATTTTATTGGAATATAACAATTTCATCAGTATTATGAAATTTAATATTACCATTCAGAATTATAAATATAATTAATATTTTGAAATGCTATTGAAATATTCTTTATATTTTTTACACATTTTGTAATTTTGTTTATCTTATAAAATATTAAGCAAACATTCATTCACAAATTTAATTTAGGCTATAAATTATGTTTACCTAAAATAATGATATAACAATAATGATATTGCACACAAAAATAGCTTTTCACAAAATGTGCTTGTGTAAATTCTGTATTACGTGATGTATTGAAGTACTGTGTAGTTATTATTAAAAAAGACATCAGTGCAACATTAGAAAAATTAAGTAGCATTAATTTATTTTATAATGCACAGTTTTAGTTTCATAATATTAAGTAAACTACTTTAATGTTAAGTTGAAAATATATTTTTTAACTTATCAAAAGGCAATGAAAATATTTTTTAAGAAAGTCATATTTATTTAATAAACATTAGTATTTTTTTTATAAAATATTTGTTTAAAATCAATTTTACGCTTCATATAAATCACTTAGATTTCATAATAAATCACTTAGAGTATATAATGTTCAAGCAAATGTTAAATTGTCTAATTAATATTAATAATTTATAAATTGCTATTTTTTATCTTAAAGCAATTTAGAATTAAAAAAATATGCTTAGAAAATAGTAAACTTCACAATAAAAATTTATACGTTCTGAGGTCATTGTTCGAGAAACACAAAAATTTATCTCTAAAAAACCTGGTTTTAAGAATACTTTAAAGAAAATAATTATTAGTTTTCCATTTTTGTACCACTTGTAAAAGCAACACGTGTTGTAGCAACCCTAAACGTCAAAAATTGGTATTCACATTAATTTTGCAAAGTTACTGAAACAAAAAATAATTATTAATTTCAGTACAAAGTTATTTGTAATATTTCAACACAGTTTGCTAGTTCTTAAGTTAGGAATGTGTATATTCGAGAATATTATATTTATTACAATATATACCGAATTTGGCAACCTTTATTTGATATTATTACTCGTATCTGCATTTTTAGTAAATGTGTGTTCTTCATTTGTAAAAATATTGCTTAAAATAAAACGTATATCTCCCAAACTATCTGTAAAATTAACTATTTGATGAAAGCAAATTTGAATTAAAAGAGCTAATAATGTGTTTACAAAACTAACACTTCAAAGAATTTAATTTCTAGTTTTACAATGATTGTCAGAGATTCCTAAGCAACATTTAAAAAATATACAATGAATTTATCAATCTTTTTAACATTTTCTTTAGTTAATTAGGAGTTGCTAATAAAATTTAGTAATCATTTTAAAAATAAGTTTAGAAAGTCCAAACATTTATAAATTTTTTAATCTTTAAACTTATATATAGATGTTGAAGTATAATTATCAATCAATATTTTAGTAACGGTACGTGAATAATTTAAGAAGGGTTAGGTAACAATGAATTTTGGATTAAAATAAAATTCCGGAATTGTTGAAAACAATACTACATGCTTTTGCAATTTAGTTATAGTTTATGTCGTATATTTAGGCTATGTTCTGTATTAATTCAAAACAGACACTAACAGCCAATTATAGAATTATATTTGAAGTTTGCACTCAAGTTGCAGCGATTGCTTTGCTCGACTGAAGTTAAATATATTTTCAAAATATACACCTTTTTTATCCTATGAACATCCAATATGTTTCAGGAGTTAAAGATATTTATAATATGATTTGGTCCAAAATATATTTGCCAACGGAGGTTTATATCGATGAGGATATAGAATGCTCTTCTTCAGGAGTAATTTAATATAATTTTATAAAATTTTAAAGAAATATTTGGAACCATTTAATAAATTTTAAGGATTTCCGCATTTATTTTAGGCAAAGATTTTGCACACTTTTATAAAAATTTTGAGGCGAGACGGAAATTACATTAAATATGAAATAATTCAACAGAAAGAGAGAAAAACTGTTAAATGTATTGGACTCAAACTACTAACGAATAGAAGACTTCAAAAAGGGGGGGGGGTAGTTTTTATTGACTAAAATTTCAATGATTTTGATTCCTTATTGAATAAATTGTAAATAGAATAAAAAATGGTGCTGCCGAGTATAATGTTTGTAGTATGTGATTTTATTCTGATTATTGGACCGAATTTCTCTCTCTTTATGTATATATATATATATATATATATATATATATATATATATATATATATATATATATATATATATATATATATATATATATATATATATATATATATATATATATATATATATATATATATATATATATATATATATATATATATATACATATATATATGTATGTATATATACATAAAAACAAGATATCTATATGTATTGAATTAAAGAATAATATTCTCAAGAAACATTGCATTAATAGTTCTGTAATTTCTTATAAAGATGTTATCTATGATTTCTTAACAAACAGACACACATTTGTATGGAGATATTGACTATTGTATAGTATTTTTTAAATTAACTATAAATAAGGTCAAAAAATCAATTTTCTAAGTTCTTAGAGATTTCATTAAATTCTTTTCTTCATATCTTCCTGAAACTACTGCATCTAAATATGAATTCAAATTCTTTAAAATTTCAAATAAAAAATGCATGTTAAATAATACTTTTGCATCCTCAGTTTAAAACAAGTGTATAAGATATTCAATTCTATTATTTTATGCTTAGAACTTACATGTATTAATGCTTAGAAAAAATCTGAATTTTGAAATTAATAAATTTAATTCAACTGTTCTGAAAACAAAGATTTAAGTTAATTTATAGAAAGGAAGTTGATTTATAGCAACTAACTATTTTTGAAATAAAAATAATATATTAAATTACTTCATGTAAAAGTATAAAAACTCAATATTTTCTTGATAGAATAAATTGTTCTTTAGTGATGTAACATTTTAAAACATATAAAATCCCGCATCTTTTTTAGAAGATTTTGTCTTTTACTTCTTTGTTACATTCCATTAATCTCAAATGAAATCTTTGAGCTGAATGCCAAATTCATTGGTCAAACCAATTGAATGTGTAGTTAAAATGTGTTTCGTACTTTAATGTTCTTTTTTATTCCCACTTAAATGTGTGTAAAGAACTCAAATAGATTACGTTACTTTTATGACCTATTCTTGGCTTTTGTACATACTATAAGCTTTGTAATTTATAGAATGATTTCAAATAAGTTTCTTTTATCATTAATAATAGGCTGAAATGAATAATATTATGGAACTATTTTAATATTAAAAATTAGTTTAATTTAATAATTAAGATGTTATTATTCATGTACGGCTATTTTAGTTAGTTCTTCAACCAAATATAAACTTATATTTTATATTGTAGAATATAATTGTTTCTTTACATATTATATTTCTAATGTTCTGCAATTCAATACAGAAATGCATTTTTCACTATTAAAAACTTAGAAAATTTATTTTTAATAAATGAAATCTAAAATAATGGGATTGTAATTAGTAGTTTTATTTTTATTTACTATAATTTTTGTTCTATATATTGTAAAGTTTCTTAAATTATTTTGTAGACAATATTAAATTTATGTAAGGTATATTATGAATGAAAAAAATAAAATAGCATCATTTATTTAAAATAAAATATTTAAACAAATTTGTAGTTAAAATAAAATTATTTTGTTCATATTATTATTTATGTTTAAATTAAACTAAAATAAATAACATTGATTTGCAGATTATGTATGGTTTTAAGTTAATAGGAATGAAGCTGATAATTAAATATTCAATAAAATTTATCTAAATATAAATATAACTGTATTATTATAGAGCTATATTTATTTGTTATTCAAATACAATGAAACTACTTAAAAAAGGCAAACTAATATTATTTTATTTTAGTCCTAAGCATTTAATATATTGTGCTAAATGCATATAATTTTACAAAGCTCAGCAAAATGGCTGACCCAATTTACTAGAAATATATTAAAAGATAATATTTTTATAGACTCTTTTTGCTTTTTCAGGAACATTTAAATTGCTTACATTAATTTTGGATTTCTAGAATAAATACGAAACCCATTTATTTCAAAACTATTTGTGAGCAGTATTTTCAATTTTAAAAAGTATGTCTAAGAATAATGAATAAAGGATTCCTTTAAATGGATTAAAAGAACAGTATTTAAGAATATTTGCAGTTTTAATAGAAACTTTCTAAATATGCACAGAAATGTTCGTGGTATATTTTTCAAAAATCATTTTATGTTTTCCAAAAAGAGTTTTAAAGGAAATGCATATTAAGTTCAATATTCCCTAAAATGAATTAAAATAGCATTTCTTCATATGGTGAACATTAGATTAATATTTTCTACTTCTTTTCTTCTTTTTTATGCATGTGAATTATAAGAATATTTACGTAGACAAAAAGTAATTTGTGTCGTAGTATAAAACGACATAACCAAACCATGAGAAAACAAGTGCAATAAAATAATAAATTTTTCCTTTTGGAACGGATGGGTGGTCTTGAGAAAATTTAAAGAAAGTTTATGTTTTATGATATGTTTTATATGTAAATCTGACCAGTCGGGATTGAGGGGAAGAGATTTCTGACCTATCCCACAGAAGTATATTAGGTACTATAGAACTTTGGAAAACCAATGGTGTAAAGAGGAGGAGCTAAGACAAGAATTAAAACTGCATCTAAAAAGGAGAAGACACAGAAGTCCCTCGCACTAAGAAAAGGAGTCTAGGATTGGAGATTGGAGCAAATGAGCATAATAAGAAGTTAAAAAGATTTTAGTGGTAAACAGAGTATAACTGCCTTGTGCAATGAGCCCTGTATCGACTTTCTTGAATGGAGCGGCAGATGTCCGACAAATAAATGAGGATAGGAAGAAGAGACGACTAAGTCTGAATAGAGATAGCAGAGGAAAAGGAGAAAGTTAATGAGGAATGAGCAAACCAAGTGAGATGCTGAGCAGTAAACCAAGTGAGATGTTGAAATATCAGCGGATGGAAATGCAAAGCGAAGATGCCGAGTAGAGGACGGAAAGTGGAAGAGAAAAGAGAATCATGGACACCGAAGAGCAGTGAGGTCATTGAGGATAGGAGACACCATAATGCTACTTCTAAAAGGGATGAGTCAGATCTCTCATTTCAATTCCAATCTGCTCATATTTACTTATGGTATATTATTGTGTAAATGTCATCAAAGAAATATAAAGTTATAATTTCATCAATTGTGTAATCGAGAATGTTTTGACTGTGAATGCAAATTTCCCTTGTTATTACGTTGCTAAAATAAATTATTGAGTTTTATTGTATTTGTTTCGAATTTATCTCTGTCATTCAATTATTAAAAACAAATCTGGGTTTCCTCCGAATTTTTCTAAAATTTCGGAAAATCATCACAGCATTTTCTTAGAAATGTGTAAATTTAATTATTCATTTTAATGTAGTTTAAAATTTCATTATGCTTGAGCAAAAATAAATTCTCATAAAAATAACTGAAGAAGAATGTGAATTTTTTAAGTAATATTAATGAAATATCATTTAGTTGGAGAAAAGCTGATTTTACATTAATGTAAAAGAGATATATAAAAAAGAAAAAAATATGTTATACAGGTAACACAATATTTAATTACATGAATAACATTTATTTAAGGAATATATTAATTAACGAACTTTGAATAAATAAACTTCATATAAAAATACAAATAATTTTGTCACAATTGCATTAAATTTTTGCTATGCAAAGACTTCAGTTATTATATTTCAAGTTAATCAAAAATTATAAATCATATATTTGTGTGCAAGATTTCAGTTCAAAATGAAATGGAATTTTGAATGCTAATTAGTATGTTCAGCTTTTGATAAAGCTTTCATCAATTTTCTTTGTAGTTTTTTGTATAAAATTCTGAATTAGACATTCAATATTTATTTTTTCTTTGTCATTATTTAATACAATATATATTAAGTTAATGTATCTTAAAAGTTTGTAAACTTTTTCTAAAACAATTTCAATATTTTACGTTTTAAATTATGCGCAATTACCTTTTATAAAATATTAAATTAAGAAATTTGGAGAATTTTTTATAACTATCTCATTTAAAAATTTTATATATTTATAGTTAGAGTAGATAAATGTACATATAATTTTTAAAAATAAGCAAAACTTTAAATAAATCTATTCTCTATGAATTTCGGAGCAAATACCATATATCCTGTATTAAAATTTAAAAGTGGTATTTATCAAATGTTCATGTTTGCAATTATTTAAAAAATATTTATATAAGGAGCAATTATTTAAATATTTATTAATGTGTCTGTTTCATTTTTATGGAGATATTTGTGATATTTATAATATATTTATTTTTAAATTCTTTGCGTGTTAGCAACAAACCCTTATAATGTTGAAATTTCATATTTCTATATTTCAAAATTATTTTTTGTTTTTATGGAAATTAAAATATTAACGTATCCAAAATAAGTAAATAGATATAGATCATCTAATAATTGTCTTCTAATATTTCAATATTTAATGTTAGTTCATTTGCTTACTAAATTTTAAATTAATGACACAAACCTAAAATTTGAAGTTAATAATTCGTCAATTTGAAATAAACTTAATTTTAAACACATATGCTAATATGAATTTTTTTTTCTAAACTCTAAATATTCTTGACAATCTGTTTTATCAAAATATTTTAAAAATTGATTTTTTACAATTTTCTCTTTAAGAGGTAGTAGAGTGAACCAAAGAAAACACCACTTCATAATAAGTATAATTTATTACATGAAACTATTTTTATCTGAATATATTAAACTTAAAATGAATTATTAAAGTTATTAGTCAAATGAAAAATTTTTTACTTCTTTTGAGTAAAAAGGTTTTGATATTTTATCTTAATTATATATTTTAATGTTTAATCAGAAAAATGAACTTAGCATTGAAATAATACCATCAGTGGATTTTAAAGAGAATTATATCAAAAGATATTATAATACTATTTTGTAAAATTCAAAAATTCAGCTTAATATTTTTTTCAGCTTTATGAGAAAAATTTTACTTACTTTTTCCTTAATGGTGTCTTAGGAAATACTGTTTAATAATTTTGAAACTAGAAAAAATTTCATTTATACATAATTTCATTCATATTTTTATATCATATTTTTATCATAGATTTTCAAATAAAAGTAGCTATTTTAAATAATATAAATAACAAAAGTGGAAAAACAATTGAAAAAAGAATATAGAATTTAAAATAAGAAAATCATAATTATAACAATAATGGTTGAAAAAAACAAGTAACTGCAATTTGATTCCAAGTTCTCATATTCGAAATCTAATAATGAAAATACTATGTGAAGGAATATGATTGATAATAATAATATGAAATAAGACTGCGATAAATATTTTGCTTCAGTTAAAATCTTAAGTTCTGATACAAAATGTTCTTCTACTAGCTCCAAAGTCCTTGCCAGAGTTTTACAGAAATATTTGAAGATTATATTAAACATTCCCTGACCACATATTTTTTTGACGCCTGACCATCATTACAATAAGGTTTGAGGAACGTTTGAAAAAATATCATAATAAAATGGAAAACTTTTTTTATAAAAACTTAATTTATAATTTAAAAATATAAAAACTCATATAACATGTTTTTGATTGTTCCAATGGTTAATAAAATCCAATGGTTGCAAAAGAGAATGTATTCGTATGTCTCACAAAAATTATGAATTTCTTGAGAAAGTTTTATAAAGAACATTAAAACTTGTACAAAACATATTTAAAAATCTTTTTAAATTTCAGGTATGTTTCATTAACTTCTTTATTTTTTAGTTGAAGTTAGTTTAAAAATATTAATATAAATTTTCCTTTATCACAAAATTTGCTTCTGAAAATTTACTTTTTTTTAAACTTAATTTAGGCAATGAAATTCAAAATTAATATTAAATTTATAGAAATTAAAATGTTAAGTTCTATGAATATGAATAAATTAACTTTTGTCTTATAACTTCAATTTTTTAATGATAAAAATATAAATATTTTTAAATATTTGTAATTATATTAAATTTTAATTTTTCTTTAGTAAAAGTTTTTAAATAAAAAATAATATGCAAATAGTATTAATTTTAAATGTACAAAAAAGTTTTATTGGAATCCTAAGTTGAATAATTCATAAATTCTGACTTTAATGTAGATGTGATATCATTTTACCACTAAAATATTTAATTTTTTTTAACTTCAAATGTCTTGAAAGAAAATTTGCTTTATTTTTTTGATAACTATGTATGAAAACTAAATAAAAATCATATAAGTTGTTTGAATCAAGGTGTATTACATTAATGCGTAACATTTATTTTAATTATGTAAATTTAAAAATATTTTATTAAAAAATACTTCAGAAAACAACTTAATTTAACTATTTTAAAAATGTTGAAAACATTGACAAAATATTTGATAAGAATAAAATGTTAATTTTTGAAATGCAAATATTTGACAAAGTTATTTAAATTCTTTTAAATTTTAATTTTTATGCATTAAATTGTTTTCTTTTGCAATAGAAATAGGTTTTTAAATCATCATTTTTCAGTAAAACTAAAATTAAAATTATTTCTTATTACTTCTGTACAATTTATAAGCAATAAAACCTCAAGAAGAACCTTTTCATTTTAGTGAAATTTTTTTGTCGTTTTCATTTTAGTAAAATTTGTATAATTTAGTTTATTTATTAAATTATATTTTTAAATCTAGTAAATCCTTGAAAACCTTAGAGATTTAATTGCAGTTATTTTTAAATATTTACGTTTAGTTTTTTAATGCAATGTTTAAAAAGTAAATTATTTTAAAGGTTGAAAAAAGCGAAAATAAATACCTGAAAAAGAAATTAAATCGTTTTTAAATATTTATATTATTTTGGTAAGAAATCAAATAATTTTATCAAATACATTAAAACGCAACATAAAAAGAATTATTAAATTATAACAAACATTCTTAAACCATGATTAAATTAATAAAAGTTTTACTAATTCATCTTTTTTTATTTTGAAAATATGTCAGTTCTACTTGTTCTCTGCGTAATTTAGCATAATAATTTTAATTTTTTTCGAGTATTTTTCTATGAAAATTTATTATTCTTTTCAAGAGTTACATTTTTGACACGAGTATTTTTGATATAAAAAGTATGAAATGCAAAGAAAAAAAGAATAATCTAACTTCTTAATATTCTTTTGTATTAATTTTTAAGAAAAAAATTTCAGTGTAAGATGCAAATTTAATATTTATGTAACAAAAAAATTTTAAATTTAGAATAAAATTGTATGTTTCGAAACTTCTTGAATTCTTTTTTTTATTTTTACATGATTTTTCTATATTTTTTAAATGATAAGGTGTGTTATAATTGTTTTCTTTTTTGCATAAATTCATTACTTTGTATATAATAAATTTTTGAAAAAAATAAAGACTTCATTAAACTCTGCCTATTTTATACAATTTATGGAAATTTGTTCTTTTTTTATATAGATAGATATTATATTAAATATAAATATTAAAATACAAAGCTATTTTTTATCATTTTTATTTAGAAGTTTTACAACATAAAAAGAGATCATTTTTTGAAATATATTTGCTTTTAACTATAAACTTAGTTGTTCTTATCATCTCAATATGGATATTAAATGAAATTCTATAAATGTTTTCTTATCCATCTGTACTTTATTTCATAGCCAGTTTTGGAAATCATTGTATTGTAATTAAAAAAATGATAACATCTGTGTAAAAATCTGTAATCTTGAAAAAATGTGGCTGCTAATCTTCATATCCAGGCTCTACTACACGAGATTTACGAGTATATCCACCCTCAAAATGTTAGACGAACATAGGTAAATCTAATAGGATATGATGACAAACATAGACACCTAAAATATATTCCAGAGAAGCCTTGAATAAAATGTACTAATGATAAATAAATTTAACGTTTTGTCTAACTTTTTAAGAATATTTCTATCTAACTAACATTTGCATTAAATCTCTAGGGTGTATTTAGTTTCTTGTTTCCTTTTGAAAAGAGAAAAAAGAATTACTAATTATAACTAAGTAAATATTTTTCTTCCTGCTTTTATGAAACGATTTTATTTTAAAATTTCTATTTTAGAAACAAATGTTCATTACACGTGAAAAACATTTCACTTTTTAGACGATATAATAAAATCCCTGCATATATATAGATATAATATAATTTCTGAGTTCTCAAAAGTATAAGTGAATCCAATATTTTTTGAAAATGTGATTCATACATCAAATTTTATAAAATGATTATTTATTTAACGGGCATCTTATTATAATATACAAAAATTATTGTGGAAATTTTTCAGGAAATATCCTGTTTGCTTAGAATTAACTAAATATACTGAAAATATATCTTAAAAATTATTTTTAATAATAGAGAAAAAATGAAAGAAAAGCTGAAACAGTAAAAATCTGAAGATAGATTACATTAATTTGCTAAACATTTAAGCGAAATATATATAAAGAACATGAGATATTAATTAAAAATGTTGAATTTTTGATGATAATTTAATAATGCCATAGGATTTTAAAGATATAAACTTGTTTTTTGTTTAATCTGATTATAATTTCTCTTTTTTCGGATCACATGAATAAATAGTTTAATGTAATAAATTTAATTATTTTCTTTCTTTTATTGAGAAGATTTTAAGTTTGTGAAGTTATTAGACTACCTTACTCTGCCTAATTTTAAAATACTAAACTTGACAATTTAATACCATGTGATGAGAAGCATAATTGCTGAAAGCCGTTATAAAGCTTTCCACTCCGTAAATTATCCATCCTGTAAATTGTTATCCATTCCGTAAATTAGTTTTTAGAAAAAACTTTTCATACACAATAAAGCATGTTCATTCATCGCAATATCTGAAATTCGGAAAACTCTCAAGAACCCATCCAGAGAGACATTTATTTAGAAGGTAGGAAAAAACAACATACATCTGCCATTATCCATCAGCGTCTTTAGTTAATGGCAATTTTCGTTAATAAAATATAAAATGTTTTTCCCATTAATATTTTACCTCCTTTTAGGGTCCTTGTTAACTGAGATTCTATAAAGGAATATTTTACAAATAACAAGATTTTTATTCATAGCAGATTCAACAAGATTCAAGAAATTCCTGCTGTAGAAATCAAAACTTCACAGCACCAAGTCAGCTAATACAACAGGAAACATCTTCCAAGCACAGATGTCTCTAATATCTTAGACAAATAACAGCGTCTATGCACTACAATAGCATTCGAGATTACCATAACTCAGCGTTTTCACTTCCTTTTCTCTATCGAGTAGGAGTATTTTTACCTGACTTGGCGGGAAAATTCTTTCATCAAGATTTCGGGAAGAGTTTAGGGAATCTCACTTAATGTTGGTCCTAGAGTTTTGGTGATGGATTTTTCCAGATGAAACTAATCTTTATCAAGTTGATTCTCACCAAGTTTGCCATATCACCAAATCATTATAAATGCAGTTTTAACTTATAATAAGTCTAAATTGAGCAATTGTTTCCAGAAATCTGAGTATTACTGATTTGTCTTAGATATTTTAAGATAAATTTAATTAGTGTTTTTAAATTTTAAGTAATATAAAATAATATTTTAATTATCTATAAATGTAAAAATTGATTCTTTATTCGTCGAATATTTGTGAAGGATTATATAGGAAAAGGTAGCACATTATAAAGTAAAACTTTATAATGTGCTCTTTATAATAATTAAACTTTTAATTAAACTTTATAATAAAAAAATCAGAAAGTTAGTCTCAAGTTAACCTGAAAAAAATATGGTACCATTTGAAATTTTGGTTGTAACATTAGTAATTACTTTAAAATACAATTAAATTTGATTCTCATTTTAACTCCCTGTAAAGATGCTTGTACTGCAATGTATTTAAGTTGAATACCATTCATTCTCAAAATTTTGGACTTCAGTATAAAGGAATACCCTTATATTCCTGTTACTAGGCTTGTTATTTACCAATCGGAATAAAAGAAAAGTATTTTTAACATTTTAATGTATCGTCGCAATGCATTCTTCTTTACAAAATAATTATATTAAGAATTTATCAATTTTTGAAAATAAATTATTGTTTTTTCCTATAGCAGTGCATAGTTTCACACGTTAATCACACGCCATACATTAAGACGCATATGGAAATTTAATATTGATTTCAATATTTAATAACTTCATAAGTAAAAGGAAATTTAATTCATTCGATTTATTTAAACTGCCCCGAATGAATTATAATTCTTATTAGTCATTACATGTGTGATCTCATTTCATATAATGCAAAATATCATTTTAAAGTGTTACCAATTAAATTATTTTGCAATGTATACATTTTTACTTTAAATCAATATATAAATTTAATTTTGCTAATTAAATAGTTATTTTTAAAAGATTGTAAGATTATTATGAATAAGTTCAACTCAGTGCATAAAATTATAATAAATAATGCTTCATAATGGAAAAAGAAATAGAATCAGAACAGCGGTTTAGCAGCATAAGTCACTTTATATGAAATAGTCATAAAAAGGGAATGTCACATATCTAATATTGTTTTCAGGCTTTACTGGTTTAACAGACTTTAATTTGATAACAATAAGCAATTTTTAATATTTGTCTTAATTATTTTTTCAGTTTTAAACATTACATTTATGGTACTAAGAATTATTTTGAACATAATATTTTAATTCATGAAATAGCAACCTTTTAGATTTTCTTTTAGTTTTATATACAAGTAAAAGTGATAATCATTGTGAGACTTTAATCCAACATTTCAGTAATTGTTATTATTAAAATTATTTATGTTAATGTAATAACTGTTACTTAATGAATATTAATATTAAATTTAAATACAAAGAAAAACAAATATCAGAAATAAATTTCTAATTTGGTGAATATTCGAATAGGAACTATAGCTATTCGCAACATTATTTGCTATTCATTATTTATTTACTGAAATCCATTTTTAAATTTAATGTTAGAGGATAATATTTCTTCAGAAGATCTAATAATTTCTTAAATGAAATTCAAAGAATCCACAAAACTAAAAGTATTTATTAATATTCACATGCATATAATTATGTAAAATATCATAAATGTAATTCTTCAAAATGGAAGTATTTTATGGTTAAAATACAAGTCTAATAAAATAATGTGTTTTGAAATCTGATTTAAAATTAATAATTTTAAATAACATAAAATTATGATTATTTAATTTGTTAAATTATATGTTTGAACTAATTCTACTAATTAAAATTTAATATTAGAATATATAAAGCAACAGCTATTTACAGTATAATAATAAGAATAAATGATTTATAAGATTCAAATTTATGAATGTTGGATTTTAAATTTTTCTCCTCTAAATGGGAAAGATATTTCTTGATTCCATCAAGTAATTCTAGCAGGATAATACTGTAAATAATTGCTTTATGAATCTGGTAGTTGCACTAAAAGTGTATAATTAAATATAATAGAAAATGTAACTGCTTCTAGCACATCTATTACAAATCAATAATTGCAAAGAAATGTTGGAAAAATCACAAATAAAAATATTGTTTCAAAATTATTTGATAATTTTATCATTAAGATAAAGAAATATCATTGGGAAATAAATTCTATCTTACATGGATACATTTTTAATAATTAAATTTTATCAATTTTGTAAACTTACATGGATAGATTTTTAATAATTAAATTTTATCAATTTTGTAAACTGTCCCATATTGTCTCAATAATATGCTTAATTAGAGTAACTTTTTTGAAATAACATGGAAGAATAACGGATAAAAAAAGCAAGCGATAAAAGGACTTGAGTGCTTTACATCCCCTATTACAATTCAAGAAATATTGAATTTAATGAATTGATTGTTCGGAAAGTACACTCAAAAATAATACATATTAGAAACTTTTAGACATATAATCATGTAGCTTTGAGCAATAGAGAATTATCACTTCACACACAATTATTGCTATAATTTAATAACTCTAGTAATCAAATCTTGATTGATAATGTTTGGTAAAACCTTACTGTCAATTTATAAAAAGTATAAAAGGAAGTTTTCTATTCGAATAAATAAAAATTAAGGAAATTTTGCTTGTCATTAACATTAAATAATTTCTGTGCATTTTTATTATTAAACTGATTTGATAGTGGATGATTGGAATATATTAAATATCACTATAAATTATCAAAATGGATATGCTGAATAAATTTTGCATCCAACTCAAGTAATTTCCATTAAAAGTTAATTATTTCAGACAAAGCCATTTATTTTAATTATGATTAATAGCTACATTATTTTGATGTATCATTGAAACATTTGTTTCAATAATTATTTATTTCTTGCGGACGCAATTGAAACGAATTAAAATTGAATTCAGATAAATATATGTGAAAAAAATATTGTATTCTAACTGCATTCAAACTAATTTATTTCGAGCGCATTGTTGAGAAGTATTTTTTTAATGGTATCAAGTTTTTAATTTAAAACCCTGAGAAATAAATAGAAATTTAAAAAGTATACTCTAAACTAAAATATATATTGGTTTCTATTTTATAAAGGATAAATAAATTGCAATCATTTTTTTAAATAATAATTTGAAATATAATTTATAATTTTTTTACATGGTTCGTCGACTGGAAAAATTGCTCAAGTTACTGATATTTTTAGTAATTTCTACCAGATATTTAATCGTTTCAGTTTTTTCATAAAATTGAAAAAAATCAAACCAGGCGTGTCTGTCAACCTCTAACTAAAGTCCATTTTTGCAATATATTGCATTGTAGGTAGTCGTTTAAAATAATCATTGGAACATGAAAAGTAACATAAAATACAGTGTATTACGTTATAAGTACTCTGACTCTATTTAAAATTGAATGATTTGTTGGTTGTTTTGATTTGATTGAATGATTTGTTGATTTAAAATTGAATGATTCTGTAACTGTTTTCATGCAGTATGTTTTTGTTTGAATAAAAATAATTATATTCTGCTTAAACTATAAAACGAAAATATAAACTATGACTTCTAATAAATTACAATATGTTTATTGATACAGTTCTATAACTACAATTATATTGTAAAATATCATACATTTCAGAGAGGAATTTGAATTGCCCGAAAACTTTTTATTGTGTCAGCACAAATTTTATTAAAAAAATAGTGTCATGTGATTTACCAATAAATATTAAATTGTTAGGATAACTACTGTTTATATGAATAAATTAAATTTAAGTTTAAAATGGTTTTATATTTTGTGAAAATATATAAAAATATCATTTTACAGCCTTTAAAATTTCAAATTGTTCGTAAGGATTTTTTGTTTATTAAAATGCTAAAAATTGCTACGCTTTATTTGACTAGAAGTGTCTTAAACAAATATCATTACAAGAGGGGGGAATATGATTTAAATTCAAATCATGATTTTATGTGACGATAATATAAAATAAAACGAAATATAAATACTTTAACAAAATTTATATATTTTTGTAAAAAATGCATAATTCTGTACTCCCAATATGCTTATAAAATCTTTCAAATTTATTTTATTGCTTTTATAGGGAATCTTAGTGCTACCATTTATTTGATGCTGGAGAAAATATTCTTCAACAAAAATTATCAGTGGCTGACAGTTAAAGATTCATTACATATTTACTATTCTCATATGGTCACAATCCATTATGCTAAATGAAAATATATTAATGGCGAAACATTTTAACAATTGAAGCAGGGTCTCGTAGATATCCTGCAACATATTTTTGTATTACTATTAGCGTCCAA
This sequence comes from Latrodectus hesperus, assembly GCA_037975125.1. Classification (NCBI taxonomy): domain Eukaryota; kingdom Metazoa; phylum Arthropoda; class Arachnida; order Araneae; family Theridiidae; genus Latrodectus; species Latrodectus hesperus. The sequence continues at coordinate 41,394,267 of CM075861.1, read as the reverse complement.
TCTTTTAATGTTTTTCATTCATCTTTCTTTTCATTGAACTAGACTACGACATTTATTATGGATTACAAAGAGAAGTTTTTGAAGCATTACAGCTAATATGATGCAGTTTCTATTCTTTATTGAAACTCTTTTATTATACCAGCACATTATAAAGGAGCATCAACTTATTGCGTTCCAATTTTTTTTAAAGGTTTTCTTGTGTTCTTTCAATCATATTACATTTTTTCACACAGACGTCATACAGAGTTTTTTTCACGGAAGCAATCTCTATTGTTGAATCTACAAATCTTTCTATAGCACGTATTACTGTGGCATTATTACTCATTATTATATTTTTTCTATTTCTTACATTTATTGAACATTATCAAAAATTTTGGCACTAAGAAAGGCATTTCTTCATGTGTCTCACTAACTATTAATTAAATATTTAAAATTAATGAGTTATATTCATTAGATTACTCTTAATTAATTTATGACAAATAAAGCATGTAATAATCTTTTCAAACAAAAAAATATATTTATTTATAAAAGTTGTGAATAGCTTTTTAAAAAAATGTTAATCTTTAGAAAATAAATCATTGTTTCTACCAAAAACGTTTTGGCTCTTTTACCTAATTTCATTGCATTTCAATTTTTGAAGAAAATTATTTATCCCATTCTGATCATAAGCAATAATTTTTACTGCCATTCCTCATAATAAGATTACTAATTTAATAATAAGATTACTGATTTACTTGAACACTCCACTCTTGAAAAAAAATGTTTAGTAATTTTATTACACACACCAAAATCGCTGCATCATACAAATTTATATTACTTATCATTTTATTTATCCCTCATTTGCTTTTTATGGCCATTAAATCAAATACTTTTCTTTATGTAGTATTTCTAAAATATACTTAAAGGTTGAAAATGTTACACTTTCTAGTTGATGTAGGAGCGAAAATAAACTAGTGAACAAGAAGACTATTGCAAAAGTAAATACTTTGAAAGAATAATGCAAAAGAAACTCATGGAAATATTAGTTGCCACATCTTAAATATGAAAAAAGGAATGCAATTCAAGTGTAATAGTAATAAGTTTTAGAGATCAAATACAAATGAATAATGTTCAAAATTAAATATTAATTATGTTTCACTACATTTTACAGTAATTGTTGCCATGCTTTATTATTTGTAAGTTCCTTACAATGATTACATGTACTGTATGTATTGTATATAAACAGAACTTTTATGCCTTGCATAACAGCTTTTTTGTTTTTTAGTATATTTTCATTTTAACACATTTCTTAAATTTTCCTATGAGTAAAAGCTACTTTATTAATTATTTAAACAATATTTTACTAAGAGCACTGGAAAAATGTTGCAGGTAAAACATTAATGCATTATTTTTGTTGTAAATTTTTTCAAATATAATAAATACTTATACTCCTCTGACGAAAGTAATATATTTAAGCTTGCATTTCAGTGAAACAGAAACTAAAGTCCTAGTAAATGCAGTTTTGTGAATTAACAAGAATTATGTTATAAATTTTAAATCGTTTCACATTACTTTCATTTTTTTAAAAGATAGTTAATGTAAACTCTCCAAAAAAGGTAACTTACTTGAACCATGTTTGTGCTGAAATTTACAGTTAAATACAGTAAAAGTTCCTGGTAAATGGAAGTTTCAGCTCCCTTATTTCACATAATAATGGACCAATATTATAAATATAAATGCAGCCCAGACATTATAAATGTAAAATAATTTTGAAATACATTAAAAATAATATTGTATTTTTATAGGTTATAATTTTTTAATTGAAATTCTCGATCACTTGATCATTTATAACCAATTTAATTTAGTCATTCCCCTAAGTAATTTTAAGAGACTCAATGTAGATTAATAGTGTCATGTTTTGAATCACTCAGTAAATTACAAAATGAATAAATGAATTGTCCCTTTCTGTTAAAGCTCTGAATTTAATGTAAGATATCATAATTTTCCCTGTCACAGGAACAAGGAAAGTGATTACAAGACAAACTTACTGCTAAATAAAGAATTCTTCCCAAACTATAAGAATATAACATTTTAGCATAATTCAACACAGTTGATTCAAATTAAAGTCAAACAAAAATTGCTAGCTTCTTTTGTGTTCTCTTTTTTAATTTAGCATGTTCTAACATAAGAACAACATTAGCCTAAAATAATTACCTGTATTCCAAATATCTAGGATAAAATAGTGAATAAACTTTAATACAAAATGAATTGAAAATATATTTTTTACTTTCTTATATGGGACGTAATATGATAATAGTTTAAAGTTTTATGTTAGAGTTATATAAATTAAATGGAATTTTACAAAATGTCTTCATGTGTGATTAATTTGATAAGCTTGTGTAATTATACATGAAAACTTTGGTTGTTATTAAGAGGATACGTTATAAAAAATTATTTAATAAAAATATTTTTGTGAATGATATAACAAAAAAATTACTGGATTTTCTTTATAATTTCATATCTACCTGATATAAATTCATTACTTCATCAGCGTAAGTTATTAAATGTGTTTTCAGAAAAAAATATTATTGAGGTATTAATTTAAGTTTTATTTATATATACCATATAAATTCTTTTTTTATACTTTTATATCTTTTTAATTTTAATCATTTCAAGGCATAAAATTTGAACAAAGTTTTCTATGTTTCAATTAAAAAATCAATTGATTTGATGCACTGATAAAGTGCAATGTATAATTACACTGCTTTCTTTTAAATTCCCTTTTGAAGTAAAATATACAATGAATTAGTTTCTGCCAAATAAAATTCTGTAATAAGAGTCACAAATAGGACATATATATTATAAGCAAATAAAAGACAGAAAAAAGATTAGTAAAGTATTTGGAAAATATTTTAGTGAATAGTTTTAGATATGATAAGTATTTTATTTTATTCATTAATATTTAGGAAAAATAAAAAAGAAATGTGTTTGTTTTTTCAATTAAAATATATTTTTCGATGTTATGCGATGAAAATATTTCATTTTCAATAGAAATTTTATGAGAAACATACATTTTTTTTAAATTTAAGGCCTTTAAGTTTAAAACAATAAGAAAATGTTTAGTAACATTAAGTTTACTTATTATTATGTCAAAAATGTTAGAATTATTATAATCTATTTTGACATAAGTCTATATGAATTTTCACAATTTAGGTTCTATTAAAATACATTTTTTAAGAAAAATTCTTTATTATTTATATTTCAATTTTAAAATTTTTAATTTAAGTTTGCAATTTTATTGTTATTCTAAAACCAATTAAAATTATTCTTCACATGAAGCAAACAACCAAGTTGAAACATAATAAATAAAATCGATATATAAATAGAGTAACAGCAATAGGTTTTAGATTTGAAACACTTTACCGACTACGAAAAGAGAGAAAACTTTCTGTATTTTTCTCAAAACAGTACCAATCAATACCATGCTCAGTAAATAAAACACACATGTTCAAAAAATATAATGAAATTCCAAAATGAAAAACTTGTAAATCTTTAAATCTCTTCTATTTGCGGATGTATTTTGTGCCATTAGGAAAAAAATAAGAATAAAATACAAAAATTTCACAAATTATACTCTTTTATCCTGCATACATAGTAATGTACAGGCAGGTATGTTGCAAAGAAAATGATGTTTAAGAAAAATGATATAACGTTACGAACTCTAAGAAAAGAAAGTCCTCTATATTAATAAATAAATAGAATTGATTGAAAATGGCTGGAAAACTTCAGTTACTTTTGTTAAAAATTTCGAAGAAGAAGAATTTTATTTTTTATCAATCCATGGTTGATTTTGACGTTTGGTTTTAAAAATCGTTTTCTCTGTAAGATAAAAAAAGATAATATTTGTAGTTACCTGGAAAAATGTTTTCTATCTAATAACTGAATACTAAAAAAATATTTGATGGTAGCGAGAATATTGTTTAAGAAATATATACCATTACAATCAGTTTTATTATTTTAAAAAATAGAAATCTTTATAAGAAAATTTGATTCTATATGCAAATATTTTAATTTATTTCCCGTAATCAATCATAATTTTATTTAAGGTAAGTAGTTAGAGATATTATATATTGAGATAAAAATAAATAGTGAGATAGGAATATTCACTATAAATTGGATTAATTTATTATGGAATTAAAATGTATCAATGTATGTATCAACTTAAAAACAGTAACATTTACTATAAATTGAAATAAAATGTATTTGTAATAGAAAAAAACATTTCTACATTTTATCATGCTGTAATTTTGATCTTAATATGGTAAAGATTACTTTCTTTAAGTAATTTCTATAAAAATTTCCTCTTGCTATTTATATAATCCAAAATAATCTTCCAACTCACTTTTCATAAAAAATTATCGAAATGTTAAGGCAAAAAATGTAGTTATTGTAATTTTAATCATTTTCTTACAATCGAATTTCATAGTAAAATTAACGAAATCATGAAAGCTACTAAATTTTTCATTAAAGTTAAAGATGCTTATTAAAAAACTTTTTAGAAAATTTTTAAATTACTAACTTGATTTTTATGAAAATCATAAAACATAAATCACAAAAAGTTATATGTTTTGTGATTTTACAATTTCCTCATTTCCCAAATTTTATTTAGTTCTGCTGTATTTTCTATTACTTTGACATTATGAGAAAACTTTGATTTTTGTCTATTATTAAAGCTATGGGATTTTAAATATTAAAACAAAATTGAGTTGTCTTTACGAAGGATGCATTTTTCTAGTCACAAATTACTTTTTAATCATTGAAATTTATTTCATTGCCTTTATATGTAATTTTAGGGTGTCTTTTCTTTTTTATTCCTTATAAGCAGAAAAAATATTCTCCAACAAAAGGGATTGCATTTGTCTATAATGAATATTTTGTTATATATTTATATTCTTATATATCAATATAATGCATTACATTAAATGAAAAAATGTATATAAAATAAAAAGTTTCATAAAGCAACCAACACCATCTGAAACAAGAAAACCATTTTTCTTGTAACATTCCTTCATAGCTTTGTTTCACAAAACTTTTAGTGTTTTTTATCAATCTTTAAATCATTGATCTGAGCAATTGTATGCATTGCAAATGTATGTATATAAAGTAAAATAAATGATATGATGTAGCATTGAAAAGTATTATTTATTGAAAATTTAATTTTGATAACATACTTCAAAGAAGAATTAATTCAATTCAGAGAAATTTTCAAAAGTTTCATACTTCCAATCCTACCGTTGTTGTAAATCCAGAGTTATCACACATTATTATTTTGCCTTATCAGTGGCCATAATTAAAAAAACTTCCTCTTGCTATTTATATAATCCAAAATAATCTTCCAACTCACTTTTCATAAAAAATTATTGAACTGTTAAAGGCAAAAAATGTAGTTATTATAATTTTAATCATTTTCTTACAATCGAATTTTATAGTAAAATTAACGAAATCATGAAAGCTACTAAATTTTTCATGAAAGTTAAAGATGCCTATTAAAAAAACTGTTTCGACAATTTTTAAATTACAAACTCTTGGCATAATTTAAAATGTTTTAAAATGTTTCCCGTCCATACATTATGCAGACATTTTTTTGAAAAAAGTAATAGGAAGTATTTTATAATTCTACTTTTATTGTATTGTAATATATAGTGAGCACCGACATACTGAAAATAAAAATCAATCCTAAAAACAAAACAGAAATTATTCTCACACAGATTAAAATTAATGTTTATTAAATTAAAAATTTAGTTTTTACGAAAATGCTGGAATTCAATTTATCTTAAAATATATACTTTTCATTAAGGAAAATTTAATTTATCTTATTTATTTTGTAGTGTATTTAATTTATTTTAAAATATATTTTTTTCTCTCTCTCTGTATTTAAAAATTGCGTTTATTTCTGAAAATTTAAAAATTTGATAGTAAATTTTTAATATCAAAAAAATATTTATTTTTTGTTTCAGCGAAATACTTTTTACACTTTTTATTTGATTTGATTACATTTAAATTTTTACAAAATTTAATGCATTAATATTTAGCTTAAATTATAATATTTTACAGTAATTTCTCGTAATAAGGCTTACTACTTGCTTATTTTCTCTCATTTTTTTTTTGGCTTTCAGAATCGAACCTCTAGATTTCTGGGTTCCTGGAACAGTAACCAGTGGCTCAAACGGGGTAATCCTTATGGGTAGATTGTTTCTGATCTTTTTATTACAAGATCAATTGTGCACCACATTTTATCCCAGATTATTGACCCTTCTGAGAGTCTTAACGGTGTTTATTTTCATCTGGACCTTTCTGTCTAAGTTAACAAGCAACTGGATTTCCAACTTGAAACAGTTGGCTCTGGAGAAAATCAGCGATATCCCCGTGGATGCTGTTCAATTATACACTGACGGCAGTAGACTTGATAATGGCTGTTCTGGCAGTGGCATCTAAATTAGATTTCCGGATAAAGAAATAAAAATCCAGAGAAGAAATCCAGACTTCTGCTCAGATTTTCGAAGTGAGCTTATTGCAATTCTAGAAGGTCTGGACTCCGTCATGATGCTTCCGCAGTTAAAGAATATATGGATCTTTTCTGACAGTAGAAGTGCTATTCAGCATTTGGCCGTTTGGCATCATGTGAGGGATAGTACTAGTGCAGACATCCTTAAGAAACTGAAGCATCTTTCCTATAATCATCAAGTCCACTTTCAGTGGATTCCGACCCATGTGGATTTTGCTGGTAACGAAATTGCGGACAGTTTGGCTGGCGCCGGTGTTAGCAATTTCACCATGCCTGCCGCTTTTCTTACTAACATGGAGCACTTTTCTAAATTTAGTGGAACCACCATGGCTACCTGGATTGTTTTACATTTGTATTCTTGGTACCAGGTGAGGTGTCCTGTTGGCTCCTTGGCTCGAGGCTGCAGTAGCCGCGATTAAACTGCACTTGCACGTTTTCTTAGAGGCTATCTGAAATTCTTATGAAAGCATCAAAATCACTTTAAGATTTAATCTTATTTCACTCGATTATTAATAAAAGCATAATTTTTGTAATTAAAAGATTTCAAATAAATATCATTCATTAAAAAGATCCTATAAAGTTCAAAAGTAATAAAGCATGTATAAATTAAAAATGGTAATTTACGATCACTAAAATAAGGAATTTTGCTTTCGATAATATTTGATATATTTGATTTTATATTGTTGGAGTAATTAATATTGTTCAAAAATCATGTGAAATTAAACAGATATATTGAAGGTCTACATTATAGAATTTAAATATAGATTGTAGAATTGTACACATCAATAAATTATTAAAAAGTTATCGATAAATTATTAAAGCTTCATTACATAAATTCATAATAATGAAAAATAAAATTTCAGCATAATGATAAAAACGAATAAATGAAAAAAACTGTTATGTTTTTTTATTTATATACATTAAAGTTGATTATTTATATACGTATGCTGAGCGTGTATGTTTATATATTTGTATTGGTTGCAAATTTGCTTACATGTAAGCTAGCTGAAAATTAGTACTAATGTAATTCATAACAATAAAAGTGCGTTTATTTCGATCAGTGCAACAGCTGTATTTAAAATACTAAATTTAGATTTTGTAAGGAATTATAATTTTATTTTTTAAATTGTTTTCTAATATTTTATGTGTTTATGAAACAGCTATTCATTTATGTGTCATACATTGCTTAATATAATTATCTAGAAATAAAATGCTGTTTTCTGAGAAAATGAAGCATATGCTACTTCTATAGTTCACAAAATATGTATTAAATATGAAATTAAATTTGTCAGGCATTTTAAGTAATTAAACAATATCTATCTATCTATCTATCTATCTATCTATCTATCTATCTATCTATCTATCTATATATATATATATATATATATATATATATATATATATATATATATATATATATATATATATATATATATATATATATATATATATATATATATATATATATATATATATATATATATATATATATATATATATATATATATATATATATATATATATATATATATATATATATATATATATATATATATATATATATATATATATGTTATAAATTTGTATTTTACGACATTTTAGGAATAAAACACTGGGTTTGTGTAAGTAAAAATACTTCTTCTTCCCAAAGATTTTGAGAATACCATACTTTTAGGAACTATAAACTTTGTATTCTTTTCAAAAATACTAAAGAAATATTTCGATATTCGATATAATTTTTTTTCTGTCAACAAATGTTTCATCGTCAATACTATGTAAAAATCGCACCACCAGAAACACAGCATTAAACGTTTTTCTCCTATTGCAAGATTTTTGTCAGTTCTCTTCCCTCTTTTTTCCTCTTCAAACCTACATCTTTTTTTTATCCATAAAAATATTTTTTTTAAAAAAAGTGTTGACTGTTTTTCACCTTTAAATTTTCTCTGATATTAGATACTGAAAATATCAATTTTAAAAATTGTAGCTTTGTTATTTGCTTAATACTATCAGAAATTTATTATTTTTAACAATCACTTCGCCATTTATTTTCTATATTTTAATGCTGAAACCTGCGGACATATATAAAGTTTCATGTTATTCAATTTTGCTGAATTTACGGATAAGTGTTTTGAATGAACTTTTATCAAATAGAGAAAAATATCGACAGTTTTTCCCTGAAATTGATTTAATTTGAATTTAAAAAAATTGAGCTACAAATATGTATTTTTTATTTTATGTTATTGTTTAATTTGATTGAAATTTGATTTCTTTATTTGATTATATTACATTTTTCGTATTAAAAGAATGTGCTGGTAAATAATAAGCACTGAAGTAGAATTTTACTTTTTTAATAATAATAAAAATAGAAACAAATGCTATAAGTTACTTTAATATTAAAATATTATCACACATTAAAATGCATATCTGAAAGAACAGCTTAAGCGATATAAGCTGATTTAGATATTTTACATCCTGAAACTTATTTCACAGAAAATGAGGTAACTGTTTTCTATTGAAACACATAATTACGTAAAATAGATTAAATAAAAGTGCTTGAAACTGTTCATGCTTTACTTATATGTCAGTAACATGCTTTACATATATGCTTCACATATATGTCAGTTTTTACTGTTTAGTAAAAACATGAACGAAAGTTTTAAAAATATTATTTGATCACATCATATTTCTTGGCATGTTTTGCAATTCAAGACTATTAATGCTATTAAACTATTAATTTTAACTTTTTATCGATTTTTTTATTTCGAGAGATTATTAGTATCCACATAAAATTAATAATTATTGTATTACATTCTTTCAGATTAAAAAGTAAAAATTTTTTCTTCTGCATAGATGCCACACATTATTCCTTAATTATATCTCAGTTTTTCATTATTAGGGAAAGAAGGAATATTCCAGAGTTTTTTCTCTTCTAATCAATATATTCTTTGCCGCTCTATATACACCATGGAAAAAAGCATGTACGTTACATTGTCGGAGATCTTAGAATGTATTAAAGTTATTTGAAAAGCTAAAAATTTGATTTTATTCACATAAGATATTAGCATATTAGAATAAAGGTATAATTAAGGACAAAAATATTTTTTGTGTTATGAAAATAGCTTCAAAATTACTTCTTTTATTGTATTATCAGATTTGTACAAAAATTCCTCCCAAATGTTACATAGATGAGATCTTAAATAGCCATAACACTTGTCAAATGAATTAATTTTTACTACTGAAAACAACTGAAGATTTTCAACAATAATAAAAGTTGAAACAGATTTTGAGCAGACCGAAGTAATGCTGGAGATTTTACATTTTGTTTTCAATAATTTATTAAAATGAATTGTAAATAAATAACATATTTTGCCTATTTGAATTACTATCATCAACTGTATAAATTTACATTTTCTTTCTTAACAAGGTATACTCTAGAGAATCAAAATATTACAATCATTAACCCCATTTGATATTGTTTCTAATTTAATGACGCTTAATGCTCAACGCGATGAGAAAGATACATAAATTGCCGAGGGCAATGAGAATTATCATTCTTATAATTATTTGAATGCCATTATTAATAATTAAAGATGCCATTATTGCATCTTTAATTATTCATTAAAATCTTTATTCAATCTTTTATTCATTAAAATCTTTTATTCATTATTAATTATTAAAATCTTTTATTCATCTTTAATTATTGCCATTATTGAATAATTAAAGATGAATAAAACAACAAAGAAATATAAGTGATAGACCTAAAGGAATTTTTAAAATATTTTTAAAAATTTAAGTTATTAAGAGATGGCATTATTTTATAAAGTCTGTTTAATTTATTCATAGTTTTTAACTCAAAGAACCAGAAGATTTGGCAAACTAATGATCGAAGGATTAACATTCGGATGCTCAATAAAACAGACAATTCTTTTCAATACTGCCTCAAATTTAATAAAGAAAAGTTTCTGTTAAGCTTAATTTAAATTTAAAATCTTATATATATTTGCTCTAAAAGCAGTTAGGGACCAGGAACTAAAGTAAAGTATTTTAAAAACTGGTGATACTAACAATTTTTATGTTTTACTAAATGCATGCATTGCAGTAATATTAAACATTTTGAGAAGATTTATTATTACCCAGTATTATTTAATAAAAACATGCATTTTTTTTCAATTGAATTTCTCTAAGCAATGAATAATTTCTAAAAATTTAGTCAACAAAAAATAATAATATGATTAAAATAAAAATACTTGTTTCATATGAAGAGTTATATGGAAAAATTACCCCTATAATTATAAAATAATGGAAGTTTTATCATTTTAGACAAATGAAAAAATGTTATACATATTCTAATTGATTCATTTGTATATTTGATAACCTGTGCAAATTTATACAAGCATATCTTTTTTTTCATATTTTATATAAAAAAATAAGTTTGTATATTAAATTTGAACACAAATGAAAAAAAGTATTTTTAAAATTTTTACCCTAATAATGAATACTATTATAGTATTTATATTTTTGTATCAATCAGAAAATAATGATCAAAAAACTTTCATCACTTTCCACCTGACCGATTATTTTACGCCATGTCACATTTTCTGAAGGGCGTTCGATCCGAAGTACAGAGACCAGTTAGTATCTTATTCTGTGTTCAATCTATTAGAAGAGACACTATTCCGAAAAGCTTTTATCCGCCTTCTCTACTGGTTGTCTTAACATGTCAGGATTTTGAAAGGACTTCGAATGTTTTCTTTTCTTCCACTAACAACGGCATTATTTTTCTTTCGGTAGGTCATCGTTTGTGTATTTATTTTTCGTTTACGACTATGTTATTTTAGATAGAGAAGTGGATTGTAGTCACTACCAGAATGAAAAAAAGGATCCTATCAGAAAATTATTCATGTTATAGATCAATAATGGGCATTTTATAAGGAGATAATGATAATATAGGAAATAATAGTAAATGATCTTAATTTTTAATTTTTCTGAAATTAAAAAAATATATACGCTATTGAAAGTTTTAAATGCATTTATTTCAATATAAATGAAGCAAATGGCAGCTTTACAAATATTTATTCATTTTTCTCTTGGAATGAAAGATTTGTAAATATCGACCATATTTAATTAACATATACTTCAAAAATTATAAAGTTTTCTAAAAAATAATTATAAAAGCGATAGAATGATGTAATTCGGTGCTTTAAAAAGAAAAATAGGTTTAAAATATTAATATTAATATTAAGCATTGAAATACTTATCAATTATTTTAGATTTAGCAGTAAATAATTTTTAATGGAAATTTCTTTCACAAATGCCTGTAACTCAACTTAAAATATTTAAAATTTTAATAACAATAAATTTCATAATCAGTATATTTTACTGTAAAAAATATCATAGTAGAATATTATGGTAATATATAATTTTTGATAATACATAAATTAGAATGAAAAAGTGATAGAAATTCATATTATATGTTTATTTGACAGTAGTTTACTAGAAGTCAGCTCAATAATTTTGTTCTTATTTTGTGAAACGAAAAAAGTGTTATTTATTCTATATAAAAGCAGAACTTTACATATTTATATTAGAATAATACTGATTTTTCATTAATTCCTGTGTGGAAAATATTAATTTTACTTTTTTTTAGATTTGAAAAATAAGCATGTGAAAAAAATTGCATTAACATGCGTAATATAATTGTTTGAAACTTCATTGATTCTGTTATTTCATGCTTTTGAAAAACTGTAGAAGAGGTATATACTGAAATCTAAATCAGAATAGCTAGCAAACTTGAAAAATTAAATGGAGAAGTAAAAATACTTCCATTTATTTTCAAGTTTATTATTCTGATTTGAAACTTGAAAAATAAATGGAATTTAAAATAACTGATTTGTGAGTTTTTTAGAATTTATGTATTGAACTTATCCATTTCAGAACATGTTTAGAAACTCGAAAAAATGTCCTATTATTATCATTGAAATATACTTAAATTGTATTTATAAAAACAAAAAAATGATACAAAACTAAAAAATGATGAAAATTTACTTCCTAATTTATAAATCATTTCATTGATCAATTTATACATTCTTTATATACAATACAATATACATTTACATATTTTTTTACAACAATACAATTATACATACATACAATTACAATACAATTTATCCCTTTTTATATATAACAATTCATACTTTCAAAACATTTTGGAATCATATAGAAACATTTTGTGCGAATGAATCCAGGAAATTTTTACCTTTAAATCAACTACGGGTGCTTTTTATGTATACCTACAACATGTGTGATTTTATCAATTGCGATTAAAAATATTATGAAGACGCGTTATCTATAACGTTTTTTCAACAGTTATTTTGTTCTTATATTCCGATTTTAATAGTGCTACCTATATTTAAGATCTTAAATCCATAAGTGGAATTTTTGTATTAGTAAAAATAATATACATACTTTATAACTATTTTGTATTATCAAAAGCGATGTAAATCTTATTTGTAAATAATGTAAATAAATTGAAATAACATGAATTTTCAATGAAATTTTGAATGTGAGTAAAAAGCAAACTTTAATTTTTGTCTATTTTTCATACATTCAGCCAGAAGTCTGTTACATCATTAAATTTAAATAAAAATTTTGAAGCTACTTCTGACATTTGTTTTTTTTTATTTACAGGAATTGTAAGATAAATCAATTACAAATATATGATTAATCTCATTTGAAATGATCATACATTTTCCAAAATATACATTTGTGTAAAAATTTTATATCTGAGTCTACTTAAAAATAAACGAAACATTTGGCATTAATTATTTTTTCTTTAACAATGATTGTCATATAATTCTTACTCGTATTTTTCAAATTTAATTACATTATATTTAATTTGATTCATTAGAAAAGATTCTTAAATTTATCTAGTTTACACTAAATTATAAGTACTAAAGAGATGTAAATTCAGGGATATGATATTTTCTCATTAGTTATTCATGATTTTTATTTGCGAAGAAGTAAATTTCTAAAGTATCCATCCCGACAGTTGTTAATGCAAAAATCAGGCTTGTGGCTATCAGGCCATCAAACTTGTGGCACAATGAATTCTGAAATTCTTATATATTTGACTTTATTCATTCTCAAAATTAAAGAAAAATCTTTAAAAATTTCCAAATTTTCCTTGAAAGTAGTTTTTAAGATAAAATAAACCTGCAACTGCTGCATTTTGTGCATAAGATCTTATTAGTTAATTCTTTCTGTTTTTGGTGTTTGTTTTGAGATCCTGGTTTATTTTGGCTGTGTAATGTATGAATACTCTTTACTATTTATGAAAAATATTGGATAATATTCTGTGGCGTTCTTCAATTCCTAAGGTGCCTTTATATCGTAAAAAAATATTTCCTTAGATATATAGAATTATCAGTTTTAATACTATTTTGATGGATTGCATGAACAATTTACAGATGATGAAACTATCTACACAGTCCAGTTACATTAATGTTGTAGTGGTGAGATTCTGAAATTTTAGAAAAATTCCTAGGAAACCCAGATTTGTTTTTTTAAATAATTGAATGACAGAGATGAATTCAATATAAGAATAATACAATGAAACTTAAATAATATATTTTAGTAACTTAATTACAAGAGAAATTTACATTTATAATCAAAACATTCTTGATTAAATAACTGAGATTCTAACTTAATATTTCATTTAAGACATTTACGCAATAATATAACCTAACTGAGTGTAACCAGACGGAAAAGGAACAAGAGATCAGACTCACCCCTATTAGAAGTTGTATTGTGGTGTCTCTTATTGTCAATAACTTCGCCGCTTTCCGGTGTCGATGATTCTCTTCTATCATCCACTTTCCATGCTCTACTCAGCATCTTCGCTTTGCATTTCCATCCGCTGATATCTCCACATCTCACTTGGCTTACTGCTCAGCATCTCGCTTGGCTTGCGCATTAATCATGAGCTTTCTCCTTTCTCTCTGTTATCTCTTTTCAGACTTTATCGTCTCTTCTTATCCTCATCTATTTGTCGGACATCTGCAGCTTCATTCAGGAAAGTCGGGACAGGGCTCCTACTGGACAAGGCAGTTATACTCCGCTTAAAACTAACATCTTTTTAGATTCTCATTATGCTCAATGAGGACCCAGTCCTCAATTGTGGGCTCCTTTTCTATGTCGGGCTTTTCTGGGGCTTCTGTGTGTCTTCTCCGTCTTTAGATGTAGTTTTTAACTATTCATAATTCTCGTCTTAGCTCCTCCTCTTTATAGCATTGGTTTTCCAAAGTTCTGTAGTTCCTCCTATACTTCTTTAGCATAAGTCAAAAATCTCTCCCCCTCAATCCCGACTGGTCAGATTTACATATAAAATATCATAAAACATACATTTCCTGGCAATTTTTCTCAAGAAGATCCATGCATTCCAAAAGGAAACTATTGCACTTGTCTCATTGTGCCAATTTTTATTACATCCTTTCCTTTATATTATAACAGCTTAGTTTAAAAGGAAAAGAGGAAACTCTTAAATTTAAAGTGCAATAAAAATATACATATCTATTTTCTCAGGATTTGGTTACGTCGTTTTACACTACGACTAATGTGACCACTAAGTATTTTCGATGATGACATTACATAACTAATCACTGATGGCAGAACAGTGCATTTAAACGTATATAAAGGGTATGTGAGGGCACTGAAAAACATTAGAGTCGTTGACGTAATGCAAAAACGGTCCTATTTATCCGAACGTTTCCAAAAGACAATTATCATTGACTTACGTGCGAAGGGTGGAAGCATTTCCAAACCGATGAAATTTATGATCTTTTCAAGTGTCGCCTTTGTAAAAGGGTATTCTACATGGCAAAATGGGGTTGTTTAAGATCAACGACTTGGCAAATGTTGTGCGTTACATAGTATGAATAACAGATGTGAAAGACGGCTGCGGAGATGCGTTCGGGCAAATGGAAATGCTGCCGTTGATCAACTGACATCTCAAATAAACCAAGGGGCAATTTACAGTGTCTCTGAAACTGTTGTTCTGCGAACGATATTTTTTTCCGAAGAATCATGTTTTTAAGCCCATCGGACAGATGGACGTTGGTGTATACGAAATGAAATCTCTGAGAGCAAATACCTAGCAACCACTGGATAAAACTCGATTGTATTCTGGATCATTATGTCTAGAAAATATTTTAATGAAATTCTCTGTGCTTCCGCGTTCTTTCCTTTGCACATATTTCAGAAATATAACTTTTCTTGTGCGCATATTTCAGAAATATATTCAAAGGAAAAACTGAGTTTTCAGAAATTCACAATCGATAACGTATTAAGAAGTTTATAAAATAATTACACAAATTAATATAAGATTTAATAGCAAATAAGCTTTGCAAGGTAGGTATAAGATTAAACTACTTTATAATTATGAAATATATCGTCTTGTCTGAAACTGAAAGGTTTCAGGACTGTGTCTAAATTTCATTATTATATATATTGTATAAGCAATATTTATTGTAGCAGTATTATTTTGTTACGCAACCAAAATTTATTCTTTAAGCAATTTACTTTATTGTTAATCTGTGTATAAATAGTGTGCATAGTATTGTAGTAATTTATTTATAATTTAAGAGTTAAGGCATTGGGTATCTAAATATTTGTTTAGCCATTCCACTTTTAATAAAGCAGTTTATCAATGTTTCTCAGATAGCTGAAAATATTACCAATTTTGGTTTTGAAAAACAATCATAAAGTATTAAGCTTCCAATATACACATTCATAAATTACAGCCTGTTTTTCTCAGTAAGAGTCAATATATATTAAAAACAAAATAAGATTATTTTAAATTGAACAATAATTTCATGATTTATATTTAAACCAAAATTAATTTTTTTAAACGAAACTAAGTTATTAGCCCATGCAAATAAAAATAATAACAAATTATTTATTTTATTGCACTGATAATATTTTCTGAGTTACCTGTAGTTTTTTTATGATACTACTTTTCTTAAGAAAACAAGCACATAAAATTTATAATGAAAAAATTATAGAGATTTATTATAAATATCTTGAGTAATTGAATGTTATTATTTTTGTGCTTTTCTATTATTTTTCACAAGCTCATATTACAAACATTCAAAACTAATTAAACTGCTATATATTTTAAATATAATTACTAGTGATTATTAACTGTGGTAGTTTAGATTATATGCTTTGAATGGAGTGAAAAATTATACATTATATTTATTTAAGAAACTTTAAGTTGTTTGTACAAAAAATTAATGATAGACCCATAAAAACTGATTTTTTTAAAGAATAATAATTAGATTCAAAATTATTAGTGTAGAAATAACATATGGTAATTTTTTATATTTATTGCTTGTTAACTTTTCGTGATTCAAAGCAATTACTAAACCTTAAGGTACCATGTGAAAAAAAGCATTTGATTTATTTTTAGATTAAATTGTATACTTTCAAATTATTCCAAATGTATGATGATTACTTTTATTAAAAAGAAACATTTTCTTCAGATATGCAATTCTTCAATTCAGAATTTAAGATTGTTGTGTAAGGTAAAAATATTCTAAACAAAAACATCACAGGATGCATTGATAAATTAACGATAATTTTTTTCTTTAAACATATGGATACATATTAAGATCTGAATTACCCATTTATACCTCATAAAATAAAATTCTTTACTTGACATTTTAGGTATGTAATTGTTAAATTATATACAAAATCATATTGTATTAATAATATATAAAATAGGCTCTTAATATTTCAAAAGTAAATATAATTCACATATATACAGAAATTTGTTCTGTTTCAAAAAGTAAATATAATTCACAAATATTTACTTTTTGAAACAGGACAAATTTCAAAAAAGATAAAATAACAAATTTAAAAATTAACAAATTAGTTTTTATGATATGAATTTTTTTTTGAAAAATGTAAGGAAGTATAATCATATATTGGGGCAAAATTATGTCAATTTATGGGAATTTTAAAGTCTATTTTAATTTATTAATATTATTACAACTCTGCATATAATTTAATTAATAATTCAATTGTAAAGGAAAAAAATTGGTTTATTATAAAACAAAGAATGTTAAAAAATTTCATAAAATGTAAATCAATGTTGCTTTAATCTGTAATATATTTTCAAAAAATGTTTATCTTTTTACACACTATTTGTGCTTAGAATGCATTGTTTTTCATCTTAAAAGTTTAATGCAAATTATTATATTATTTCTGTATAATCGAGATTTTATAAAAGTGTATATGACTAATTTTAACAGGCATTTAAATATAAGCTATAAGTTTTCATTAAAAGGATAAATAAAACTATTTTCATTAAGTCATTAAATTTTCATTAGTTTTTAAAAGAATTTTTTATACACAATTTAAAATTAATTTTACTCTCATAACTAACTTATTAGATTATGTTTCCGTTAAAATCTAATTCGTAAAAGTTTTCATTGAAATATGGCTGCTTTTCACAATTATACTTAATTAAACTTCCATTAAATAAAAAGCTTTCACTTTTAGCAAAAACACTTAAATTTAAAAAACGGCTAACTTATTTTCGTGTATTTAGTGATGCATTTTATTTACTTTTTACGTTTGTTGATTTCATTTAGATTGTAATCCTAATCATTTAATTAGTTACAAGATACATATCGTAATTAATAAAAACGTTAAAAGAAAAAGCTTGTTTTTAGCTAATTTTAAATTTCTGCTTAAAATGCGAATTTAAATTAATTTAATTTATTTTGTGATATTTATTGTAAATATAATGTATGTGAAATTAAATAATTTAATCTTATACTCTAAAAATTAAATTTTTCATCATATTACTATAGCTTAAAGTTATATTAAATTTTGATGAATTTAAATTTATTTCAACTTCAAACACTTAACGAGAAATAACAAGATGAATTATGATATCAGAAAATATAAAAATTAATCTTTGAAAGAGAGATTTCCCTACTAAAATAAATGTGTATGTACACTACTGGCCATTAAAATTGCTACACCAAGAAGAAATGCAAATAACAGAACGATATTTATTAGACACATACATTATTGTTGAAAGAAGAAGTGATTAGATTTACAGGAAATTAGGATGTATAGATCTTGAGAAATGAGTACCCAGAGCAGCCACCTCTGGCTGCAATAACAGCATTTATTCGCCAGCTATAGGCATGAAATCAAACAGAGATTGTATGGCACGTACGGGGATCTCAGTCCATGCAGCTTCAACACTATGCCACGGTTCATCAACAGTAGTGGATGGTGAGTGATGGCGTGCCAATCGCTCGGCAACCATTGATCACACGTTCTCAATTGGTGACAGGACAGGAGAACATGCTGGCCAGGGTAACAGTCGAACCTGTTCTGTATCAAGGAAGTTCAGAACAGTACAGGCAACATGCGGTCTTGCATTATCCTGTTGAAACAAAGTATTAGGGAGGCCTCGAAGATTAGGCAGAGCCATGGGCCTTAACACATCGGAAATGTAACGGTTGCTGTTCAAAGTACCGGTAATACGAACAAGAGGTGATCGAGACGTGAATTCAATGGCACCCCATACCATCACTCCAGCAGATGTGTCAGTATGGCGATGTCCAATTCAAGCTGGCAATGCGCGTTCTCCACGATGCCTCCAAACACGGAAGCGGCCATTATGGTCCTGTATACAGAACCGAGATTCATCTGTAAAGATGATGTGATGCCATTTCCGCGTACAGGTTCGTCGCTGATCACACCATAGAAGGCGCTCCTGTCTGTGACGCAGCGTCAATGGTAGCCGAAGCCATGGTCACCGTGCAGACAATCCATGCTGCTGCAAACGTCGTCGAACTGTTCGAGCAGAAACTTGTTGCCTTGCAAATGACTCCATTTCTCGACTCAGGGTTTGTGACGTGGCTGTACGATCCCTTGTGACCATGTGGATAAGATGTCTGTCTTCTCTGCTGTTAGTGATGGGGGTCGCTGAGATTCTGCATGACGTTCCGTATGATTGTCCTGAACCCATCGATTCCATATTCTGCTAACAATCATGGGGTATCGACCGACGCGAGCAGCAATATTACGATACGATAAACCGCAATCCCGGTAGGCTATAATCCTTCCTCGATCAAAGTCAGACACGTGCTGATAGGCATTTCTTCTTCTTATACGAGGCCTTACAACAACTTTCTTTGCCGAAAACAACGTTGAAACGGAAATTGAGTATGAGAAAACTGTTGTCAAATTTCTGGTTTTATACACATTGTAGATGTCGCTACTGTCGCTTGCTTTGTATGAATGCGCTAAAAATCTAATCATTTGCATATCACAGCAAGTTCTACCTGTCATGCAAATTTCATGTGTGTGGTGTGCAACTTTCCTGGTGTAGCAATTTTAATGGCCAGTAGTGTATTTAAAGGAAGCAAAATACACTTAATGATTCTTTAAATAATAAATACTTTTCTAAATTTATTTAATTTTTGGAATGCTACTTCACAATTATAAAGTAAAATATTGAGTAGATAATGAATTAAACTGGGGAGTTGCTTCATTTTTTATAAAAAAAAATCTATTCATAACAAAATATCATTATTTATTTTAACTTATTGTTTAAAGGAGAAAAAGAATCCCTAAAAATACTTATATTCTGTTTTGAGTTCTAAAGCAAAAATAATGAGACCAAGAAAGAACTGAAAAATATATTAGTAAGTTAAATGATTTTTTCCAAGACAATTGCAACGACTAATCAACGTATTTTTGAAGACGGATTGTTCAAGAAGAAGAAGAACGGAATGATGATGGAATGATTCAAAATGAGAATGTACAGATATTATATTTTGGTTTTTAAATTTTTAAACATGCAGTAATACTGCATTTTATAATTGAATATATGAAAATTTTGACAAAAAGTTTAAATGTTGATACCAATTAAGAAATATCTTCTTTTTAAAATTTGGTGAAAATAACTTAAAATAAAATAAACTTAAAATAAAAAGATAAATAATATTTTGATAAATTGCTTTGTTAGGTGACAAAAAATTTAAACTAAATGATTTTTTAAATATCAATAATCATTTTAGTTTTCAGAAAAAATTTTAATTAAACCTTTTTCAGAATAGATTGAACTTTTTTAAGTACACTTTAATATCAATGAATAACAGGTTTTTGTAATTAATTAAAAGTTTAACTGCATGTTTATTAAAACAATTTAAAAATAATTTGATGGATTTTGTAATTTTATATATTATTTTGCATAAATTTTGAATTAAATAAAATTGTCTTTTGTATATATTTTTGTCAAGACTATTTTGAATAAATTTTTGCATTCGATTATCCATCTATTCCCCCTCCATATGTAACTTTTTCTTAATAACACAGATAAAAATGACACAAGATTAAAGTGCAAGTACTGCAATTGAAAATTACAGACGCAGATTGCATTTGTAAAGACAATCAAATTACCCAATATGAAAGTCGTTTCTGATTTAATTATCTTAAAAATTCATAATCTAATGATAACCTTTTGAAAAGAGTAAAGCTGTCATGTAACTTCATTTTTTTGAATTGCTGTGAACTAAGATGGATGCGATTAATAACTGCGAGTGAAGAATTTTTTTTTTTTTTGATAAATGGGTGGTTAAATTTAGTTTAAGTAAGAACATCTCAAAATAAATGATAGTGAGCAAACTAAAATTTTCACTTTTTATTAAAAGAAATTTCTAAATGTGCTAGAGAAAAAATGTAAAATAAATGGCTCTGTTGATTGCTAAATTACTTCACCATTTGCATCAAATGAGCACAGGAAAGATACATTTTGGTAATATATTTAACTCATATAAAATTATAAGGATATTGTAAATTTAATGCACTAGATTAAATGTGAAAAATAATGTTATAATGAATAAATAATAATTAAGATGATAATTGTAATTAAAAATGTAATCATATAAAATTTTCACCATTAATTGTCAATTTTTTTTTATCATAAAAATTTTATCTAATAACGCAAATATAACAACAATCATTTTACGTGACAAATTATTGTAGGAATATGATTTCCCTTTCATCTAATAAATTTAAGTAAAAAGAAACTTTCACTAGCAATAATTTTTTTACTGGGATTTTTGAATTTCTTAATTAATTTTAAATATAAGTTTATTTTCTATAAAAATAATTTACTTTATATACAAAATAATGATTAGTTCAATTAAATTTTTGAAATATTTTGATTTCCTGTATATTATTCTTTTATTTTATTTTGTGCAATAAATTATTTATTTAATGCAATAATTTTTAACATGATTATTATATCAGGGACATCTGTGATTTGTGGGTTTTATTCAACAATTCGCCTTATTTTAATCTTTTGCAGTATAAATATATTATGGCAAAGGAAATATGTTTTTCTTTTCTTAAAATACATTTAGTAAGAAGTAAATATGCCACAACTGAAAGGAAGTGCTTGTGCTTTGAAATATTCTATAAGTCAAGAAATGATAAATTTCTTAAAATATTTATCTTTTATTCCTCTTTTGATCTGTTTCAAATTCTAAAATATATTTTTCTTTAAAAAAGTAAGATAACTATATTGTGTGTATATTTTATTTTAAATTTTATCCGATATTTATTTTACATCTGATATGTCGTATCATTTTTTGAGATTTTTTAATTTGAGTTTATCTTACAACATATATCAGTATTCAATTTATTCGCATACATTGTATCATTGATATTAACTTAAAAAAGACTTTCTGTTTTGTTTTCTAATTAAAGTACATTTAGAAGCTATATAGAAAAATATCTATACATATGCTTAAAGTTGACATCTGTGTATATATTATTATAGTATGAATTAAATACAAACTAAATGAATCAGAAAAACTAATTATTTTAGAAGTTTTTAACAAGATTGAAATAAAGTTGATTAAAATAAGTTAAATAGCACAAAACAGAAAGGATTCTTAAAAAATATTATATAAAAATTTATGAGAACAATGTGAAGCATTGAGAGAACAAAAAAAAAATAATTAGAACAATAATAAGATTAATAAAAATTCTAAAGAATTAGACAAATGCATTAATACACCCTACCCGACACCATCAACATAAATATTTCAATCAATTAAAATTAAGAGCAATAAAACTTTACAGTGAAAGTAAGAAATTATGAAAGTATGGATTTATTTGGCAGAGTAAATTTTGGGCTATAATAGAAAATTATTGATACAGCGAGGTTATTACTTACAACATGTGGACATGTAGTATGTATAAGAATTAAACATGTTGTAAGTAAAAGAATTAGAAGTAACTAAAAAAGGTGAGTTTTTAAAACGAAATAATAATTAACTTACCTCGATTTGCTGATAAAGCTAAATTAGTTCTTTAAAAGGCTGTTAACGGAAGATTGGAGTGTAAAATATTATTAGTTGAAGTTTTAATTAAAAGTGAAAAGCTGAAGTGTATTAAATTGTGAAGTTATTAAAGAATAAAATGAGGAAATCCAAATTCTATTGTACTAATTAAAGTTAACTAAAGTTCGTTGACATATGTGGGATAGTTAAAAAAGAATAGTTAGAAACTATAAATAATCCTCTACTAATTCGCAAGCAAACAGAAAACACACTTAATATTTCAACACTAAAATAATAAGGCTGATTATTAAGATTGATATTAGTTTTAATAGAGCAAGTCTTCAATATAAGCCATCCTTCTAAAAAAGCAATGAATAAAATTTCTTCGAGTTTTTATTGTAGAAATTTCAAAATTAATTAGTATATTAAAATCCTACACATTAAAATTGATTTTCAGATTAGTAAAATAATTTTTGAAATAAAATTATTTAAATTGAACTGGTGTTAAATTATTGGCTTGAGCTGTTTTAAAAAATTTTTGAATTGTAATGTTGCTAGTAAAATTTATTTCAGAGATTCAATAGAATTGCAACTAACAAATGTGGTTGTTCTAAGTTTAAAGAATTTCGTTTTATCATAAATGTAAAGTTTAATTTTATTATTTACATTATTTACGGTGATAAATTGAATTAATTAACTTTAAAAACATGAAAAATAAATTTAATTTTTAAAGAGCTTGGGTAAATTTCCAACGTTGCAAATTATTGATTAAGAGAAATTTAATAGACATAGATATTACACTATTTTTAATGTATTTAAGTGTTTGAAATAAAAAATTGTTATTACGATTGTATAGTTCTTATCTCATTACATTAGAACTATTTTAAGTCATGAGTAGCCCTAATTATATAATAATTTTAAAACTGTTCATAAGACCCTTAAAATTCCTTAGGTTTAATGAAGAAAATATTTATTTAATTCATTAATTATAAGAAATTATGAAATATTCAGAAAACGTTTTAAAATTGGATTTTAGTTTTGATACTATTTTGGTGGAATATATAATACGCTTTCTTAACTTTAAAATATATTTTGTTCTTAAATATAAGATATTTAAACTAGAGAGTAATTTTTATAATTCTTTAAATTTTTCATCGATTTTGCATTTGAATGAAACCTTTTGCCTTCTTTTCAAAACAAAATGAATTAAATAATTGTTGTAAATTAGATTCATGCTAAGCTACAATATAAAGATACATAATCCATCTTATAAAAATTGATGATATAGCCATTCAGGTAGTATATTTTTCTATTTATTGAAACGTATTAAGAAAATAAGATATCTAGATGGTTTAATATGATATAAAATATTCTAAGGAGACCTATTTAAAGTTATTTTAAGAATAAATGTGAATTTATTTTGGAATATTTTTGGATGTATGAATTGTTAAAAGCTTAGATCTTTTTGATACATTTAATAAACATGATATACAATAAAATACTTTCAAAACTTATTAAAATTTTATTAAAAAAGATTATTTTTAAATATTCTGATTCTGCAAATAACATCGAAAAATTTAATTAATATATTAACTGCATTATTAATATAATCTTATTAAAATGAAAAATGTTTGTTTGATATAGATATTTTTTTAAAATAATTTAATTTGGTAATATAGATTTCGTTAATTTGCAAAATTAAATGTAGGATTAATTTGAGGAAGAAGAAGGAACGTGTATGAAACTATTAAAATCTGTTATTAAAACATATGTGTCTACTGAACCATAAAAAAATATTTAAAGTACTGAATCAATATTTTTTTAAGAAAAAAAAATTGAAGCTTTTAAATAAATAAATTTCTTGACCTCTTTTTCACACATTTTCCTTTTTTTAAATGTAAGAAACAAGAATACATTAGGCATGAACAATATGAATTCGGTAGCATATTAAAATTATTGAAAAAAATATTTGAAGCCTTCTTTACATTAAGACCCTCTTAATATTTGAAGCCAAAATACACTTATGTAAGTGTTTTATGGTGTTCAAGTAAGTATATTTTTTCTAAACATGATGGTCCGGAAATTATAAACAATGTATTTCAACAAACAATTTTCAATGTTATGAGTATGATAAGGATTTCTATAACGCTCTTATTTTCATAAAAAATGTATTTACAAATAAATAACTCATTCTAAATTTACTTTTGAAATTAATTAAACTAGATCCAACACTCTTAATGCACAATTAATTTTAAATAATTGTATATTTTTTTTATCCTGAAGCAGGAAATTATTTAAATTTTAAAATTCTTTTGAAAAAGCATTTGTATGTACTATTTTCTGCAAAACATTTTTATAATGTATTAATATTATTTTTACTTAAAATATATATTATCTATTTGGTAATCTTTCAAATAATTAAAAACATACTTTTGATTAAAAAGTCTGAATAAATGCACAGTTTTATTTAAAATATTATGTCACCACAAAATTTTTCTATAAATAATTTAATTACAAAAATAATACTGAATTGTTATTTTATCACAAATGACACGATAAAAAGCATTTCGATTGTTTTATGTTAGATAATTATCAATTCAGTTCAATATTACACACAATGACAGCTTAAATATATATTATTGTAGCAATCAATTTTCTAATAGAAGTCTTATAAATAATTTTTCTCATCATGTGCTGTTTAATACAATTTCGAAGAAAAATTAGAAAAGATCGCAAAGTAAGATTTCCGTATATTTTCTGTTTACTTTAGAGGAAAATTCAGGTTAAATTGATTGAGTGGAAAATTCATAAGTTTACTTTCTTAATTAATGCATTCAGTTACAACTAATTTCAGACTCAAATTGCTAATAACATTGAACACTTGAGAGATAACTAATTGGATCATTCATTAGAAGTAGTTGAAATTAACCTTGCCTGTTAACTTCTCATACAAATAGAGTCAATGTTTCAGGAATAACTTTTCTAATTATTCCATAGGTAAAGCTTTTCTATATGTTGTGTTTTAATTAAAACAAGAAAACAAGTTCTTAAAATAATTCTATGCTTTTAATATAAGCTTTCAAAATTCTTTTATTCTTTTGTTGTTAAAATTAAGTCATTTTGTACGGTGACTTGGTAATGAGAAAATTTCTTCTTAATAAGTTAATTAAGTTTAAAGATATTTAATAGACACGATTATAACGCAATAACATGTATTAACCTGCTCATTGTAAATATGTTATAATATACACTGTATTAAATACTATAATCATAAAAATATCATGTTATCAAAAAAATCTGTACACGCAATACTTAATTTATAGGAACAGTTATTATGAAATGTCCATTATACCAATTCATTAATATATATGTGTAAATGTAGATTTAAATTAATGAGGTATATTTCTTAAACCACATTGAATATTTTTGGAAATCATTCTGTACATAATGAAGGAAATATTTAAAATTGTACTAATGAGTAAAATAAAAATTAAAAAAACTAAAAATTTAAAGCTATAAATAAAGATATTTATTTAATTATAAAAGGAGTTTGGAAATTTACTCAAAATTGCCTAGGATCGTATCAAATAACACTACAATTTTGTGGATCACTTTATTAAAAAAATAGTTACAATGGCAGTTTCTAAAATCAACACGACCTAATTTAAATCCTTTTTGTCAACTATTAAAAATTCAATTTCCTTACGTTGTATTTTTTTCAAAATGTAAAAGTAGCATACAATTTATGTTTATTGTATTCGTTAATATATTAGAGTCATACAAGTTGCTAACAAATGATGAGAGGTTTATTCTATTTTAGGGTCTCTTCATTGATTATAATTATTGTAAAAACTTATAAATTTGTTCAGCAACATTTCACAAGACTGAATATATTAAATTTTCAATGCTTTACAAAAGCGTTTTATTAGTTTACATTAAAATTACTTTGAAAAATATATGCAAACATAGTATTGCTAAAATTACTGAGATGTTAATACTTTACAATGTATGTCAATTTAGTATTTTGGTGTTATATATCATCTGATAGTCTTGACGGCCTATTTAAAACAGCTAACAATTAAAGCAGATTCCAAAATTCCGCCATCATGTGCATGTGATGCCAAATTTATATTTATCATGAATAAAATTGAACAGTTGACACAACACATTGCCTCGAAGTTTGTGACACTCTTGTAACAGCTACGTACGTGACATATTTTAAAATTTGAAAGATGTCACTACTAACTTCCTCATCTTCAGTCTAAATTGCTCATACGTATGTATAATAATTTAGATTGAACACGCAGGCTAATACCACATTTCTCTTATAAGACAATGAACGGCTTATACAAGATTCATTCGAAATACTAACTAGTTCAAGTACCTTAATGCACTTTAACAAAATGTGTCATGAAATAGCTGTGTAATGAAACTGTGATTGTGTGTTACACTTTGATGGTGTTATATTCATTATATAATTGCATATAATAACATTAATCACATCAATATATGAAACAATAAGGGCATCAATAAAATTGTGTAAGGGAATGATACAATGTTAATAATTTCATTGTAAGACTACGTCATGAATTTGTGAACTTTTGAAAACTGATTTTCTTCTTTCTGAACTTTTGAATATTTTCTCTTACAGCCTGCAATTAAGATATCTAAAAGCACTTCAATAAACTAATTATCTGATAAATTTAGGTCACTTACTAGCTTCTTTAAAGTTTTTATGAAAGCTATTCAGTGCTCAATGACTGCAAAATCAAATTGCAATCAAGAACAATTAGTGTAGTGGCACATGAAATAATAGCACTTGACTTAATTATTTATAAAAACTGACTGTTCACTGAAATTTTACATTTACATAATTCATAAAATGATACCCGAATACTGATATTCTAGTAATAGTTAGTGTTTTGTTATATTTGGTTTAATTATACACATGCATATATATATATATATATATATATATATATATATATGTGTGTGTGTGTGTGTGTGAGCGTGTATATATCTTTAAGATTGAGATGTACGTATATTATAAATATAAAAAAAAAACAGTAAAAATAATAAAAATTTATACTCTCCTGTATAAATATTTCACACCCTCAGTTTTTTTAATTTAAAGAAGCTTTCAGAAAATGTGAGGTCTCGAAGATTCGATCATGAGTTTTAAAAGAAAAAATACTTTGCAGTACGTGCTTTCAAGTTGATTACCATTTGGAAAAAACGAAACAGAATAGAAATTCTTTTAAGAAAATTATCTTCGTCGATAACATTTCTTAACATTCGTATTTCCACATTTTTTGAATCTATCATAAATATCTGTGAAATATGCTTATCTTTTATACAATTTTCCTTTCTGAAAAATATTTTAAAGACAATTTTATTAATTAAAAATGGTTATCGCTCTGTAATAAATTAATTTTTCTTAAATTTTTTTGAAAATATGAAAACAAACACTATATAATTTTATTTTAGACATCTTTTTATATTGTAAATTGCTTACAACTGATTTTTGAATGCTTTTCTCGAAACAGAAAATTAAGATTATTTTTGTTTTTAACTAGTGTACTGAAAGTAACAAAAAAATTGTAATAATAATTTTTATTGATTTATATGATTTTGTTGTGTATGTTTCTTTGTGATTAAGGGCGATATTTGTAAATAATATAATGCAAGTAATCGCAAAGAAAGTCTCTTTTCGTCTGTAAAACTGTAGTCTTCTAAGACGTCTGCAATCGTCTGCTGCGGTGCCTTCTGATTGGTGGTTGTGTTAAGCCGTCCAAAATCTATAAATACACCTGTCGTATTGTAATACGACATAACCAAACCTTGAGAAAATAGGTGTGTAAATTTTTATTGCACTTTAAATTTAAGAGTTCCCTCTTTTCCTTTCAAACTAAGCAGAAGTAATATAAAGGAAAGGATGCAATAAAAATTGGCACAATGAAACAAGTGCAATAAAAGAATAAATTTTTCCTTTCGGAAGGGATGAGTGATCTGGAGGAAATTAAAAGCAAAGTACATTGTTTTATGATATGCATTATTTGTAAATCTGACCAGTCGGGAATGAAGGGGAGAGATTTCTGACCTGTCTCATAGAAGTATAGGAGGAACTGCAGAACTTTGGAAAACCAATGATGTAAAGAGGAGGAGCTAAGCCGATAATTATGAAGAGTTAAAAACTGCATCCAAACACAGAGAAGGGACACAGAACCCCCAGAGAAACCCGACATAGAAAATGATTACACAATTGAGGACTGGGTCCTCATTGAGCATAATAAGAAGCTAATACGATGTTAGTTGTAACCAAAGTATAACCACCGCATTTCATAAAGAGTCCTGCCTTGAATTTCCAGAATGGAGTTGCAGATGTCCAAAAAAATAGACGAACAGAAAAGAGACGATAGAGTCTGAGGAGAGATACCAGAGAGAAGAGAGAGAGCTCATGAGTAATGAGCAAGCCAAGCGAGATCCTGAGCCGGTAATGCCATTGGCGTTAGGAGACACCACACTGCTGCTTCTAAAAGGGGTGAGTCTGATCTCTCAGTCCTCATCAAGCTGGTCAAATTCAGTTATGATATTAATGTGTAATTTTCATAAAAAAATAATAATTTTAGAATCTCAATTATTTAATCAAGAATGTTTTGATTGTAAATGTAAATTTCTCTTGTAATTAAGTTACTAAAATAAATTATTAAGCTTTATAGTATTTTTGTTTTGAATTTATCTCTGTCATTCAATTATTTAAAAAAAAACAAATCTGGGTTTCCTCGGAATTCTTCGAAAATTACCGAGTTCACCACAACAACACCATGTTCTGTTCTCTTTAGTTTTGTATATGTATAATTTCTTTCTTTGTAACTTGCTTCATTCAATATTCCTTTTGCGATGCATGGACTCTTGTTCGTTTAACGAATTTCAACAAAATATATTATATATTTTTTAAAATTTTTTAAAACAATTAAATTGATTCATATCACATGTACACTCTGTTATTTACGAATCTTATTTTTATTGATAATGCTAGAAAATCACTGAAATGTTTTTTATTAGTTTATACATCTCCATCATAAATTGATCTATCAGCCATTCTTCTTTCTGTTAGATCTTCTGAATATTCACACACAGTCTAAGTCTCTTAATTATATGCTATAATTCGTTACAGAATATAAAGAACAGAAGATATACATTTTGGATATTTAAACACTAGAAATACAAAAACTTAAACAATTTTATGGATAGGCTTAATTCTGTCATGTTCAGAAATGTGTATTTTGTCATCTCTATGTAAATATATATATATGTATGTATATATATATATATATATATATATATATATATATATATATATATATATATATATATATATATATATATATATATATATATATATATATATATATATATATATATATATATATATATATATATATATATATATATATATATATATACATATTTCTATATATATTATATATATATTTCCAATGTTAATTAATATAATATCTCATAACTTTAAATGCACCTCCCATACAAAATATTTAAAAATGAAGTTACTCTAGGTTTCAAGCTTTAAATCAATTTAGCTTTCAAAATAAAGTGTTTCGCATGCATTTGTTACTATATATATTTTATATCCAAGTAAAACTACGATGAAATCACTATTCAAATACAAAATTTATTTTTAAAAGAATAGTTTTTAAGTATTCCAATTAGCTTTATTGATATCTTTTACTTAATAATAGCTTTTTAAGATCAATTTCCATTAATACGAAGCATTTGTTCCCTGTTATATTCTTCTTTTTTATGTAGGTATTAATTTTTCATCCTTATTTAGAAATTTCAATAAAATACTGATTAATTTATTAAAATTTTGAAGTTAAATATTTCTTTAGATTTTAATGCTTAATACATAATTTAAGAGAAATAAATTAAATAAAAGCGAATTACATATAGATGTTATCAGGAAGGAGCTTTACCTTCAAGAAATACATTTAAATATATTAATACGTGATATATGAATTGTGAAATTTAAATTAGAATTTAATAATCTTTTTATTTGCATTTATTAAACCACTTCGTAAGACAAAATCAAAATGTTTTTGAATATTACAGAATTTTAAAGGAATATTTTTAAGCATATATAATTATCTGTCAACAGGAATAGCTTTCAAATTTGATAGTTCTTTCGAAATATATGGATTTAAAATACCTTTTTACAACTTTTTTAAAACACAGATAATTATTGTTTATGCCTATCCAATGATTAACAAGGGAATTTTTAATTTATTAAGTGAAATACCATGAATTATGCATTCGAGTTTAAAATTTCTCTATGTTAATGTTATTAATAATTTCTCATTTCTTGAATTGATGCAAATATTACTACTGTTGCATATTCTTTTTATGTTCAGTTACTTGATTCTGAAAGAGATGATCATGAATATTTAAATAGGGAATACCTAGAATTGTATGTGTTTACATTTTCAAAGAAACTTAATAATTTAGTCTTAGTTTTTTCAAAGAAACTTAATACATGAAATTACTTTAACTTTATTCATAAACGTAGCATTAATATATGTGTATATGCTTATTAAGTGATTGAGAAATGAGTTTTTATTCATTAAACTCAATTCATTTTACTTACTCGTCAGATTTGCAGTATTAAAATAAAAAGTAAAAGGCAAAATGTAAGATATGGATGATTCTATGTTAAAATAACTTTCTGTGGTTTCTTAATTTGTTTTTAATGAGCAAGTATAACCTAAAATTTATACTTCTTACTACAATATTTATTGCAAAACGTTAGTAAATTTTAGACAATCAATCAAAATTTGATTGTTTAATTAATAATAAATTGTTCTTAAAAAGAAAATTAATGCGTTGAAATTAATTTTTAGATATCTTGAGTTATAGATTTCACTTATGATTTCTGAAACAATTATTTTTGTTGGCAAAATTATTGGATATAATACCTTTCAATTTATTTTTTATTACTGATATCAAAGGATAAATGCTGTATATCAATAAAATCATTTATACTTAAATACATAAGATTTTTGTATGTTATGTTATATTTGTAACAATTTATAAAAAACCAGTGCTCAGATGAAAGTATTTAAAATTTAATATCTGCATATTCAAAACAAATATTAAATGTATGGTATTAAAAGCTTAAACTACGTAATACATAATTTCATATTATATGCAAGAAATATTCTGCAGGATTTTGTTTTAAGATTTATAATTTATTCAAATTTTTAATGAATAAATTTGCTTTGTATACTTTCAGCATTGAATAATAGTAAAATTTAAAAAATGAAATTTTAAGAATAATTTCTAATATCACGTGATTCTATCAATAATATTATTGATCATATAATTAAAAAAATCGTTTTTTATATTATATTACATTGAAACTACTATATCTGCCTAATAGCTACATTATAGATAAACTTTATTTAAGCAAGTAAATATTTAGAGATATGACTCCACAAAAGAATTTCATATGTGTATCTGTAAGAATCTTTACCTGAATGGGACTAATGTCTGAAATTTATTTTTAGAAATAACTGGAAGAGTGAATCTTGGGGGACATGTCAGTGAAGCATGTCCTTAGAAACCTTCCGGTAGAAAACTCAATCAACCAACTTGGGTGACTTATTCTATTACCTAGTTTAAGAATTTCAAGCATTTTTGATGTCATTCCTTCACGTTTTTTCCCCAGCCAAACATTTGTATCAGATTTGATGTTTTATACGAGAATCTATATTCATAGTACACTTTAGAAAAAAAAACCTTGAAAATACAAAATGAATCATTCCTTCGAAGATAATATGTTCCATCTCTAAAGTATTTGACACTATGCAAAGTTCACTTTAGAAAAACCAAACAAAAATATTTTGAAACAGCATAAAAAGTTTCTTATATTTTGACAACCATTCATGGTATAAGCAATAATCCATCAAATAGATTCATTATTTCTTATTCTGGCAATATCTAAAATACAGCATTATGCATTGCTGATTATTTCTATATATATCACGGTACCATAATTTCAGGTACTTGAATATATTTTCTCGACATTTTAATTCAGGAAAATAAAATAAGGAAAATTTCAAATTTTAGGTCGACTTTGGATCAATATACTTTTAAGATTATATGAAATTTTAAAAAATGTGTGGCAAGTAAATCATAGGAAGCATTGCATACACAATTACACTGTAAACTACCCAAATTTCAACACCAAGAAAGCCAAGAGATATAACAACAAATTCATTTTGTATATAAAATATTGACCAAATATCAAATGATTAAATTTATAGACTACTTTGAATTGTGACTCCTGCCAAAATACATAGCCAGAGTAGCCACTATTGTTGGAGATCACCGCTGCTTGACGCCTCGGAATTGATTTAAAGAGTCTTTATATGTGTTCATGGGGTACAGTAGACCAAGCAGCTTCCACATGAAGCCAAAGTTGACCTGGTGTGGCAGCTGGGGATGTAATTTGTGTCAATCGTTGAGCAAACATGAACCACTAAAAGCTAAAGATTCAGAAAACGAACCAGCCAGGGAAGCAATTCAATCTGGCGATTGACGAAGAACCCTTGGACAGTAAATGCCATTGTGGTCGCACACTATCCTGTTGAAATATGGATATGGGCAAGCCTTGAAGTTAAGGAAGGACAACTGGCTCCAACACGTTAGAGATGTAGCGATGGCTGTTTAAAGTACCAACAATGCGTACTAGAGGAGTGCGAGAGTGATATCCAATATCACTCCATACCATAATACGCAGTGCTTGATCAGTGTGGCGGTGCATAACGCAGCTGTTCAACATCCTCGCTCCACAGTGTCTTCAAACTCCAATGTGGCCATCATGGTGTTGCAGATAGAAGCGTGACTCCTCAGTAAAGATAATTTCATTCCATTCTGCCATCCGCATCCATCTTTTATCGCAACATTGGCGGTGGAGACGTCTGTAGTTCTGCTATAAGGGTAGATGAAGCAATGGTATATCTTGCGGTCAGAGCATTGTTATGAAAGGCATTGAATGGTATGCGCAGATATTGTATGACGCGTTACAAACTTAATGTGCAGTGGTATGATTTGTGATGTGGCTGAGCTATCCGTCACTACCATGCAACCAATTTGTCTGTCATCAAGTGAAGTGGTGTGCTGAGGTGAATGTGATCGAATACGTCAGATCGTCGTACTCTCCTTCATACAACGATCACATATACGCATTAAAATTGTTTTGATTCATCCAACACGAGAATCTATTTCCCTGAAAGGTAATCCACAAACTTGGTAGGCCATTATCCATCCGCTGTCGAACTCAGATATTTGATCAAAAATTGTTCACTGTTTTCTATGAGGCAAAATTGATCGATTTTTTTTGGAAAAAAAAACACAATTGCCGAATGAGCTGTTTGCTTAATTACACATGCAGTGTAGTTAAGCAAAAGACCTTCTGCTTGTTATATATGAAATCAAATATAAAGATGTACACACACATGTAAATATATATATATATATATATATATATATATATATATATATATATATATATATATATATATATATATATATATATTTATATATATATATATATATATATATATATATATATATATATATATATATATATATATATATATATATATATATATATATATATATATATATATATATATATATATATATATGTATTGCCTGATATTCCGACATTGAGTATACAATACCAAGAAGGAGTGTCAGAATAGTATGCAAATTTCCGGTTAGATGCATGTTTCAGAGTTATGCAAATGGTGGGAAATGCGCAGCTCTCCACAACTCGTAGACTCAGATATAAGGTGAGGAATAGCAGAGTGGACAATATTATTGCCACTATTGCTGCTTGGAAAATAATCGTTGAAATTTTATTCTAGTCTTAGCCATACTCTCATGCTGAGATGTGTTGCTCCGATTAGAGCTGTCCATGGTTATATTGCAACCTACAGACCCGATCCTTTTCTCACTCTCTATAAAGTATATGATTTAGAAATACAGATAATGTACTTTTTGTTATTTTTCTCTCTGTTCTTCGAGTTTGGTGACTCTCAGGCAACTCCTTGTTGGTGTTGTATTTTCAATGTCAATATATATCACAGTGTAAAAACAGAAAAAAATACTTTCTATATTTTCATATTCAGAGAAGTACAGTATAGATTATTAATGACATTATTTATAATACAGTACAAACCATGAAACTTTTATTTATTTAAAGATGTTCATAATTTTTTATTAAGTTTTATATAAATTTCATCTACAAATAACTGATTTTGTTATTTAGATTTAACTAGAATATGACAAAGTGCTTATTGAATAAAAATTTAAAAATAGATAAATTAAAAGAAGAAATGAAAATATTTAGTTCAAAAATTTTTAGAATGGCTAATATAACGAATATAATTTTTTTAAATACTTTAGATTTAAACACTTTAGATATTATATTATCTTTCTGCATAAAAATCGAAGTATGACATAGGAAATTTTGAGTTTGTAATTAATTTATTTAAATAATGTGAATTGTTATGTATTAAATCTTAAGGTAGCATTTTACTATTTATCACATATTAATGTTGCTTGTAAAAACTTACTCCATTTATTTTATTATAAAAACATACTTTTGAAAGGGAAACAAAACTTTCTACATTACCTTCTACATTTATTCAGAAACATAATGCTCATTTATTCAACATAAAAATGGTTTCTTTCAGATTAATGTTCAAACATTTACTTTTTATTTTTCTAAACTCGTTTTTGTATAACGTTTGAAAATCTTATGTGTTACATATAAAAAAGTCTACATCGTTCAGCAAACATGTAATGTTGGAATCAATAGTTCACTGGGCCATCAAACTCGAGTTCCTAATGTAGAACTTAATGTTACCAGAGGGACATTTAAGTGGTCAATGTGAAATACCGATTTCTCTCTTCTTTCATGTTCTTCCTATACTGTGTATGTATAAGTTATGACCTAATGGAAGCATTAAATATTTAATGCACCATTGAGAGGGATTATGTGTACTATCTTTTATTTTTATTTTCATACTTTTATATAGAGCTTTATCATTTTAGAGCATCATCATTTTCAATGGAGTTAACAACTTTACTTTTTTAGCTTTTCTTACTCCATATGTATATTGGACTCCATTCCAATTTTATTAAATGAAATAATATTAGTTTTAATTATACCATAAGCATTTACTATACGAGACTGGAATATTGCTGTTAATATTTAAATTTTGATTTTTAATGTAAATTTCAGCGTCATTATATAATACATGTTTCCATTTTTATTAAAATTTTGCTTTCTTTTTAGGCTTTGGCTAGTGCAATTAACTGATCATATTTTGTGGAAAAAAAGTCATGTAAATTAATTAAAAGGATTAGGTATTTAGTGAATTTTGTTATATTTATGAATAATTGTGTTTACAGTTTGTTTATTTATATTCGGAAATATTTAAAAATTTAGCCCTTTAACAAAAGATATATTTAAATAAAACACTTTGAATTAATACTCTTTATTTGCATTCTATTTTCTAAATATACTTATCATAAAGGTAGTTGAATACTTTAGCAGTTGTAAAAGAAAAATGAATTTTTAATTGGTTTCATTTATCTTTCTTTAGAAATAATAAATGATTTAAGTAATTTGAAATGCGATAAATTATGAATCTATTTTAATTGAAAGTATTAAAAATTTTAATTGGAAGGTAAAAGTTATGACCGAAGATATGATTATAAATCGTTTGATCTATTCCCTCCTTACCCTCAACTGATCTGGAATAAAGTTTCTTAACGTAAGCAAGAGACTAACAAAAACTTAAAACAACTTTCATATATCATTTTATAGTTTTTTTATTGACGCGAATAAAACCAGTTTTTTAATGGTCCCTGCTCAGTTATGGACAAAATATTATATAAAACAATGGAAAACGTAAGCGTAACTATATAATTGAACCGAACATCAAGATAAAAACTCTTATGACTCATTCTCATGTTCATCCAAATATTTTTCCAAGGTGTCATGAATATATTTTTAAGTTATATTTTAAATTAATTGATAAAAAATTTGTAAATAATGCAAAAACGTAAATTATTTTATTTTGTTTCGATATAATTTAGTGAAATTTCCTTGCAAATACATTTGATTGTTTTGAATAAATTGGCAGTTAAATGATTTCTTTTTCTCAGGTTTATCAAAAAATTCCATTTTGAGAGTTAAAATTACTGACTTATGGAGTTTACCTGAAACTGTATATTTTATTTAAATTATTTCTTATGTAAAGAAAAGGTACACAAGAGGCAGAAACGTTAATCTTGTCAGGTGATAGCAAAAGATGTATAAAGTCCTGACTTCAGGATGATTTTAAGTAAACAGGCTCTGACAGATTATTGGAAAATGTCTTCCAAATATTTATGCATTTAATATTTTGAGTTATGCATGTAATATATATCATCTTTACTGAATTTGAATACAATAGGTGCACTGAAATTTATTCTCTCATTAACAATATTAATATTTTTGTCTTAATAAGAAATAAATCTGCACTAAATGCATTTATATCTATGTGTTAAAAGTTTCGAGAATATTTAGATAAATCAATATATATTTTTAATAAAACTTTAATTCCTGACTTTCAACAATTCAATGTACTCTATAAAAATTGGGCGAGGCTCTCTTTTCTTTTAACACACACGCACACCCAAGTTCATAAATTATTTTGATATATTCTTTCACCGAAAATTTTAAATATCCAGAACAATGATCATTAAAATTTTATTACTAAAGATTATGTTCTAGTGATTCATTAAATTTTCTAATTAAAAATTTAATGTAGTGGCATCAATAAAAACACATAGCATATTAAATGAAGAAATTGCTTGATCTTCATTTTATATGCAAACTATATATAGTTTTCACTTTTAATATGAACTAATGGATAAGAACATAAAAACAAAGAAAGAACTTTTTGTTCACAGTAGCAATAGCAGAAAATGTAAAATCAAAAATGCAAAAGTATTTTTTGGAATGATAAATAAACGATTATGAATGTTTAAACGAATCAGATGTATTTAATTATTAAATTCTGTGCTTGTTGCTTATACTTATTTTATTTATAATATACATATATGCTTTATATATACATCAATATACTTATTTTATTTGAACAAGATTTAAATTTTTATGTCTCTATTGATGCTTTCATTTCTTCCTTTCCATATTGCCGTTTATTATACTTGTAATCTATTTAAAAGAAGTCCGTTGACCAAACGAGACACGATAGCTCATGATCATAACAAATTGAAATGAAGAAAAAAATTCTAACAATCACGCTATTTTTTGAATGACATACTATGATAAAACGTTACTTAGAAAAGCTTTTAAGACTTGTTATTCATCTTTCTATTCAGAGTTCCCATACCGATATTACACTGGGACACAAAATGAAATTCTCATTCATTGATAAGATTAAGTAACACAACAATTTTTTGTGCTTCATCTATTATTCCAATGAATAATGACAGCAGTCCCATTCATTATTTTCAATTTATTCTTTATTAACATTTACGACTAATTACATCACGTTGCATCAATAGCCTTAGGAATAACAGTCCATTAGACAAGCAGGGATTTTTTTCTATAAAACTTTTATGGTCTTTAAGCAAATCTGCATAAAACAATTATTTTTATATTGTTTTGCTCTTTAGTACGTAGAAAATAAATAATAAATTTTATTATATAAATATTTAAAATTTGTATGAATAAAATTAAAAAGTTCAATTATATTTCTTTTATATCATTTAGTCAAAAGTTTATTGTCTGATTAGTTTTATATTATCAATGAAAAACCATTTAAATAAATAATATCATATTGATAATGTATGATTTTGTACAAATTGCTTTAGATAATAAATTTACTACTGAAATTACGAATAATTAATGTAATATTTAACTTTAATACAATGTTTACATAGAATGATATAATTAATATAAAATTGTAAAGGAAATTTTAAATCTCTATTGAGCCATCAATTATTTAAAAATTTCAATCAATAATTTAATATAATTTTATTGAAAAATATCTCCATGGCAATGTGTTTTAATAATTATTTTGACTATACTGATTGTTTCTCTAAGAGAATGAAATGTATTTGAAATGATTAATAGCTTCGTTTCTCAATAATGTTTCGGTAGATATTTAATACAAAAAAACGAAATAGGGAACAATTATTAGAAAAGCAAATCTATTTAAAGAACTAGTTCCAAATGGTCAAATAATATTGCATTAATACGTTTATAAATTATAATTGATTATATTAAATTTTAGATTTATTACTTAGGGTAGTCTATGATCTAATTTTACTGCACAATAATCCCACTTAAATTAACATGATTTATGAAACTGTAAGTTAAAGTAAGGAGTATCGAGGTTCCTTTGAGCAATAATAGTTCACAAATGTATATACTCTAATGCACATATTATTTTTATTTTAAATTGTTAATGATGTAATAACTATAACATGCAGAGTTTTTTATACTTTAGGATTTATTCTGACAAATTATTTTTAAATTCTAAAATTTAAAAAATAATAAATTTTAAATTTTAAAAAGGTCATGATTTATTCTTATAAATAATAAATCATGGCATTAAAAATACTTTTTTAATTTAATTCAATTGTTTGATTAATTTTGCTTTATGCTGTAAGATAAATACTATGTTATAAG
This sequence comes from Latrodectus hesperus, assembly GCA_037975125.1. Taxonomy (NCBI): domain Eukaryota; kingdom Metazoa; phylum Arthropoda; class Arachnida; order Araneae; family Theridiidae; genus Latrodectus; species Latrodectus hesperus. Next base: position 41,354,558 of record CM075861.1, on the reverse strand, counting down.
ATAAAATGTACATACTTCAATACATTCTTATATTTTATCTATCAAAGGTATGTTTATGTAGCTGTATGTTGGAGTAATTTTGAATAAACTTCGATGACATCCGACTCTTCATTTATAAACATCTTTTTTTTAAATTTTGTACACTTGGAATGAATTTATTTATTTTTTCCACAACTCAAATAACATAAATTTAATAAGTCTTATACTTTGATAAATTCTACTAACAATGCATTTTCCAAACAAACATTATTCAAAACAAATGTCGTAACTAAGTTGTGAAAATAGAAGTTTTACAAAAGTCAAAATTCAAAAGCTTATATAACGCTTTAAATTATATGTATTGTTTTTTTTGACATTATTGTTTGATATCAATTATTTTTGAACATTATAATATTAAATATTCATATGTAACTAATTTTTGAAAATTCAGAATAAATCTTAAAAAAATTATGTTGATAATCACTTACGTTGAATTTTTTTTTAAAAAACTTTTTAGCCCCTTAACCGTCTGGAATTCTGTGAAGAAAGTGCTTCATTTTTGCTTCCTGGAAGCAACATATTTTGGCTTTCACCGCAATGCAAATTTTCCCCCTTTAGCACTTGTCAAAAATACAAAAGCCTCTAATTCTTGATGAGGCGGATTTCCGCTTTATCCTGGACCAGCTCACAATAATCACATTCTAATGACTTACAGCTGGATACTCCATCAATCGCTGTCTGTTGAAGAAACCAACATGTACTGTTAGTTTGCTTTGTGAATGTTCTACTTGAAAATTTCAAGTCCCTATTATTGTTTTTTATTACTCTAAGTAAATTTTATTTAATTATTTTGTAAATTATTATTATGAAATTTATTTCTAAGAAATTTTTGTACATAAAACCTTAAATAAAAAATTGTATGATACTCATTACAATGAATATATTATTAATATAATCTAATGAATATATATAATTTTGCTATATATATATATATATATATATATATATATATATATATATATATATATATATATATATATATATATATATATATATATATATATATATATATATATATATATATAATCATTTCAATCATTTCTTTTTATTAAAATCAGAATTTAATTCTCATTTTTGCAGATAATTAAAAATGTAATGAGATTTTAAATAGCTGTAGTAACTAGTTACTTTTTGCTGTTTAATAATTAATTGGTTTTAATCATTGCAGACATTTTTCAAAATTAATACTGTATTTTTAAAATCCTCAAATAATTTGCAAAATTGTTTAACAAACGGTTCTGTAACTTTAATATAACAAATTGAAGAATTTTGGCAGAATTATATATTTTTAATAATTTAAAAAATAAAAAAGCTAACTTAATTGCCTAACAATAGACTTCAGAGCATATAGTAAGCCACTGATTTTAGTTGAAATTGTGATGAAAAATTTTGAATGTAAATGCTTCATATTAAATTCCTCGTGCAAAAGATTTTCGTTTCTATAATTAAGTAAAGAGATAAAATCATTCCATACAAGACTTCATGTTGTTATTATGTATCTTTTAGTATCTCATTAATTATTTTGCACGGATATTTAAATAAATGCATGTCTCGCATAAAAATAGTTTTTTTTAAAAGGAGAATAAAAAAAACAAGGAAACCTTAACGGTATTGTTTACAATAATATTCTAATAATTAAATGTTAAGTATAGAACATGTCAACACAATTTTTTTAAATATTCAAATAAGTACTACATTAAATATTTTTCCCTTCACTGAACTATAACTGCTTTGTCATGCAAATCATTGAAAGCTGTAAATTTAGAGTAAGAATTTTTTTAAAAAAAAGTACTTCAATAAGATAATGATTACCTTTCTTCTTCTTTCGATGAGTATAAAACAAAAATAATTTGTTACTTTTGATTTGGTTAATCCAACATTTTTAAATAATTTTTATGAAAAATTACGTGAAATTTTCTCGTAATTTTTCTGAAATATTCACAAAATGTATTTTTGTAAGCATAGATTCAGTAACCAGAAATGAATACTTTATCAAGTTTCGACAGTATTAATTTTGCATTATGTTCACTTATAAAAAATACGTTCACTTATAAAAAATACATATCTTAATTTATTAACTTACCACAAAGACAAAATTTATTTCTTATGTTAAAATCATCTTATTGAAGATCAGATTATTTAGCTTAATGTAAGAATTAAGTCACTGAACTTTGTTTTCGATAACACACGAAAGGAACAAAAAAGTCATAACATAGTGCTTAGTTGAAATATTATGTTTCAAAAAGGTAAAAGTATAATCTTTAGTGAAAGGCTGTTATATATTTAAATGTATGAGAAACAAAGTGTGATACTTAAAATATTATCATTAAATTAGTAAATGAGAATATTTCTTGTACATGATAAGGAAAATTTCGTATTTTCCGGAATTTGTAAGAAACTTTAACTTTTATTCAATGATTTTAAATTATATTTATGAAATATTAGTTTAAAATATCCTTAATTTTACAAAAAAATTATTAAAATAATTTTGAATATCCCAATTAAGATATTAAATAATTTAGCAATTTCTCCGCTGTTTTCCTTATACGGAAAAATGTTTGTGATTACTAGATTCAAACATTTTTAAGTATTTAAATTTGATCATTAGCTTACTGTGAAATCTTGTTATAATTAATCGTGTCTCTGAAACAGATATGCATTTTGTAAACAAATATTTAAGGGAATATTTCTCATAATTTTTCTAAAATTAGCAATTCTTGATGTATTTTAAAATCATTTGCCAGTCCTATATCAAATTGTAAATTTAGCAAAATTTCAATCAAAATCGAAGTCTTATTGATAAAAATAATAACTTCCTTGCGAAGTTATAGACCTTAATCGTAAAAAAAATAATATATTTTATCTGGAATAAAGAGTAAAACAATTCCCATTCAAAAATTCAAAAATGCGTATGCACAATAAGATTAATTTATATAAATCTTATTTTTTTATGATTACCTTGATTTTGGTATTTTAAGCCGAGCTGGCAGCCGAATGGTTAGCGCTCTTGCCTTCGGTTCAACAGTTCGTTGGTTCGAATCCCACCTTGGGCATGGATGTTTGTAGTGGTTCGGAATCCACTTTAAGCCGTAAGTCCCGGTCTAATTAGCCCTCGTGTGCAAAAAATGACCGTTGAGCGACAAACAAACCAAACCTTGGTATTTTAAACAATGGTTGAATTTTGTGTACTGAAATTTTGAGTAGTGTAAAACTATCAACAAAATGAAAAATTTTAAAACCTGTTTAGCTGAATTCTCGAGTAAGTAGGAAATTAATGCACACGCAGTTAATTTTAAATTATTAACAAGTTGAATGAAGATAGCAGAAAGATCAAATGGTGCTTTTGATTATATCAGTTTGACATTAGGATTGATAGTAGTGACAAATTCCCAACTAGTGAAGCTTGAGAATTTTAAAATTCCGTGGGAAACCGATAAATGTAAATTGAAATCAAATGCAGCACTGATGTAGAGGATGCACATTTCCAATGAAGCAATCTTGGAAATATCTGTCTAATGATACATTCCAGGTGAGCGTGTCAATAAATCGCCTTCAGCTGGTTAGAACAAATTATTGAAATGCAGTAATGTAATTTCACCATTCTTGTTTCCATGTATTAAGGTTACCGGTTTATGAACATTATGCCTGATTCAAGCAGTGAAGTAGAATTTTATTTTTATGATGAAGACAACTATTTTGATATGGACAGCGAATTCGATGATTTTTCTGGGGATCGTAATATTTGGAGAGCAAAATATATAATTTAATTTTAATAAACGGTAACAATAAAAAATGAAAGAACTACAGACAAAAATCATTACAAAATCGTTTAAATACTGAATTCGCTCAAAAGTTAAAAAACAACATTCAATTTATTATTTATTTTATCCCTTCTAATTTTAAGCATAATTTGTAACATTTTAAAATTGTATATTTTTATAAAACTAAATAATAAAGATTTCTTGAATTTTTTAAACTTGTGGCAAACAGGCATATTAACATATTCTTATACAATCAAGTTCACAATTAAACAAAAATATACAAAGAATTTAAAATATGTTAATAATTAAAAAACTTGATGAAAAAGTAAAATTTAGTATTATATACATTGCTTATATACGTCTAATTATTGCAACTTATAAAATTGTAATAATTAGATGGTCTTTAACTATGAAAATCTATAAATGCAATTTATTATAGAAAATTTAAGCATATTTAGAAAGCTGCTGCTTCTTTGAAACACGTTCAGTAAATAAGTTCCGCAGCTACGATTTCATGGCAATCCGTCACTTCTGGTGATTGAATTTAAAGCATTGCAGTGAAGCTAGTTGCTTCTACCAAATGACTCGGGATAGCAGGAAAACGCACAGAATTTTTTACCCGAGTTAACTCGGGATAGTCAGTTAAGGATAAAATATCTGAATTTGAAATATCCTCTTAATATATTCTTATGATTATGAATGCAACCATGTATGGGAATGCACAAGAAATTACATTGCAAATAATAATATTTCAGAGAAGATATTTTGAAACATTTTTAAATAGAAGAAATTCTCATATATATTATCATTCTACAAATAAAAATGAACTATCATCTGTTCTTAGTAATAAAAACAATGCTAGAGATAGAATAGACATTTAGAACGAACAATTTAATTTAAAATTTCTTATTCTAAATTTCATTTAAAATAGGTAACTTTATTAATGAATATCTTTGTATTCATACTAAACAATTTTAAGGTATAATATCAAAATTAATTTAAAGCCAAAAAGCAATTGAACATGTTTGAAGACCATTAAGAAAAACAAAAAATTAATAAGAAAATTTTCTAGTTCAGTGTAGGAATAAATATATTATATGTATCTCTAAATTATCATATAAATTAATTTATTGAAGTTTATAGCTGTGTTGAAATTTTTTTATTAAATTTAACAAGTCAAATTTGAAAATTTTAATTAGGTTATATAAACGCTAAATCTAAAGTTTTGAAATATTGTCCCTGATTTCAAGAAGCTATAAGATATCAATCGTTTGATATTCTCTACCTAATTAAATTGAACACACACTTATTCAAAATCTCTTTTCTTTTATACTTTTAAATGATTTCGAGTGGGATAATTTTTCACATTCTTTTTGACTTAACTTGAAAAAAGCAATCCTGGAAGCCATCTACTATTTTTCATTTTCTCTTAATTCTTATTAATTGAATAAATTTGTTCACAAGAGCTATACATTCGATACGATTAGAAAAGGTCTTGAATTTATGTTTTTCAAATAATGATTAAATTGTAAAAATTTTGAGTGATTTCATATCAATATAATTTCATTTTATGTCAGGCGAATATATTTGTTATAAACTATTGCGTACTTCATTCATGAAATGAACTCCAATTCATTACATATTTTATGTGATTAATTCAATGAAATATGGGTATATCATTGTTTCCTTCAAACAGACGGATTATTTCTTAAAAGAATAATGAAACCAATATTTTCAATGATTTCATTCAACAAAAAGATTGCTTTTCTCATGATAATAAAAATAAGCAATTTAATCAACAAAATTCAGTAAAAATTTTTTTAAGTTATTTCTTTCACATACAAAAACAATTTAAATATTATTTTTATTTCTAATTCCAATAATGGAACAAATTTGAAAACCTGTTATTAAAGACTTAATATGAGCACAGGCATTTAAATTGAACTTGTAATTTCAAATATTTGACATGATTGAGCAAGAAAAACACCATCATCAGTTTACCTCTATTGATATTTTTCTAACTGAGATCAGGAAATATCAATGCATGATTATCTATGCTTAATCAAACAGTAATAAATAAAGTCGAAATTATCAGATATTATACAAATTTATATTCTAAATTTTTTTAAAAATAATCAATTAAATATTTACTTTAATATTCAAAATAAAAAAGCGAAATTGATAGTTATTAACATTTTATATGTTTATGATATAAACATGAAACAGCAAGTTGATTTATCACTTCATTTTCAATATTCAAATTATGCATAAATGGAGAACTGTTCATTTCGTTTTTTCACATTCATAAACTATAATTCATACGTGTATCTGCAACATTTATTGTAAAACTTACATTTTTTGTCTGGTTTATACAGATTGTAGTGTGATTTATTTTCTTCTCGGACTTATTAGAGCCTTAATTTTAGGAAATGAAATTGCTTCTTCTATATACATTTTTAGTAAACAACACAACTTCAGTTACAGGTTTTTGTCAAGGGAATTTTTTTACCACTTCAATAGTTTCATTATCTTTTAGAGGCCAATTCTGTTTAATTGAAGATTTACAATAAAAATGGTAGTTAAATTTATCATCATACTCTCTGCCATCTTACTAAGAATTTAAGAACGCAACGTAAGCTACCAATGAGTTTCTTCTACATGTACAGCATATAACAATTTTATCAAAACTGTGCAGAGCATCATTCTAAAAAATATAATTCAACATAGTTTATGATTTTTAGAGTCTCAATTGTTTTTAGTATGCAATGTGCTTTGAGAAGTAGCACAAATTTATGTGTTTGACACCTTTTATAAAGCAAGGTGCCTTCCGTAAAATGAAATTCCGCGTTTTTAGTTTAAAGCAACTCGAAGAATTTCAAGTTTTTATTGCTATAATCTTTCTCATACTCATTTAAAAATAATTTCTAGTGTAAAAAATAAAAAAAAGAATGTCTCAGTTAAATTCATAGAAATAAATATATTTTCAATAAATAAATTGTACTAAATGAATTCTAAGATAATGTGTTAAAAATAAACATTCATAGTTTTTATCTACAGAAAAATCTTAATTATTATATTATATATATGATTGCAGATTTATGAAGAGATGAAATTATTTGTATTCATACAGTATATATCGTTTCATAAGTGAAATATTCTTACACATATAAACATAGTATAATTTCTGATAATATTAAGCTTAATTTCAGAAATATAATACTGAAATAGTTGAATGCAGCATCTCATGTTACACAGTTTTCATGAAATCAGTTACGTTTAGAATACTCATCTATAAGTTTACACAATAAAAACGCAAGGACAATTATTCATATAGTTAATCAAATAGAAATATATACTAGAGTGATTTCATAATTTATGATACAATGCTAACATTTTTTACAAACTAAGTATTCTAAATAACCTAGAGTATTTAGAATTCTATTCTAAGATGTTGGTAAGCAAATATGTTGTAACAATAAGCTTATTAATTTTATTTTACCTATTAATATTCCTTAACATTACATATTTCTATTTACTATTTTCAATAATATGTTGAGAAGATAAAATCTTTTGTATGAATGCTTTTCAAATTTCTGATTTATCTTACAATTCATGTACTTAAATAAATCTTTATTGCCACTAGCATGCAAAATATTTATGCTTGTAAATTTTCTTCTTTTTCGTTTGTATCTGAAAACGAGTCTCATTTATTATACTCCATTTCTTTTCCTTTGAGTGACTTGCTTAATATTTTTCTCAAATCACAGATATAAAAGGTGGACACCCACTTAGATAAGCAAAGCATTTTCCTTGAAATTTATAGTTATTTATATGCAAATTTCTTTCAAAAGTATCCTACTACTCAACCATTGTAATTTTCGTTCTTCAATAAGGAACGATATATCATACCTTTGTTCAAATAAAGATGGGGTATCTTTTGGTGATTTTTAGTTCTCAATAGGTTCTCACTTATTGGCTTTTTATTTCCTGACATTTAGCTTTTCCATTTTGAAAATGTAAAGCATTGAAATGATAAAGTGAAATATATATTTTACTATTAAAAGAAATAATTTCCTTAAGAAACTAGATAAACAAGCTCATATATATATATATATATATATATATATATATATATATATATATATATATATATATATATATATATATATATATATATATATATATATATATATATATATATATATATATATATATATATATATTTATATATATGTACAGGGTTAGCAAGAAATAAGTTTCCCACTTCAGAGGGCTGTAGAATACGTTCTATTTGTCCAAATGAGATAAAATTTGAACTACAGATAATTCAAATGATGCGGTTAACATTTATTAAAAAATTAAATAGTACAAAATTTCACCGATAGATGGCGCATACATATATATATTTGACATACATATATATATTTGATAAGCTTTATAAATGTTAAATAATAATAATAATAAAGTAGCATTACAACTGTTAAACATGCCCCCTTCATTTTCAACAATGTGCTCTAATCGCAGAACCATATTTTTGACAGCAGACCGGAGTGAGTCTATCGGAATATCAAGGAGATGGCGCCGAATCCTGTCCTTCAGATCTGGTACAGATGCTGGCCTTTTACGGTAGACATTGTCCTTCAAAAAATCCCACAACCAAAAGTCGCAGGGGGTGATATCCGGTGAACGAGGAGGCCATGCCATAGGGAAATGACGGCTGATAACCCGTGCCTCAGTAATATGCTGTGTAGCAGTTGCTTTACACGATGATCAATATGAGGAGGTGCGCCATTCTGCATGAAAATGATGTCTTGAAGACATCGACGCTGCTGAAGTTGTGGGATTACAAAATCCCTCAGCATATCTTGGTACCGTTGTCCTGTGATCGAACAGGTTTTGATTCCATTTGCAGTTATCTCTTCAAAAAAATATGGTCCAATCACAAAAGTAGCCGTAAACCCACACCATACTTTCACTTTTTCAGGATGCAAGGGTTTTTCCTGGATAGCGCGAGGGTTTTCCGCTGCCCAAATTCGACAATTGTGGGTGATGACTTGCGCATTTAGTTGAAAGTGGACTTCTTCAGTCCGCAGAATATTCCATGGCCAAGTGAAGTCAACCACCATTCGAGCAAGGAACTGAAGTGCAAAAGTGTAACGAACCTCTGAGTCCCCGTCCTGCAACAAGTGCAGAGGATTGATTTTGTAGGGATAAAAATGCAAAATCCGCCGTAAGATTTTTCGTACAGGGGAATATGGCATATCCAATACACGGGAAACAACTGGCACACTCACACTACCATCCGGCGACTGACTGCTGGCTTCAACGTCCGCGGTAGCCACATTTCGACGCTAGAAGACTGGATTGGCTTTCGTCCTTTACCGGGAAGAATTGCAAGTTGTCCAGTTATTTCAAATTTCTGGATCATCTTGCATAACGCACATGGAGACATTGGACCTCTTCGTATCTGCATCATACGGTGAAATTCTTTTACAGCTGCAACGGAGTTCTGGTAGAACAACTTTACTAGTAGCACTTTTTCTTGTAAAAACGGCATGATGTGCAGAGAAGTAACTAATGCTCGTTCAGAATCCGCCTTCTTTTTACCCAAGGATAATGCTAATAAGCTTGCGCTGTAAAGCAAATGAATTTTCATATTTTCAGTATATGCAAATAAGTAATATTAGTACTACAGCGCAATCTATCGTCAAAATTTTGTGCTATTTTTTTAAATAAATGTCAAGCGCATCATTTGAATTATCTGTAGTTCAAATTTTTTCCCATTTGGACAAATAGAACGCATTCTACAGCCCTCTGAAGTGGGAAACTTATTTCTTGCTAACCCTGTATATATATATATATATATATATATATATATATATATATATATATATATATATATATATATATATATATATATATATATATATATATATATATATATATATATATATATATATATATATATATATATATATATATATATATATATATATATATATATATATATATATATATATATATATTTTAAAAAATTAAATTTTAAGTTTTAAAATATAACTTTTCAAAAACTTAAAAGAGCACAACAAGACAATGTTAGAAAGGCTAAAATAACTGTCATTAAATACATTACCTAACAAATTTTAGCTCATTTCGGAGGCTAATTAAGGCATACATTTCATATTATGTTACTTTATTTATTGGAATATAAACTGAAATACAATATAATTAATTAGCATAAAATTTATTGTGTCAAGTGGAAAAGACATTACTGAAATTAGTTTCACAGAATATAATATTTTGAATGAATTATCATTCAAAACAATATTTATCACTTTAAAATCAATCAGCATGCACATTAATATATCATAAAGCAATGCCGTAAAAAAATATGAAAATTATAATAATATTATCTCCATAATTTAGTTGATTGTTTAATTGAAAGGTCTGAGTTTTATTAGTTTTTTCTATTTACAAAATTTGTGTAACTTGTTCTTCTTATCTCGTTTTCATGCACTAGTAATTAGATATCTGTTTAACTTGTAATGATAGGTAATGAGCTTATTATGAAATGAAAGAAAATATTTGTCGCGATCTAATGAAATACTTTAATTAAGAATGCTTTAATGTTTACAATTTTAAAAAGTACTAAATCTCTAAGGCCCATTAACAGGTTTGTAATAATTATTAGTCATTAAAATATGTTGTATTCAAAAAGTTTTTTTTTTTTAAAAACCAAGTATCTTTAGAAATGAGATTCATGATGAGTATTTCGAAAACAGGGGCTTTTTTTAAATTATTCTTTTTTCTAGTATAAACGTATTTTTTTAAAATCTTTTTAAAGAAGTTTGAAACAAGCAAAGTTATAATAAACGCATTATTAAGCATATAATAAAAAAGAAAACTATAATTGTAAGAAGTCAAATTTACTCAAATGGTAATAAAGCATAATTGTTTGATTAAGACTTGTTTTTATTTCTCTTTAAGTGATTCATGGCTTTAGTAAAATTAAGCAGTTAGAAAATTTCTTTTTCTACCAAATTATTCATGTATTTGTGAATTGGTATCCAAATTACCAATATTTGTATGATTTTTTCGAAATCGTGATTTTATATTTTTAATTCTTATATAAACTAACAAAAATTTCATTTAACTATACATGCAGATTTAAATTAAAAATAAAATCATTTTGTGAAATACAATATGTTTACATTAACCTTGTTAAAAACGTTTTATTGAAAAGTGTTTAACAAATAAATAACATTAGAACGAATAAAGGTGATTATATAAAAGATAAACCAATAGAAAATTTAAATTTTTAAAATTAAAACTGCTGATTTAATGGATAAAATGTAACAAAATGAATTCACTTCCATTTTCGAAACGAATGACTCTGTCTTCAAAAATGAAACTCCCTGATCTTTCCACAGTAAAATTTCTAAAAGTTTTCTAACTTCTATATAAAGAAAGTTATAATTTTAAAATAATTATATGTCAACATGTATTTTATTGTATTCAGCATATAGAAAATAATTAAAAAATGTTAATATTTATTATTTCAAATGCATGAAATACTGTATTTAGTAAGTTATAAATTCTTGATTATTAGAAAAATCATTTAAAGTACACACACACAATGCCATAAAAAGCAATTTAAAATCAATCATTTTATGAATAACTTAAATACTACGATATTAAATTTAAGCAATGTAAATCAAAATTATCTTTAGAGAAAGTTATAAATATTGGTGTGTTAACATGAAATAAAAAATCTCTGCGAAATAGATTAAATATCAAAATTTTCATGTTCACACAGAATTTAAAGTTATTATCTTTAAGTAATTAATCTTTCGTATATAATGCATTTATGCAAACACATTATTAGGTTACAATTGAGTAGTTTTATAATGTTTATATGAGCAATGTACAATATACATAAAAAATACTTAAATACTAATTTTTTTTTCCATTCCTAATAATCTATTCATTTTATAGTATTGTAAATTTAACAAAGTCTATGTCTGTTTTAGGTATTTAAAATTTATAACGTTTGGTAAATGCAAAAATTCAAAATAAGTTGGAACATTTTTATGAAACTCTTTACCTTTCTATTCTTATTTTTTCCAAAAAAAAAAAACAATTATTAAAATGCTCTTAAAACTAAACGTTAATAGCGTTTTGTTAATTAATAAGTTAATAGCGTTTTGTTTATTCTGAAACTTAGAAAATGTATATTTGCTTCACAAATTAAAATGTTTTGTCAACATTAAATTCTCATTTAAGAACAAAAATAATTATAACAGTCTGTTAATTTACTTTTTTATAAAGTCTATTGATATTTTTGTGTTTTTTTTTATCTTTTAGTTTAAAAATATTTGCGTTTATTTTCTCCTCTATTTAGGCATTTGTTTTATTTTCTTTTTAGAGTTTTGATTTTAAAATATCCAATGTAGTAATATTAGAGAAAATGACTAACAGTTAGAAGACCGATGGATCATGTTCACACAACTTTATAAGATTTTTAAATTTTCTATCATAATACCGAATTCTTTATTTCCTACCATCATACCTTCTTCTTATAATTTTTATTTCTATACATTTCACTGAAGTAAAATATGCTTGATTTTTATAATTTAATTACTTTATTCATATTTTTATGTATATTTAAGATTTCCTTTACAAGAGACTTGAATTTAATCATTAAGTTTTGCTTTGCAATAAATTTAAAATAGGTTTTATTTTATCTGTTTTATATGTTTTTTGTATGATGAAATTAATAACATAATTTATTAGAAAATGAAAGACAGTTCAAATGAAAGTTAAAATTCTTCAGGAATAAAGTATTTTCAGCAGTTTAATTTTAAAAGATGTCCAATTTTATACGTTCTAATAATTCATTATTTGGAATAATTATACTGTTTATCCACATTAATTTGCAAAGATACATGTATGAATGTTTTCCTAAGCTTTAAGACTGAAACTTAGAAATGTTATAAAACAAATGTTTATGTTATAAAACAAATATACTAGTTTGAGGTTTTAATTGTTACAAGCTGGGTAATATTAATTTATCTGTTCAATTTAGTAAAACAACTTTGAGCTTGTTAGCAATTTTTAAATTTTATTGAATCATTTATTTCCAATATGTTTATTTGAAAATTAACGATATTTTTATTGAGTTATTTTTTCAAGATTCATATATTTTATTAAAATTGCATTCAATAAATATATAATTTGAATAAATTTAACATTTTCCCTATATTTACACTTTCAACATGATGCAAAACATAACAAAATTAAATCACACGAAGTAAAAATTCTGTGAATAGATTCTTTTTTAATTAATATAATAATTATTCCGAGGAGAAAAGTAACTTTTGTTGCCATAGATGGCTTTACTCAAATAAATAATCATTATCATTAACCGAGGCAATTAATAAAAATTCAATTATTTCTAAGTTTTAAAAAATAATTATGATGTTTTATATTCTTTAATTTCATTTCAAAAGTCACACTTACGTGAACCATCAATGCATTGTATAAAAATTAAACCCCAAAAATTAATAAATATTTCTTCTAAGTAACTATTCAATAATAATTAAAATTTAATCATGCAAATATTTACACAAAAGCTTATAATTACATACACAAAGAAAAACATGGAAAAAATTTACTTTTCTCTCTCTCTCTCGCTCTACTTACATAACAACCATAAATATTCAATTCAAATCACGTAATTATTTCTTTGTGCTGGTACATGTTATTTTTGCTGCATTTACAAGCATTATTTTTTGAAAGGACATTTTCAGAATAACCTAGGAAAGAAAGGGGAAAAATGAATTTTCAAGATAACTGCGATTTTTTTTTCAAAAATATTCCAATATACTAGAAATCATTTACCCTTATTAAAGAAATGTAATATTCACTTAAATTATAAAATTTATTCACTTTATAAGGGAACAAACAACATTATTAATAACTGTATTCACATTTTAATTTTTTTAAGAACTAATGTAAATATTGCTTAATTCTTTTTGTTCTTTTAATATTTACGTCAATTTTAAACTTCTATAAAAGTTGATTGAAATTTATAAAATCGTAGAATATTTTACTTGTTGAAACGTAATAAACTTTAAAGTTAATATTTTAAAAATGTTTTATTTTTTTAGCCTTTTAATTATTTATTTACTTTTTCCGTATATAATGAGCCATAAGAACTTGATCTTCAGATAATGTAGACTTATTTCAGCTCTCGAAGTAATCACCATCCAGCACCTTCTCTCATAGTGTAATCAGTTTTGCAATTGCCTTATGCTAAAACTCTGAGGTTTTGTGCGCAGAAAAATCTGCTTCATTAGTGAATATTTTCCTCAGAGATAATAGTTCAGAGAATGAGAGAGGTGGTAATTTAATGATACAACTTCAGATGAGTATGGATGATTGAAGAATGTCTCTCAATCAAGTCGCTGTACGATTTTCCTGATCACCCGCGTGACATGTTGCATCGCGTTATCGGCCAAAAACAGTACACGTTTGCGATTAACCAGTCCTATCTCCTTTTGTTGCACTACCTGTTGCACACGTTCCAGTATGGGCCTGCTTGAGCGTTTGATCCATTGGTACTTGCTCATAGGATATACTAGACGACTAGTCCACCAGACACAAGACATAATCTTGCGTGATATATAAGTGGTCTGGCGATATACGTAACAGTATCCTGGGATGACAACCAATGTTTGGAATATTTCGTAGTATCAAACAGAATCCACTTTTTGTCACTCGTCAGCACTCAATGGGATATGGATGCGCTATGGTGGCGAGAAAGCAATGTTAAAGAATATGCCACTTGTTTTTGCTTATGGACTTCACCAGCGTGTAAGGAACTCGCTTACTCAGCCTGTTTGTCTTACGCAATTGATGCTTATGAAGTTTAAGCATTTCATCGGAAACATTGAATTATCTAGCAAGTTCACTACACGTTAGATTACTCCTCTCTTCATTGCCCATCAGCAAGGCTTCGTCATCCATAGTCTGTGGAGCTTCATCACAGAGGGAAAAATCTCCTGACCTGAATTTATAAAATCATAGCATTTCCGTGTGTTCATTCATAGCACTATTCTCAAGTGAGTAAGATATTCTTAGGCTTGATGCAGAAGATTTAAACCCACTTTGAAATCATAAAGGAAACACCAAACAAGCTCCTTTGACGCTTCCATTTTTTTTCGCAACAGTACGAGTTATCATTGATGAATGTGTGTGGCAAACATGCTTTTATGACGATTGATATTCTTACCCTCGACTGACCCAAGACTGATGTCATACACTGATTTGCATATTTATACTCTATTAGATGGTCATGAAAATAGGCAAGAACTTTCCTGTTTTACTAGTATTTAAATTAAAACATTTTTAAATATTAAAGTCAGTAATATTTAATTAAAACAAAATTAAAATTTTAAATAATCAAACCATTTAATTGGTTGATAAGGAATAATTTGTAATACCACCAATTATAAGATTTTTTTTTTCATTTTTTGAAGTAAATTTCGTTTTTTTTGTACATTTTAGTTTTCTTTGAAAAGATAAAAATACTTAAAGGAGGAATACAATTTTCTAAAATTTTTGTTAATCTGTTACATTATAATACTTACGTTTTACTTTCTGCATCGATTTTTATTTTATTTATTTTTTAAAAAATATAATTTGTTATGTATTTTGTTTGTTAATGAAATTCTTTGTTTTGAATGTAGGGATTTAAGATGAATCATATTTTTTCTAATTTAGATGCAAAAATATTTGAGCTTAACAAACAAAATGCGAATAAAATTTTCTGATATTCCGTTCATGCCATATTTTTATCTATATATATTGTCATTTATAATTGCTTTACAATGAATTTAATATATTTTAAATTTCTCATTAAAATGTATGAACAAATTTAATATATGAACATAGACACAATAAACAAAAATAAATGTTTAATTTAAATGCATTTTCAAGCACTTTCTTAATTGTTCAAAGTTTATTTTTTTTTTTGCTAACTATTACTGAAATCTTTTATAAATAATGAGAAATAATTTCCATAATGTTTATGCTTAAAAATTTCTATATTCATGCATTTTAGAAACTACGCACTTTCAAATTAATTAAATTATATTCAAGTTTGCGCTAAGTGTTTTTAAACAAATTTATCATTTCCTGCATCAGATTTGAAAAAAAGCAAGTTATAGGTTCAAAATTTTGTTTTCTTCATTAAGAAAGTCTTGTAAAATTTACAGAATAATTAAATTTACAAAATTATCTTTAATATCTTCTTTTACGATCTTTAATATTCCCTCTTGGGATAATTCATCACCATGCTTTTGACATGAGTGTAAAATTCTATCTTAAAATCGTGACTGAAAGACATTTGTTCTTTATCTTCAAGCATATTTTCAAATAATTGATGTCACTATACATTTTCTATATTTGGCAAGTAAATTTTTTTTATTCTATTTAGAAAATTTTAAGTTTTATTTTAAACCTAATTTTTTGTATTTTTTTATTATTTTAGAATAATTAAGTTTGTGAAATTTAATTCCCCAAAATCTAAAAATATTTAAAAATATTATAAAATGCAAGTATAGTTTAATTTTTTTTTAATTTTTATTTTTAAAAAGTTAATGTTGTAATATAATAAAACAATTTCTTGTGTAATAGTGTAAATAAATTACTAAAATGTTTTGAAACGTTAAATCTATAATATAAGCAAGATTCTATTATTTCTCATCGTTCTCCAATTTTGTTACTTCAGTGTTGTGTAAAACACATGTAAAAATTTAAGAAATTATAATATATATATATATATATATATATATATATATATATATTATTATATATATATATATATATATATATATATATATATATATATATATATATATATATATATATATATATATATATATATATATATATATATATATATATATATATATATATATATATATATATATATATATATATATATATATATATATATTATTATATATATATATATATATATATATATATATATATATATATATATATATATATATATATATATATATATATATATATATATATATATATATATATATATATATATATATATATATATATATATATATATATATATATATATATATATATATATATATATATATATATATATATATATATATATATATATATATATATATATATATGATTTATTTGGTTTCTCAATAAAGTGCAATAAATTTGTTGAAAGTCATGCAAAAATAATGAATATTAAAAAATTACTGGAATATGAAAAATATAGCAAACACTCAAACTAATTTCAGACAATGAAAGAAATATATTATTTAAAATAAATAAAGTTTTTTTTTTTTTTAACATTTTTTACAAAATATTTGCCTTTCCGTAATGTATGTTTTGAATACTTATTTATTACTGTTCGTTGACATATTATTGTTGCAGCATTTTTTGCGCAATTTTAATTAATTAATTTATTATAAGCTGATATGATTTTCTATGTGTTTTCAGGAAGTGCTTTTTAGAATTGTATTTAATCTTGTAAGTTAAAAAAGCCTGTATATTTATCTTTTCGAATACTTCTTATACTTAAACTTTATTTAGCGTACATATATCAATAATTTTTTTAAACTAAACATTTCTGATATATATTTTGATCAAAATAAAATGAACGAAATATACTTATTACGCTCTAAATTTATATTTTTCATCTTTAAATTTTTCATGAAATATTAAATGCTTCACAGTAACAGTTCAGAAAGATCTCCAGAATTCTAGAGCATTTTCTAGCTGAAAATTCTTTTTATTGAAAATTAGTTTTAAATTTCAGTTTGTATACATGCAATTTTAATTAAAATTTTGGTTTCTATTTTCTTCTATTTAATTCAAAAATAGGTATTTAAAAATTTTATTTTTTCTTATTTGGATTTTTTAATTACTTAACAAGTAAATTAAATTATTTTCTAAGCGTTTAAGCACACAAATTTATAGCTTTAATCTTTTCATGAATAAAGCAGCTATTTAGGTATTTCTGATTATTTAAGAATCAATAACATGCTAAAATATTGCAATATGTTGCACAAAAATATGGAATACAAATAATTTATTTTTGTGAATAATAATATTCACAAAAATAATGCTCACACAAATAACAAAATTTTATTAAAGATAGAAATTACAATTTCTTTATGTACGCTGTGTTTGAATCTTTCTGAAAATATTAATGGTTATCATCCTTAGAAATATGAATTTAAATAAGTGATATTGATATCTCCTTTTTATTTATTTAAAGTATAACATGATTTAACTAAGCAATGAAATACAAACCATTTAAATAAATAAACTAAATAGTAGAAAAGAATTTTAACTACAAAACTTTGATTCATTTAAGACAGATTTACATTTTTAGAAATGCATCTTAATTTTAACGAGATGGTGTTTAAAAAGTCAGCTACTCAAGCATGAAACAATTTGTACTTCTTTATAACAACTCCTGAATGTTTACAAGAATTAAGAATCTATTTTAAACTGTTATTTGCAAATGAATTAGACCTTAGAATTAATTGAAAGTCCTGTAAAATTTCTTATTTAAATTGGAGTACAAATAAGTAAGTGAAAAAATAAGAATGACTTTTAGAGGTTGTTTTCCATTTAGCACTGATATATATTTTTTTATTTGGGAAAACAAAAATATCTCCCTGTGCACCAAGGAATACCATACAGATCCCAAAGGTACAACAGATGTACTACATAACAAATACAAATATATTATGAGATGAAAAAAAATAATAATAAAAAAAGGCAGAAAAAAAGAGATATAAAAATGAAAAAGGAGTTTTTTGGTAATTTTAGAAGCATTAAATATTTTTAAAAAAATATGGATTACTTCTAAAAAGTATTTTTTATTGAAATATTACATTCTTTATGACACGGTAAACAATTTTATATGGTTTCTTGAATATATAAAATCAATAAGAATTCCGGATAACTAGAATAGGTTATCAATGGAATATTTTCTGAGAAGTTGTTAAATTTTTATAAAATACACTGATTTTAAGGATTTTAAGGTGATTTCTAAATCGAAAGAATGTTTACTTATTTTTCATCACATTATTTTATTCAAGCAAAATGTCATAAAGAGGAAATACCATTTATTCAGCTTTTCTTTTCTTTATTTTACTCTTTTCACAACAAAACCACTCAATTGAATATTCTCAGCGAGTCTTCTGCAAACAATTGTTTGAGACTTTTAAGCAAATTTGAACTTAAACTATGCACAAAATGATATATTATTCTTATATTTTACTCTTGAAAGAAAAAAGATCGTTTATATCTTTGTTCCATTTAAGGAATTGTATTTGATTTATGGTATTTGGTATATAAGGCATAAGTGAAATTCTTCATTTCAGTTAACTTGTTTTGATATGGAAGCTGCAGCATTTCAAACATTAAAAATATATTATCCATCATTTTAAAAGAAAACACTTTCTTTCAAAGCAAAATAAATATGAAATTATATTTCCTATTTTCATTGTATTCATCCTTTTATTGGAATCGTATTATGAAATAGCAAAGTTCTAAGCACTTCTAACGTAATGCAGAAAATGTTTCGAAATAATTTTGCATCTTTTATTTAAAATTTAAGTTACATAATTTGCTTCTATTATAGCAAGGCAAAACTAATGAAATATAGGACTTCAAAATAATTTTCTTTTAAATAAAAATTTAAATAAAGTATTATAAACATTAGTTTAATTTTGGTTTTTGTTTATCAGTACAGCACATGACTTAATATTCTTAATATAAGAAAAATTTAAATAATATTTACATTGTTGTATTTATCATTTAATAAAGATTCCATTTCTTTTATAATGTTTTCCTTAAAAAATTTAGGACACAAAAATTTTTATTAATTTATTTATCCTTAAAATTTATTATGAATTTTTATAGAAATGGTTAAAAGCTTTATTAATACCGAAAATCAAAATAACTAGTCATTTGATTGCTAAATTTAGAATTCCAAATACACGTCTTGGATATTTAGATTAAAATGCGATTGCTTACAGAAAAAGATATATATGTGTGTGTGTGCCCAAAATAACACCATTATAACTTTATAAGAGAAAACGATATCATTGAAATTTCACAATCTGGTTGAAAAATATATTTCTAATGTTGCACGAACTTTACAAAATCAGAATATAATTACAGTAAATGTGAATTCTGTGAGTACAATCAAAATATATGGGAAGTTTAGGATCATTGGATACTTAAATGGCTGATTTAATACGGCAAATTGGGGATTTTTTTATCATCCAAGAAAAGCGAAACAAATTTCGCGTATAAGTATAACAAAATGAAGTATAACAAGTATTGAAGTATAATAAAATACTTCACGAGGCTTACAAATGTAAATACATTTAACATATAACATAAACAAGAGAACAGTAACAAATGAATTAAAAATTTAATTTATAAGTAATTACCTGTTAAACTCTATTTGTTTCAATACACATGAAGGGATAAGAAAAATCCTGAAGGCTATAAAATCGAGTGTAGGAAATGAAAATAATTTTAATACAATTTAAACAAGAAGGTTATTTCTGTTTTCAATGTCTCAAATGTATCTGACTTACAGAAATAGTATTTTTTGAAGTAATTACCATCATCATCAAACACTTTCTGACAACGTGTCTCTAATTGCGCAAATCTCTTGCAGTTAACCTCTGTAATTTTTATAAGCAAAATATGCGTGAGTTGCTTCACTGGTGAACGATTTCCTTCGAAGATGATTATCCATTGAATGTTAGAGATGATAATCTGATGGTGCAATTTCAGATGTGTTAGGAAAATAGAACAAAGTCTCCCAATCAAGTCACTGTATGGTATTCTTGGCCATCCGAGTGACATACGGCCTCTCGTTATCTGCCAAGAAGAGTACAAGGTGAAACAAATGACAGTACAATTCAAGCAGTGTATGATGGTGCAAGCTGACAGTATAATGCATGCAATATCATATGGTGAGGTGAGATGAATAAGAAGGATGACATAAACTTTCAAATCCAAGAGGCTGTATAATATATCTGGCCATTTGCGTCTTCTTGCGAAATCATCTAAAGGGTGTTTCTTTCGAGGTATAGAACTTTAAATTGCAATAAAACAACGATGTATTATTCGATTGACATGAATTTTTTTTATTTGAAAGATAATCTTGTGGCATTACATTTTAAATATGATTCCTGGCATATGACTACCACGGCTGGCTCAGATGTAGTCCAATCTGGACGTCCAATTTTCGATGACTTTTTCCAACATTTGTGGCTGTATATCGGCAATAACACGGCGAATGTTGTCTTCCAAATGGTCAAGCGTTTGTGGCTTATCCGCATAGAACAATGACTTTACATAGCCCCACAGAAAATAGTCTAGCGGTGTTAAATCACAAGATCTTGGAGGACAATTCACAGGTCCAAAACGTGAAATTAAGCGGTCATCAAACGTATCTTTCAATAAATCGATTGTGGCACGAGCTGTGTGACATGTTGCGCCGTCTTGTTGGAACCATAGCTCCTGGAC
Source organism: Latrodectus hesperus (assembly GCA_037975125.1). NCBI lineage: Eukaryota > Metazoa > Arthropoda > Arachnida > Araneae > Theridiidae > Latrodectus > Latrodectus hesperus. Next base: position 41,333,145 of record CM075861.1, on the reverse strand, counting down.
ATCATGATTGCCCAATTCAAAAATGAAAAAGTTAGTAATCATGGCTCTATACCGATCACCATTGACAGTAACGTTGTGGCCATCATAGTTTTTGAAGAAGTACGGACCAATGATTCCACCAGCCCATAAAGCGCACCAAACAGTCAGTTTTTCTGGATGTAAAGGTTTTTCGACATACACTTGTGAATTAGCTTCACTCCAAATGCGGGAGTTTTGTTTACTGACGTAGCCATTCAACCAGAAGTGCGCTTCATCGCTAAACAAAATTCGCTTATGAAAATCGGGAACAACGGCAATCTCATTTTGGGCCCATTCGACGAATATACACCTTGCTTGATGATCGTTTGGCTTCAATTCTTGCACGAGTTGGATTTTGTAAGCCGGCTACCAAGATCCTTCCGCAAAATCTTCCATAAAGGGGATGGACACAGATCCAATATCTGTGCTCGAATGCGGATGGACTCATTCGGGTCTTCTCCAATGCTACGCTGTATAGTAGCAATAGCTTCTTTTGTACGCACCGTACGGTGTCTCTGGGGATGCGAGTTATCAATTAGAGTAAACGTGGTGCGAAAACGTTCCATGGTTAATCGAATTAACTGCTCTGATGGATGATTTTGTCGACTATAAAATGGACGTAGTGCGCGATACGTATTCCGCACAGAACCATTATTTTCGAAATAAAATTGCACAATTTTAAAGCGTTGTTCAGGCGTGAGTCTATTCATGATGAATTGCCAAACCAAACCTAGAATAAATCACTTGGCAGCTGTTAAATCGGTCACCATCTTGGAAAGTAATGCCAACTTAAACTTCTATACCTCGAAAAAAGAAACACCCTTTAGAAGAGTATACCACTGCGATAAACCAGAGCTTGCTCGTTCAGTGGCAATGCGTGTTTCACACGTTTTAAATGTTGCAAGTATAGGTCTACAGTGATTGTTTGAGCAGCTGATAGTAGTTCATAGTGAATTAATTGACGACTAGTCTATCAGACGCTAGCATTATCACAGAGAGGCAAATTTCCTGATTTTTATTTCTGGAACCAATTCCTATTCGTAATTTCATTCACTGCAGTATCCCGAAACACTAGGCATATTCTGAGGCTTGATGTAGCAGCTGATACGCTCACTTCAAAATCATAAATCAAACAACAGCGAATGAGTTCCTTCGACACGTGCATTTCTCTTCACTTTGTACGAGTAATGATTGATGAATGTGACGTGGACCATCTCTTATAAGGACTATTATACCTACTCTTGACTGACCAGTGTCTAAACCTCGTCATATATTAATTTGCAAACTTATTCTCAATTCATTCAAAGACAACGCGAAAACGGTAGGTGTTTCTTTGTTTACCTTTTATGATCTTAAATATATTAAATACGACAAATATTCATTTGCCTTGTTGTTGACTCTTGAAGCCAAGATGCTCCATGAATTTTGGTCATTGAGGATCATTGAGAAAATCTTAGGTTTTTATTGATGCATAACCCATAATATGTATAATTGTTTCATTTTATTTACGATAAAACTGTTTTTCTATATGCAGTTGTGGGAATCAGAACTCTATTCATATGGGAGAGAAAATTGTGCACGAAATATGTACATTTTTTAAAATTACATAAATAGAATATCTAGAAAACTTCTATATATTATCAAACCCAATCTTCCAAGATTTCATTATAAACCGATTTTGATATTTGAGATTTTAACACTGTACATAAGGCACTTCTTAGTATTTTACACATGTATTTAAGCAATGTGATACAAATTTATTGTTCAGTATGTTTAGAATAGTGAAGTGTTGTACAGAATAGTGAATAGTGTTTAGAATAGCGAAGTGTATTTAATAAAGTGTGTGATGCTCACATCTGGGATTTAAAATATTGCTTTAACGTAAGCATAGAAAATATTGGAGCAACAGAAAAGTTTATATACATAAAATAATTAAAGAGGAGGATTAAAAGAGATAATATATGTGTGTCTAAGATAGAAAATATAATTATTAATAAAATCATACAATATATATAAAATTATCTATAACATTATTAGAATAGTCAAAATTTTCATTCTAAATTCACCTTATAGATTCAAATTTCAATAACTTTAAAACTAAGTCGATTTTCATATTTTTTAATTCAATTCTAGCTAAAACTATATTCTTCATTTTTGAAGTTATGTTACTAAAATAATTGCATAATGAATCAAAATATTTGTGTTTTTGTAACATCATTTGACAACAATTCAGTCTCATATTCTCTAATGCGTTGTAACCTCATATGTAATTAATTTGATCGTTTCATAACCTCATAGTTTGATAAACTCATTTGATAGTTTGATAACCTCATAGTTTCGATATAATCTAATGTTCAATAACATAAATAATATTTTTCTTCTTTTCAAATTATTTTTCAAGAAATATCTGGTAAAAATATTTTCCAATTATATGTAATTAGGTTATTTTTGTTTGGGAAAAAGAAATAATATTCTGTTGTGTTTTTGTTTCTTATGACACTTGAACAAGCCAAGCTCGCTATGCCTTGGCAAGTTAATGTGGAACATCTTTAAAATAATATTCCATATTAGCTAAATGAATTATTTTAACAAGTGATTGGAATGGAATTTATAGAAAGTTATAATGTTTCATATGACTCATTTTTTTAAAAAATAAAAATATTAATCTTAAAAATACTGTTTTGAAATTAAATGTACAACAAACATTCATTATTCAGATATTATTTGATAAGTTTCTATCAAATGAAAAATGATTAATTAATGTTTGTTTTATTAATCTAAAATACTTCCTACTTACTTTTAAATTGTGCGCATCTCATTCACGTTTAAAGAACTAAAATAATAATTAAAGTTTTAACTAATCACATATTAAGAATGTGTGTGAACTAATAGATCACTAAAACATATCAAAGTTTTATTAAGCTAACATTGACTAGAGGTGTTTGAAACGTATTTAATTATAATTTTGTTTCCAAATATAATACTGAAAAAAAATTAGACTTTTTAAATTTATATGAATTCAAATATTATAAAAATCTATTGTGTTTATGAAATAATGTATAATATTATGAATTCAAAATAAATTTGACTACTCTCTTTATTAGAGTTGTAACTTCCCTAGAAAATACCATTGTATTGAAGTGATTTTTATTATTGTAATTTATAATACGATATTTTATAAAGGTTTTCATTTTAATTATATTTATTTTTAACGTCATGAATAATTTTAATCAATGTTCTTTTAAATGATTTAGCGCAATGATGATGTTTCACATACTGACGTCATTTTTAAATGAATTAATTCCATGATGTGAAACGTATGATGTACCGCACTTACTACATTTCATATTTTAATTTCATGTCCTGATTTTAACCTTTATGGTTCTATTTTTTTTAAAACCAATATTTTAATACTGTTGGATTAGACAAATGAGCTACCACACAAGAAACTTCTTTGCTTATTTAAGAACTATAAATTTTATGTATTTTATTTAGGTTTAATAATTTAAACTACAAATTTTTATGATTATATAACGTTTTACAAATTTCTTTCTGCATTCGTTTATCATTACTTTTACTGTTTTCCAAAAAAAATTGATGATTAAAATTTTAATGATTTAGATTAATTAATAAACTATTTTAAGTTTTTAAAATCAATTAAGCAAGAGAAAATAACTTTATCAAGCAATTTCCCATCAAATTTTTCATAAAATATTCAAGTCTTTACGAGTTTTATCAGAAAGTCAAGATTCCAAAATGTACATGAATTCACTTTTTTTGTAATAATACTCGAGCAAAAGAAAATTAAAAAAAACTGTTTTATATTGAAATGCTTTTTTGGACGTGTGCATACATTTATATATAAGAAAAACTAAATTAGCAGAATTTATTTTAATTTCCATGTTTTTCTTTTAATCAATTTTAGGGAACTTGGGACTAAAAATATTTTGAAATGATTTTTAAAGGAGAGAGAAAATATTTTATATTTATTTAATATTTTCTTGCAACTCCACACTCAAAAATACCACTAGAGGAATTTATTTTCTTGTTAAAATATGTGTATAATTAATAAACAGTTCACTAATAGTAATTACATAAAATTTAAAAAAGTTATTCAGCTATCCAGATTAAATTCTAGGAATTACAATCATTAATAAGTAACTTTAAATCTCTTACAAAATACCATTTTTCGAAGTAAAACCTAATACATCTCTCCTTGCATGCTTTAATATACGAACATGATTTAAATTGCTAGTTGAAGAATAAATTTACTTTAGCTTCACAGAGAGAAATCAATTAAGTAGATTAAATTCATTCTTGTCCCATTAATTTTTACTTTACCTCGTAAGATTAAATCACTAATCTTGTCATCTTCAATTCCAGTGATTACTTTCCCATGTTATCCTAACTTCGAAGGAAATATATCTGGAGTTAATTTTGTCTGCATATTTTCCTTAATAATCTTTCAAACTCTTTCATCTTGTGAAAGAATCTTTGCTTTAGATATCTTATTAATTACATTTTCTAGTCTCATAGAAAAGTTTTGAAATTCATTTAGTTAATGCCTTTTTTACGGTAAGATTGTCTATAGAAGTAAAATGTATGATTTCTCATTTAGTTCTAAGAATTTCAAAATTATGGACGCATATTTAATATCTATATTTTCATAAGTGAAGTAACAGAAAAAGTACCTTTTTGGTTTTCAAAGTAAGACTGGAACAGAAATTAATATCATACTAATTATTTCTAATTAACATTAGTCTTATAAGATTTTATTAAACTTGCTGTTTTTAGATACTTATAAACATTTTCTTATTTGAACACAACTTTGATTAAGCTTCCCATACAATTTTTAATATATTTAACTATTAACTAATTTACTGTCATTCTCTTAGTTTAACCTAAGAGACTGTAAAATATTCTTCAAATTTAACAAAATTAATCATATATCTGAAGTAAGAAAATGCAGAAATGTATTTAAATGTTTAAAAATTACACATAAGTCAAACAACAATAAAACTGAAAAATAAGTTCTTACATTGACTTAATAAATAGAGACTTTCAGAGAACAAAAGAAAATTTTAAGCTTATAATGTTTCTTAGAAAAATAAGTTCTCTTATTTATTAAAGCAAAATATAATGAATAACGACTTAAAATTTTTCAAGCATTTTAAGTTATATGTTTAGTTAATCTTGTTTTCTAATTTGAATATGTCTTATAATTCGAATTAGTTCTAAAAATAAATTATATTCTTCAAAAACTCATGTAGTACAGAAAAAAAAAACTTTAAAGAAGTTAATTGCATTATTTCATTATTGAGAAACAATAATAATAATAATTCAATAAATACAAAACTAAAATAAAAGTTATATAGACTGACAGTTCCTTTTCTTATTCTTCAATTATTTGCAAAATAGGGATAATAAAGTGTATTTTAAACAAGCCTCACATTAATAGTTAAATTAAATTAATAAAAATATTCTCAATGTAATATTTACATGCACAAATTCTATTTACTTAAATTAACTGAACACTTCAAATGATCATGTTAGCTTATTCATTTGTTATTTGGAAATGTTTGTTGACAATTTTAATGCTTGCAATCATGTCTACTTTACTGTTAATGAAGCATTTTATAGGAAAATTACTAGTTTAAATTTTTTTCAATTCCGAATTACTCAATCAAGAATCAAAATTTTATTAATGCCTTTTTTATGTTTATGCGTTTTTTATATTATGTGTTTTTTTCTTTATAAGCAATTATATCTTATACAATGCTTATAAGCATATTCAAATTCAAATTAATCTAATTTTCTCAGCAAGTAAATTTATCTTTATAATATTCATTCTATAATTAAATATTTGTTACGCTAAAGCCTCAAATTTAAAATAATAACATTTACAAAATTATAATAAATTCAAATTTTGTTAATTTGAAGCTAAGATTTGAAAGCTAAATTTTATTTAATAAATGGATTATTTTTATAATGTTCCTGCGTGTGTCAATGTGTGTGTTTGTGCTGAGTGTGTAATTGTGGCTGTGTGTGTTAATCAATCTTGATAGCGTTAACCAAAATTATATTTTTGATAGACTTTACATAAATGTACTATACTTTGAATAATAAATTCAAAGTTTGAATTTTCAGCTGTATTCATCAAATATATTCTTAACTTAATAGATGAGTTATGCAAATCATTTTCTATATCTATACTTCCATGCAAAGTTTGACACATGCTTTATAAAAACATTGAACATAATACAATTATAATTAGTACTTATAAAATTAATTTGAATAAATTTGTTACATAATTCATTAAGCAATAATATAACAGAAAAGATGGAATATGAGTTTTGTAGCTTATTTTGAAATCTCTCTTAATTTTAATTCAGATTTGAATATACTTCATTTATATTTAAAAACCTAAAATACTTATTAATATCAATACTATATTGTTATGCTTTTATCATATACAACCAAATAGAAAAAAGATATTTTTTTAGATATATTTAAGTTAATATTGTATTAACTTTAAAATAAATAACACATTTCTATTTTTAGGCGACTTTATAACTTTGTTGCAAATGAAGCATTAAAAGTAATGTATGAGGATATTTTTGATGAATTTTTACTTTAACATTCTTGATGACTATTATTAACATCTGTAAGGAATTTAAAACAACTATTTTCTGTTCCTACTTATGGAATTTCAATGTTTATTGAATTGTAAATGATTTAGAATGTTGAAAAAGTAATCATTTGTTGATGTTTTAATTTATACAACTACATTATTGTGATTTGCTGAAACTGTACTCAAAATTTTAATATAATATTGAACTTAAAATGTTATTGTAATCCGATAAATCTAATACGGCTATAAGAGAGAAATAAAAGATTTTGGTAATTCTGCATTCCACAACTTACAAAACATCAGGTTTTTCTATGCAATAAGAAATATAATTTTATTTGGGTTTCTCTCACTGACACTAAAATTGGAAGTTTGCTGGAAATAAAATTGAATGCATTTGTAAGTTAAATTATCGATAGCTCTGTAAGATAATAAACAATATTTCGAGTATAAAGGTTCTCAATAAAATTTAGAGGTATAGAACATAAAATAAATGCATTTTGAAGTACCCTGTTTTAATCAAAACTGAAGTTCTATCTCGTATTTAAACGAAAATTGGGTGCTTGAAATTTTTTATCCAGTATTTTCATTAGTTTTATTTGTATTTTAACAGAAATAAAACTAATGAAAATACTGGATAAAAATGAGAAAAGTTTTCCTTTACCAGTGTTTTGTTATTTCATTTAGTTTCAGCCATCTTATTTGATGTAATAAAACTTTCAGTATGTCTCGTTACATCTTCTTTTTTTAAAACTTGTTTTAAAGTGATATTTGGTAGTAATGATCATGACTTCTTCTGCTATCATTTAAGAAAGCCAAATCAGAAATAGGAAATCTTTTCAATTTGTGTATTATTGAACACTTCAATTTAAAAGAAAATAAAGGGAAATCAAACTAATATAGTTTTCATCATATTAATTTAAAACATAAAATATTGGAAAATTGTAACATTAAATTTATTTAAAATAAAATAAGAAAACTTCAAACATATAACAAAGGAATTCTCAACAATTATTATTGTTAAAAATTCCCAATATACAATTATTGTTGCAATAAGAAATTATTATTTTAATTTTAAAAGTATTTAAAATTAAACATATTATAATGTATAAACCTAAAATATTCAAAACATTAAAAAGTATATGCTTCAGGTAAAATAGCTAATGATACATATTATCAATTATTTTATATTAGATTCTGACTTGACATAAAATAAAATAAATGTAATCAATATTTTATTTGTCACAAGGGACTTTTTTATTAATATTAACTTTTTTATACATATTTGAATAAAGAGTTATGATAATAACTTTAGTTTATCATTAATATTTTAATGTAATATATTATAAAAAAATTCTTAGAATAAGATAATATTAAGAGCGTTTCATGCATTGTGCTATTAAGCATTATATTGCTCATTTATTGATACCTGTAAATTTAATTATTTTTTTTTAAACTTAAAGTTTCATTTGATGCCTAATACTATAGGTGAACTATATTTTCTAAACTTATTTTTACGAGAAAATGTGAGGGGGCAGTTAATAAACTTCTACCATTATAAACGAGTTGCGCAATGGTACCAGCCAAAGCATAAACTAATATGTAATTTATTAAATATGATTACTCCCCTTCATTGTCGGCCATTAAAGTGCCATCCATTCATTTTTCCTCATATGTGAGCATGCTTAAGGAAACTTCTATATATTTTTGACAGTTCTTGTACTGTGATTTTATCCATGATGAATCCTGATGTTGATTTCTTCCTTTGCATATGGATATGTTTCATATATTCTTCACTTAACAATCTCAAAAATTGAAAACCATAAGTGACTGAATAAATCATAAGTCTTTATCTATTATCTTCTCATATGTCAATCAATCTCATATATCAATCATGATCTGATTTATGATGTGTTGCACCGTACTATTGAAAGTAACATAACTGAAACTCATGTCTTGAAATATTTGAATAAAATTCCTCTAGAGCTTATTGCCGTTTCAAAGAATATGTGAATCATACACAGAAATTTTGTTGAAAAGATACAATGTTTGAGTATAAACAAATATTTGTAAAAAACACAGTATTCTATAATATTAGGACGCCCTGGTTTTATCTGCTGTACTCTGTATAAATTTATATTATAAGTAAATTCACGGAATATTTTAAATTGAGCAAGATGACACTACCAATTTTTCACGCTTTAGTGTAATCAAAAAATAAAGCACATGCGAAAATAACTAATTAAATTATTTTTAAAATAAAACATTAATCCGCATGGAGTTTAATTACTTTTTTCTTATACAAAATACTAAATTTTATAATTTAGTATTTTATACAATTTAATTTTTAATAAAGTAAAATTTCGATTACACAATTTTTATAAATGAAAAATCATTTATATAAAATATAATCCTTTAATTTTCAAATATATGAATATATACTTTCTAAACTATTAAATTACTAATCAAGTTAAAGAAAAAAAATACAATCAACAATTATGAAATATAAAGCTGAGTAGCTGCATACGATATTTCATATCTTTATTTTTAAGTTTATGAATAGTACAAGGGATTCTTCTCTCAAACTTTTAAAAACTGTTCATGAAATTATTTATTTATAATTGATACAAATGTAATCTGAAAACGTAAATATATTTTTGAATGCCCAAAATATAATTCTATCATAAACAAAAAATGCAATTCAATCAAAATTAAATAAATTTTCGTCTTTTTTTGGGAACACCATGGGAATTGATACAGTTAACGATGGAAATTGATATAGTTAGTTATACTGTGTGATTAAAGCAGTGAACAGAGAATGGTAAGTATTGTCATCGGTGTCTGTTAATTTTTAGATAAATAAAAATACTAAAAGTAAAAAAAAAGAATTGAAAACAAATAAATTGTTAATTTTTAATTTTATTTATAATTTAAGTTTTAATCGTATAAATGAAACAAATTAAATTTTGACCAAGCATTCTGTATGAAATTAACACAGATCAATTATTTAAAATTTACTTGTCACAAAAGCTGCCTGTTATTCAATCTATATTAGTTGTATGAATAATTACTTTTCACCATCATTATTATTTTCGACAAAAGTTAGATGATATCTCATGTAATTTTAGAGCCAAATTTATTTAAATAAATAAAACTAATATTAAAATTGTTAAAGGCTGATTTTGTTTTTTAATATAAAATAATAATAGTAAATTGTAAGAAATAATATTTAAATAATAAGAAAAATGGAAATCTATTTTTGCTTTTTTAACTAAATATCAGGTTAAAAATGTCACAAAAATGATCTTGATATATTTTCGAAAAACTTATTTGTGATAGTTACAGTAGTTTGACATAGTGTATCTTCTTGCATTATTTTTTTAAAAATAATTTTTATCAGGAAATTGTACAACATTTTTCTTGGGGGAAATTAAAATGTAATGCTCAGCTGACCTTAATTTAATTTTCTTTGCTTTTTCAAAAATGCAATTCAAAGTTTTCCAATATTTTCCCAAAATAATACAGTATATTTTACATTATTCTATTAAAATTACTATAGATGTTACTCCGGAAATTTTACATTTTATTTAATGCTTCAAATGTAAAATTTATGACGATTAAAATCAGCAAACATCAGAATAAATATAAATTAGTTTGGACTAATGAGAAATATGATGAAGTATATTTTAGACAGCCACAGTTATACATCATTAAACTAACAATACAATTTTGGTTAATTTTAATAATAATGATTGTGTTGTACAAATATTGGTAGCGCAGCAGCATCAACATGCTCTTTAAAAGCAGATTCTGGATATAATTCAGCCATCCTTGAAAACTATGATTATATATTATTCAGTGACAGTTCTTAATAATATATACATTCTATACCTCTGCAAGTAATTCATTACTGTTAAAGAAATTTATTACACTAAAATCTCTTCAGCGCTCTTGCACCCTTAATAAAAAACGCACATGCAGAAATACATTTCCTGATTCTTGTTGTTCAACAGAATATCAAATTCAATTCCATATATTTACCTTCGAGTCCATATAGTACAATTATATCTAAGTCAGTGTGAATCACTATTATTTATTTTGTAACAATCAAACTTAATTGTAATATATTGAACACTGTTTTAAAATAATGAAAAATTCAGGAAATTGTAATGTTAATATATTTGGCTAGCATTTATTTACATCTTAATGTTTTCCAAATACTGAATGTAGCAAATAGTCTATTAGTAGATATATTGCACTGTAGTAGTAAATCCTTGTATAAAGATGTTTGTGGTACTTTTATACTTGAAATTGTGAAATCTATCAGTCGCATTAACATTTTAATTTCATATATCATTAAATACAGTTTACTATTAAGTAAGTTAAAGTTATTACAAAATTTATTTAATAAGAATTTTGTAATTTGTCTTTCTTTTGTAATAAACAACATAATTATGCCACAATGCAGGAAGTTTTTCAAGCTGCAGAAAGAGCAAATGTAATATACATGTATTTTACGCAATGGTAGTATTGTTCTTTGGTATATTACTAATTTGTAGCACTTTGCTTTACATATATATATATATATATATATATATATATATATATATATATATATATATATATATATATATATATATATATATATATATATATATATATGTATGTATGTATGTATATGTATATATATATATATACATATATATACATATAGTGATTGTCACATATTTGGTGAACAAAATATTTCATTCTATGCAATAATAAAGCTATTCCACTCTGCTGATCACCATGCTTTTCTGAGAAAGGTAAAAGTATTTTTATTACAAAATCAGGAGAAAAACGGAAAATGGAAACAGTTGCATTTTAATTAAAAAGGATAAGCAATACATTTGTTTTGTTGTTTATTGCAATAGGTATTCTTTCATTTAAGAAGACTAAACCCGAAACTGCATGGTAATGTAATGAATTTACATCAATTTTTTTTGCTTCTTTTTTCTGCGATACATATAGGGATTGTTCTCAACTAGTAAATAATTTTCAATTGACAAAATAACTTCCATATTCTTATATAATAATTTTATAAAAATATAATAACAATCAAATTTATTCTTTTCTTAGCGATACATATTTTAAAAATTTGTATTTCATTTAAAATATGTTTTTGATGAGAAAAAAAAAACCATAAACATTTTTCCGATCAAGCCAAGGTTTTATGTACTATAAAACTGAAAAATGAAAACATGGATTGCAATTAAAATAATATTTGCCACAGAGTTATTTAATATAAATATTTAATCTAACATACTTAACTGGAATATAAATGTCAGAATCCATTTATAACAAATTTATTATCAAGCTCCTATAATTTGGCCAATTTTAATATTATTCTTTTAAATTAAAATTCTCGCGATGGAAATGAGAGTAATTTTTTTTATACATCTGAAGAGGAATTTAATCAAGAACGTGTGTTTTAAAATTTCTTGTACTCCAGGATGTTATCTAATTTACTCTTTGTAACCTCTTTTCAATATTCGCAAAATGATCAAATATTTTTATCGTTTAAATTTTTGATTTCTAATTTTGCTTTATCATTATAAGTGTTGGGTCATGGTCTCTCCCATTTATTTTTCATCATTGTCAATCTCCCTTCATCTCTACACTATTAGTTATTAAGCTTTATTTTTACTTCTAAGCTGTCAATCATTAAGTTTCTTTCTTACTTGTGCGCTGTCAATCTCTCTCATTAAGCTTCTTTTTTACTTCTGCGCGGTCAAAAATTAAGCTTCATTTTTCTCTTCTCTACACGGTCAGTTGATTAGGTTACCAACCAATCATAAAATTAATAAGTAACATTTAGATTTTAAAGTAACAGTCAAAAAATTGTCAATCTCCCTGCACCTCTACACTATTAGTTTTTAAGCTTTATTTTTAATCCTAAGCTGTCAATCATTAAGTTTCCATTTTACTTGTTTGCTGTCAGTCTCTCTCATTAAGCTTCTTTTTTACATTTTCACTGTCAAAAATTGAGCTTCTTTTTTCTCTTCTACGTGGTCAGTTGATTGGGTTACCAATCAATCATAAAAATTAATAAATAACATTTAGATTTCAAGGTATGAGTCAAAATAATTCCATCTCATTCTCTAAATGACTAGGCAAAGATACATAATAATAGATATTCTATTTGTAAATTAAAAAATTTCTTCTAGGAAAAGTTGAAAAGAATTATAGAAAACTCCGATTTCATACAACTCCTTTATTACTTCTTTAAATGGATCTTAATTTTTAAGAACAATACCTTTTACTTATTTATTCTTCTTACCTTCTCTGTAGTATATTTTTTAAACCAGTAGTATGTTTCTGAAAAAAATGTATCTGCTGTACATTATGACAAACTTTTTGTAGGAAAATTACTCTTCCCACATCTTTTTTTTTTCCTTAAAAACTGAATATTTGTTGCGACATGAACAGAATTGCAACTCATTGAATTGAAGCATTCATAGTTTCAGAATTTTTACATGTTGTTAACACTTCATAAATATTAAATAAATATATATTCGGAATATATAGGAATAAATATTTTACTTAATAATTTTCGTTAAAAAACAATGCTTCAATTTTCAGTGTAAGGAATTTATTTTAGGAATAAATTGAATGAAGTAAATGAGATCAACTGCATTGCGCTCTGAAAAATAAAGTTAATAAATGATAACGAGAAAAAGATGACAAAACTATTCTTGGAATTTATTTTCTATATTACTTAATTTTAAAAAATAAACATCAAGCGAAGAAAATTATGAATTTAGCAATCATTCGGTATGAAGATAATAGACTGAAATTAAATTGATCCTACAATACAAATATTTAAAAGCAAGAAAAATACCTAAATATGTCTCTAATTAAAAAAAGTTAGTTAATATTATTTGAAGAGAAATATATAAAACATTAAGAGTTTGAGTTAAAATTAAAAAAAATTAAAGAACTGTGATAAAGGAAATGCAAACATGAAAAATCTCATTCATTAAAATTTCCTAAAATATACCATGAAATCAATAAACTTTCAATGAAGGAAGTGTGTATATAAGAGAGAGAATTTTAATTTATTTAAAAATTCCCTATAATTTATTCAACATACTGAAAGAAATATAGAAATGAATAAACTTGATTTTTATTGTATATTTATATTAAAAGATGGTAGTTTAAATAAATGAAATGATTCTCATTAAAAATATGCTTTAAAATATTCGTTTCTATATCAGAAAGTTTAATTAAAATGTACCATTCCTTATTTATTGTATTTAATAATGCCTCAAAATTTTTAAAAAATTTTTAAAATATTGTAATACAAATATATAATAAATTTAAAAAATATATGTCATATTTTTTAAAGTAAATACAATTTAATAAAAGATAGTTACTGTTTATTTCTTTTTTAAACTTTTTTCAATAAATTTTTAAACTACATTAGCTTAATATATTAATAATACATACTAACAGAAATAGTTTAATTTTATTAATTATTTAAAATGCGTATAACTAATAGTTTGACATCATTATCCGGTGTGGATTTTTGTTTTGAAATATTGGAATTTTTCCAGACATTGAAATGAAAATGTGACATAAATTTTCAAACGAGTGAAAATGTTTCCTTTCATTCTGATGCTCTACTTGAAGTTGATACATTGCCTCAGGAAGATTGTCAGGACTAACATTTCGGAAAATTTAAAAATTCGTGTTGCGGAAAATATAAGTATTTCACATTTTGAAGACATATTTTTTCAAACATTTAAGAAATCAGTCAAGCATTAAACTATCTATAAATATGTATTAAAAACTTATTTTTGTCTTCGTATTTCATGACTCAAAAAAGTTGACATATTTTTATATAAATATATTTTTTCTGCTTTATTCTGTGTATATGATAACTTAGTATACTGTTGCATATTTCGATATTTATAAATTACTGAAGCTACAATTTTTAATAAGAAGATATATTCGTAACTTTTATATTCATATATACTGAAATATATGAATAATTTACAATTGAAATTTTTATATGAATAATTCCCATTTATGAGCTGTATTTTTTAGAGATAAAAAGCCAATCAAAAGGAATTTATGCTATATAATTAAAGAGTTCCAAATAACGTATTGTAACAAAAAAGCAATTTTAAACGCATTTGAAAAAAAAAGCATTTGAAAAACTTCCCGAGTTTTAATTTTTTGGCTTTATTAACTAAAAATTTGCTACAATTTCTTTATTAACTAGGCATAACTTGAAATTAAAATTATTCTAAGAGAAATGACTTTAACTTTTTAAATATACTTTTGTGAGTACAATAAAAATACTTGGAATCATCAAAACTTTAATTCTATGAATAATTGAGTCAATTTTGCTGTTAATTTTAATGCTACTTAATTGAGTGCAATAGAAGAAAATCATAAATGCAAAAAAAGTATATCATACAACATTTCATTTCAAAAATATTCGCTCTATTCATTGGAATGAAAAATTACAAAACGAAGCATCTAAGAAATATATAAGTAAGAGGGCCAAAGAATATAAGAAAAGAGTATGAGAGAAGATAGAAGAATCAAAAATCAACACAATTTCATTTACTTTCTACAAAAAAAGTAACTTCAAAATATAATGTACACTGAATTAAAAAAAACTGTAAAACTAAAATTATAAGATGCTTACATATACATACATTCGTTACATTAATTTAATTTGAATTTAAAACCATGCTTTTACTTATTGTTATACAGCAATAACTTGAATAAGAAACAGTATTTTTATAAAATTTTATAATATCAAGTTTAAATCATTTTTTTAACAAATACGAACAATTAACTATTAAATAGTTTATGTTGTAATGTTAAAATTAAAAATGAAATGAATACCTGATTTTTATGCACTCTTAGTTCACAAAATAAACATCTGAGTTTTAATAAGAAAAACTATATGTATTCTAAAGATTTTGATGCAAAATGTTCTGGTGTTAATAAGTTATTAATACAAATATTACAAGAAAAGGTACATAGCAATTTGTATAATAATAAGAAATAAGATAAAATTCATAATAATATGATTGATAATATAATCATTCTTTCATTCCTGATTCAGTACTGAAAATAAAATATTAACACAATTATCACACACAAAAACGCTCAATTGCCAAAGCAATCTAAGATTAATCAGTTAAAGCCTTTTATTTTTGTACAATAAAATAGAATAAATTCAATCAATTTGCGGCATTCTTTAGCATATAATTCCAGAAATGAAAAAAATATGTGACCATTTATTTTTATGAGGAAAATATCTTTAAAAAGAAATAAACTACAATGGCAGACACACAAAGGATTTTGTGAATTCTATTATAAACTCTAACTTATAGTGAATTTGATTAAAATGCTAAATTTCTATACTTTTCTAAACTAGTATATGAAGCTTAGGGAGTAAAAAACTTTATTAGTTCAATTTACATATGAAGGTTTTTTCGGTGGCATTTTAGTTCGAGGAATCAAACTCATGATGTTATTTTATAGCACCATATAAGCACAAGGAAAAGCTATTCTTCTGAAACGTTTTTCTTTTTTAATGTCCTTATATTCATTTGAAAGTCCATTTTTTTAAAACAAGATCATTTCCGAAGTTTGACTAATGACACATAAGAAAATAATTATGATTTGTTTTCATTCCTAAATTTCATTTATATTATATTTAAACTTTTTAGTCTATTCTATATACAGATACTATAATTAAATTACATAATTAATTTACTCATTAAGAGCTTAAAATAGCACAAGACTTTAATAGTTTAAGGATTGTGTCATTTTACAGGTTTTCGATCTACTGGTTTACTTAGAAATGTTTAAATCAATTTAAAGTTTTGTTTGATATTATAAATCGCAAATATGATTAACAATATTAAATAATATATTTTTTGGTCTGAATATGTTTTACATAAAAATAAAAACAATTTAAATTTTTAATCATAAGTATGCTCTAAGAATTAAATAAGTGAATACTTTTTATTCATGCGCATTAAAAAGTTTCAGTAAAATTCGTTGAAATGTAGGTACTACAATCTCGAGGCTTATAAAATTATGATTATTTAAGAAATACAAGCATTAATGACGTTTAACAATTCAGGTAGAATTCTATATAGAAATTGCTTAAGGAATAATATAAGCTCAAAGTGTTTATCCAATAAACACAATGTTATTGAGGAAGTTTATTTTATAATTTATAATTTTATGAGTATATATAATTTGGGCACAATAAATTTTTTGTATATAAAGATATTTTTATTGAATATTAAGTAAAATTTTTATATAATGTTATTGGTTCAGCAATGTTTTGTTATATATAAAATGTACTTTTCTTCACAAGAATATGACACAAAACAATATTGATGACAATAATAATGAAAGAAATTTAATAACGTCATACTTTTTTAGTAACAGTATCAAATTGAAATGTTTTAGATAGTAAAATAGTTATTAGTGATCTTATCTTCAGCACAAATGCACATCAGCTTTATTCCCAATTTGGTTTCCTTTATTGGTCATTCTCCAGTAACTTTTTGCGCGTAGTTTGCAATATGACCAAGAGTTTTCTTTGAACAGAATTACAAAAGTCATAAATATTATATTTGAGGGCAAAATCTAATACGTAAATAATTAAATTAAAGGCAATAACAATAACAATCACCTAGCTGTCTGTTTTTCCAGTTTTTACACAGACGTTTGTAATACTTCGGAGTGTTCCTTAAATATTCTGATATAGTCAAATTAGTTTTCTAGTGCAAAAATTAGAGAAGTAAGGCGGTCTGAAAAATAAATATTTTGAAACAACAAATAATATTCAAAATTGATTAATTTGCAATAGACATGAAAATCTCTTGATTAATTATGAAATAAGCGAATTATCTTGTGATTTCTTTAACTGTGAATATAAAATTGCAAATAATTTTCACCATTAAAAATTCACATAAATGTAAGAAATTTAAATATCTATAATTAATCACATGGAGTTATGATTTCCAGAAATAGCTTATAAAAATCTATTGGTTTAGTTAATTAAGCTTATGTTTTCACGAATCATATTATTTGATCAAAAAATACAGAATTAAAAGTAATTATACAGAATTAAAAGTATAATGCATATAGAGAATTTACGAGTCATATTGTTTCAGTACTTCAAACATTGAAAACAAGACTACTTTAAGCTGGGGTTAATATGACTTATTAAAATAATGAAATAAATTTCTACTAAAATCTAATTTCAATTCATTGATATTTATAGGAGATAAATTAAGACATATTTTTTTATAAATTTTAAATTATCATTGAAACAAATTAAATATGCTACAAGGAAGTTACAAAAGTATTAGAATATACTAATAACAAAAAATCGTTATTCTTAAATTCAGATAACTTTATTAATTAATTTAATTGATGCATGTTTTGTTATGCAATGCAAGTTAAATTACGCTACATGATTGTTTTTGTCTGTTGTTGCAAATGCAATTAAGTTTTCTTATATTTTATGCTTTTTTCCATATTTATGTCTTGAGGGGGACAATAATTAATATGGTAATGACATATTATTCTATTTTATTTCAACACGAATGATGATTTAAATGTGAGATATGTTTTTTTATAAAATCAATTTTTGCTTTGCTTACATATATACATACATATATATATATATATATATATATATATTTATATATATATATATATATAAATATATATATATATATATATATATATATATATATATATATATATATATATATATATATATATATATATATATATTTGTATATATATAAATGTATATGTATATATCTACTGTAATGCCAACATGAGTTTTAAGTTGATTTTTTATGACTTTTGTATTTTATTACAACAAGCAATGAATATTTTTCAGAAATAACCTTACTTTAATTTAATGGAATTTTCATATAATATGCCTTATATTATGCCTATTTTAGAATTACATGAGAAAACTCAAACATTTCAATAGAACAATATTGAATAATAATAAATAACTGATAAGATCTATAAGTACTTCAATAAGTGTTTCAACATTTTTATTTTCTACTTAGCCAGAAAACACTTGTAAAATCATCATTGATGATATAAAATTTTAAAAATATGAAAGGGTGTTTGAAAATTTTTACAAGCAATAATTTTATCTACAGAAATATTAAATCATCTTCTTAAATTTTATAGAAAAATGATACGTAATTCTTAAATAAAACCATGTTTATTGTTTGAGCATAGAATTTAATAATGGTTTCCTAATGCCATCTTCAATTCATGAATACTGCGAAACTCTTTTCTTTTTAAAGTTACTGTAGTATTTTGTGAATAATATAATTTTATTATATGCAAAAATCATTTAAATAACCAATACTAACTAATGAGAGAGACAATATATATTTTACTGTAAATACACACTGAATCTACAAGTGTATGGTATATTTCTGAAATAATATAATACATAAATATTTGTAGACTTATTAAATCAGTTTATTCAATTTAATAAATAATTTTACTTCAAATTCTAAATGCAATCACATTTTTACTCTAGTTTTTCTAGTTATAATAATTGAAAAATTCAATGTGTATACCTTCGTTTCATTACGATACATATGCATATAAACAAGACATGAAAAAGTTAGTTAAATATTAAATGATTATCAACTTATGTCAATATATGTGTTGTCGTAGTTTTTCCAAAGTATGATTGCTTAAATAAATTACTATTTTTAAAGTTATTAGAATGTTATACTACCAGGAAGTAAATAATTAAAAAATCTTAATTTGTAACACTGGAATAATGTATTTCCGTATCTCTTAAAAAGCCGTTCTGAAAATCTTGATTATTAATTGGTAAAAAACAAATAGAGTGTCATTGAGAAGAATATTTTTGTGTTTCATCCTTCTTTTTTATGGTAGCAATATCTTATAGTAAAATTGTGTGCTGTTTTTTCATGCTGATGAAAAATTAAGTTCCTGAGAGGAAGATCAAGTATTAAAATATTTGTGTAGGATATAAAAAAAATTCAAAATCGCACAACTGATTTCCTTATAACAAAAGAAACTTATTTAGGATTTACATTATAGATTCTTTTCAAGTACTTTGACAAATCTCATTTGTCCAAAATAATCTGACAAAATTTTTGTCAAAATATTGATAAAAATAATAATATAATAATATTGCAAAAATACTTTGCTCTAGAAAATTTTGGATCACTGTTTGTAAACACAGTTATTACCATAAAAATACATTATATCTCTCTCGATCATCTATAAATTATAACTATATAATTATATGATACGAATTTAATATCTAATATAAAAGATTGATTTAAGGAAAATTTTTTCAAAATTATTGAATTTTTAAACTTAAATTTTTAAAAAATTACGTAAAAACCAAATTACGGATATTTATTTGAACATCTCAGTAGATGAGTCTCCAAAGAACGTCTGCAGAAGCGTAAATATATTTCTCGTCTATTATAATCGAAAAATTTTGTTTGGAAAAGTAATTATTTTACATGTAGTAACAAAAGATACTGGAATTTGACATTTGAACTATATACATGTTTTCACACTCTTTTTAAATAATCATCAAGTAAATATTTATTTATTTCGAATGCGATTTTAAAATAATAAAATTTATAACAAACATTTACATTAATATGCATATATACACATACACACACTCACAGACACACACACACATACATACATACATACATGCATATATATATATATATATATATATATATATATATATATATATATATATATATATATATATATATATATATATATATATATATATATATATATATATATATATTTAATTTAGGAAAATACAACATTTGCTTAGTTATGTTATGTAATATTTTATTTTTACTTAAAATACTCCTTTCTCACGTAACTCTTCGATGAATTATTTCACTTTTGTAATATTTTCTCTGAAAATGTGTTTATTTTAAACCTACTACTCTTGAGTTTATTCAAAACATTTCAAAATTTTTGAAATATGGTAATATTGTTTAAGCAAGCATAACAACAAATCAAGTAGAAAGGTTCCATTTGTAATTTATGAATTATGTTTAAATTCTATGTTATTTCCAATGATGTGCTAAAAATGTTAGTGCTTTAGTAATCCTTATTCATAATCTTTTATAATGTACATCTGTCAAATATAATTACTCTACAACATTAATCTTAATTATTACTTCTACATCATAAATAGTAACGTAATAGTTAATTTTAAAATTAAAGTTTGATTAACAAAATATGTACAGTAGATAGTATAATGACATTTATTCCAGTGCTAGCTTGTATCGTTTACAATGAAATGCTTGTTGTTGAATTGCATGCACAACATTAATTTATCTGAAATAGTTTTTGAACTGTAGTTGGCAATAAACTGGATGATTTATTTTGCAAAGTAACTAAAATATTATATATTCCTTTAAGACTCTTCCGACATAATAATATTAGAAACCTTTATACAATATTTTAGAAAAACTAATCATTCGCAATATTTTACTAAAATCCGAATTATTTTTTCTTGAAGGAAGTTTTATAACATTAAATATCATCTGTAATCAATAGATTTTCTCCCATAGTTATTACAAATTTCATTCATGCATTTTTAAATGCACAAATATTTTAGGTGACAACTTTACTCTTCCATGTCTTCATTTTAATATTCTAGAAAATACTTATTATAAAAAATTAATTTTGTTTTGGAATTTTTTTCATGCACACATTTCAAATGGAAATTATCGAGCTTTACATGAAACAATTTTATTAAATACCTACCAATATAATATTTACTCAACTTTTGAGAAAAAATTATTTTTAACTTTTTTTATAAAAATAACGAATTTCTCTAGGGTATATTTTGAGATAAAAAGTTTGAAAATCATTTCGCATGAACACATTTCACACATTTCAAATGAAAATTATTGAGCTGGATATGAAATAATTTTATTGAATGACGACCAATATAATATTTATTTAACTTTTAAGAAAAATTTATTTTTTAATTTTTTTATAAAAATAACGAATTTCTCTAGGGTATACTTTGATCTAGAAAATTTGAACATCTTTACGCCTGAACCCCTTTTCTTAATTAGTAATAGCTGTACAATCAGACATAAATTAGATACCAAAAAGAGGCAGATCAGAAAGCAGATATCTAGATATTTCGTTGCTAGAGGCAAGAAATACTTCTTATTTAACCGAGCCGAAACAGGATAATTTAATTTAAGTATCCCTTAACGAAGGATCAAAAGAATTAGTCATCTCTGGAGCATTTCCTATGATTAGTGCCTGGAAGTCAATTCCATCTATAATTGAATGTGTTAGGCATAGAAGCAAACTTGCGTCTTTTCCATTAAATTCGATTATCTAATTGCGGTCATGACTATTCGACCTATCAGAAAATTGTTTGCAGATTGAAATTCGATGGAAATATTCTATTGTATTTTAGTTTCTTTATTAATTGTTGATTTTTATTTAAATAATTCAGAAATAAAATTTATTCTTTTGGTAAAACATAATAGCTGTTTATGTACATGTTTAAGCATATTGTATGAATTTATATATTATATACATTTTTATAATTGTATCCATTTTTACATTAAAATCATACTTCAAACTCCTATTACTTAAAATTTAAAAATTACTTAAAATAATACTTCAGTACAAATTCCTTAAAATTACATTGTTTAACTTCTGTTATTTAAAAAATAATAAAAGAATAGCTGCTAAAACGTTTTTGACATGCATTTCTTTAATATCCCTGCCTAAAATTGTAATTCTTAAGGAACTTGGTGTTTATTATGATTTATTAAAAACATTTAAAAATTCTTTAATTGAAAACATTAAAAAATAATAATGCATCCTTCATCTTTCACTTGTAAATGCTAAAATATTTCATACATGTTACTTCTCTAAGTTTGTAAATCTAAATTTCCAGCGTAATATTCATGTTTTTAAAGAATACCATCATTTCCGCGTCATGAGCACATTTTTACTCGTTACTTAAGAAATCCATGTAGACATGTTAGATTATTACAACACATATTTAAAGTTTTCATATATTTCTCGAAAATAATGCTTTAGATACATTGTTAATAATTTTTTTAAGTTTAACATTCAGATACAATTTAGAATTCCAGTTTTATGTACAACAAATTATATTCCGAAAAGAGAGCTTAAAATTTTGTATATCTTTTCGGAATATAATTTGTTATAAATTATGCTCATGATGCGTGTAATTCTGGTCTATGTTTATTGCAAAAGAGTAAGTATAAATGTCAGATATAATATAAAATTTACAGTGCATCTTAAGTTAAAATATATTTGGAAATATTGCAAAATTTTAAAATTGATAAACTAGAACCTTGTTAGACTTGCATTTAAATAAATTCATTTTTAGGATAAAAAATAGAATATGTCTGACAAATATTTATTTGATCTTATATACGTATACTATCCTTTTAAAAACAAATTCAAAATGTATCAAATCAAATATACTTATAAATGCGAAATATAAAAGTTATTTTATGCTCACAAAAGTAAATTCTCAGAAGCCAGTTTACAAATATTTTGATGCAATGGGAAACATGAAAATGAAATTTGAAAATCTCAGACTACTTTTCAAATACTACAAACAAAACAAGAACCTAAATGTATTCCCTTTTCCAAGATTTATAAAGATGCTTCGTGTTCTTTTCAAGTTCTATTTGTGTTGTATTTTGTTGCAAAGAAAATAATACATTATTCATTTTTAATTCTTTTATCTATTCATTGGTCATAGATTTTTGATTACTTAGATACTCTCTACTGAATGAAGAATAAGAAAAAATGACAAATTTGAACACTTAAAGTATAAGTAATATTTTACAAGCGAATTAATTTATCAGATATTAAGTTCTTAATTTTCTTTTTATTGAAGACAAAATAGTTGTATTATTATTAAATTTGCAGCTTAACTTCAGTTATTAGTATATTTTATTATGGCCTTATTAAAGGAAAAATATAAGCAAACGTTCATGCATGTTTTCAAATATCCTCTATAAACTTCATTATAACAAAGGTCAATAAAATGTAAATTTCTATAAAATTTATAACAATTCTAATTTAGAAAGTGAAGTAAAATGTTGAATTTAAAATTATTTCAATTATTTTGATTTTATTATTTCATTTTTTGGCGGAGCAAATTATTATTTCTTTTTATTGAACTGTTTCTTTATATTACATGGAATTCTTTATAATACATGGATTATACTGTTTCTTTATATTACATGGAATGAGCCACCAAATAAATTCAAACAAAACATTTATATAGCAAACGTTTCATAAAATACGTATAATTTTGTCTTACAGGACTATTTAGTAAAATCTGCTTTTTTAGTCATTAACATTTTTTCACAAATTTGAAAGCAGTTTGTCAGTACTAAACGTGGTTATTAAATGTTACGTTTGGAACATATATCTTACTTAATTCGTCTTATTGATTTGTACAATTATTATAAAGTTTTGTATAAACATTTTAGAAACTGTAAATATAATTTATCATATATTTTAATAATTTATTTGTTAATCGTAAGAATATTTCCACTAGTGTGATTATTTACATTGAAATTTTTAAGTGGTTGACATTTGATTTCGAACCAAATTACTTGATTATTTGATAATATTAAATTTTTATTTAGAGATATTAATTTGTTTTTTTTTAAATTTTGTTATCTTTTTAATTTTAATATTATTTAATCCCGATTAGTTTTTTATATTAAGGTTTATTTTTTATTGATGATTCACTGTATCAACGAATTTGTTAAAGGCTTACTAGTGTAATCTTGCGCTTTAGATGATGAAGGATATAAAAATTATGTTAACTTCAAACATATAGAATCATCGCAGTTGCATCAACAAATCATTTAATTTCACATTAATAAGAGTCATGTAACCTTGTAGTAGCTTACATACAATGTAAATTATTTAAGAAAAAAATCAATTTTCTTCATCCTAATGGATCCATCAAATTAATCTGCATCTGTCTTAACTTATCAAATAAATGATTTCCGCCATTAAGGGGACATGTTTTTTGTTCTGAAAATTTTTAGTTGCGCAATCAAGTATCAAAATATATGCATAAAAATCTAATTTCAATTTAACTATTATATTTTTATAATGCTATTCTCATTCTAAGTATGAATTTACATTTATATTATCTTTGTTTACCTTAAACGGAATTACTTCTCAAAAAATATTGGTAAATTGTGCATTAAAATTTTTGTATAAATACATATATTTAGCTGCCATTAAAATACTGAAATAGTGCTGGAACTCAAATCATTTAGCGAATCATACCCTTCCCTTAATAAAGTTTTCCATCCATCATCTTATAAAACTATTGTTATTTATAAGTTTAATTCATGGTAATTTTATGCATTTTCCATTAAATGTATCACTTAAAAGAACATTCATTTTATGACAGCCCTATATCATGGCATTTCTGACTGTATCCTTCTTTTCTAATAAATCAAGAAATTTCCTATAGTTCTATATAAAATGCATCATAGTATTTTATAGAAGATAATAATATCCCTACTTCTAGTAACCCACTTATCTATTAAGTAGAAGGTAAGAAAATAAATTTTACGAATTTTTATAAATATTTAACTTTATATGCATCACATTCAAAATTCACTTTACGTCAAAGATGTAAAAGGAAAAAATGAATTAAAAATAATAGCGATTAGATTCATTTTGTCCAAATAGTAGTTAGAACAAACAATATTGAGAAGTATAGTGTATTATTAACAAATAAACTCATATTTACTCATGTTTTCCAAGTGAATAAGAAAAAGACTTTTATTAAAATCCAAGTGTCGAAGTCCCAAGAAACAAAGTTCCTAGATTTACAATGAGAGAAGAAAAAAATTAGGATATTAAATAACACTTACTTATTTTAAAATATATTTACCACACTTACTTGAACACTTAAATTGGTTAGAAATATTATTTACAAATATATATATATAAATGTAATTTAATTAAGTTCAGAACTTCTATATTAGATTTCCAAAAAAACTATTAATAAATTCTCGAATGTTTAAAGTTTGCTTAAAAAATTAATTTAGTTAATTAGAAGAAAATTTATTGTATGAATAATTTTGATTAAATATCTATGGATATAATCCGTTAAAATCCAATATTTCTTAATTTTTATCTTTCAATTTTTATTCAACTTTCAAATCAGTTTTTATTTTTCAGCTTCGTCCTGGCTTATTTTCATTTATACATTTATATTGCCATTTAGAATGGAATGAAGCTATGAAATATCTGAATGAAAACTAGTGATATCAACAAGGTAATTTAAGCCAGGAATTAACTGCTTGTTAAATAAATCTGGAATGTTTCTTCCATGCTGTTAGTATTGTTCGGCACAACGTTACTTGTTGAATTACTGGAGGAAAGCAAGGAATATATAAAAAGAATAGTGGCAGCTATCTGCTTGATATATTTTAAGAAACGAAAAATAGTTGTTTGTGATTCTCTTTTTACTGAGAATTTAGACACCACATCTCATACTCAGGGTTTTAATGATTTTAACAGATTACGCTCCATTAATAATCACTCATAATTTATTAAGTAATCATTTAGAAGTACTGATTCTATTGATTAAAAACAAAAGCCCAAGAAAATTGTGTTTGTGAATAATAATTATTAAACTGAAAGTTACTAGAATTTTGCTTTTAAGCTGTAAAATTTCAAAAAATAAAATGAACTTTTTTATTTGAATGAAACACGTAAGTTTTTCCAAAATTGTTCTGTATTGAAATATAATTATACATCAGTCTTTGAAAATAAATCAGTAAATAATGTTGCCAATCCAATTAATTAAATCTTTATATAATAAATCAGGATTTTAATGAGTAAGCATTATTGAAAAGGACGTATTTTTTATCTTTAACTAAGATTGAAAAAAATATTATTTAAAAGTACAACCAGAAAAATATTCTGTAATTTATAATAAAAGTGATATCTATAATTAATGTTTTAAAATATTTAATAACGCATAATTTTAAGCCACTTTTTCTTTTAAAAAATTGTCAATTATGAATATTTTATAGTTTTGGATAGGAATTAAGCATTTTTATGATGGAAAATTTGTTAGAAAGTGATTAATGGTGGAATAATATTTATTAGAAATTGCCCCTTCTTTCAGAAAAACAATTGTTTTATTGTTTTTTATATAAAATACTGAAGAATATTTAAATTATAATTTTTGTCTTTATTATAATATGTTTTGTTTTTCTGCATTTGCATATCATGCTTTATATCAAAATAAACTTTTAGTAAGCACATTATATTAAACTTAAAAGAAAAATTTTAGCACATTAAATAATAAATACTTAGATTAAAATGTATACTTGTATATATTTTGCATTTGATCTGTCATTTCTATATTAATGTGAAACTAATTTTAATGTATGTTATACTAAAAAATTTAGATAATTGTACAAAATGTTAGCTACTTTGATATTTAAAGGATGAAATCATGAACTCATATGCAATACGTCAAAAATCAATTATTATTACTTTAAAGATTTGCAAGAAATTATTCTGACTAGTTGAATAATTAATTTAATGACAAACAAGGGGATAAGTTATAAGAAAATATTCAAATTATATTCCTTCCTCAGATTAATGATGTAATATAAAAACATGAATTATTGGCATTCTATTAATTAATAAATTTAGCAATGCCAATTAAGTTTTACTCAGTATAATTTTCATCATTTTGAATACACTTACTTAAATTCAATATTTAATTTTTTTCAATCTGAAATAAAATTTTTTAAAAAAGTGCACATTTGTAGAAATATTTTATAATTTACAATTTAATATTTTATTCTTTTGAAAACACATTAGGAGAAGCTTATGAGTTCAAAGCTGTTAAAATTTATTTAAAAATTAATTCATCAATTCTTCATTTCCCTTCATAAAGGATATTTCTTCGAAAATGGGTATTATTCAACTATCACACAGAAATATAAACTTTTGAATTTCCAATGTATTTCCCTTTTTCAAGACAAAATTTAATTTTAATCAATCTTACGATGGTTATAAACGAAAGGCACCGTTTTAAATTTTCACTTAATCATTTTTGTGTTTACAATTATTTTAATATTAATTACACTATCTTAATAATATGTAAAATGTGTTTCATACACATATTTCTTTTAGGAAAAGTAGCAATTTTCTTAAAGAATAAGTGAAACTAAAACTGTTAGTCTTAAAATATTTTAACGAGATTAGTTATAAATTACTTTGAAAAATATCCTAATATTCATAATTTTAGAAATTAAATCCAATAAATTTGTTGAATATTTTTTCAAAGGATTTAAATATATTAAAACAAAGACTATAATATTAATATAATTATATTGTAAGGAAGAGCAAAGAAAAAACTCATTTTTGAATTTACATTTTTTTCATTTAAAATGAGACATAAATTATATAATTATAGCATTTGAAATGAATAATATATCATTCTTATGTGTTGGCAATATTATCACAAATTTGACATTGTAATTCCACATTAAATTACTGAAACTAACAATCACTTTTAAGAAAAATAATACTTCAGAATCTATCACAGATTTATACTAAAATAAAACATCAAGCCATTAGATGAAATTTAATGGCACCCAAGTGAGTAATAATAATTTTCAGTATCACTTTCAATTAATATTTTCTTCAAAAGAATGACTACGCTTAAATCATTCTTTCTTTGAAAAATTAAAAATGTTAATGAGTCAATTTCTTTAGTGATTAAAGTTTTGAATCAATTTATCAATGATTAAAATTGTTCCTTGTAATAGAAAATTCCCTTTAATTAAACTGCAATTAATTTTATAGCACTTTAACTTGATATAGAAGTAATCCATTTTGTAAAAAAATATATGGGAAACAATTCTTAATATTTTACAGTTATTCTTTTTTTTAAGTAAAAGAAACATTTAAATGAAAACATTTTAATGTTAAAGTTTTAAATAAGGATATTTCCTATAAACAAGAGCTTTCTATGCTAATTATATTACATAAGAATTTTTCTAACTAAAAGTTTTAATATCAAAGTTTCCTTTTTAAGTTATTGATGCAATGTAATAATTTAAAACCAAGATTTTAAATTTAACTAAAAATTGATATACGTTTTTTTAAATTGTTTTAGCTTAAAATTAATCTGAACGCACCTTTATTCAGGATATTCACTAAATTATTAGTAGTGTTGCTGAAAATCTCATTCTGATTTTCATGAATTTCCTACATTTCTCACATACCTGATTTATCATAACTGATAGTATTCAACTCTCTCCCTCTCTCTCAAAACTCTATCTGATTTTCATGAATTTCCTGCATTTCTCACATACCTGATTTATCATAACTGATAGTATTCAACTCTCTCCCTCTCTCTCAAAACTTTAGTTATAATCTTAATAACTTTAAAATTATAATACCAATTTTTATATTTTATAAAAAAGAAATCTATATATTTTTTAAAAAGATAAAATTAATTAAGGATATTTTGAGTCGCAACAGCATAACACAGACACATAAAAACATTTTTCTGTTTAATTTTTAACTCACAAAACTTTTCTCGTTTGCGTCTTATATTATTGAATATAATGAAGGAAAGGTATATAACTGATTTTGACGTACCAAATTTTTAAATCACACTTTTTGTTGTTTAGTATTTTTTCTCATTTATTGTTTATATTATTTGAAGATTATTGATAAATTAAAGTAAAACAAACTTAAAGGTAAAACAAAATCATTCCTGCATATTTATTTTTAATATAAATTCTCAAACAATAATTACAATACATAAATTGAGTGAGATATTACGGAAAACCACAAAATATGTAGTGGTGCAATGAAACATCTACCAATAATTGATCAAAATTAATATGCTTTTTTGAAGTGAAATACACTGCTGCCCACCCAAATTGCAGCACCAAGAAAGACAAGAGATATCACAACAAAATTTATTTTGTAGATAACATGTTGATCATGTATCAAATGATTAAATTAATAGACTTCTGTGAAATGTGGTTCCAGCCGAAATCAGTAACCAGAGTAGCCGAAATTGTTAGAGATCACCACTGCAACACGCCTAGGCATTGATTCAAATAAACTTTGTTTGAGTTCTTGATGTATATCAGACCAAGCAGCTTCCATACGATGCCAAAGTTGATCTGGTGTGGCAGCTGAGGAAGTAATCTGGCTCAATCGTTGAGCAACCATGGACCAAATGTTTTCTAAAAGAGAAAGATCCGGAGAGCGAGCCGGTCAGGGAAGCAATTCAATTTGGCGATTGACGAAGAACCTTTGGACAATGCATGCCATATGTGGTCACGCATTATCTTGTTGAAATATGGCCATGGACAAGAGCCTTGAAGTTAAGAAAGGACAACTGGCTCCAATACGTGAAAGATGTAGCACTGGTTGTTTAAAGTACCGACAATGCATGCTAGAGGAGTGTGAGAGTGATATCCAATACCACTCCATAACATAATACGCAGTGCTGGACCAGTGTGGCGTTGCACAATGCAGCCTTTCAGCATCCTCATTCCACGGGATATCCAGAATCGAATGTGACAATCCTGGTGTTGCGGTTAGAAGTGTTACTCGTCAGTAAAGACAATTTCATTCCATTCTGCCATCCACATCCTTATTTCATCGCACCATTGGTGGCGGAGATGTCAGTGGTTCTGCGTCAAGAGTAGACTAAGCAATGGACGTCTTGCCGACAGACCACTCTACTATAAACCACTCTGGTGTACAGACTGAATGTGTTGTGCTATGGTTCGTGATGTGTTTGAGCAATCCGTTACTACCATGGGCACAATTTTCCTATCATCACGTTAAGCTGTGCACTGAAGTGGATGAGATCAAACTCGTTGGTCCGTTGCACCCTCTAGCATCCAACCATGACATATCCGCATTACAGTTATTTGATTTTGTCCAATACGACTACCCATTTCCCTGACAGGTAATCCACAATCTTGGTAATCCACTATCTTTCCTCTGTCGTACTCGGATACTTCATCAAGAAATTATTGTTATTTACTGTAAAACATAATTGATCGTTTAAAAAATAAATGAAAATAAAAATAAACGCTAGAGAAACACATTTGCCGAACTGGAAATCATCAAAATTTTCATGCCATATGTGCGTCTGCACTGAAATTCTAATGATTTTTTAATCTCAATTTCATTAATGCATGATGCAAATTTTATGTTACTTGCATGGTTTCTTCAGGTTGTTGTATTTACGGTGGCCAGCAGTGTAACTTTAATAAAATATTTTCATTAATACATAAATATTTGCACAAAAATAATAAACATTACTAAATAATATTATGAACTATATTTATTTTATAAAGCTCACACACATCTTCGAATAATAACATTTATTCATTACTATTTTTAGTGTAAGGTAAATGTTTAACACACCTTTAGATACACATAAGACACTTTCCTGTAAGTAAAATTTTTCGGGTGATCAATCAAACTTTTCTTATTTTTTTCATCTTTCTTCATAAAAATTCTGCCGAAATCAGAGTAATCACAGTTATTTTGCCTTTTTAGTATACAAGTACTCAACTTGATAAACTTGAAAGCGCTAAACGATTGCGTTTTGAAAATTTTGCTATTTTTCTTAGTTTTATTTTCACCTGCATGTTTTGCAGCAATGAGGATATGATCTCTTTGCAAGTCTAGTAAATGTTGCCTGACATGATTGAAAAAAAATTTCTCAGTTATTTGATTTAAGTTTTAACAAAAATAGACTTTTCAAAACATATATTTATTATAATATTAAAGAGAAAAGAAATACTGTTAAACTGTTTACCAACGAAAAATACTGGTTTTTCTGCTGCAATAGCGTGCTTATTTTCCAGAAGTCATAAAAAATTTAAATCTAAGTATATTTCTCGACACACACACACACAAACTTAGGTGACCTATTCTATTACCTAGTTTAAGAATTTCAATCATTTTTGATGTCATTCCTTCACGTTTCTCGACACACACACACACACACACACACACACACACACACACACACACACACACACACACACACACACACACACACACACACACACACACACACACACACACACACACACACACACACACACACACACACACACACACACACACACACACACACACACACACACACACACACACACACACACACACACACACACACACACACACACACACACACACACACACACACACACACACACACACACACACACACACACACACACACACACACACACACACACACACACACACACACACACACACACACACACACACACACACACACACACACACACACACACACACACACACACACACACACACACACACACACACACACACACACACACACACACACACACACACACACACACACACACACACACACACACACACACACACACACACACACACACACACACACACACACACACACACACACACACACACACACACACACACACACATCTATATATATTATTTTTTAAAATTTAAAATCTTTTGAATTTTTGTTATTCCATTATCATTAGAATGCTAACTATTTGAATGACAAAAAAATCACGAGATTATTAACCAGAAAAAGGTTAAATAACTGTTATAATTTTCTAGCGAATGATAACATTTTTGATGTCATTCCTTCACGTTTCTCGACACACACACACACACACACACACACACACACACACACACACACACACACACACACACACACACACACACACACACACACACACACACACACACACACACACACACACACACACACACACACACACACACACACACACACACACACACACACACACACACACACATCTATATATATTATTTTTTAAAATTTAAAATCTTTTGAATTTTTGTTATTCCATTATCATTAGAATGCTAACTATTTGAATGACAAAAAAATCACGAGATTATTAACCAGAAAAAGGTTAAATAACTATTATTATTTTCTAGCGAATGATAACATGTTATCGGATGATTAATTACGTAACATAACTTTAACATAAATCAACAACATCAATCATTTTGTTATTCTATGACTTGATATAAATTCCTAAATTCAATTTTATCTAAGAACTTTTATACAACAATAGGGAAGACCATTAAAATCAAAATTTATAAGAAACAAGAAACAAAAATTACTTGGGATTGAAGCACAGAAAAATATAACTTTTTAAATATTTGAGTACTTAATGTGTCCTTGTATGGAGTTAAAAATTATTTTCCTTCCTGAGATTGATTATACTTTTAAATATCATATACAGCTCCCACTTTCTTTATAAACTTTTTCATGGTTGGTTTTCACACAAATTATCAGATGTTTTTCTTTCACTTATTTTCTTTTCTTTAATGTATTTTATGTAGATCGAATTTTTTATTAACATATATAAAGGTAAATCAATCATGCAAATATTTCTAAAGTTTTGAAACATTTATTTAAAGTTGCATAATAATGAAACACGCAATTTTGTGTAATAATATATAGCTATACAAATTTCATCTCATGCAAATTTCTATTTTTTATCCAAAAAGTGTATTATGTGTTCATGAATAACTGTGAACTCTTCTTCAATCTTTTATAATAACTTAAGTTATTGTTAAAATCTAAACATATATATTTTTTTGTTTTTTTTTTTAAATTTTTATTTGAAAGCTGAAGCAAAAGTTTTGGTTTTAATCGAAATAGTTTGCTCATAATAAATTTATTAATAAAGAATACTTGAATAAATTTAAATACATTACAAAATAAGTTAAAATTATTAAGAAAATTATCATTAAATTTTTATGCTTATTTGAAAAAATGTAAATGGTTCCTTATAGTTCATGTAAAATACATTTAACACATGTCTTTTTCAATATCGGGATTTTATATCTAAGGAAAATGAAAATTTTATTTAATGACTTAATTTTTTAAAATTTATGTCCATCTACATTGCTCATGGAAAAAATTATATTGGCATATATTCTTTACTTTTCAAATTAATTTAATTATTAATATATTCTTTATAGATAAATGTTAGCTTATTGGGTACAGATAAATTGCTTATTGGGTACAAAAAATTAAAAATTATAAGACAAATAAAAAATTCCCTGAAATAGAAGAAATAAGTGATGTTTCTTATTTAAAGCCATGAATAAAAATAGTTTATATTTAATAAAGCTTATAGTTGAAGCTTTCATTTTTGAAATTTTAAGAGCATTGATTAGTTAATAAATTCTGTTCGTCATAAAGTTATTATTTAGACAAGTTATTTTGTTTCATATTATTAAATAGCTAAATAGTTTACATGAAAAATATATCACAGACCTTATTATAGCCAGATTTAAAAACATCATAATTTTACTAATGATTTACACAGATTCTGACATGTAAAACCAGCAACCAATGTAAAAGAATAGAATGATCGTGTTTTTTTATCGACAGAATCAAAAATACGTGTTTATATATCCGATACAAATCATTAAATAAGTATCTTTTGTTTACAGATGGTGCTATCTCAGCACTGCGATGGGACTATTTCACACCCAATGTTAAAGAATAAAGCAAAATGTAATGCATTAAATATCATTACTCCCTTTCATTGTAGGTGTCGTAAGTGCCCTTCACCCACTTCACTATATATGTGAGTACGATTGAGGATATTTATATATACTTTTGCCAATTCTCGTATTGTGATGCTATTGATGACATCCAGGAACCTGATCTTGAGTTCTTCAACTGTGTGGATTTGTTTAGTATACTCCTTCGTTTAATTGTCCCTAAAGGTACAAGAATTAAGTGACCGAGAAGGCTACAAGCCCTTGTTGATGGTCTTATCAAGTATAAATGTTTCCTCCATACAGGAAAATCATGATCTGTTTTGTGGCATGTTGCAGCGTCCTGCGGAAAGTAACATTAATGGAGCTTCTCTTCTGGAAACTTTGAACAAAACTCCTTTAGAAATCTCAAATCGAATTAACTGCTCATTTTCACATCAAAATATATGGGCCCCAACACAGGGATTTTGTTTAATCCCAAAAATGTAACATACAATTGTAATAAATAATCGAAAAACATGAAATATTTTACAAAATTATGATGAATTGATTTTAAGTACTGTACTCTTTATAGTTAGATAACACTGATCTACAATGATTCACTAACAACAACTAAATTATATAATTTTTATAATTAATTCATATTTTTATTTAAATGACTTCAAGTAAAAAAGTTCCACCACGTCTCATTTTTATATAACACAAAATAATATGATCCATTATTTTTTATAATTTCCCACCAAATGCCCGTGACTACCCCTTCTGTCAACACTGTAACCCGGCCTTAGTCATATCGCTTAGCCACTTCAGCTTCCCAGAATAGTAAAATTCTCTGTTAAGTGTGGTTGTGTGCTTTTATATAAGTTCATACTGAAAATGGCGAGATATCACCCGTAGATGTTGTAAAACTAGACCTGATAAATTTTGTGACATTTGTGGACGTTTTAAAGTAAAATCACGAAACAGACATTTATCTCAATAAGTGAAAAAAGCTTAATTTCTATATTTTGGGTGCAAAGTTGGTGACCAAGATAAAAATAGGGCTCCTCACGTGTGCTGTGTAAGTTGTAATGTGCGTCTGTTCAGTGAATAAAAGAAAACAGAAACTTTATGCCATTTGCTGTACCTACGGCGTGGTGGGAACCTTCAAATTATTTTGATGAGTGCTACTTCTGTCAAACGAACACTAAAGGATATTTAAAAAAGCAAATGCATAAAACTGAATATCCTAATATACCATCTGTACTCTGATCTGCTCCTCATGATGAAGTCTTATCAATACCAACTTTATCATTGAATTGGAAAGATATTGACATTCAAGGGGTGAGTGACACTGAAGACGCATCCGAAACAGATGTAACTGAAGACAATTTTGACCATAATTTAAGGCCTCAGACTTCAAGCAAACCCCATTTTATTCTTCGAAATAAGCTTAATGATTTGGTGTGAGATTTGGATCTTTCAAAACAAAAGGCGGGACTTCTCAGTTCTAAACTGCAAGAGTGGAATATGTTAGCAGCTGG
Source organism: Latrodectus hesperus (assembly GCA_037975125.1). NCBI lineage: Eukaryota > Metazoa > Arthropoda > Arachnida > Araneae > Theridiidae > Latrodectus > Latrodectus hesperus. The sequence goes on along the minus strand of CM075861.1, from coordinate 41,297,256 downwards.
AACAATTAATACATATTTTTGAAAACGAAATGTGGTTTACAAAGATTTTTATAGAACGAAAGATTCTGTTTGTGTTTGTTTTGAAATAGAAATGTGGTTTACAAAGATTTTTTATGGAACGAAAGATTCTGTTTGTGTTTGTTTTGATATAGATAGATTAATGAAGGAACTAGATATCGAGAACGAACAATCAGAAAGGTGCTTTTTCATAGATTCTCCAAAATATAGCTTAAAAATATATTTCTTCATAATGGAAGACATCCACACCAGTTGCTTATTCAGCTTTGATGAAAGAAACATATGCAAGCATGGTAACTATTTTAAATGCAATTATGTATAAATAATTCAATTGACAAATTTGTGGGGATTTAAAGATCATTGCCATACTATTAGGTCATCAAGTGGAATTTACGAAATATCATATTTTATGTTTGTGAGAGCGTGCGACAGAACATCAAATATGGTCAAACAAAACATTTTTTCAGCCTGGAACTAACAACATTAAGTATACTCCCCTTATTGAATCGGAAAAAGTTCTTCTGCTTCCACTTCACAATAAATTAGGACATATGAAAAATTTTGTGAAGGCTATGAATAAAGGCGGTGAAGGATTTGAATATTTAAAAAGAGTTTTTCTACAATTAAGTGAAACTAAGTTTATAGAAGGCTTCTTTATTGGACCTAAAATCAGAAAAGATATTTGCGACTCTGCTTTTGAAAAAAGCTAAATAAAAAGAAATTAGTAGTTTGGAAATCATTTGTTGAAGTGGTAAAAGGTTTTTTAGAAAGCAAGAAGGAAAAAAATTATAAAATCCTGATAGAAGAGCTTCTTAAGTCCTACCAAACCATGGGATGTTGAATGTCCCTCAAAGTTCTCTTTTTACATTCACATTTGGAATTTTTTCCAAAAAACCTTGATATGGTTAGTGACGAACAAGGTAAAAGATTCCGTTATGGCATTAAGACTCTAAAAACACGCTATCAAAATCATTGGGAACCAGAAATGATGTGTGACTACTGCTAGTTTCTAAAGAAAGACGATTTTACACCACATGCAAGAAGAAAGTGACATCTCTTCATCGTATTTAAATAATATTTGATTGCTTATTCTTCTACTTTATTTTAATTATGTATATCATCTCAATTACAATAGCTTTTTATAATAAAATATTGAAATTAATAATAAGAAAATGTGTCTTTAAAAGGCTTTTTCATTACTTTTCAGTACTGGTAAGACGGTCATAACAAAAAAAAAAATGTTCGCGCGCCCGCGTGCAACAGCTTTAATACTATTATTTTTAAATTCTACACTGAAAAATTAGTTATAAACAACTAATTCCATTTTTTTGGGGAAAGAAAAATAATTTGTTTTCGACTAGTGTAATAATTCATTCGTTAATTATTTGATTAAAATTTCTCATACAATTAAAATTAATTAAAATTTCTCAATACTAAATGAAAATTTATGCAAAACAATAAAAACTAAGAATGTACATCATACACAATAATTTTTTTTGTTTTTATTTAATTTACATTCTTAAGCAATAATAAATTTATAAATGCTATTTTTGTAAATATTATGACAGTAATTTATAGATTAGCGAAATTTTTAGCATAATTTAGGTGAAAAATTAATATACAATTTATAATATAATGTTTATAATATGCTGTCATATATTGCTTCATGCTGTGAACAGATTGAGTTTAAAATAATTAAGTTTAATATGATTTTTTTTAAAATTTTTATCTCAGCAAAGGTGATAAATGAATTTCTCGCTACCATACTTTATTTAATTTTACAAAGATTTGTAAATAGTAAGTGTTATGCTAAGCAAACTGCTTTTACCAAAATTGATTCCAAAGGAAACGCAGTTGGTCTTTTCTCATTGCAGCTTCTTTACTTAAATTCTGAAAATCTTCATCTTTGCCAGTAATGTAGTGAAGATTTTAAATTCAGTATAAAGCCCGATTCACTTTGCATATAAAACTAGTGAAGGAATAAATTGTTAAAAGCGATCGATATTAAATTTAAGACTCAATACTCAAGTAAATAAATTGGGCACTCAACTTTGTAGGTTTCAAATATATTCTCGAATTCACTTTACTTAAATGAGTTCTGAATTTTCGAAATGAAAGGAATTGCTATGTCAACATCCGGTTGACTACAATGCTTTCTGTAAGATATATCGAGGAGAGATGGAAAACACACACAAATACAAAAAAATACTTATTTTCAAATATGTAAAGAATATTTTGAAATGTCTATCAAAATTTTATAATTTTGAACTTGCTATTAATTATGATTTTAACCTTAATAAGTTCTTGAATGCATAAATGCATTTAAAATTGAAAACATATGTTATATATTTAACACATGAATATGAGAAAATATAATACACATATATTTTAATACAGTAAAAGTTGTTTATTCACTGGGTATATGTTCCATATATATGCCGCAAAAACAGACACCGTGAATATGGAATGGTAATTTATATGGGATTATAGGAGATATGTTCTTGGGTGACAAAATAAAAAAAAACAAATATGTAAAAAATCCATTTAATTGAAGTTTTTGAAAATTTTGATTAATTATCTTAAGGCTTAGGCAATGGTTTGAAGAATTTTGTAATTTTCTCTTGCTTGTGTGTGGCAGTTTTTAAAAGCTCCTTCAATTCAGATTGATACGCAGCAGTCGCATTACCAATTGCTTCTTAAAAATAAGACTTCGTTCCATAGACGGATCAATGTTCATAACGAAATCGCAAAGCTCATTTGCCATTCTTAAGCCTTCACTAAGATTTTTCAAATTAAATTTCACGTTTCCAGTGCTTGTTGAAACCTCTTCTTCAATGGGCTGTGAATTTAACATTTCCTCCAAACCGGTTTCAGTCAAGTCTTCATCTTGCGATTCAAGCAATTCCTGAATATAACTTGAATCTATCTGTCAACCCATCTTACATTCTCAATTATACATCTCATCTTACATCTGTTTGTTTACATTCTCAAAAATAGCGATAGTGGCGTAGGTGGCTTATGTCAAAGTCCTCGGCGATATCATTTAACAACATACTTTAAGCAAATTTGTAATAAGATCCTTTTTACTATATTTTATTAGTCCATTTGACGGAATTTATAAAGGATATTGGGTTGGATACCTATTGGAATCCTTTCATTATTATGTAAGTACTTATTAGATCCACGATTAAGGAAATTTTTAGCCACGAATATAGGAATTGGATCGCATTCTTTTAATCCGCGAATAGTGAAAACATGAATGAAGGAAGCGCAAATAAGGAGCTTTTAATATATAAATGAAGAATGATGCACATATATTTAAGACATGAAATATTTTTACGTTATTGAAAAAATATAAAACATACAAATATATTAGTTTTCCAAAATTATTATTAATCAGCAGTTGAATAGTTACATTAAATATGTATTTTATAAGTAAAAAAAAAAGAGTTGTGGATATCAATGGTATCAATAGATTCTTCTTATATCATCTACTTCAAAAGTGTTGTCTGATATTTGAAGAAGGAAGAATGTCTGTTACATTTTAAATATACACTCTCAGAATTTAGTGAAACGAAATGTTAAAGGAAATAAGAAATTGCCACTTGTAAAAGAAGAGTTCTGGCAGTGGTTTTATCAGATAATTTTATTGAATACAATTTTATTTAAATAGAACAATTTTGAGGCATAAGAAAAAGAAAAATGTGATGTAATATAAAATAACACTAATTCCCAGTTATTTGAAAGTTTTAAGATCACTATGACAAGCAAACATGTGGTTGCCAAAAGCAAGCTTAAAAGGAGGTACAATTCTAAAGCAATTTCTTCTGAAAAATCTAATTGTATTTTATCCAATTATTTAAAAAAATAAGAATCGATTAAGACTAAATCGCCTCTCATAGCAAACAAGATTTGTCCATTTAGTTTTACATATGTTCGTTTGATATACAGAAACTAAACGATTTAATTAAACTTAGAAATATACATGTTTGTTTCATTTTTTTGAGACCACTGCTAATTTATCCGAGTCTAATTAGGGACATTAATGACGTTAATGTATATTATCGATATTATATAGCTGTGTCTGTAACATGTAAATTAACACGTGCCACTATTACAGTTACTGAAACGTGACGGTAGTCAGGGAAGTATTGGACATCTGGTGTTTGATATTTGGATTACTCGAATAGTTCTTGAAGATATGCCATGAGTAAATTTTCATTTTTAGTTAAATTACTTACACTTCAGAAAACTTCCCAATCAAGAACCTTATGTAAAACAGCTATGATATTGACTTCTGAACTTGGAGTGATGGTACATGGATTCATTGTACTTCAATTTCCACATGTTCATACAAAAAAAAACACAACTCTCTGCCAAGAAGTATAGTTTCAATACCTGAAAAAAAACAATAAAGAAAAAACAACTAGAAAAAGAAGAATGATTATATCGCATAAGTTCAAGTTAACATTTGCACACTTCTCGATAATGAATTAATAACAATGCTGGATTGGAAAACAAAATACATTTTAAAATTATGACGGTTTGATACTCTTAAATCAATGCAAAGATTATTATTAATAACTTGCAATGAAACATACAGTAGACATTCATATGTTAAATGTCATTCTATTCGATTTCCAAGATGTACAATAAGCACATCTGCTTTTGCATGTCTTGATCTCTTACGATATATTGCAATCATATAGCATATTTGCAACGCCAGAACCACTCTCTATAGCTTGGTTACATCAAGAGGACTGTAAAAATAAACGATTTTTCACTTGAGTTACAAATACTTAAATAGGAAACACTTTTTGATCATTTTTTTGGTAAGCTATAGTTTCCTGTTAGAAAAAAGAGATGAACATTCCTTTGACAAAATCACGTCTTTGTCGTAAAAATAGCTTATAGTGGCTTTTGAAAAAGTGACAATTTACATATGTCTAAGGTTGTTTCATATCTTCTGTGTTAGTTGTCCTTTTCGTTAACTCGTTTTAAGATTCACTAAAACTTATTCACTTTTGTTATTTGAAAATGTATTGCTATAAGCCATGGTTTCCCAAACTCTTTTACTCGTGGACCACTTTCAAAAATTACAATTTTCGGTAGACCCCCTGCTGCTACATTTCTACTGTTTTTCGAAAACTCCTAAAAGATATCATCCTGAATTGGGGGTGTTAAAAAGAAAAAAATGCAGCACATTTTCTTTTGTGTCTTATTTATTAAAATAATACTTGTGGTTATACAAAATCATAAACATTTATTATTACAAATAATCAGCAGTTCACGAAAAATCAACAATGAACTCTAAAATGTAAATCAACAATAAAAATACATTTAATAAGACGGATGTACTTGAGGAATTGACAGCAAATTATCAATACTTGGCTTCAGTTTTCTAAGAAGCAATCTCAAATCTCCCCGTTCTAAGATGTTATATCTGCTCATTTTTTTGTTAACATGTTGATAACGGCACTAAAACTTCTTTCAACAAGACATGACGAGGGAAATGCTGTCAAAAATTTTCTCGTAATTTCCCACAGCCCAGGATATTTTTCGGGAATTTCTGCCTGCAGCCAAAAAATTTGATAACCTTTTTTTAAATTTCACCTTCAGTTCCTCAAATAGCTCCGTTTGCAATACCACATTCGCCTCTTCCGCTTCATCAAATGGGTTTATGATCTATGGTGGTATTTACACCATCAGAATGTCTTCAAATCTATTTTTGAAGCCATCATGCAGGGTATTTAAATGTTGAGCGTAAGTCTGAATATCCTCATCAAGACATTCTATCTGTGACAAGTCCGAAAACTGGGAGAATTAGCGCCGACTAATATTTTGCATCATTAATTTCAATTTACCAAGAAAAGCCACACTTTTATGTTCACAATCCCTGAAACAAATAAGTAACGTTTTGTTCTTGGCATTCGTATTTATACTAATGTAGATTGCAAGCACAGCGTGAGTTGCATTTCATCCCTTTGCAGGTCTAAACAAGCATCTTGGACGAGCGGGCACACGGGCGGCACTTTGCAAGTATCGACATGTTGTATACACTTGTATTGTTCTATTCAATTCTGTGCTTGAACTGAGTTTCGAATATTTTTGAGTACCTACCAAGTGAATGATGGTACCTGCCTGCATTGATAGGTAAATCCAATACAAAATTTTCGTTCTTTATTATGAAAATCAGAAAATAGTTCGTGAACTTCCACTTTCTGTTCGTGAACCCCCGTGTGGTCTCCTATGGACCCCTGGGGTCCACCTTGACCACTTTGGGAACCTATGCTGTAAACTGTCCTATTGGATACGTTGGTTAGAGGTAAAACAATCTCAGAAAAATTGGAGAAAATCTCGGTAGTGAATGTCTAATTCCAATAAATTATTTTCTCGTTGAACGATAAGATAGTTTTTGAAAAGCCTTTATTTTGCGATAATCAAGAGAATTTTTTATAAATATTTAGTTTCTAGAATAACGTATATTTTTATGCACTTTATGTTTGTTTTTCCGAAATCTCATTTTCCTAAAATCTCAGAGATTGATGTCTAGGCTAGTTCCTTATGTTTCATAACAGTGCATTGTGTTCTGTAAAATACCTGAGATATTGACAAATATTCCAAATTATAGAACATCATTATTTTGATTATAATCCTTCCTAGCAACAAAAAATTTATATTTTAACATAATCTTTTTATGTTAAGATATAAATTATTTTTTTCTAGGAAGAATTATAAGATAGTTTATCTTAAATCTTTGAAATTTTAAATTTAATTAAAATACAATTGGTGAATTTTCACCCAAGGGTGTGATGTATATGGCCCAAAGAGTGCCCTAAATTTTCAAAATATTTAAACATATAGTTTTCGATGAATTTTAAATTAAAATAAGACCAAGTAACTATCTTTCTGAAAAACATAACTTGATAAATGTTAAACTCACTAATGAAGGAGAAAAGTAAATGTAATAGTTAATATAGATCACAATAATTTTTAGCGTGTTACTTTTAAAACATAGAATTTCACTTGATCTGTGTTTTTTTATTTCTTTTGATACCTCATGTAGGTATAAGAATTGTAAAAAAATGCATTTAAACTCAAAATTATATTTCTGAATAAACTTTCTCCTTATTTAATTTAAAAAGTTCTTTACTTTAAGGATGAAAATAAATATCCTTCTTTGAAGTGTTTTCACTTATTGTCCTTCGAGAAAATTAATGAATCACATTACTTTTACTCGTGTTTTTCTTGTCTTAGACAAATCTATTTCCGATTTGGTCTTTTGTCAAATGCAATATAAGTGACAATCAAATATGCTTGAGGAGCTCTTTCTTTTGGAATAATTTATGATAGCCATTAAGAAAAATTGCGTTTTAAAGTTTTACACACAATTGTACATCACAATACGCTTTCGAAAGGAATGCTTTGTTTTATTTGTTTATCTTGTCACAGATATGTATTTTTTTATATCTGTAATCCTCTAAATATTTAAATGTATCAAGATTTTAAATTTTTCTTTATTTCGTTTCCAATAATGAATTATTGACAGTTAAAACAGAAAATACAGCAAATGTATTTATTCTTTGATATAAATAAAAGTGTGAATAAATAAAGCTACGAAATATACATTCCTTGATTTTATAATTATTTTTAATGTGTAAGAACATTGGTTGATAATATTGGTTAATTAAATCTATCATAATTTAAATAATTTAAAACAATAATTTTTTTCTGGAATATTATATATAAAGTACTCTGTTGTCTGAGAAAATGATGTTTATAAGTTTAAAAAGCTTTGAGTTGTCTCCTGAATGTGATACATGTAACGGGTATCCTGCAGACATTTAAAGTACTTCACTCGAGAAAAATTCTTTTAAAAATTAAAAAGATTATTAAAGTGGGATGGTGCATTTTGTCTGATTATGTATTCACAAAAGATTGAAGAGCATTTAAAATATCAATAAAGTTTTTCTAGCGTTTATCAGAGGTCGTTTACTATCAGTCATGGTTTGGATGTCCAGAATATTTTCCTACAGGGGATGAGAAACAGACACGGAGAAAAGTCCCTAAGCCATTTAACTGACGCATATAAAACTGTCTAACTGGCTCCCGATATCATTTTTTATATTTTTAAAATTTTGAAACATAGTAATAGGTTTGTATGATATCCAGTAATATATTTTCTTTTCAGTGCTGTTCATTGAATAGCAAAATTGTAAAGTTAAGCAATTTAATCTTACATTCTTTACTGAGGAAAGCAGATTTCGTCTGATAACATGTTCTATATAAAAACTTATTTTTAAGAGTGGAAAACTTGCAAAAATGAAGAAATGATGAACTTCTCACTTGAAATAGAATTACTCTTTTTACTTTTACTAATCTTGACTTTTTCCTTGGTAGTTTAGTCATTGGTTTAGGGCGTAAACGGAGGTTATGCTTTGAGTGTAAGTCATATTGCATAGTGAATTCATTTGGTACATCTTTACAAACGGTAGTGTAACAGTGTATACAAAACCAATCATACAGTCACTGTAAAGAGAGGACTTTCAAAGCATGTATTCGGTTTGATTTATATAATCAAATCAAATTCATTCTTTGAAAATATAAATATGACTGTTTGGGAATAATATCCTAGATGAACACCAACGGATATTCTAATTAAACTCTTGGCTGTACTTAAGCAGCTTTCACAACTACAATAAACAAACTGTTGAGAAGAGCACAGTCATACCTATAAATCTCTCAGTGAAAGGGATTCTATGGCCTTTAAATTTTTTCATTATTAGTCAAGTATCACATAGATGTCTTCTCGTTAAATGCACTTGCGAACTTTTAATATAGTTCTTTTTTGCTTTGTAATTTTAAATTTTGGTATTGCTTGTTTTAATTTCTGGTGTTCATTAATCATGTTTATAATTTAGTATCATATGTGTTAATTCCCAGAGAAATTTTGCTAAACGTTATAACAGAAATTTTATGTCGTCTTCATTTTTGCAATTGATAAAAGTCTATTTATAAAAACAATGCCCTTTTATAAATGAAATAAACTTCCTATAATCAATAAACTATTTTCTATATCCAATAATCAAAATTTCTTTCTTTTTAATTAAATTTATTGATAGTATTTTTATTTTCAGTTATAAGTTTACTGGTTTACTTAATATGTATGCTAATTTTTGCAAATTATTCATGTCTTTTCCTGTCAAAATATTTCATTATTTTGAAACCGAAAGAAAAAGTGTAATCAAATTCCCGTTATTTTAAGAATACAGTATTAATTCACTCAAGATTCTTGTATTTAATTGAGTTTTAAAAATTAAAAAAAATGCATTCAACATTTAAATTTTCATGAAATTGTTATAAAATACATACAATGTGAAATTATTCAATAATTTAAATTGAAATTTTATTCATCTAATGCTTTTATGTTTTTTTAAAATTTCTTTTGATTTAAAATGTCTATGAGATTCTTAAAATGAAAATTCAAATAGAAATGTTTAAACATAAGTATTATCAACATTTATAAATGTATTTATAATAAATTTTTATAAATCTATCTAAAATATTTTTAAAAATATATTAATAAAGAACCATGTTGTTGAGAGGGATGTTGCAAGATTCTGTCGATGAATATCATTCTTTAGGCAGACCTTATCCATTGTATTCACTTTCCATTTTTTTCTTGCATAAAATGTTTTAGAAAGGAATTGCACTCTGGCATACAAACATTTTCCCTAGAAAATTGATGGTATTTTGTTAGAAAATATGTCTCCAAAATATACTGCTATTCATGTATTTGTTGTTTATTCCTCGAAAAGAAATCTTCATTTTATAAATTTGTTTTTAATAATTATATATGGTTTTATGACATGCAGTTTTATAACTTTAATTTGCTAGAAAAAATTATTTCGCAATAATATTATTTAATTTTAAATTACTGAAGTATTGAAATGCATCATAAAGTGAGTACATTTTTTGCACGTAACATCTTTCACTATTTTTTAACAGATTGATCTCAGAAAATCTAAGAATATATATATATATATATATATATATATATATATATATATATATATATATATATATATATATATATATATATATATATATATATATATATATATATATATATATATATATATATATATATATATATATATATATATATATATATATATATATATATATATATATATATATATATATATATATATATATATATATATATATATATATATATATATTTACATATATAGCGTTGTAGTATAAAGTAAATTATCAGAGCAGATTTATACATTTTTTAAGATATTAAATTGAAAGCTTATAGAGGAATATTAGTGGATATTTTGTTAAGTGCATAATATATTGCTAAAGTAAAATATAAATTATGTATAATTTATGGCTTGTTTCTTTTGCATTTACTTTTTAAATGAATAGGATTTTAATTTGATGTCTCAACACAAAACAATTTGTAAGTATAAATAAATCAAATTCGTCTCTCTGACACATTAAATTTTATAATTTATAACACTACTTATTTTTTGAAGCCTCAAAATTGAAATCTGCTATGCTAACACTATACAGTTATTAGTACATTTTGTATAATGAAGAAATTTCGTTGCCTGTATACATATTATATACAATATTACTATAAGCATATTTTTTTCTCAAAAACAATAATATGCGATCGATTACCAATAAAATCCATCCTGCCGAAATTCACATATTTTATTTGAAGCGATTTTATTTTCATAAGCTAATATTTATTTCTTTATAACTTATTGAAAATTTAACAATGTTATGCTAAAATAAACCGTCTCTAGATCTGAGTCAAATTTGAATGAAAATAAAAAAAAAAAACATAAGCTCATTTTATATAGTAACATTTTGCTTATTAATATGTATGAACAATCATAGTATTGCTGTAAATTCAGTGTTGCACATGAAATCTTAATTTTTTTAAAGAAATTATTTGGTTCAATTTGAGTTTTATGATTTAAATTTCCCTTTTGTGAATGAGAATAAACTGAAATAAAAACATTTGCCAATTAAGAAACAAAAATACATTCTGAAGAATGTGAGATCATTAATCATAAATTTTCCTTAAACTAAAACTACAGTTCTTCAGTTTTATATTAGCTAATTCATCATAATTTAAGAATCAAAAAAAATTAATGACTTCATTAATAACAAGTAAGTGTTATTTATTTAATTAAATACAGGCAACATGATTTATGTGACAGATAAATTTCCTTTCAATAATTAAGATAAATCATATTTTATAAAGGTATAAAGATAATGAATAGTCAAGAAATTTTTTATTTAAGTATTGAAAATTAAAGATTGTGCATACATTTTTATTAATTAGGAAGACAAGGGAATTAATTTGGAAAAATTGAATCACATAATTTATTTATTTTAACCAGAAAAACTTTAAAATGAAGTGATTAAAATTTAAAATAAATAACTTTTATATGGGATTTACAGAGTAAAATAAATATTTTAAAGCATTTCTACTTTAATATATCAAAACATATAACATAACTTTATGAACTTATCATTTATATGTGTTTATGGTTTTCTTTTACATTTAAATTACGAAAAGATGTTTCGATGATTAATTGAACAAAATTAAACTATAATAGGTATTTAATGAATCTCTGTTAAAATAAGATAAAATATTTTTTTTTTAGTTTAAAAGAAAGTTTCTCATAAACATTTAGTATTTGTTAATGTCAAATAATTTAGAGAAAGATTCTTTTCTCATTTCAATTATCGTAAACTTGGGAAAATTCTAAAAATTTCTAAGAAAATTCTAAGAAAATTTGCTTAATGAGTCATCTTATATAAAATTTTTTTGTCTGAAATATGCTATTAATTTATTTTATTCATTTGAATTTTACTTATAATATATTACGTTCTAATTAAGGTTAATTAAAGTGAAAATCAATGCATATAAGAATGTTTTAAAATGATGATATGCTGAATAGTATTAAATTTTAACAAGAAGGTCATACATATATCTTTGATTGACTAAGAGATTACAAAAATAAACTTCCTTAAGAAGACGCTGAGTTTACTAGAAAATATGTTCCAACTAGGAAATAAGCAAAAAGGATTAAAGATTATTTGAAGAAATGAAAAAATTTAGTGATTAGATTATGTAATGAGAACAAATGCTTACGCCTTATAAGCAATATATGCATTTTTACATTGATTAGAAAATTAGAGATGCTTCTAAGTGATAATCTTAACAATTCTTCCATAGAAAAAATAAAAAAATAATTAATCTAATGATCCTGAATAAACGAGCTTAATTGTACATTGATTTGCAAAATAGTGCAACAAAATTGATTTCAAGAGCCTTGACTTAATGACACTGGAAGAAAATAATTAAAGGGAGTAAGCATGGCAATCGTATATTTAACTCGATTTGTTTTAACAAATGAATTTCTGTTCTAAGACAGATAACAAAAGAAACCTTTTCCGCATTTGATTGGAAAGCTATGTTATCCTTGATTTAGAGAAATGTAAGACTTAGAAGAATCCAACAAATTGCAAATGTCATACTTTATTTTACCCAGTCATTCCAGTTCGTGTTTTCCCCGATATGGTTAAGTTTCCAATTTTTAAGTACAAATATACTTTTATCTTACTTTAATGAATGAACATTTATGTTTTATCAAACGCAAGCAAACTTGAATTTTTATTACTATTTAAACATTTATATAATTGTGTCAATTACATGAGAGGTATCATTATGACTGTAAGTTTTGGATGCAAAATATTTGAAAATTGAATTATTTTAGGGGAATGTAAATTAATCAATAAAAAATTAAAAATAAGCACTTATTTGAGAAATTTTGGCAAGGAACATTTTACATATATAGATACTCAAAAATTCGTAAATTCAAAATAGAGATATTTTATTTTTCTTTCAAACAGTAAAAAAAAATTTACATTGTTAGATAACTAGTTTACAGTTGCACACAATTTAGACATTATCAGTTGCACATTTAAATTTTCAATTATTGAAATTTTTAATATAAATATTATTTAAAGATACTATCATATACTGATAAACATAAGAATTCTCAGCATTTAATTACAAAATTAAACATTCAAAAATTAAAACCATGATATTATATAAAATGTAAACAATTAAACTTCTCATATATATTAGATATAAGGAATATTTTTAAATACAAATACATATTTGAACCCTAAAATTTTCAAATAAAGGAATACAACTTGAAACAAAATTTAACAAATATAATTATGGCTTAAAATAAGCTAATCCAGTTTCTATAATTAAAATTCATTGTACGAAAATATTTATGTTTTTCTCAAAGTAATTAAAAACCAAGTGCTTCAATAATTATTTTGTATTAGTTACGTAAGCTAATAAACTTATTATTTGCAAATGCCACACTTAGAAATTTAAATATTGCTCATTGTATTTTTCACGATATTTTTGCTCAAGATATTTTTAAAAATGATGATATGCAAAATTTTTAAATGCAATAATAACTTTAACTGCCCCATTTCTTGTTTCTATAGGAAAAATATATTTAAAAAAAATAAATTACGAAAAAATTTCAAAATTGATTTATTTTAGAAAATATAAATCATATTATTTTTTAATATTTTCACTTAACAAAAAGGCTGTTCAAAAAAGGAATAAATCCGCCTGAAAACGATTGTAAAAATGGTTTTGAAAATAAAGTCTTAAATTAATTTTAAGGAAAGAAAAAAGAATTCGATGTCAAAAAATGGATTCTCAATAATCTTCTGTAACGAATAATAAAATGTAAATTATGAGTATTCCTCTTTTTGTTGCAAGATAATTATTTAATATTTGTCAAATAAAAAAATTTACCTAATTTTGATTTACGGTGAAGGAAGTATAAAGTAATTTATATAAGTTATACAATGATACACTTAACAAATTTATTTACGATTTTAATAAATTAATTTTTATGTAACTGCAAAATGATTTGTTCTTACATTCTGATTAAATCATTTTTAATAAACATCTTTTACTTCTATAGCAAATTCACTCTTTCCATCAGTTTATTTTCTTATAAATTAGGTAAATTTACTGCAAATGAAATTAATACCATAATTTATTAATTTAGAATATTTTAGCTTAATTTTACAATTTTATATTTACCTGTTTAATTTGTTGAAGTCAGTAATGTCTACTTAACTAAAAATATATTTTAATTATTAGAAATAGTTTGAAGGCAAAGCAGAGGAAAGAATTCTTATTAGGTGCATCATTCTCAGGAAACATCACCTTTGTGGTTTATTTCTCTTTCTAATGTTACCTCTGGGAGCATTCAGATGGCAAAGTCAAAATATTGCGCTTCCTTCGTAAAATAAATGGTCTATACTATGCTCATTTATATAAATTACGACATAACATAGCCATTATAAACTGAATGCCCGTCGAATAAAGCTGTGGGGAATATTACTTTTGGTAGCTAATTCAGTGATGTAATTCTGAATGCCTATTTATAATTTTATTCTGATGCGCCTTAGAAATCTTCGCTTGTAATTCTAAGCGTCTTTATTTGCATTAGAACCAGATGTTAATGTTAGAGTTCTCTATGAATTTAAATAAGATTGAATAATTAAAATTAACTAGCATTTCTAAAATGGTTTTAGTTTAAAAAAAGTGTAAAAACTTTTCACACAAAACCACTTTTTTTAACCTTTATGGAAGAAAAATTCTGATTGTTTTTAGCCATATTTATTTAGTCTTGTATTTTTAAAAATTATTTTTTAATTTTGTACCATTTATTGATTTTCAACACATAACGATCACTTATTGATCTTAAATAAGTGAAATATAATCATTTACCGTTATAAAAATCTATTGTGGTACATAAATTAACTTCGTCTAATTGATATTTATTTACTAATTAATATTTATTTATTAATTAGTATTTAAATACATACATTATTAGAATGCGTTTAATATATGAATGACTTTTTTGCTTTATTTAAAATAAATGTCATGCTCCAATAATTTTATTTATTTGCAGATGATTTTATGTAATAAAAAAATCTGTGCGTTTCAATAAAAATAATACTCTCGTACTTTTTATTCAATTAATGTTTTTATTTCTAACAAATATAAAAAAAGGAATTTCGAATTCAACATTTTAATTGTAAAATTTCCTATATTTTTGAATCAATAATATATCACATTATTTGCTAAGTGTTAAACAATAACTGAAATAATCTGGTATAAATTGTAGTCATTTTTCATGGGAATTTCTGAAGAAAAATATTTAATAAACTGTGAAGTTGGCGTATTCTATATTAAAAGAAAATGTATAGATATATATGTATTCCATATAAAAATGTTTTTAGATAATGTATTAAATAAATTCTATAAATTCCCCCACCATAAAATACTAAAATTTAAACGATGATTAAATACATGCCTATATTTTAAGGTTTAAGAATTAATGGAGATTATATTAATGGTAACTTTCATATTTTCTGACAAAGTTATGTAAGTGATTAAATATTAAATAATATGAACAATTCAGATATTTGATTTATTTTAATACACATTCTTTATATATAATTCATTTTAAGGACTTGATATGGGTAATATGTGCTAATATATAACACACACACACACACACACACACACACACACACACACACACACACACACACACACACACACACACACACACACACACACACACACACACACACACACACACACACACACACACACACACACACACACATACATATATATATATATATATATAAATATATATATGTCTAAATTATTTAATTACTGAAAATTATATCATCACATTTCGTTTAATGATATATATTGAAAATATTTTAAGAATATTTTAATTACCATTAAATAGATCAAGTTTAATAATAATCATTAATATTGTTGATTATAATATTATCTACTAGATTTTGAAAACAAATTCATTTAAATAAATATATAGGATTCAAAATAGTATACATCAAACAGTTTCATAAGTTATATTTGAGATCAAACTTTTTAAAAGACATTTAAGAGACATATAAAACATATTTAAAAGAATGCTAAAAAAAATAAATAAAGTAAAATAAACTTTAATTTTCTTACTGATAATATACATTTACAGAAAATTACTGTAATAAACTTGAATAGTTAAATTAGGTAATTGCAGTAAGAAACAAATGCTAAATGTTAGAAAGAAATATATTAAATTTTTGAGACAGTTGAAAAACTTCTGAATTAATGAAGATCAGCATTGGAGTGTAAGTGATTCTCTTGACCAATCATGTTCAAAGCCGGTTGTTTGCAAACTACGACACATCCACTAACGAACAACTATAAGATGACAGAAATATTCAAATCTCTTTCAAGGATCAGAGTTAAAAAAAGTGTATGTCATATCCCAATGACAGTCTATATCGTCGTCTGATATGCAGGCCACCTAGAACAATATTCAATGCAACCAAGACTTTGCTCTTTTGAGTATAATTTCATGGATTCAGTAGCAGCAACAGTAAAATATCAAAGGCGTTGTTGCACTTCTCGCTGAATGCTTGTTGGAATAGGATTTAGTAAATTTTCCGGGTATCCTTTCTGAATACATTCCACCATCAATGAAAAATCCTGCCGGGTGGCAGTTTAAAGGGTGGTTTTTAAGGATGCTTTATAATATACTTTTTAGCTTTGTTTTATTGCTATGTGATTTCGAAATGTCGCTGCACACATGTTAAGGCTCTTCATTGCTTAGTAGTAGGATAGAGCTCTTTCAAGTATAAGGTACTTCGTTGTCATTGTTTAAAAACAAAAAGCAGATGTTGCATTTCTTCCTTTTGGATGCAGGATGTTTGAAGTGCATGCTTGAGACTTTCCTCGGTTATCACAAATGGGACAAGTAAATACAGACCAAAATATCTTAAAAGGTCTCTTGATATGCATTTTACATAACGGAATTACTGAAAGTTCCCCATTTTATTTTATCGCATAAGTATTGAATGAGTTTGGATTTATTGATTCATTAAACTTTTTTTTACAATATCTATTGAACTGTATGATTTGTTGAACATAAAAAATTTACTTAGCTCACACATAAATCTGTAATATTTCAAAAATTTGTTTGATGGTAGTATTCATAGGTAGATTTTGACATTAATATACATTGTTTATCATTTTACAAAAAATATAATTGTTCAGAAAATCATATGTATCTTAATTTGTTGCCATAAAAGCAAGAAATAAACTTATACCTTGGAACTTAGTTTGCATAATTGTACTTGAAATAAATCCTGAGGATTCCATCAAAGTCATATAACAAACAAACAATGACCTCAAAATAAGATTTGCTTAAATAAAATGTGCAATTAAAATTAATTTAGAAAAAGATTTTAGTTTGAATAAAAACCAAATTGATTACTTAAAACTATTTTTATTAATATTGTTGACAGGATAGTGTAATAAATTTTTCTTGAGGACAATTATTTTCACCTAGCAACGATTTCATAATTTTCTCTTAGTCTTCTTTGAAAAGGCATATATTTTAAATATTGCTACAGCTTCTTTGCCTGTGAGGTACACTTATTTATTCTTTATAGTTTAGACATTTCAGAAATAGTTTATATTAAGTCATGGTAACTTGAATTAACTTTATCATTTTAGCATACATTTTGAGAATGCAATTTTGTATGTCTTACGAATGTGCACAGTAATCTAAAATAGAACACCAATAATCTTAATCTATTTAATATTTCTTAACCATATATATTGATTTACAATGTGCAGTCACACAGCTATAAATAGTTAACAGTAATCAACTAATTATTTATGAATGTGTATATGATTTCTGAATATTTGGTTTATTTTATTAACGTCTTCTCTTAATAATTTGTTACGTTTCTATTTTCTGAAACCACATTTGACGGCATGCATTTTAAAAGCTTAAATGGCTACTAATGGCACATAGAACCACGATATTTGAAAACTATATCTTATATTAAATAAAATAAGAAACGCGTTTTCAAATATATATAAAGTTGATATTAAATATAGTAGGACACCAAAATGTTTCTATATTATATATATATATATATATATATATATACTATATATATATATATATATATATATATATATATATATATATATTCGTCTTTAAGCTTTACTTAAAATACTTTTTATGTAACCTTGTATTATGTGTATTCTTCTATGGATATTAATATAAATTTTGAAATTTATAGAAGATTACATTTCCAATAATATCATTAAAAGCATTTATAACATTAAATAACCAAATGGAATTCCCAAAAAAATATTTGTAACCGTTCGCACGAATTAAAATATTATTAAGAATATTTTATCAGTACAAATTGTTTTTAATATAAAAAGATATTAATTTACACAATAACTGATATTTTATTTACATTAACTAATGTAAATAAATAATAACTTGTTTCACAAACAGTATAGTTTTTGTTGTAATTGCAATATCCAATGAATCTCATTACCTTGAAAGATTATTTTTAGATATTTTATCAATCCCCTTTTATTAAATAACATAAAAATAAACATAATTTTATTTTATATTAAATTTAATTTTATATGAATATTTAATGTTTTGTATTAATATCAATTCATATTTTTATTTCTTCAATTGAATAAGTGAATAAATTCATATTATAGCTTAACAGTAAGCATATTGCAATATTTACTAGTATTCGTAAAATATATTATAATATAATTATATTTATATTTTTATTTAATAATTTATATTATTTAATTATATAATTATTTATTATTTAATAATTATATTTATATTCGTATTTAAATATTAGTTAATATTTTATTCCATGACAAAATCAAAATAATAGCCATGAATATGTTTTAAATATAATATTTAACAAATATTATAATTCATTAATTAAAAGGAATTTTAAATTAATTTACAAATCATTACATCAAAATAACTGTAAACTTTTCAGTTACATTGATATAATTTTCAATTTAATAATTTTTTATTTTGTAATATTTATTTTGAAGGTAAAAATTCTTGAAAAAGCACAGTTAAATTTTTGACATCTAACTTACATATTATATCCGAATTCCTCATTACTTTATTGAAAGAGATCGATGTTTCATTTTTTACTTTCCTCTGAAATAATTTATGGAAGCTTTCAGAAAAATTAGTTTGCCCACATTATTTGAGAACAGCATATTAAAAAGAACTGCAATTAAATTTAATTATTTATTGTACCTAAAATTAAAATTTTCATTTTTTGTAGCAATATGTCAATTTTCATTGACATATATTTTAATCCGTGTTTAATTACATGTGATATATTGAGCATAATATTCTGATAATTGTCCGATTAAAATATTTCTAGCATACACTAGAAATATGTCTTACTGGTAAGCTATTGAGGAAAATAAAAAATATATTGTGAATTTTAAAATTTGAATTATCACAATTTTTTGTAATCGCACTGATTAAAGTATACACTGGTGTAACATTTAAGTTTAAGTAATTCTATGACTTTTCCTAAGCTTATTTATGTATATTCACACATATATAATGAATATAATTTATTTTTTTCTCACTATGTTATATTAAAGTATGATGCTCAACTACTTTGATTAGTTTTAAGAACATTTAATAATAATTATCCAAGTAAAGAACAAAGATATTTTCTCTAAGAGTTTCCAACGAATAAAATATTTATAAAAATTATACATGAGATCCTTCTCAATGCTTTGGAAATGGTAATATGTATTTTTTAAATTAAAGAACAAAGGGAAAAATAATGCTTCTTAATATAGAAGATCTCTTTGCGAATGCATTTTATTCTTAAAATGCTTCATATAATTTTGTAAATAAAGGATTGAAAGTCTTTTTTAAGAACATTAATTCAATCATTTAAATAGTGATGGATACTCATTTTATTTTGAGAGCATTTATCATTTTATTTCTAGAAAATTCGTATTAATCATTCTTAAGCACATGCCTAATATATATCCCTCTGAAATCTAGGTCTTTCAGATAGTCATTGTAGTGCTTCATCAGAAGATATTTTAAATCACATCTAATTAGCTAGTAGAGATCATCATTTAAATCTGTATATAATTTTCATATCAAAGTGGTATAAGAAATTAAAATCTTTTTGGTAACAGCACATTATTTGAGGTTTGGGCAAGTAAATGTATACGAAAATAAAAAGGAGGCAACTGACAGACTATACGATCTATAAAACTATTCTTTTCAAGTCATACTACAACCATGTTCTTATATCAATCTCTTACTCTGTAGCTGCATTATAGATTGCTGACAGATAAAATAGGAGAGTGAAACAATATCAACAAATGTTTCCGAAATAATGCTTATGATTAGAAGGGATAATATTAATCGGATTTAAAATGAAATATTTTTCCAATCCGCAATTGTTCAGTTAAATCTTACTTTCAAAAGTTCCACATATATAATTCCAAAAACTGCTCCTTTTGAAAAGAAGGTAGCCCAGTACACCGCATGACTGTCTGCTCATAATCAATACCCTGGTATTCAGTCATCCTCAGTAACTGGAAGATTAAGTGGAAGAAAGGATTTTGAACAATTATACATTAAAAGTCAAATTAAATAAAGTAGGCGATTTCTTGATTAATCAAGGAATTCTAGTTTGTTTAGTAAAATAGTGAAACATCTTTCTTAAAAAATTCCTAGGATTTTCTTTAGAATTAAAAATATGTTGCCATTTTTTACAAGACATTTCTGATCATGATATCAAGAAAAATAATTTGTTTATCATTTGATATGGAATCACACTTATAAAATAATTTTAATAAAGTGGAATTCTAGCAAATAGATAAAAATTGTAAGCAGCGAATCATTCAAAAAGCATTATGTAATTTTAAGAAATATTTTCAAATCACACTCAAATGGTTTTATGTAATTTCCAACATAGATTACCCATATTTTTATTATGAAAATTAAAATTAATTACTCTTAAGCATTTTGATGAAATAACCATAAATATTATATACATATATTCATACATATATATACATACATATTTATGTACATATATATATATATATATATATATATATATATATATATATATATATATATATATATATATATATATATATATATATATATATATATATATATATATATATATTGCATAGAATTTATTATATTACTTAGACTAGAGATACATTTACCTTTTATTTTAGAATGATAAAAAATATCCACAAACTGAAATCATAAGTGTTAATTAATTTTCATCACGTTTATTTAAAATTTTCCAAATTTGTAACATTAAATGTCAGCTTACTGTCATGTTAGTAAAAACACTATTTTAGCGTTCATTTACATACATTTATTTTATGTTTGAATTTATAACGTAAAATATCATAAACTAAGCAAGGGTAACAATTTTTAAACGTGATTCAAATAATTAATAGCAAATTATTTTATTAAACATGTATTGAAATTTGAGGTGAAATAAAAAGAATAATGAAAATACACGAATAAATAAAATCTATAATTACTATAAAAACGTTAATTTAAAAAGTATTGTCTCATTCATAAATAGTTGATTGTAATTTGGAGTCCAAAACTTTAAAAAAACATACATTATAATTGGAATTTCAAACAACTTTTAAAGGGTTTTCTTTAAAACAGGAGTTAAAATATCTGTCTTATTTATTTAAATAAGCTTTTATTTCTATTTAAATTGTTATTTTTATAATTTTTGTGTAGAAATACAACAGAAGACTATTAAATTATGAGTATTGAATATGAGCGAATACTTCATGATAGTAATAAATTTTAAAATTATTTTTGTACCTTTTAATTCCATTTTAAGAGAGTTTTGTACTGTATTAAATTTAAATCATATTATGCAAAGAAAGAATGTTAACTAACTACATAAGCAAGATTAAAAAGTTATCATTGCGTTACAAACTAAAAATGAGATTATTGTAAATATATTTCTTAATATAGGACAAGTTAGCAAATTTTAGTATCATAGGTGGGAATTTATGTGGAAATCAAAATTTTAATATCTTTTTGTGTGTGAACTCATATAATGTCAGTGTTTTATCAAAAATAATTTTTAAGAAAGCGTGAGCTATTCTGTGATTCAAAATAAATCCTTCCAAAAAATTTACGTCAAATGAGAGTTATAACGCATTTTCTCAGTTTAAAAAATAAAAATTGCTAATTTTTATTATTTTTTATTGTAAAACAGTATTTTAAATAAAATTTTAATAACATTATCAATACTTTACAGACATTCATTTTCAGCTTATAATTAAGAGAAATACTAGTCTAGATCTACAATTATATGCATATATTTATTCTTTATTAGAAATTAATTTTCTTAGTAAAATATAAAAAGAAGATTCATATTTTTCACTTGTAATTAATTTTAGGTAAAGAAGAATGTCATTATTACATATAATTAAATACTGGTAATAGTTTGTAAAATCCTTATGATTTTATGATAATTTTGTCTTATCTACATAACAGTTCCAGAATATCTGCATAGCTAAAGTATGTCATAATATATTAACTGTAGGAAGAAAAGCTGTGATCAGTAAACATTGCTGACAGATAACTTAATTCAATAAGCCTACTAGTTGACGTCAAGATCGTGATCATAATAATGTTTACAGAGAATCTATTTTCTTCCTAGTAATATTATGACCTATAATATTTCTTGTTTCTATATAATTCTTATAAAGAATGTTTTGTTTTGATATTAACAAAATTATTTATTTTTTTTATTAAATTAGAACTACGAAAAATTTGCATGCTATATTATACTGTACATTTTAGATTAATAATGTTATTGTGCATTTTACTGTATATTTCAGATAATATTGTACGCTAATAAAGTACTTTTCACACAAAAAATGAATTAATGTTATTACTGATTGCTCCATGAAATACGTCAATTATACAAATGTCAAGAATCTAGGTATGTGTTTCTTAGAAATATTTTCAAATTATTATGGGCAACCATAATAAATATGGTTATAGATACTAATGAAAGCATCTCAATTAAATTTAAATTTTTATCCTCAAGCATTATTAGAGGGAGTAAATACGATTTTTAAGAAAATATCAAATTACATTTTTTAGATTTGCAGATATTGTTAAACAATTTTTTTACTATAAAAATTCTATTTATTTTATATATTTCTAAGGAGTAATAAAATGATCTTTACAAATAATACTGCAAATCAAAGAAAATACTTATTAAAATTAATTATATTAAACTCTCTCTCTCTTCCGTTTCTGTGAAAATTGTTGTACAAAATTAAATTTTTCAAAAATGTCATTAAACACTAATTTTAAATAATTAACATGTAATATTCATTGCTCATATTAACAATTAATAAATTGTTCATAAAAACAAAGAATATTTATTGAAATAATTATTTCACGCAATACAATGAATAAATAAAATTTTAGAATTAAAAATTTTTACATTTTTAAACATATTCTTTTTAAAATATTTTTCATTCATTTTTGTTTACTTACTTTTTAGTTTTCGTAGAAATATTTTAATGTTGTTATTGAATACTAATAATAATAAATAATATGAATTATATTATTAGAATAATAAAACCACCAGTTAATAAAACTAATACTGTAGAATGCAACTTATAAGTAACCAATTTATCTACAAATATAAAACTATATATTTTGGTACTGAGTGATATCCTTATCATAATTTTCCAACTATGCATTTTTGAAAAACATAAATTGTCTGAAGTACGGTGTCTAAATTCCTGGCAGTATACAAAGTACTTGGCTTGACTAGCTCGACAAAGCAAAATAATGTATGTAAGGAGAAGCTTGGTGAAAGAATCTAAAATAACTTTTAAATGTTTGTTTCACATCTAATATTTTACTCAAAGACACTTTTTGACGCGTTATGATTTATCTTTTATTCAATGGAATCATAATAAACCATATTTCTCCAATATCGGATTGATGAACACCAGAGTGAACTGGAAATCTGCGTTGTACTGCACAATCAGCCGACCTTAATTTAATTTAACATGTATGGTCTATTTTAGAGTGTTCAAAACGAGATCGATATTTTCCACCGGCATCTTTCCCAGAGAATTTTCAGAATATAGTATATTTTTTGAAATATATTCCTATACTCCAAAACATCATTGATCACTTGTGTGATTCACTTCCCAAACATCTCCAAGTTTTATTTCACACCAAATTTGGGGGGTACTACAAAATGCTAATAAAGGATTCTTTATTATTCCAAAAATTTCCGTATATTGATAAACCCGTGTATTTAAAATGTATAATTTGCTACTTTTATTGTTAAACATTTTGCAAACTAAAATCAATATTTTAGCTGCATGAAATTTTACTGAATAATAAGTTTTACTGAGTTTTAAGTTTTGTAGTCAATTTCTAGTTCATGGATAGAAGCCATTCTTCCAAAATATTATTGCCATTAGAGATATCCTGCAAATTTCAAATTATATGCACTACTGCTTGGATTGATTGGATGTCCAAATGCTTGGAATAAAATTTTAAATAAGGTATATTCGCAATTGTCGGTTTTTATTCATAATACTGCAAGTCTACAAATTAATTTTGGAAGTAAATGTTTTTTTATATTAAAGTGAACTTGCATTTTGACCGAGAAAATATTAATTGATTTGGAAACTAAGTTCATAACTAAAACTTAAAATTCTCCAATTTTTTTTAATATAATACATATTTGAAGTCTCAATAAGCAACGCAATTTTAAAATTATTTTGCCAGATATCTGAATTAAGAATTTCTCAATGATCAATCATTATGTAAAACATTTTCTTGTTACTGAAGATCAACTAATCTGTTATTGAGAAGCATGTAGATTTCAATTGTTTAAATATTTTTAAAAATTATTAAATACGTTATCAAGCGAAATCAGTATTTAAAATTCTTAACGATCAAGCGTCTAACACTTAGTTACGAAAACATATGGTTCCTACAACCTTTTCCACAAATTATAGACAACTAAATCCTGCAACCATTTCTAATCATTATCCGACTATAATAGAAGACATTTATCATATCCAAAAATATATTATTTTTTTTCAAAAAATGATCTTCTTATAGTCTATTATCAAAATCCGTTTGCGAAAAAAATGATTAATGTAAAACTACAGCAGAATATCATTCAGGTTATTACGAACAATATTTTAACTACACGATTGTGAACTCAACAAAGAATTAAAGGAAATATTCAATAAGTTCTTCCCACACAGTCACTCAAAATTTATTTTTAGGTAGGTAAAAATAATTCTATGCACATACACTTTAATAATACATTTTATATAAACCAAGAACCGTACTACTTGAAGCATACTACTTGAGAGCATAAAATCAAGGGCCGTGGTAGCCTAGTGGTTAGAGCATCGGACTTCCGTCCAGAAGGGCGGGGCTCGATTCCCCATGACGCTAAAGACCACCGTCTCCATGAGACGTACGTGCTCGTTAAATCTGTGGTATCGAAAGTCCTGTGGTTGGTCGTTGAGCAGTTACCATGTGTACTATGGTCTGGAGTAAATTTTGGCCCCTTTCAGAACAATGTTAAAATTGAGAGAGTGGAACTTCTGGTGGTGCCATCTATCAGAGGAATAGAAGGGCAGAGTCGTACTTTCCCCTTCGTGGTGCTCTGATTAAACGAAAAACGCGATCTAATGACTTAAATTTAAGCAACCAAGGCATAGAGAGCTTCGTTTGTCTAAATGTCATAAGTAACAACACCAAATCAATTTTTATATATCATTAATTTAATTCACTTATTGCAAGGGAAAGTTCACATCTTTGCAGAAAAGTATTGAGCAACATAAGTATGAAAATCCTACCTGAGAATTTAGTTAGATGACAAAACCTGGCTCACTGTCTTCAAAAACACACATTACTTTTCTATAGGGAAATATATCAGAGCTCAATTTAATTACATTTACTTTCCATATATGTTGAAATAAGATATTCTTTAAATTAGTTATTTTTAAAGCGTTTTAATTTTTATATTTTTACTTTATATTGCTTATTAATGAATTTGTGTAATTCTGTAAAAGCATTTAGAAAAGCCCTTATTTATTTATTTCATTATAAACTTCTTTTAAGATATTCACTTAAATATATACTGTTAGCAATTCTAATTAATTGATATTCTCTTACATTTAGGTTAATGAAAGATGTACATTTCCTTTTTGTTTATTAATACTCTGATTGCTAATTTTTACAATCCAATTTATTATACTTGATTTTATCTGATCAATCAAAGTCTTGCTATTCAGTTGCAAATTTAGTCTAAGTTAAATATTCCTTTTGTATAGACTGAATTACATTATGGTTATAATCAATACATTTTCTATTCATGCAAATTTTATTATAACATTAAAACATATATAGCTGTATTCTCTTTTACTCACTACTTTAGAAATTTATCTCTGAATAATTTAATCATTCACGCTAAATCAAACATTCAAACATTTCTAACAAAACAATTAAATGAAAACAAAAAATTTTTCATATATATATATATATATATATATATATATATATATATATATATATATATATATATATATATATATATATATATATATATATATATATATATATATATATATATATATATATATATATATATATATATATATATATATATATATATATATATATATATATATATATATATATATATATATATATATATATTTCCAATGGTGGGCCCTTGGGTGGTGAACCATATACCACAAGGGCAGAAACTGTTTTCATTTGTCGTTATACAGCGGGCACTTGTGAACCAAGTCACGGAGGCGAGTAACATTGCCCGCGCCATACCACCAAAACCACGAAGTACAACCCTACATTGAATAAGCAGGTCTGCCATATTTTCACAGACGGCTCCAAGATGGATGGAGGTGTAGGAGCCGCGTTTGTCACAACACTGAAGGATATCATAATCCACAATGAAAGTTGCAAACTGAATGCCAATTGCTCAGTCTTCCAGGCTGAGCTCTTCGCAATTAAGCAGGCTACTGAGTGGGTCAGAAACCAAGAACAGAATTGCCTCGTCTGGTTAGATAGTAAAGTAAGATTTTATGTGCTTTGCAATCCGAAAACCATCAGTCCTTTAGCCAGGCAAATTCAAGAGGAACTTAACAACCAACAAAATATCTCCCTCTGTTGGATAAAGGCTCATGTAGGATTTGAAGGGAATGAAATGGCAGACCGTCTTGCAAAAACTGCTGCTTCTTCAGATGAATCAGAAAACCATCTCCCTCTTCCTCTGTCTCACTTCAAAACGATCAGGAAATTTGCATTAATTCAGGATTGACAAACTCTGTGGGATCAGAATGCCACCGGACGACCAGTATACTCCATCCTGCCAAAAGTGAATTTGAACCAACAGTGCTGGCCAAGACTAATTACGATTTTTGTAATGGGCCATGGCCCATTTCTAAGTTATCTGCATAGAATAGGAATACAACCCACTGCGAACTGAGCATGTGGAGAAGAAGGTACTCCAATTCATTACGCTACAACATGCCCCATCACGAGTTCCTGGCACTTTAAAACGCCCAGTGACAATCCGAAAAGTGGCATCTGAAAGTGAAAAAGGCTAAAAAAAATCACCATCAACAAGGCTGCAAAGCTAAAAATTTTATTAACATTATAAACTTTCTCCTTGAATATAGAAACTTAATAATTCCAGAGAAATAGGAAGATAATTATGCCCGTGACGAAGATAGACTTCACCTGGAAGAAGATGAGCCATAAAATCCGCATACTCCACTTCTTTCATGTTCTAGATTTAGACATTTCTCTCTCTACCTGTAATATTTCGCTTGTTTTTCATCTCCTTGGATCTAGTTCATTATTATTTGTTTGCTATTTTCTCACCATCATTCTAGCGCTCTCTCTTAATTACTTAATCACAATTATTGTCATCATGCTGTATTGACCTATTTTAATGCATTAAATATAACCTATCTAAACTTTTTGTATATATAGCTTAGACCTAATTTACTTTGAGCCGATACTATCAAATCCATACTAAATGGATTAATTATTCATTAATCATTATTACCTCATTAATTTGCAGTAATTGCAGGTATATGTATTCAATTCTGTTTTATCATTTTTAATTTCCTTTTGTTTTTCCATTTATTTTCGTTATTTCTTATATGTATGCAATTTGATATGTATTTCATATGTCTGCCTTAACACATCCTGCCATGTATTTTGTCTGATACCTATTTTGAATGCTTCTTACGTGTCCACGTGTTAACTCACAATTGCAACCCAATTTGTGTTAAATAGTGTACTTTACAAACTCTCTTTATTGTGTAAAAGTAATAATTTCTAGTGTCTCCATATGATTGCAAGCATAATTGTATTGTCTTGTATGTGTACTATGTTCCGTTTTCTTTTCACTCCAGCGGGCCCATCAAATCTGGTAAAACCGTTTCAGGGTTAGGTACAGGGACCTCTGCTGGTGTTTACTTTAATTTACCACCGAAAACCTGTTTATAAGGTGGGCCACATTCATACATCATCACAGAAGAAAAGACCGAAAAACACAGAGAGGTCAGAGACAGATAGTAACATCTATGCCCGAACCGGGATTCGAGCCTGGTACCCACAGCTCAGTATATATATATATATATATATATATATATATATATATATATATATATATATATATATATATATATATATATATATATATATATATATATATATATATATATATATATATATATATATATATAAAACTCTCACTCTGTAACCAACCAAACCGCTAAGGTCTCAAATTTTAAGGTAGTTTTTGAAATAATTCCAAAATTTTCATACTTTTTTTATTTATACTGTTAAGTTTGTTCCTGATTTTGAATCTTAATAAAACTTCATAATTAATAATTATTATTTAATTTGAAATAAAATTTGAAGAATTAATGAATGTCAAGAATGAGAGAAATTGAAATTAATTAATTTTATTATATTTTGTTAAAACTATTTTCCAAAATATTGTAAATACAAGACTGTTTTTAAATATTTAAGTTATTCATTATTAGAAACGAAATAAAACATGCTCAAACAACTTTAGAAAACTATTCTTGAAATAAAATCCTTTAACATTACAGATCTTAGATGTATCGCAAATTTCTCAGTTCGATAACTTTTTTTTCTTTTTGATGTTACTAGTTAATTTAAACAAGAATGAGGTCGTAATATAATCCTTTCAACCACAGACGATGTTGATTTCCCGAAATACTCTAAGAGTTTGCCATAAAAATTCAAATTAAATCTTTTGATCCTTCATTAAGGTTGATGTATTTAGTTCTTCTGAATTTTCCATCTCTTAAATAAGCATAAAAAATGTTATTCCGCAGAAATATTAAGATTTTCCATGGACCATGTATAGATTCATTTGCAAATACTGAAAAGTTTAATTGGCAAAAGGATTTGAATTTTAAAGCTAGAAGGAAAATTCTGTAATACCGAATGTTGTCTGCAACATTTAAATTTTTCTCTTAGTCATAAGATTAAAAATTATTTTACAAATTGTCTAGTATATTGATAAGAAAAGTAAGTATATATCAAAAAATATACTTAAATTATAGCATTTTATAGTTATGAATAGTAGTGATTAAAATATTTCATATTAAAATGTTATTAATAGTAGTAATTAAAATACTACATATTAAATTGAACAGAAGAATTTTAATTATTAGGTATAAAATTCTTTCATTCAATGGAAAATATTGCTTAAATAGAAAGTAAAAGTAAGTTATGTAATACTGATGATCCTGCTATTTAAAATTATTTCAAACAATTCATTAATAATGTTGATAATTTCACACATATCGGATAATGATTGTTTTTGTCAAAAACTGTAGGGTATTATTAAATAAAAATAATTAATAATAATATTTTAAGAGCATATTTAATTTGATTTGAGAAATTTCTGTTTTGTTACATACCCCTCAAGGAAATGTATTTTTTTTAATTTCAAGGGCTTAAAAAGTAATAAATATTTCAAAATAGTTTGGTTTAAATTAATTTCCCAAATAAGAATAAATAGCATTTATTTTTAAAATACCGCTTACTTTTGATTTAAGTTACATCAAAAATCATGAAAATATATCATGATAAATTGGGAAAGTATTTCACACGCCAACAACACTATTAATATTTGTTTCTATTAAACAATTCTTATTAATGTGATAATTTTGAATAAAATGCATTGTTTTATCTCATAGCATGTTGTGGCAAAATATATTTGCAATTACATATTTATTTTAAAATTAAAATTGAGTTTTTGCATCAACTGACACTTTTTTTTATTTTAGCAGGACAACTGTTAAGATTAGAACAAATTAAAATTTCAAATTAAAGGAGCATTGTTACACATTTTTTAAATATATTGTGATTGTTCTTTGTTTGAAAGATCCAAGAGTTTTTTTAGAAAAACCGTTGTGTAATTAAATGGATAACCATTTACGATATTTAGTTGCAAAAGTTAGTATCTAATAAAATGTTTATTGCAATGTTTACATTTGGAATATAAGTTATTTATATTTATTAAAAATTCAATTAAAATAGCATTAACTAACAAATGTAACTTAAGTCTCTAAAAAAGTATATTTTTAAACTATTTCCAAAAAATTGTATAAAAATTTAAGCAATATTTTAACATTATAATAATCTTAATTAAGTTATAAAAGTAAATATAAGATATCAAACTTGGTGTAGTTTAATGGATACATCGTGCATTATACATGGATATCAAAACCTAAAGACGTATTATCAATTTTTAAAATATTTACAATGTATATAGAGAATGCATTTTAACATGCATCAACACTATTATTTTCATATTATTAAATTAACCTCATCTGAAATTTAATATAATTTATGGATTTCGCTCTTTAATTTCTAAATGAAATATTTATTTTCCTTTCTATCTCAGAAGGAAAAAACATAGAGCATTTAGCAATTGAGAATTTAGCTAAATTACGTAAAAACAACTGTTTGTCGCAAGAATTTGAAGTTTTTTTTTATTAAAGCACATGCACTCATAGAGAAAATAGCATTATTAATTTGAAAATATTGGTGGAAATACATGTATGATTTATATAATATTAAAATACAATTTTTTAGAGTCAATAGTAATTTATCCATCTAAAACATTGCAAATGGACTAATTGCTTAACAGATTTTAATACTATTAAAGTGTTAGTTTAAAATTTACTATACCATTAATATACCATTAAACTTATTCATTTTCCATTAGATTAATTCTTTTCAATGTATAGAATAATTAATTAAAATTTTTAAAAAAATGGGAAAAATAGAATTTTAATACTAAGCAGTTTCTTGTATTTAGTGCAACGAATTGAGAATTTTTTACTGTATAATACATATAGACTCACTTAATGTTTTATGTTATTTAAAAAAATGCTGTTTCATGCAATTCTGAGAATTTTACTTAAATTTGATTCAAATAAACAGCTGTTTTGACCAAAAGATATGCATTTTTCTGAACAATCCTTTTTTCTGAAACGTCTATTGTTAAACTATATTAAAATCTATAAGAGACGTAATCAAAATATAGTTATTTGAAGAAAACTTATCAAATCCTTATTTTCACAAGATTTATCATTTGTAAAATATTTTTTGTAAACATAATGACAAATGAAACATTTGAAAAATGACTTCGTTTTAACAATAACTTCCTTAATCATTCTTCTATGTGTAAAAGGCAACATTCCTTATTTGAGACGGATCAGAAATTTTTCGCTCGTATAATGTGTACTGTGAGTTTAAATCTGTTTAATTAAATCAGAATTTTAGTTTAAATTTTCCACTGCATTATCTTGCGTTATCAAATAGAAAGGAATTTATTTTTCCTTCATCTATTCCCTATGTAATGAACTTTACAACTTATAATTTAATTGCCTTTATTACTTACACATTACTTGCATATAATAAATTTTCCTAGTCAAATTTAATTTCTATTAAATATGTTAATTGTATCCATATTAATTAAAAATATCCTGCGTTTCATAATGAAATATAATATCAAATATTTACATAGTTTATTTAAATACAGGTAATAAAAATTTATATGAAACTAATGTTAAAGGCAAATGAAAGGAATAAAAATTATCTTTAACATATTTTCTTAATCATACATAAGCTAAATTAAAGAATAATTACGTAAGCGGTATATATTTTGAATCATGTAAGAATATTTAATTTGATTCTGGAGATCATTCACTCGATATCATTTTTCTTTGATCCTCTTCAGAAAACGTCATCAAAAGATCATTAAATTAATGTTATATTTATTTTGCAAGTAAATGAATTTCCTATCTTGTAATATTATCCCGATATAGTTAAAACTTGAAGTTTATATTTATCTTATTAAGTATCAACTTTATGAAAAGGAATAAACAAATACTCAGTTAAAATTAAGTATAAAAACATTATTGAAAATTCTGTTAAAAAGCAATTTTTACATACAGTGTTTAACTCTTTTTAAAACATTATGATTGAATAACCATAAATAAATGAAATTAATTTCTTGCAATTCTTTTATTGTTGAAAATTTTGAATTAAACTCACACCAAAAAATGATAATTAAAATCAAATTGCTTTACAATCTCAACACATGTAATGGTATTCCAACACTCCATTAAATTGATTTTAGCAATTTAGGATCCGTTACTTAAACCTATCAAACACAGTTTTTGGTCAAAAATGAAAACATTTTTAAATTCCTCTTATTGGTAATTTTTTTCTATTGTCATCTAGTTTGGATGAATTTGTATATCTTAAGAGTATAAGTATATTAAGATGTGTTAAGAGTATAAAAATAAAAATGTGTAAAGAAATATTTCATAACTGTTGACATTTTCCTCCAATTAACTTATTAAAATACAATGTTTATAATTTATAAATAAAATTTGCTGTTAGAAATTACATTTTTAAAATTTTTATTAATTTCATTTAGTACAATATTCATTTTTCCTGTGAGATTTTAACTAAATCTTTTATTAAGTCGTTTTTCATTATACCTAAAAAGTTTATAAGAAATTTTTTATGAAATTTATATGTAACAAAAGAATTTATGAGTGACAATATTCGAAAAATGTTAAGATTAAATATTACAAAAAAACACTAACTTTTATAATTATTTAATAAAACAAAACTTTAAATAAAATTATATTTAAAATTTTGTTTTTAATAAAACAAAATTTTATATAAAATTATATTTCTTACATTTTAAACTTACATCGTTGCTTATTTCGCTTTTTTATTAAAAAATTGTTTAATGCAAATTGTTGTTAAGTAATTAAAAGCTTTACCCATTAGAAAAATTACATTTTTGCCATTATTTCTTCATTTTATATAGATAAAATAATTAATTATGTGTTTAGTTGCTAAAAATGCATGAAATTAAAGGAATTTAATTGTTTGAATTGAACCTAAAGAAAATTGGTATTATTATTCCAATCAAGTTGTCTAAGCATAATAATATCAATTTAAATAAGTATTTCAATTGCACTTCAAATTCATTAATTTGGATATTCTTGCCACAGAAAATAATGCATTTCAAAAAATCAAATCATATGAGACTATTGAATTATCCGAAGCAGTCCATTTATAATGTAAATGTAAAAAGCCTCAATACAGCATTTCGCCACCTTTCAGTATTCTCCGCCCTAATTTCAATCATAATTTTAATCTCGCCCGCCCCCCGCATATAATAAAATGTATACAATAATAATTGTGTGTATTTTGACGCTAAACCTAGACAACGACTTTAATTTTAAACTTTACAAATTACCAAGAATACTAAAACTCTTTCACGTTTGGCAACACACTTTCTCAGCATTGGCAAAACAAAATTCCGGTGAACTGTTGCACCAGATTCTGTTCTTGTGTATACCTTGTCAGATATTCTCTTGGTTTTGAGAGAAATTCTGATTTGTCTCAAACATTCTGGAATACTGTCAAGATGCCGTTTCGAGCACTCTCAGATGTAAAGATGTAATTTTCCATAGGGAGATTATTTGATAGTGCCAGTTTCACTTCCTAGCAGTCTCATTCAAGTCAGCTTTTTTTTTATCACGATTGAATATATTTGAATGTCAGTGTTACATATTTTCATGTTAATTGCAATTCACTGTATTAAATATTCATGGTAACAGATTTACTGTGAAACATGGATACATTTTTAAGTGGGTTTGAGCGAGAATTAGATGATAGTCAAGCATCAACATGTTCATAGATAAACGTGGTTTGGAAAATATAATGAAAAAGAATATCCGAAAAGTGCTTAAATTTTGGTCTCATCAATCCTGAACGAAAAACAGTTTAGTAATATATCACTTTCTGATTATTGGGCAAGATGAGTTTTCTGCATTAAAAACAAGGACATTTCGCAATCTAATATCATTTTCAAAGTCCTATATTAGTGAAATTGGTTTTTCTGCTGTGGCTTCTTTGAAGAAGAATCATACATTTCAATTAAATAAAGAAAAATATTGAGAATGTCCATTCCTAATATTAAACTTTCTATTGAAATTATTTGCTCTGAAAGACAAGCCCAAGGAATTATTAAATTCATTTTTAATTGATTAATTTTTAATTATTTTTTTAAACAAAACTTATAAAATTAAGTAAGGTATTAAGTTTTTATTTAGAAAGTTGTTTTAATTTAAATTTTTAACTATTAAATATTATGTTGAAATGTATTTTGTTTTGCATGTGTGAGCTTTCCCTGCTTTCATCGTGCTCACTCCTCCCTAAGGAGGGTTGAGCCCCACTGGTTGAGAATCGCTGCTGTAATATGTAACATCTTGACAAAAACAAAAAAAAAATCTTCTGAAAAGCATCATAAAATTACTTGTTTCTTTAACAAATTATCCATAGAAGAAATAAATTTTATTATAAATTAAACTGAAAGCATTATTTTCATGTGAAATTATATATTTATATGTAGAATAGCAAACTATAAATAATGAGACTTACAAACTATTCTTTACTGTAATATTTAGCAAAAACGTATTTTTGATTATAAAATTTTGAATGGTAAAAAATTATTTTAAATCTGTCTCCAAAATGTTTATTTAAATATCCAATATATTATTCTTAAACTTTTACTTTTTAAAGACTTATTTATTGCTAGAAATGTTTGTTTCTTATTGGCTTAAATTATTATTTGTTCAATAATGTGAGCATGTTATGGAAAACAATAATTTGCTTGTGCATAAGTGATAATTATATCTATATATATATCTATATATATATATATATATTATTTATATATATATATACATATATATATATATATATATATATATATATATATATATATATATATATATATATATATATATATATATATATATATATATATATATATATATATATATATATATATATATATATATATATATATATATATATATATATATATATATATATATATATATATCCTAATTTTACATAAATTAAGTATATATCAACCGTAAATGTTACATTAAACTTACTAGTGTTAAAATTATTAAGCAATCAGCACCAATTTATGTGATAACAAAGCTTGTTCTTTGTAAAGAAACTTTATATATTTCGAGAAAAGCTAATAACTTCATATTCTAAAATTTTAAAAGTTTTAATTTTTAATATTCAAATTAAAAATATTCTAAATTTTCCAATATCATATTCAGATAAAATTCAAAATTTCTCAACCAATAACTTCGAAAATTCATCTAGCAGTTAAAATTACATGTTTAAGAAGGCGAAATGTTACATACGTAAAATTTACACATGAATAAAATGGTGTATTACGAATTCAATGTTTTCAAGGTATCCGACACTAGATACGCGTCATAAAAACTAATATAATGTATTTAAATAATATTTTTGTATATACCAGTGTTTTATAAAATAGCTACGCTTAAGCTTTGTTGCCTTGTAAAAAATTGTCCACCTTGCCGTAAACGATAATTAAATGATTAAAAATGTTATTAAAAGCACATTAATTAATTAAAGCATATATATATATATATATATATATAGTGTGTGTGTGTGTGTCATTGTTTGGAATACATTTTAAAATGTAGGTTCCAGTCTAAATTACTCTCACATTTGCAAATAATGACCAACGATATCAACTATAACTGACTTTGATACAAGAGAAATGGTAATCGATACTTTTAGCGGTTTTTTGTATCGCAAAACTGCTGTGTTAGTAAAATTTCAAAACTATGTATTCATGGTATAAATTCTTAAAAGCAATACAAATTTAAGTCCAATTGCTTAGAATTTCCATTTATTTCAAAAATGCCTCTATGCGTATAGGTTGCAATATAATTTAACTCAAAATATTTTAATTAATAGCTGAGACAAAAATATTCTGAATTTTTTATTCAATTAATTATAATTATGTATATATATTGAATGCATACACCTTATGTATATATATAATTATATATAAATTAAGTAAAATATTATTGATAATGTTCTACGTATTTTAATAACTATTTCAAAATGTAGGAAATATCCTATTGAAAATATGGTTTGCTTTTTCAGTCTTTACAATAATTAATTTGTTTAATATTGCTCAATAAAAAAACTGTAAATATGATGAAATTAGTGTAAATAAAATGCATTGTTTTGAATCTGGAGTCATTTATAATATATTGTCTGACAATGACATAATTTGCAGGTAATGCCTCAATATTTAAGATTTCTAACATATTTTGGAAATATGTTTACTTGAATTAGCTTAAACGAGTAATTCATAATATGATATATGCATCGATCGATTGCAGTATACAATTCTTCAATTGATGTTCAACACAAATAAAACTGTGAGCAAATCAAAAATATGAAAACAAATATATTTACATAAAAAATTATTTTATTATTTACTAAAATACATTGCCTTAAGTGTCTTATGCTACAACATGGTACAATCTACTTTTACAAGATGCTGTAAAATTTATTTTCCGAATTACTTCAAAGAGCCCTGCAATGATGAAATAAATATTGTGAATATATATTACCTATTCTACCAAGGATTTTTTCATTCAACGTGGTGGTGAATAGACAGAAGTCACAAAGTAAAAAATCTAGATTATTATAGGGATGTGGCATGATATTATTACAGTATTTGCTAAGAACTTGTTAAATAGAAATTGTAGCAATCGTTTGCTTATTATCATGATGTAATGTCCAGTTTCTTACATCCTTTCAGGATGCATTTCGCAAAATATTAAATACTAAAACATAATATTTACGATTAAGATAAATTTTTAATTATATCATTGTTGATAAATAACACTTTTCTGATGAAAATAAATAAGTATCATTACTTTTGCTGATTTTATTTTTTGGAGGTTAAAAATCAGTATTTATTCTTAATCATATTATGTATTTTGTTAGACAATTATAAACCAAAATTCAAGTTTCATATCCTGTTGTTAAAATATTTAAGAAGTTCAAATCACTTGAAAGCATATCTGTTACACAACTTCATATAAAACATTGGAGAATTATTTGCATTGATTCCATATAGTATCCTGATAAGAGATTTATCTGAGAATTACGCATTTTTAAACTTTAAAATATAGCTTAAAATCCAAAGTATTGGGGTTTCCGAAATGTTTTCGTTGATTTCACTATCTTCTCATATGATACTTACGAATAATTAATAAATGTACATCTGGGTAAAATATAAATTTTATGGCCATGAATTCTGAATGTTTAATTTACACAAAAATGGAATTAATTTAGTAATAGGATAATATTTTAAAAGTGTTCCATATGCATTTATGTTTAATGCAATTTTATTATATTTGCTTTCTTTGTATAATAAAATACTTTAATCACAAAACATCAATCAAGAAATATTAAAATTAGAATGTTAAATGTTTCCAAAACTAAAATGTTCTGTTGATTATAACTGTACAACATGCATATTTCATATTAAGTTTTGCTTAAGAATTTGAGGGATATTTGTAGAGATATATGCTTCTAAAATAAGATTTGTACCCAAATT
Source organism: Latrodectus hesperus (assembly GCA_037975125.1). Classification (NCBI taxonomy): domain Eukaryota; kingdom Metazoa; phylum Arthropoda; class Arachnida; order Araneae; family Theridiidae; genus Latrodectus; species Latrodectus hesperus. The sequence goes on along the minus strand of CM075861.1, from coordinate 41,259,099 downwards.
TTGGCGCAAGGTTGTCAAATGATGAGTTTATTATACATTTCGAAGCTGATATATCAAATACCATTATACTCAATTTAAAAATATAACTGCTTTTATAAGCTCAATATCCATTCATAATAATGCTCTCTCTCTCTCTAATATCTTTTATAAGAAAATATTACTTTAAATAGAACTCATAAGCTCCAAGGATAAAATTATCATTAAAGAGATGTAATACACTGGGGCTTAAAAATTAAGGTACAGCATTCTTTTTCAATGAATGCCGCATGAAAAACACTTAATAATAAAATTTAAATTATTTTACTTAATAATAAAATTTATAGTTTATATAAATGATGAAATCGTAAATTTATGCGGAAAAGTTAATTACCACATTTTTTGATAGATAAGAACAGGTATATATAAGTAAAATAAACATGTACCAACATAAGGCTTTCGTATTCAAGCATGTAAATTTCATTTATTTTCATAACTTTTGTTAGTTTCTCTATGACTTTAATCAGTAGGGTCCCTCAAATTCTGAGAAGAGCTGTTTGTTTGATTCGTGAAAGTTATGTCTTTGCTGTTAGATGAAAATGAAAATGTCACAAGCTGATGCTGCTAAGTATATAAATGTGTCTCGCAGTGGACCCCAACGACTATCGAATCATTATGAAAATAAAGTTTCTGTGTCCAGAAAACGCTTAGGCATACCACGTAAACGTCTTCTGGATGTATTCGAAAGGTAAAGCACCTTTAGAAAACCAATTTATAGTTCTTTCTAGTCTAAGTATTATAAGTATTTCTGTTCCGCAACGTATGACTGCTTAGCATCAGGGAGAAGAATAACTGTTAGTACGGGGAGAATGCTTCATCATGAAGTTTCAATACGATGCACACAGTTGAGTATGTCCCCTTTACCGGATAACAAAGAAACCCGCTTATTTTACCCAAGAGAATAAACCTTTCTGGACTAAACAGCAAAGGATATCTGCATTTTTTTACAGACACGTCCACATTTACATTCGAGAGCTATTTGGTTTCTCCTCTTCAACTGATCCGGAGAGGACAAAACATCCCTCACCGTCGTTTGTACACTATAGAAAGGCACACTTATAGAAGTGTAGAATAACTGTTTGGGTAAGAAAATTTCTGGGTGATCACAATGCTCTAAAAGTGTTTCTTGAAAAATTTGAGATGGTGTGAAACATCAGAATGATATCTCTATGTCCTTTATGTATATATCCGCACATATGCCGTGCAATTGGCAATGATTTCTTAACGGTGAATGATAATGCTCGACCTCATCGAGCTGTAGTTGCTGTGGAATATCTTGAGGGTCTTGGTTTGGAGCGAATGTGAAATGATCAGTTTGATATACAAGCTTAAGCTTGTGTGGAGCTATTATGTTGAAAAAGTTGATGCTTTAACTCATTTTTCCAAGCCTTTTAGAGAGCTGGAAAACAGCTTCCTCTGTGTACATAGTACTCACTTCTAATTTCAGTAACCAACATCTTAATTTACAGCTTGGAGACTCGATGTTGGTAATGCATTCCAGCTAGGAATGATCATGTCTCTTGCTAAATTTTTTTATGTGTCTACGATATTTCATTGCATAAAATTCTGATTATTCTTTTTCTCCAGAATGGACTTTTACAGTGACACTGCAAGCTTTTTGCTGTAAATCCCCTAAAAGTTTTTCTAATGTAAACGTCTATGTTTTAGCCAATACATAAAATATGCTGCACAAATCATTCAAATTTAGTCTTTCTCCATCAATTCATTTGCAAGCTAGACGAAAAAAAATCCTGATATTTAACTTTTGCAGACCTGTATGTTTAAATCATTTTCTAGAATATGATACATGTATTAATAACAGGTATATCACAGTGTTAGATTCTTAATTATGAGTACATGCTACTGAATGCAATTCAGATTGTTGCACATTCATATTCAATATGTATTATTTTATTTCTTTGTAAACAGATTTTGAAATGCATTGCAGTATTTAGACATCAAGAATTAAATTTACAAAATATTTCTTGTCACAGGGTATTGTAAATATTCTATGTTTTCCAACAGTAGGTATTTAATTCAGTAATATTTGAAAACATCATGAAAAAAAAACCTGTTAATTTTTTAAAAATAATTTTATTAAAATTATTTAGAAAGTTAGCATACAGTATCTGTAATATTTCTTGATCAAAATAAATACTGAAGATTCGCATTTCTTATGATGGTTATTATGTATGTATGGATTTTAATATCATTCTTATGGTGAAAATTTGTTTTAGCAAATAAATGTTTATATGAGTAAAATTTATAAATATACGTTCTAGTAAATCAAACCAATTATTACAAAATTTAATTTTTACGATAGCACAGTTTAATTTAGTATTTGATTCTTAGAATTTTCATTAATAACCACAAGATATAAATAAACTTTAAGGCAATATAATGTCTACAGAATTCAAGCAGGCAAGAAAATATTTTTTTCTTCAAATTAGTTTCCAAAATAATCCTTGACATAAAGCTAACAAACTCAGGCTCTAAAGCAAGTCTTTTCTCCTAGTATCCAAATGCTCCCAAAGGAAGCATTACGGAAACTATTTATACCAAGAGTTTTATTTATTGACAACATAATACCATTACGAAACATAGTTCTAGAATACGTGACTTCATTTTCGATGGTTAATATATAGAAGATTTAGTATGTTATGAAGAGAAATGGGCTCTCAAATTCACTTGTTTGAAAGAAGTGATTTTTAGCTGAACTTAATTTTTAGTTTAAGTTGCATTTCATAGTTTTGAAAGTGCTCCATATTTTCATTAAATGTTTCATTACTACGCAGGCTTCTCATTATTTTCCTGATGGTAAACAATATATATATATATATATATATATATTTATATATATATATATATATATATATATATATATATATATATATATATATATATATATATATATATATATATATATATATATATATATATATATATATATACAGTTATAGCCATCTACCCTGTCTAGTGGTCAGAGTGCCTGACTGCGGATAGGGAGGTCTTGCGTTCGAATTCCAGTTCGGGCATGGATGTACTTTCTCTCTCTGTCTATCATGTCCTTTCTTCCTATTGGCCTTTCTTTGTATGTATTGGTTGTGAATGGTCGCCTACCCTATAAACGGGTCCCTATAGCATGTGTGTACTGAGGAAGTCGGACTCCACACCAAATATGGTTCAGTTGTAAAAGTGGAGCAGCACCCCCCAAATTTACCAGCCTAGCTGGCCCACGACAACAATAACAACAACAACAGCGTTATTAAGTGAGGACAATTTCAATTGCTTACACATCTAGAGAAGAATAAATAAATAAATTAAAATGTGTTCTAATGAATAGTCAACTTAAATAATCATTATATAATATGTTCAGAAATGTCCAATTTTGGAACTTACGTCACTGAACCTCACAAAAACAAACAATAGTTACAGTATATGAGAGTTCATTATGGAGTTGAAAGACTTATTGAGGAATACTTGATGAAATTGAGGAAATCAGACAACTTTATCCTCCTGCATAAAACGTATATTACCGTTACCATTTACGTTACTCACAATTGGTTGAACGTGAGATAACCGCGACGGCGGACTGGACTTAAATCTGGTTGTTTGCTCATGTTTGTTCGATAATGCTCTAAATAAGTTAACGATCATTGACATAACATTTAATATGAATAATTCATCATGATATGATGAATTATTCATATTATATGATCATATATTCAAAGGAAGATTCGTCACAGAAAAAGCCGAGCTGGCAGCCGAATGGTTAGCGCTCTTGCCTTCGGTTCAACAGTTCGTGGGTTCGAATCCCACCTTGGGCATGGATGTTTGTAGTGGTTCGGAATCCACTTTAAACCGTAAGTCCCGGTCTAATTAGCCCTCGTGTGCAAAAAATGACCGTTGAGCGACAAACAAACTCAAACTCAAACGTCACAGAAAAAGTATTTTTTTCAAATATTCCTGTCAATCTCTGTATTATTGTAACCATATCAGCATTAGTTGTCGATTGTCTGACCTAAGGGCATAGTTAAAGAAATTTATTTCTTTCACGTAGTTTAATGTACAGCTTCATAATTTGATCATTTCTTAAGTTCTTAAAAATAACTAAAAATACAGAAGGAAAAAAAATAAAAATCTGTAAGAAGGAACAATAAAAATTCTTTGGCATGAAACTGTAAAATCCATCAGAATCTTGATTACCAACCTATCATTGTACTTTGACGAATTCTTCTGCATCAACTGTTGGATTTCTGAATTGCTCGAAAATTCTGAATTGTTTACTACAGGGTGATCATAACTAAACTGCAAATTTAAAAACGCTGTAAAAAAAGAACCACTGGTCAGAAAGACCTGAAATTTCACCAGATTGTACTTCAAACAGGGGGATTTTGTTTGGAGTGGGAAAAAATTAGGAAAAATGTGGCCAATAGATGGCGCTGCACAGGTGGTTATATGCAAATTAATGTCTTGTATAAAAAGCTGAGTAGCTTGAATTCTCGTTAATTGTCGATGGTGATACAACGCCATTTCGGAAATGACCGTATTATCAGCCGACATTTTCCAACTCCCTTGCCGCCACGATCACCAGACATCCCTCCCTGTGACTTTTGGCTCTGGAGATTTCTGAAAAATGTTGTGTACAGTGCTCCACTCGACACCTTAGCGGATTAGAAATGCCGCATTACTCAGCACGTTAACAACATCAGCACTGATACACTCCAAGCTGCTGTGGAAAATACCGTTTTACGTTTACACCTCTTAACAGAAAATGGTGAACACCATATTGAAAATTGCTTGAAGAAGACTAAGGACACTTAAAAACCGAATTATTGTTGGCTTTTTCTACGGTTTTGTCCTCATAGCAATTAAAAACCGATTTTTTCCTATTCGATGTGGCACCACCTTGTTGCTCTTAATAGGCTTTACACCAAGAGTGCCAAAACATCTGCCTGACTTACAATAGCACAACTGGTTACAGCAACAATTGATTATCGTTCATGTCAGGATTCATGTAATTAACCTACAGTCGCCTGTGCAGTGCCATCTATTGGCCACTTTTTTCCTAATTTTTTCACACGCCAAACAAAACCCCCTGCTTGAAGTACATTCTGGTGAAATTTCAGGTCTTTCTGACCAGTGGTTCTTTTTTTACAGCGTTTTTAAATTTGCAGTTTAATTATGATCACCCTGTATATCCAAAATCATTTACTAAACTGTTATCACCCTAAGGAAGAGCTGCTTTAGCTGGAAAATTATGTCCTTCATGAAGGCCTTAATGTTAAAACTAAAATTAAACTCCATGGCACGACAGCCCATGTGAGCCAAGGCCTACAGTGCCTATAACTATTTTCATGACCGAGGTCCCTGGGGTGTGAAGCATATGTCCCAGTTAGGTGGTCAACCTAACGTAAGACCCCCAGTGTTTAGTTCCCAAGCATGCTTGGTACTCAGTTAATCGACCCACTGAAATGATGAAAAGCTGAGTCAACCTTGCCCTGCCCGAGGATCGAACCTCGGACCTGTGTAATGGGAGCGTGAAACGCTACCACTAAGCCACCGGACTTAAGGCCTTAATGTTACTCCACTCAAAATCTCTGTTTAAATTGTCTTAGCCCAAGACTCACTTATTTCTTCTAATTATTACTCTTATAAATATGTATAAATTATTTCCATGACCTTCTATTTAAGCTACTTTAGCAATTTAAAAATCCTTGTGAAGTCACAAATGCATTTTACCAAAATTTACATTATACGTTTTATCAAAATTTCAACGCAATGAATATATTCCTTAACAGTACTATTCTTATTAATAGAATTATGTACATTGTTTCAAAAATTATACATTGTATAAATAAGCATTTAACATTTTTCACCAGAAATCATGAAACAAGTGGCACATTGATCTTTCAAAAGGACAAAAAATAATAACAATTTTCAATATTGTATATGGTAATTGAACTTAAGAAGATTTTATTTCTTAGTAAATAAATGTATTTACATTATATGCACATATTTTATATAGTCTATAAACAAAGCATAATTCAAATTAAGTGCTCATGATTTATAAAATACTAATTAAATTTTTTCACAAACGTTTTGTTTTCAACTATATTATTGAACTCAAGATTTTACTTTGTGTTTGTGTTTGAAAGTGATATTCATCAAAAAATGAACCTCTAATTTATTTTGATAATGGTTGATATTTTTAAGAATTATATTTAACATAATTTTTCAATATTTCTTACAATAGCATTTACAATAGCTCCACATTTTAACGGGCCCACTGGCCCCTTTAAAATATAAGCAAAATAAAGGGATTTAACTTATAGTATTAAAATAAAATAAGTGAATATACTTATTAAATAATATTGTTTCTGCAGATTATGTCACGCTCCAACAAGTAGAGTTTTGTCAAATTTGTTACATTCAGTTTCTGAAATTTAAAAAACGAATATTCAAAGTAGGTTAATGCATAATTAATAACTTTTGATTGTATTTTTAAGTTTCTATCTTAATCTTTGATTCAGAATAAATAAAATCAAAACAAAAACTTTATTTTGACATATAAATCTTCAATTAAACGTATTGCGTTATAGGTTTTTAAAGTTTTTCTAGTCTTGGTCAGTTCTAGTTTTGAAACTGATGCTGTATTTATTGTATACTTGCATTTATAAATCAGTATTTTTACTGGGAAAATGAAAGATAATTTCTTAAAACTAAGATCCATACACACTTTTATTTAGATAACCTCATTTTATTTCATTAACTCCAAACATTTTATTTGACAGTAAATTGAATTTAATAAATACTGTATATTTACATAGAAATAAATTATGCATATTTATTTTGACGAAACAAAACTGTTAATTTTTACCCTCTGAAGATATTTCTCTGAATTTTCTCTGTACTCGTCCCATGAATAGATTTGCAGTGTAAACTATAACTTTATTTATATAATCAATATTATGTATCTAAACAAGCCATTCATAATGTCGTGTAATTAAAAATTGTTCTTTTAAGAAAACTACATGTACTTTTAAATTTGAAAAAAAAAAAAAACTGAGAGTTTTTTCTAAAAGTAACTATTTATCTAATATATTTTTTAATACTGAACTGAGACACTTTAATACTGAACTGAATCTGAGAATATAAGCTGAATTCAAAACTAATTTAAATTTAATAAAGTATGATAATAAAATTAAAAAAAGTCTTCTTAGGATTTTTCTTGCAAGAACACATGTCATTTAAAATAGTTCAGATGACGTATTTCACGTTTTTACTGATTGATTAGGATGAGCATTACTTTAATTCAAAATCCAAAGTTACATTGTAACATTATATCACCAATACAAATATAAACATCATGTTTATTTCAATATATTTATGTAATTAATATTTATATTAATTATAATTATATTGATAGTAATCATTGTAATAATTTATTAACATTAATATTTAAAAAAAGTACTCATTATTTTTTGTAAAATTATTAATTTATGTTTTATATATGATATTCTTCTAAAGAGCCTCAAACTTTGATAAATATCTGAGTGTTAAAATCACCTTATTTATTCAAAACTTGTGTAACTGTAGGACACGTTAAATAGAGTAATTTCGAATAATGTAAAAAAAATAAATAAAATTTTTCTAGCTTTTTCTTAATCCAAGTTACAAATCTTCAAGTCTATATTTAATAGTTGGCAGATTATTTCATATCCAGAATTTTTTAAATTCTTACTCTCAATATAGAAATAAATTGAAGCAGATAGTCTGCCTTTGCTGTAAATACTGTAGAAGACGAAATTATTCATATTTCCAGTCTTAAATAAATAAAGGGAATTAGGAATATTTATTATCATATAACAGTTTGTTTAAACAGGCTACTTAATAGAATGTATATAAATAACATTTTTTTCGTACCCTAACATTTATTTTGGGCACCATAGGAACTGATGCATATGATTAGCAAAATATATTGGCAAAAATTTTCTAAGATCAGTCGTACTATTGAGACTTTTATAAAAGGAAAACATGCTGTTGAACATCTAAAACTGTTTCATGCGCCCTGCATGCATGGCTTATCCCGTTAGTCACTGTGTCTTCTCATTTTAGATTAATACTGAAATTGATTCGTTTAATTATGGCTATTTGTAAGCACTCTTGTATTTTGCGTCATCTGCTCGTGTAAATTGATATATACTTCAAATTCACAAAATGTTTCTTTCAATCATTTTATGATAGTAGTTGCTGATATAAATAAGACATAGAAAAATTTTATCTCACAATTTTATTCAGGAAAGAATAGAAATATTTTACTGGCGTGGTTTACTTAATTTTAAAACCATATTAAAATATATCTATTTTTGATTTTACTAAGTCAATGATTATTTTTGTTAGCATATTATTTTGCAGCTTGAGCTGTTTTCTTAAGTATTCATTATCAAACATTAAGTTTTTCATTGTTTAAAAAAACTAACATTTAATCGTTCTCTTTTATTACGAAAGATACAACTTATATATAATTTATTCTTCATAATAAGTTCTTAAGGAATATTGAGGTAGAAATAAGACTTATATTTGTGACAAATAATTCTTAATTCATGTACTGATATACATTAGATACATTTCATTAGCTTAAGGAGGCAATAAGATTAAATTGTGAAACTTTGAGAACACGTAAAAAACAAAAAGGATAGTTTATGAAATAGAGAATTTGTAAGGAACAAAATTAATTTAAAATTAACATGATTATCAAAATATGAGCTATTTTCTTACTCTAATTTTTAATGAATTCTCAGAATTTTATCAATAAATATTAATAAGCGAAATAAACTAAAAAGAGATAAAAGGTTGAGTCAACTTTTCCCAACTTGATGATTGAACCTCTGACATGTCCAATTGAAATGTCATCGCATATGTATAAGATTTGTGAAGTATGTGTGCATGCGCGTGTGTGTTTGTAAAGATTGAAGATTACATATAGATATGACGCATGTGCATAAATGATGATGAATAAATGTGTATATACATATTTTTATGCAAGAAATATACATAGATTTATATACATATTTTTATACAAGAAAAATCTCTTTTAAAGGAGAAAGTTAATCTGAAAATCAATATAAATACTAGTTTTGCAAAAAATAGGTATCAGATAATGTATTTTATATATTGACAGATTTTATACATTATGTAAATATAAATACATTTGTGTGTACAGTATATTTAAACAATTGGAAAAATATATATTATTATTAAATATTAAAATGCTATAAGCATATAATGGAAAATAAACATGTAAAAATAGAATAAAATTATTTAAAATATTATTTAAAATATTATATTAACACACATTTTATATGCGCTAAGAATAGAACAAGTTGAGAAAAGTATTAATGTTCAGAAAGCGTTGAAATTTCCTATATAAAATTAATATGTTATTCTTACTGAACTTGAAGTAAATACTTCATTTCTCTAAGCTTGTTAAAATTAAAAATACAAACACGTTAGATTCTAGTCTTCAGTGGGTTTAAAGATAAAATCAATCTGTAACAGAAACTCTACTTTAATTAAATTTTTCTCTTCAAAGTTCTTCCGCATCAATTCATTTGATTAGTTTATGAAGACTCTCCAAAATTTAAGTAACATAATATTTTTTAAGTTATATTAGTTTGCTTCTCACAGATAATTATTTACATGCACATATTACTGTTTCAGAATACTTTTAATGAATTACCCATTGAAGTGTTTATTTTCATTAGGATTTAACAATATTTTGAGAATATTAAAGTAAGATCTTGTTTTCATGAGAAAATTAAAATAAGGATACTTATTACAATGATTTCTTTGAGAAAATATTTCTGAGAGAAAAATGTTTCAAAATTATTTCAGCAGAGATAAAAGCAGAATGTTATGAATGTAAATAATCATTCAATGCAAACAATAATGCCACACAATTGTTTTGGAAATTGTAGGAATGAAATGAATGGTTATGTTTGTTTATTTACAGACAAACTGCATTTATAATTAAAAATTATATTTTATAAAGAAAAGTCTAACAAAAAATATTAAAAGTAAAATATATCTAATTACATTACAATTGAATACTCTTGAAATCATGTAAAACTGCAGCAGGAATATTTAATTTGTAAGGGAAATTATTATCAGAAATGCTAAGATATTCATCCAAATATTAACTAATAAAAGTTTTTTACAATAATCAATGTAGTTTAGTTTATAAAATACAAAGGATATGCTTGAAATTAAAGATTTCTTGTATAGTATTGTTCTTTTAACATAGCATGCCATTCTTTTAATAAGTTTTTTGAAGTTACGTAACTATTGGTTATTTAATGAAAAAGTAATATTTGCACCTACTTAATACATTCAATGTAATGTTGCGCATATTTCTTTGTGTCAATTTCTAACTGAATTCGATTTTACACGAATTGGAGAATTAATTATCCATAAATCTCAAATCAATAAAAAGTTCATTTGTTGAGACTTGTGTTTGGAAATATTTTTTACCAATTTTTCATGCTATAATTTTATTAATAAAATATAATGCATAAACACTATGTTAATCATGAGAATAAATAATTTTTCATGTTTCATTTGAATATGAAATTATTAAAAACGAATATACTAATGGAATACTGTTGTCCTAAGACGCTCTGAATCGATTACGCAAAATATCTGCAAGATTTATAGCTTGAAAATTCTCTCAAGCTAATTTAAAACTTTGTGAATCCGAAGATTATTTTAAGCTTAATAATATATGTTTAATTTTGATTATTTTATGTAAAACTTTTTTTATTCCTTATTTTTAGGTGTGAAAACTTACATCTATTTTAATAGACTAAGAACTGTAGACCGCTTTATGTAATCTTAATTATTTTTTTTTCTATTTGTTTCTAAATGAGAATTTCACTTGAATGTAATTAAGATTATTTTAATTTTGCTTAAAAGGTCATAAATGTGAAATGTGTTGATAATGTAAAATGTACTTGTTTAATAAATACGATTACTTTGCGCAAAAAAAGTTTCAAGTTAACTTTACAAATGTAACTCAACTAAGACTTTATATTAATATTAAATTCTTATTCATTTATTGATAAATATTTTTTCTTTCAAAAATTATATGACACATCCCCATGACGACAAGAAGGTAAATAATTTTAAATTAAAATTCATCAACTCTCAGAATACTTTCGCTCAATCTTTTACTGAAATTAAGAATTTTAATTTGATTAAATGAGGTAGAATTCGCTGGTGTATATATTAGTGAACCCAAATAATTGAATGAGAAAAATTGTTTGCATTATAGGTTTTTAACCGACTCAGCGTCTTAGAATATTTTATAAATCTGCGAAAAGTGTTCCCTCCTCAAAACCAGATGTTGTTCTTTTTCGCTCATTACTTACTTCCCTTGAACTGTACAAAAATCGTTGGTTATTTCTTCCTTCTCTATGGGAAAATTTCTTACCCCGCCGAGGGGGATGTCCCTTTCCACATTACTACCCTATGTAGGGTTGCATATATTTAGCAGTTTACTAGAATGGATTGTACATCCAAATAAAAGTGGATAAAAATAAAAAAACATACCTCACATTTTTTTTGAATTATTTTTAGAAAGTAAAAATAATAAATAACTATTTATTGTGTAATTTAATATAAAGAAATTATATGTTTTTATGTTAACTTATTGAATAATATGAAGTATAAAGGATAACAATTACCCTTAAATAATTGTTATGGACTTTTTATGCTTTTTTAATTACTAAACGTAATTTTTCGCTTATTTAAAGTTGTTAAGGCAGAAATTTATTAGCTAAATTACTTTTTCTCAACTCGAAACTGAATAATCTTAGATAAAATATCACTTGTCATATATTTTGGGGAAAAAGTGCATGAAAATTAATTTTATTGGTTAATCTGTTTTACCTGATTTCAGTGCATTTATTAAGTAGTTTAAACTGTAATGATCAATTTATTCCAACTTAAATAGAAGATTAGTTTTTACGAGTTTATTACTTGAATTATTTTTCTATATTTTCCTAGAGTATGTGGACTAATATTTAGATATAATTAAAAATAAAAAGTAAGATAATCTTTTTAACTTAATTTCACCAAAGTGCAAAAGAAAACTGATAAAACTACAATGAGTTACTTTTTTTGTGAGTGTGTGTGGGAGCTTATGATTCAGTTCCCTTAAAATAATATCTAACATACTAAGACTGCATTTCCTTCATTATAAAAGATTATTTTTATAAAAATGTTTTCATTTGTAACATAATAATACTACCCAATATAAAATGTTTATAGAGTTTCAAATTCAAAGAGGTTTAATTTTGGAGAATATAGTGTCTTACTTAAAAATTATAATTTTAATAGAGAATTATAAATTTTCTTTGCGTATTTATACTTTTTTTATTGATTAGATACTTACTTTACTATTATTCATAAGAAATATTCCAATAATATTTTTATGAAAAATTTTCTTTCCTTTGAATAAGAAATTATGTACGGTTTCAATCTGAAATCCTTTCTTACGCTTATTTTCTTTTTATAATTTCATTTATTAGATTTTAAATTTGCATTTTAGAAATTTTAAATGTCAAAAATTGACTGGAAAGTGTTTATTTATAGATTTACTTAGGATTTTTATTGATCTAAACTTACACATTGTTCTCAAAAGAAAATGTGTTCAGTTATGAGAGTTTTTTTTAATTGAAAATAAAAAAATTAGCAATTTTGTACCGTACATATAAAGCAGTGAAAATTTTGTATAATTTTTTGAATATATTTATTTTTAGTAATTATTCCCTGTAATATCAGAAGATCGAGAAAAATTTTCATTTTTTGAATGTCAGTGGGATACAACTGACATGATCTCGATTTTTGGGTAAGAGTATTCCCTTGTAAATAATTTGCAGCGTAAATATTTGTTTCATCCCCAATCATTTCAATTAGAGTGTTGTTCATAAATAATTTAAAAAATTTCAACAAACCCTCCAGATCGGGAACTGGTACTTTCATTCCAGTGGAAAGCGTGAATGAAAAACGTGGTGGGGCTGGAGTTTCGTTATTCACAGCACACTATTTTCTGACATAATTAATATCATCCTTGTCAGATTCTTCTTATTCAGAGAAAAATATGTCAACCATAGTTAAAAGAGGAATTTTACCTTCATTGTCACTAACCATTTTTTAAATGTTTCTTAAAATATAAATTTGACAAAAAACAGTTTTAAATATTTCACTTATAAATATCAAAATTTATTCTCTATGAGACTTGAAAATCATTCAAGAGAAGAAAACACATTTCTAAGTTAGAGTATAGTAATGAATCAGGATAAGAAACCAGTTTCTCATTCAATTAGAACAATCAAACACCCCCTTTTATTCCTTCCGTTACTTACTGGAAACATCCCTACTCATACAGGAAGTCACACGTGTGATGATTCATCTTCCTTGAAACGAATTCCTGACGTATATGGGAAGCTGCTTGAAATAGTACCATTGAAAACTTATAAAAATTGTAGAGAAAATAAATTTAATACCCCATCCTTTAATATTCAACTTTATATGATCATTAATTTCCCAATATTTTTCAGAGATCCAATAGGAAATGCATTAGGGAAAAATATTTGAATATTTTAGGAGCTATCTATAACTTCTGTTGAACAATAAAACAATATAATATTATCAATGTGATAGAAATAAATTAATACAAGCACTTTTTGCTTATCAAATCATGTAAAATTGTAGAAATCCTAATGGTATAAAAATTATAAACTTTATAAGCATTTTACTTTTACACAAGTAAAGTAGAATTTTGAAAAGAAAATTTTCAAAGAACAATTTATTTTAAATATTTAAAAATTCTGAACACAGGAAAACTACACAAACTATGTTAATCCTTCAAATTTAATTTCCTTACCTACTTGATATGTTCATTTTATTTTTTTGAAATAAAATCACAAAGTTAAAATTTATTTAAATTTTTTATTGTGTATGATATTATTGTTAATACTAATAAAGTACTTAATAACTTTGCAGATAATTATTATATATGAAAAATTTTGATTCATTTTTATCTTCTTTTGTAAAAATTATCTCGATATGTTTTCAAAATACAAAGACATTTTTATAAAATGATAAAATTCAAGAACTTATTTGTATATTTTGCACTTTTTTAAGATAGGGCGAGCTTACAAAATTTTTATTTTCAAAGTGCTGAAATAGCATTAACATTTCATCATGCTGAATTTTAGAAATTTATATATAAAGAATTAAAATCGAAAAAATTATGGAAATAGGAAAGTAATGATTTTTTAAATTGATAGGATATATTTTAAAGACTTAAAAATTTAAGAAGTAATAATTGCTGTAAGAATCTATTTTTCCATTCTTCAATATATCAAATAATAGTTTAGAAAAACGTTAATGTTTTAAATTATCAAAAATTTATTTAAGTCGGAAAAGTTGTTTTCGTAAGAAAAGGTTCTTACTTTTTTGTTAAAATTTAAAGAGCATACCTTCAATTCTAAGCTAATCGGTATTATATACTTTATTGATAATATTCAATATACTGTGACTTTTCAATATTAAGTCTTTAGGTCTTGATATAACTAATATATGCCCAGACATTGTTGCTATTTTATAATATAGTTTATTTTTACTATTACAAATAACATTATATTCTTGCAGAAAAATAGCTTATAATTTAAATATTATAATATATTATTTTATATTAAATAAGAACTATGTGAGTTTATATTCATTTGTATTTTTAACAAAATATGAAATAATTATTGCAGAATTTGAACAACTAATTAATTTATTTGGAAGCTTATATTTCATTTAGAACTGAATTTTATATTTGTAATTTCAACAATTAATTTCGATATTTTTGTCAAATTTAACATTTTTATGCTATCTGAATTTTGTTATGATTAATGCAGATTCAGAAAAGAAAACTAAGCTTAAATACTCCATGATTTTTGGTACTATTATATATGTGATATTTAACTTACAATTTCATTCAGTTGTTTCTGTCTGAGAGAAAGTTCTTTGTTTTTATAACTTTAATTCTTAAAAAAAGAATATGTTCAAAATATATAATACGCTGATCATTACTTTTTAGATTTTAGTGACACAGTCGATCCTATATTGAATACACAATTTTATTTTTAAAAGATAAATGTGACAGATTAATTTTTGGTTCAAACAAGAATAGTTAGGAAGTTTTGAAAACCATTTTGTAACAACAATTTCTGTAGTTAAGATTATTAAATTTCAAAATCTCTTTTTGTATCTGATATTGATTGTTTTAACGATAATTATTTGTTGATACAGCATCAGTTTCAAACATATTAGTAATTGTTGGTTTAAAAATAATTTTATTATAAAATAATTACTTAAATATGTTTTATAATAAAATAATTACTTTCTGTAAGTTTAAAGTTTAATTCTTTATCTGAAGTATGGTTGTGCTTTCAACTAATCATTATTACACTATTTGAAAAGAATACCTTCTGAAGAGTAGAAAGCTATTTTATACATAAAAATGTTAATAAAAATTTAAATATTAAATAAAATTCACTGAATTTGCTGAAGACCAATTTACAGTTTAAAAAATTATTGAATCATAAATTTAATTTGCTTTAAAATTATTATAAATTTCTATTATAGAACATTCATTTCCCAAAATATTATCCTGTCGTCATATAAAAAAATATATGAAATTTATACAAAAAATTAAATAAAAATTAAATTGACTTTGAAGTTAGAATAGAGATAATATCAGAAATATCGAAATTTCATTTTTTTATTTTTTATTAGTGAAAATTTTTAATCATATGATTTGTTAAAAAATATTACTAATTAATATTGATATATTAAAATAATTACTTTAGTGTAACAATTAATATTTTTGGTATACTTTAGTTTCAATATTATGTTTCTTTCAAAAGAAATGATAGTCAAAACACAAGTATAATATTCTTGGCTCAAACTCAGATGACCATCATGCTACATTATGCTTTAAAATGATACTTCTATTTTATGAACAATATTTCAAATGCATATTAAAAGAAATTAAAGTAATAATCAACTAAAATGTAACATGCTAGATATAACTGATTCTGTACGTTTTTTCCCAATGTACAAAAATAAAACTATAAATTAAATGAATTTGAATGATTATAACTTAAGACAATATTATTAATTATGCAAAATCCATACAATTTTACTAATAAATGCAAGAGCTCTTTCATTGGGAATTAAATATATAATTAACATTTACGAAATTTAGTTCGCTTATCTCAATCATAACTAGTTTATAAAATGTCATTAAAACAAAAAAAAACTGAATTAAATTAACTAAAATAAATGTAAGTAATTAAGAAAAGAAGGAAAATGGACAAAAATAGGCAAGCGTTAACAGAAACAAATTAAAAATATATAGAAATGTAAAAACTTTGTCTTAATAAAATCACCTAACTTAATTGTATTTAAGACTAAAATTTAAAAAATATATTTATTATACAAAATTGCATTGTATTTGTAAAATTGTAAAGATTAAATTTTAGCGTTGAATCTTGGCGATAAAAATCAATGATTTAGATATTTGGCATGAAAATCAGTCCCGGTTTTAGTTTTCAAAAGAAAAGGCTAATTAGAGAAGTGGGGTTTGATTCATTAAGACCCATCCATTAATCCACCCATTAGGGGGAAATAAAAAGGAAGTGGTTTCTACTGTGCGAAAATATACGTCGTGGCCGCTTTTGTGGAGTAAACCTACAACGTATATATACTTCGCTGGCCACTTTTAGGCTGAAAAATTGTGACGGATCTCTGCCGACGCTGACCGCTAATTGACCAGTTTATTGCGATGTATCAGATACGTCGTGGATGCTGAATCGGTTAAAAATGGAGGAATGTGTTTTGTAGATATGAAATTGTATAACAATTTTACAATAAAAAATCTCTTGTCAATTAATGGAAAAATAGTTTAAAGTTTTCAATTATAATAAACTATATGTTTAAAATAAGACTTTTTTAAAAGTAAAGTAAGGTTGGGTTTTTAAACACACACATTCACACATGAAAGACTTAAACCAAATTGAAGCGATTAGCGTGGAATGTATTAATTATAAAACCTAAAAATACAAATAAGCAATTCAGAAAAAAAATTAACGACAGTAATACTGACGTCTTTTTTAGTTTAAATAATAATTTAAAGCATCTAGATAAAAATATTTTCAGTAACTGATGAGTTCAATGACAAAAATTATCGACACTTAATTATCAAACTCTTAGGGTATTGTAATAGTGACCAAAAGATTTTCATTTACAAGAACTTGTACACATGTTTCCTATTTGAATAATATAACATTCTTTATATCACAAAATTGCATTGCAAAGAAAGGATATTTGAATTTTTGTGCATACATCTTATAATGTTTGTCTTTTGATGTATTGAATTATTAAATTATTTATTATGACACAAATACATTTGAGAATGTTATTCTTTACATAAATGTACAATAAATGATTTTTTGCTCCTTGGAAAAGTATTATCCAGAAATCTATAAAAACTGAATTCGGTACATAAATATTATAAAAATAAAAATTTTAGTAATAGATAAACTTTTAAATAAAGCAGTATTATTCATTTAAACTTTCTAAAAATTTCTTTAAAATGATAAATTTACTAAAAATGAAAGAGCTCATAAAAAATTATAAAGAAATTATTACAGTAAAATCATAATTTATTACACAAATAATTATTCTTTACAAATTCTGATGCAAGTTGATTTTCTTTAATATCAGTAATATTTACTGATTTACTAGAACATCAGTTGTTTTTATTAGAAATTTCACGTAGTTTTGAAAGCATAGTGTATATTGCAAGAATTCTTGTAAGTCAAAGCTTACGGCAATTCATCAAAAGAATAATAATAAGCTAAAATATTAATGAATATGTAAATTATTAAATAGAAATAAAATTTCTCCTTAAGCATGTGCGGTTATAAATAATTTAATATACAGAACAAGCTATTTTTATTTATTTAAACACATTGAATAATCGTTACTAATATATTTTTCTATATTGTAGAATATAATTTTACATTCAATGGGCCTAGAAATGCAATTAAGTATGAAATGATAAATAACTAAATAACACGTATTAAATATATTTTAGATAGAAATAAATAATGAAGTTAAATGAAACAAACATTTCGAAAAATGTCATTTGAAATTAAAAAGTTACTTTAATTATGATACTTGTAGTGGTGATAATCGAAAATTTCAGAAAAACTCCAAGGAAAATCCAGATTCGTTTTTAATAATTGAATGACAGAGACAAAGATTCAAAACTAATATAATTTAACTTAATAATTTATGTTAGCATATTAATAACAAGAGAAGTTCACAATTAATATCATTCTAGATTAAATAATTGATGAAATTATAACTTTACATTTCTCTTTTGTGACATTTACATAATAATATACCATACCTAAATTTGACCAGGTGGGTTAATAATGAGAGATCAGACTAATCCCTTTTAGAAGTAGCAT
The DNA here is from genome assembly GCA_037975125.1 of Latrodectus hesperus. Lineage (NCBI taxonomy): Eukaryota > Metazoa > Arthropoda > Arachnida > Araneae > Theridiidae > Latrodectus > Latrodectus hesperus. Next base: position 41,240,467 of record CM075861.1, on the reverse strand, counting down.
TGTGGTGTCTCCTATCGTCAATGACTTCGCCGCTTGCCGGTTTCGACGATTCTCTTTTTTCATCCACTTCCCATTTCCATTCGCTGATATTTCAACATTTCACTTAGCTTACCTTCAGCATCTCGCTTGGTTTGCTCATTCCTCATGAGCTTTATCCTTTTTTCTCTGATACTTCTTATCAGAATTTGTCGTTTGTTCTTCTTATCCTCATCTATTTGTCGGATATCTTCAACTCCATCCAGGAAAGTAGAGACAGAGCTCCTACTGGACAGGGCAGTTGTACTCCGTTTACCTCTTAGATCCTTTTTGCCTCTCTCATTCTGCTCAATGATGATCCAATATCCATTCCTAGACTCCTTTTCTCAGTCTCTTCTTTCTCTTAGTTGCAGTTTTCAATTCTTCATAATTCTCGTCTTAACTCCTCCTCTTTACACCATTGGTTTTCCAAAGTTCTATAGAACCTAATATACCTCTATGGGATAGGTGAGAAATCTCTACCCCTCAATTCCAACTGGTCAGATTTACATATAAAACATATCATAAAACACAAACGTTCTTGAAATTTTCTCAAGACTACCCATCCATTCCAAATTGAAAAATTTATTATTTAATTACACTTGTCTGATTGTGCAAACTTTAATTACATCCTTGCCTTTGTTTTCTAATAGCATAGTTTGAAAATAAAAGAGGAAAAACTCTTAAATTTAAAGTGACAGTAAAAATTTAAACATCTGTTTTCTCAGGGTTTGGTTATGTCCTTTTACACTACGACAATACTTAGAATATATTACATGAGGAAAGTATAAACTAATATAAGAAATAAATTTGAACTGAAAGAATCAATGTCTTAACTGTACATGAAAGTATTTAAAATGATTCTTACTCAGTAGCGTATGTTATGGTTTAAAACTGCTCGGAGTAATATAATATATTTTCAACTAATAATCATAATAAATAGAAAAATTGATATTATGTATATATTACGTTAGAAATTTCTGACTATATGAGTTTCATCAAGACATCCAATTTTGTTAGTTACTAGAAAATGAAAAACATACCATTAAATATTTAAAAGTTATATAACTACTTATATTTGATACCGATTAATTATATCTTTTCTTTCTTATCTGCATTTGTGGTATTTTCTTAGGTTTTCCCCAATTTTAGTGCACAACTCTGCAGTAATTACGTTGTTTTAATTGAATATCTATCATAATATAACTAATTGTTTTCAAGAACATGTGCATTGAAAATCTAAACATAAAGAAAATATATAGTGATATTTCCATAGTGTAATATATTCAAATTTAAAATTCATGTAAGATGGTGACAAATCGTTCACTTTAAATTTTGTTTTGATAAAATGGCTGTAATTAGTAATGAAAGTTGCATTCTGCGTTTTCATTTTAATACATTAAAGCAAATATTGATATATGATTTATTAAAATTATTTAGAACTTGTAAGATTGTAGTATATCAAATAAAAATGAATGGCTGTTGTGATATTTGAATATCCATTGAGCCTTCCTTTCATTAAATATATTTCATTGAAAAAGACCACACTTACATTTCACAATGGATAATACCCTGACAAATTACACCTAAAAATAATTAACATAGATAGCATATGCATAATTATATTTTTGTTAGGCATTAAAACATATTTAATTTAAATAAAAGGCAATGTTTAAAAATGAACCATAAACATTTTATGATTTATTGCGAAATAGTCCTTCTATAATATATCTCTTTTTAAAATTCATGGAATCTTATCTACATCATTCGGTATTAGAAATGCAATTTTTCTATTTCTATGTAAATTGCATATGTAAATTCATAGAACGCATTGTTACAATGTTATGACGCTTAACTACATCATAAACTGTGTGGAATAAATTTATATGAATATAAGTAAAATATTTTACAAGTTTTTAATTAACACAGACAAAATGAAACACTTCTAAAATTTTTCATTATTATATCAGTCGTTTAAATAATTCATATAAATAATATAAATATAATAACAATTTAATGTATTCTCCAAAGTCATTCACATTTCCTCAATCACATCAAAAGTATGTTACTGCATGTTACTTTTATGCATACTAAATTTAACAACAATTTTTTGAATATTCGTGATGTGTTGCGTTTTCAAAATTGCTTTAAACAGCTTAATATTTTTTTCCGTCTTTCAATACATAAAATATTTTCCAATTAATCAAAAATTAATAATCTATTAAATGAGTAAAATTTAGAATTCTTTTAAAATAATTTGAAGTAATAATATAAAATATTATCTTGTTTTAAAATTTTTTTAAAGTTTCAATAAAATATGTATTCTGTGAGCTGTGTTATAGTCAAAAACTTTATTATAAATCCTGAAATGTATAGAAAATTAAGATAAAAATATTATATTATTGAAAATCTGGTGTTACATGTTTTTAAACTTATGTGTGTAAGAAAATATATCACCATATTTTGTACACAACTACTTTTCACTTCACTAATTTTATTAATAGAAACTTTCCTCTTTTATTTTTCAATTATTTTTATAATTCAAATTTGGCTATTAATAACTGATTATAAATAATTTTTAAATTGAACTATTGAATTTTTGAATTGAATAATTTGAAATTACGATTTACTTAAATAAACTACTACAGAAATTATCTGGTTTGAATTATACTTTAATAAAAATTTTTGATAACCATATATGTTAGCAATTTAAAAGCAGAATAATTAATATTTTACGAAATGACAATCAAAGTAATTATCAAAATTATAATCTATTAAAATAAAATTATTTAAAAATACCTGTAAAATATAATTATTCTGACATATTTACGTAAGTTTTATTAGAAGATAATTTGATTTGCTTGCATAATGTTGGTAATTTAATTTTTTCTTAATTGATTCAATATTATATTGTTTCTTAGAAGAATTTCATTATAAATTATTTTATTTATATAGCATTGCTATTGTTTTAAGATAATTAGAATTTTAATGAATAATTTATTGGTGTGGAAATACTAGTTTACAACAGCAATATATTTGTCATCGATTATTAATAAAATAAATATTAATTATTTAGAAATCTAAAAACACTATTAAATATTCTTAATAATAAAAACAAAACAGTAGCTTACATATAAGCGTTTATAAATTTGTGCCTGTAAAGAGAAATTGTTTTTATGAGAAAATTAATTAAATATACATATTTTAAGTTTTAGAAACAAAAGATTTCTGAGGTTAAATTAGGATAGTCATTAATTAAATTGTAAGCAATTCTTATTTTATTTACTAAAATCAAATATGACCCATCTATAGAAATAGCAGTATTTTGAAAATTCAAATCAAAATAATATTCCAATATTTAAAATAATATTAACTTCCGATATTCAAAATTAAAAAAAAAAATTGTTCACTGAATATAATGAGAAACAGAATTACATATATTGTTTTGGGTTATCCCAAAACAATATAAGGAAGTTTAATTAATTGTGTGGTCAGCTAGCTTGACTGCGAATAGGAAGGTACTAGGTTAGAATCCTAGTTCGGGCATGGATGTACTTTCTCACTCAATCCTGTCTTTGTCCTTTCCTTGTATGAATGGGTTGTGAATGGTTGCCTACCTTATAAACGGGTACCTATGACATGTGTGTACTGAGGAAGTCGGACTCCAACACTTAAATTTGGTTCAATTGGAAAAGTGAAGCAGTGCTCCCAATAATGCCAGCCTAGCTGGTAAACGACAACAACAACATTAATTGTGTGGAATATAATGTTTTATCAATTTATATGTATATCATAAAGAATCAACTTTTCGTGAAATCTCTAGCTTGCGCTTTTGACATTTATATCAGTAATTTCTTTTATTTTCTTATACCTTATTTCATACCATAACTATTAAAAAAATCACATAAATATTTATTTTGTGGATTGTCTACATAAAGCCTCTATTGCAAGAAAACAAATGAGTCAATATTCTCATCAATCAAAAAATTGTTGTTATTACATAGAAAACTTAATAGTAAATAGTCCTTAAAAATAATTGAATTTTTTTTTATCTTTTCTGTGATATCAATTATATTTGAGTAAATTTATCTTCTAGACCTCCTTGATATCTAGTGATTGAGATAAGTGCTCTTAATCTATAGAGACCAATAAAAAATTCCAGACATATTAACCTACAAAAGAGAGTCTATCAAACATTGATGGAGAGTATTTGTTTAAGAATAACTGAATTACCTAATCGATACGTCTAGCATAAAGATAATCCTTTCTCATAATAATTCACAATATGAATGAAATATTTGGACTACTGTAAAGTTTATATATATATATATATATATATATATATATATATATATATATATATATATATATATATATATATATATATATATATATATATATATATATATATATATATATGTATATAATAATAATAAATATCTAATAAATATCTTAGGATAAAATCAAAAGAAATATAAACCCCATATTAAGAAGTTTATAAAATCCTGTTAATGAACAACCCAGTGGCAGACTGTTCCCTTGTTTTATATATTTACATTGCATATTATAACACAATATTCTATGTTACGTTTAAACAATGTTTTAAAATGATTTTACATACATTTCAAGCAACTGAAGAATGCATGAATGTATAGTTTATTATTAAGATAAAAAGCGTAACACTTTACATATTTAGCTTTTAGATGCACATGTTAAAAAGATGGTATTTGTAAGTTTTTGAAGATACTTTTAAAAAGAATAAAAAAATGTGTTATGAAGTATAAAACATTTTATTTTTAAAAGAATAGTACCTTAAGAATTTCCTAAAATAAAGCAATTACTTACTGCGAACATGAAACACGTGTTTTTAAAATGTTGAAAAATTTCTAATTTCCCAAAAATTTCAAATATTAATCAACGTTAAAAAATAAATATTTATATGATATATATTGCAGTAAATTTACTAATTACTAAAGTTGGAACTTGGAAGACAACCCAGCACATTTCATGAAATTATTATATTCCAATAAATTGATATTTATGTTTATTATGGGATAAAAAATCCAGCATTCACAAACCAAAACCGAGTTCAATTTAGTAAGCTATAAAATAGTCATCATTCATTATCAAAACGATACAATTATATTATTTAATGCCAAACATACTGATTTTAAGTTAAGAATATGTGGAGTAAAACATGTTAAGTAAAGTTATTATTATTTGAAGAGATCTTTAAAGGAATTTAAAAATTTTTCTTATTAGGACACAACAGAATTAAGAAATGTCTAATTCCAAGAAAATCATTTGTTATTATCTAAAAAAAATAAAACTATTAATTTTGCCCTTCTAATTTATAAAAAGTTTATAGTTAAAGGATTATGAACAATAATGTAGCAATTATAAATTTGCACATTTGTTATACTTATAAGGTTAAGTATCAATACTTCCATAATTTTAGAAAAGTGACATTTAAATTCTGTGTGAAAATGAGTATTTTCTCACTAAAGCTAGTTTATTATTTTAAAATAGAAGAAAAATTATTAAAATAATTTATCATATTTCTAAAGATTCATATTATATTTCCTTTTGCTATGTATTATTGTTTTTGAAATAGAAAAATTACATTTTATTTTAATAAAATCTGAAAAAAATTATCCAAATCATATCATGCTTATTTCATGTAATTTTATCATATAATTAATAATACTTATTAATTTAAGGCGTATTTGATCTTACTATTATCTATTTCTTTTGTTGGAAAAATCAAAATTATTTGTTTCATTTAAAGTTTGATTGAATCATTTTGTGTTTTTGTAATATTTTATATTGTAATCAATTATTAGTAACCAAAAATTGCAAACAGTCCAAAAATAGTGTAATATTTTACTCTGAAATTCTCTGTACCCATTACACTTGAATTCTGAATTTTTACTTAAAAGAGAATGTGAAGTATTTTTTCTGAAATATCTCTTATATTTTCAAGATTTTGAAACATGAATAATGCACAACTTTCATTAGTAAGAGGTGAAACATACAAAGGTATTATCATCCAAAGTAAATTTTATACTTTACGAATAACATCAGTCATCGAATTGAGCACCGGAAACTTATTTACAACACTGTTTGTATGAAATTCAAATTTCTTTGCGTTTTCCTCTTTTGATGTAGCTTCTTTGGAAGTTGAAACTCTTCTCATCTTTTATAAGCATATCATTAATTTTAAAGTATTTTACGTGAGCTGATGTTTATAGAGTTTCAATTTCGCAGAGATTCTCATGAATATTAAAACAAACATATCTTTATACATTAATGTATATCTTTCTTGACGTATTCATATATATATGCTAATGCAAATTGAAGTTGTTTGATTTCAAATTATTTCTGCAGTTTTAACACCCCATTTACTACTTTATCAAATATTATGAAATGTGACTGAGTTTTTCTACAGTCCTTCTTGTGTTGAATTAAGCCATAATCGCTCCAAAAATTGTGCTTAGTATAAAGTAACACATAAAATAAAACGTTTAATGTAATAAAACAAAGTATTTCAATCACTTTATAAGAAGATTATATTTATAACCCAAATATGTCAAATTGTTTAATTGATTCTTCAATTTTGTATTCTATCTCATTATTTATATGTTTTTTTATAGCTAAGCTTCAGTTGTCATTTTAAAAATTAGGAATTATTTGTCTTTAAATCAATAACCATGCCACCCAACTTGTCTAGGGGTCATCGTGCCTGGCTGTGGATAGAGAGGTCCTGGGTTCAAATCCCGGATCGGGCATAGATGTACTTTCTCCCTCTATCAATCATGTCTATATCTTTTCCTTGTATTAATGGGTTGTAAATGGTTGCCAACCCTATAAACGGGTACCTATGGCATGTGTGTACAGAGGAAATCGGACTCCACACCAAAATATGATTCATTTGAATAAGTTGAGCAGTGCACCCCATAATTATAGCCTAGCTGGCACAAGAAACCAACAACAATAATGACCATGGATTTGATACACATCTCAAGTGTTTTATGAATTGAAATCGATTTTCAATTTAGTGCACACTGAATCAGTCCTCTTGGTTGAAGTTTTAGAATGTTGTGAGAAAAACTCCAAACCAACTTCGATTTTACACCTGTGCGTAATTTAAGTTTATATCGTGTGCAATTTTAATTTTTAGATATTTAGCAGACAAAAAGTTCTAAGTCATTTATTAAACAGGGAAATTTTTTACTGTAAAGATGAAATAATTCCACGCATTCAGAAATTATAAACAAAATAACATTGCAATTGTTATTGGGAGAAAAAATATAGCTTATTTTTGAAAATTATAAAAAAGAATTAAAATAAAATAAAATTTTAAGAAATATAATCAATTATTAGATTTACTGCCATATGTTCAGGTAAATGTTTTTAAATATTTCAAATCCTTAGAGTTCTAAATGCAACTCCTCACTTTAAGTCTTTCATTCCTAAATTCAGGGCCAAGTATATAATGAAAATATTTTAATTTTAATCTCGATTACATCTAAGTAAATGAATTAGTAATTTAAGTGCAATCAACGTTATAAAAATATTTTGTATCACCGCCTTCTATGTAGAACTTTATTTAAGGTACGCAAGTAAATGAAAATATGTATTACACTCACTTTCAAAAGTTAAACACGGAGAGAAAAATGCTAATTCCCGGAAGCCAATCAGAATTAAAGAGGATGCAAATCACTGCAGAGGTATATGGAAGTATGCAAATATGTTAGGTAACAGCCAATCGCGCTTTCATGTCAAGAAATATGCAAAAAGGGCAGTTTTATAAGGTATAAAGATGTTGATTGCATGAAGGGTTGCAGAAATTTATTGTAAGTGGTGATAGAAGGTGTTTAAAACTTTCGTACAATTTGTTTTCAAAACATACGTGTTTCTATGACTTCCAGAAGACGAATGGAAGAATCTAAGCGCTGGTGTGGTGTGGGGCGCATTGAAGCAGGACAGTCGGTTTCAGATGTTACTTATTTCTTCGGCTTTCATCATTCTGAAATTTCACGTTTAGGGAAACAATTCTAAACCACACAGACAGTTGTCCGAAGGCCTCTATCCGGTCGCCCAAGGGTTAGAAACCTCGAGGAAGATCGATATATTCCGATTTTAGTCAAGAGGAAGCACTGAGCGACCTCCACACGTGTAACATCTGTAGTTATAACGTCCATTGGTAAGGTGATATCTGCAGGTGTGTACGCCGAAGATTACATATGAGTGGACTGTACGCCCGGGTACCTCGAGTTTGTTTTTGTCTATACTTCCAATAAAGAAGAGCACGATTAAAGTGGTGCCGGGAACATGTCAATTGAACTATGTCTGACTGGAACAATATCATGTTTACTGATGAATCTGGATTTCCTCTCTAGCCAGATGACAAGCGTATAAGGATATGTCGTGACTACTTGGAGAATGATGGAACTGCAAGTATTGCGTGGCCAGCATATTTTCCCGACTATAATCTCATTGAAAATCTTTGAGATACTTTCGGCCGTGCTGTATCTTCACGTTTCCCACCTCCAGCCACTCTTATTGAGCTGGAAACAGCTCTACAAGAAGAATGGCTATTGCTTAATTCTTTCATTTTCAACAGCATGCTGGGTGACGGCACAGTTTGGGGACAACCATTTGGCTCCTGGAAGGTGCTGCTTGCTCACGATGGTGATAAGTGTATTAAATCCGATAGCTCAAAGGTACAAAATGGGGTCCACTCTCATCTCTTATGTATGTATTGCTTAATTCTGCGGTGGTTGACCACCTAATTGAAATCATGGTCACCAAGGTGTCAACTTTGTTTGCAGATAGGGGGATCACATACCTTATTAATGTCCTTTTTTATTTTATGCTGTTTATTTTCACTTTATACATAATTCCGTTTAAATCTCCAGAATGTCATTATTTTATAACTTAGAAAAATTTAATACTGTTTTTATTGCTATATGCAATTATTAATTTTATGCATAAATATATATGCTACATTTCTGCCGAATTTTCTGTCAATCAAAGCAGTATTTGTTGATTGTTTTGCATTTTAGATCTTCATGCTTAACTTTTGGATGTGAGTGTGTTCATAATTAAAAAATCAATTTTATTTATATGTTTTAGCAAATTTTATTTTGTATTATTCTATTCAGGATTCGTGATATATTGTTGTATATCATTTTGTTTAAGATTATATTTTCCTTTACTTCTTTAAAATGTAAAACAATATGCATATAATTTTAAAATTTAATATAAATAGTGAAAAATTTCAGTGTTAAAACTTTTTTGCGATGGAAAGTACAGTGAATACATAAGGAATGCAAAGAACACATAATACATTTCAGCTTATGGATAATGTAAAAAATAAGTGTTTAAAGGTAATATACACTTCCGATATTTAAGTGAAATCCGTTTTTCTTTCTTTAAGGTGGAATAATTTCCGCACAAAGTATATTTTTTTTCTTCTAACATATTAAAATTTGATAATCTAAAATTGAACCATAATGATTGATCTGCGAAAAATATATATTTTAATTTAAAAGTGAATAATAAAATTATAATTAGCAATTAAATATATTTTTTTCAAAATTTATTTTATTAAGCATATTTATACATGTTAAATAATTTCTATGCATACTTTTGGCAACTTAACACGGAATAATATTTTTCGTAAGTACTCATATTAAAAGCTTATATTAGTCAATTTTTTTACATTATATTATAAATTATTGTAGACAAATAAACATACAACGCGCTAATGACTGTCTATCTTAATGATAGTTGTAAAATTAAAATGTTTAAAAATTATACATTTATACTGCTTTTCAATGAACAAGTTAAACAATTAAAATTCTTTTAATGTAAAAATTAAATTGTTTTTTAACTCTGGTTGATTTCAGGGTGTTCGATTGAAATTTCTATTAAAAAACTTAAAAACCATAAACATTGAAACTCATAGGTGATATAACAGAAATTCTGGCAGGTGCATGAATGAAACACATGTTTTTCTAAAAAATCAATTCCAGTTTTAAAATTGTAATTTGTTGTCATTTTATAATTAAATAATTTAAATGATTTAATTTTGATCTAGATTGAAATTTATGATTGATTTTAATGTTGGTAATTGAAATTTTTTATTTTATTATCTTTTTTCATTTTTTTATCATTCAAATATTTTGTTTCATGCAAAACAATCTATTTTTAATTAAACTTTGTGAAATTGAATAAATATAAATGCATAACATAATTTTATTACTTATCTAACTAACATTGTAGGATTGAGGTAAGAAGTTTTACAAATGAAATTACTCATAACATGATAAATACGTCATTTCAATATGATGTATGTATTAGAATTAAATGGCAATATATCAGTATTACTGTGATTAATAATGACAATAATTTTAAATTAATATTAAAAATATGGATTCAAATGAGGAATGTAATACATGTTCTTATTGTGACAAAAAATGACGTTTAAAAATGTGGAAATTATGACATATTATGTTGAAAAAACTTTAGTCCATACTAATTACACTTGATACTTCAATTATAATAATTTTTTTCATTTATGTTACCAACAAATGTCTTCCAAATTCAAACATTATTTGCAAGGAATAAAATATTAGATCAGAAAATAAGAAAAAATACTTTATTACTGTTTGTCTTTCAAAAATTAATTATGAAAGTTTTTAAATAGAAGCAACATATTCATGATATTAGAAATTATATCATCTTCAGTTCTAATTTTTTTGCATATTTTTTAAAATGCAGTTTTTAAAAAATATCGTTTCTTTTCCATTTTTAAGAATGCTAAATTATTTTTTTTCATTCTACTTGTAAGAATTATTCCAAAATATATTTCTCGATATTATTTTATTTCAATTCTTTTCAAATAAAAGTATTATACTATGCAGTTTTTATTTAAAATATATGTATTTTACAAATGAAAATAATTGTTAGACTTATATTTGCATCAGTTTTCATCATATTACGAAGCTTAAATAATTTTTTTAAATACAGAACCCATTTAAAAATAGTAAGTAAGTGTAATTACTTATCAATAGCATTGAAATTGAGATATATGATCATACACTTTTGCATTTATACATATTATGAAACAGAATTTTTATAGATAAATGCTGTCGAATATAGTTTAATAATTCATCCAATTAAAATATTTAAATTGCCTCTCCAGTACAGTAGTTTCTAGCATTTAAATATTAGTTAAGAAATTTCAGAGAGCTAAGAAGTAGATGGCATATAAGTTATTTTAGTTTTTATGTCATATTAACTTTTATCATACATTGGATTTTATTACACATCAAGAGTTATATGCCTAATGTATTTTCATTTTGTTTTACAAATTTAATTTTCACCAATGTTCTAAAGTTTAAATGTTTTACTATATCATTTTGAATGAGAAAGAACATGAAATGCACAAACCAAAATTCTAATAAAGTACTTTACAGCTTAGATAAATTTATATTCAAATTAGATAAACTAACATTTAAATGAATTAATAGAAACAAAATTTGCATAAGTTTAAATAAATTCAACTTTTAAATTTCAACAATGACACATTTACTTTGTTTCACATTAATTTGAAATTATCTTTTATGTTCTTTAAAGCTATCTTCTATAAAAATAAAAAGCTTACTCAAATGGAGTTGGGAAAATAGATAGCAGATTATCCACATTCTTGGAATTTCAAGATTATTCAAGTGAAGTGAATTCGAAGGTCATTTGAAAAGCAATTTCTTTAACTGCCACTTTTATTTACAGTAGGATATAGCTTTAAGTGGATATCGATTTTACTTTTATCATTTTCAGTTACTTGTATTTCCAGACAGATGGGTGTTGCAAGTTTGTTTATATCAAGAATAAAACAAATGATAAATTTGCAATTTAAATATAAAAAAATAACTAAATTTGTCTGCATCAACATTTTTGGATACTGCGTGATATATTTTAAGTGAGCTTAAAATGAAATTCAATGAATTAAGTTTTTTACGCATTTTTTTTTTACATTTTATTTTAATTTTTTTAGTCTGATATTTAAAAAAATATGTTGAAGATCATTTTGTAAGCATTTATGCTGATTTAAATATAAATATTAATTAAACGTTACATATTAAAGTATTACCTAAAATAAAATAAAACGTTTTACAGATTTACAATGTTAATAAATGAAGTTCATTTCTACAGATTTCATAGCCTTGTTTCTTCAAAACCAATCAAACCATCAATATCAAAACCAATTCAAATCGTAATATGCAAGACTAAATTATTTTATAAACTTTTTAAAAATTTATAATTCCATACATTAAATAAATACACTTGCTAAAATATCTTTTTATCTACTTTCTATATACATAATGACAGTTTAATACCTCATATAATAAATTAAAAAAATTTTATCGTCAAACTTATGATCTCATAATATTTATTTTACCTCATATGTGTCCTAAATATATATTTGTCTTCTTTAACTATATTTTATTTTTATTTAAATATTATATTTATCTTTCAATATATTTTGTATTTTAACTAAATTCCTGTCTTTATATATTCTCTTTAAACTACATTTTATATTTTCTCACCTAAGTTATGAATTAGAAAAAAAAACATCTTCATATTTTTGACAAGATATTTAAACTTTTCGATTTACCGATTACATTATTCTATTATAATGATAAGAAATAGAAGGAGTTCGACTGTGTTTTATTATTTTCTAAATAGTACCTGAAATTTTCAAAATAAAATGTATGTCATAAACATAACGCTTACTGTTTTATAAAAAAATATTTACAAATGTGCTACATAATTCCATTCTTTATGAAAAGTAAATGAGAAATTTAGTTTTAATGGATGTTAAATATTTTTTTAAATGAATCTATAAAATTTTGATAACTGTAATTTATTATTATGATTATTTAATAATTTATCTTATTTTGATAAACAATTGAAGTTTTTTTTGTGAACAGAAAAAATTCTAATTTTTTCAAAATAGTCTCAAATATTTTAGTATAAAATATAAATTAAACATAACAAACACACATAAAATTATTTACATTATTTTATGAAATGATCAAAGCTTGACAAATAAGAAATATTATGCTGTGTAAATATGACTCCATTTTATAAATATCAAGATATTGATAAAGTAATATAAGCATAAATATGTAACAAATATAAAATTTCCTTTGCAGAATAAATTTAAATTACTTTCGACCGTATTTTACAACCTAAAAATTCTATTCTATTTTATTTTGAACTTTTAGTAATAGAATTCTAATGAATTTGAACACTGTTTTATAAAAAAAATGTTCTGGTTTGAAATTCGGCTCATGGTCTGCAAAACATAATACTGTTTGAGTTTACATAGGGATTTTTTTTCATTTTAAAAGCGTGACTAGCTTAGAGGATTTTAGACTTTTGATATTTCAAGTATTATTTTGATTTTACTACAGATATCTAAGGACATTTTAGAGATTTAAACTAAATATTTTACATCAACATTTAATAATTTGTTGTATTAAAATTTAAAATTATTAAAAAAACCTTTTAAAGAGCTGGCTTAAATTTGAAAATGCTAAAGCTTAATTGTCATTATTTACATGAATAACTGAAATTAATATTACTCTATTCTGCATAAGTAAATTCACATTCATCATGTAGAGTGATTTACTTACTGTATTACATGAGAAAAAAATTCAAATAAAAAATAAATAAATATTATAGAAAAATGTAAATATTTCATTAAATTTAGAGCGCATATTTATGTATCGTAAACTCTTTTTAAATATCAATTAATGTATAGGTTTAATAAAGAAAATGGTTAAAATATTTCTATTGCTTTCAAGCAATTAATAATTTTATCTTTAAATTAAAGTTTATAATGTAAGTCATGAATAATAATACATATTTTTAAGAGGAGAAATATTTGCTTTGCATTCAGTGCATAAAATAAAAGTTTGAATTCGACAAAACGTAAATAAAATTTGATTTTTCATAGCATTTTTTATATAATATTGAAAATTATGTTAGTGTTTTACAAAAAACTAAGATATCAATAATTATTTTAAATTTAACTTTTAAGCAATTTTTACTGCATGATTGTGAAAAATGTTTTAAAAATCGTTTTTACAATTAATTAGTATCATTATTTTCTTTCAATTAAAATTTTCCAGGATACACAACAATTATTAGGATTTAATATATTAATGAGAATTTTATTTATCACATGGAAAAGAAAACTCTGAAGTAATTTGGCATGTGTTGACAATATTTTTCGTACTAAAGTTTTTTAAAATTACATTAAAGTTGCTTTAATAGAAAAAAATCTTATTTGGTAATTGTCAGAAACAACAAAACAAAAAACACTCAGTATCACATTTTTTTTATAATCCACGTAGTTTGATCAATATAGTTATTTTATAAATGTTAAGATTAATGCACATACATCATATAATCCTTATTAAAATTTCCACAAAATAGTTTTCCAATACGTTGAATTATACATCAGGAAATAGAATATTATTTTCAATACATAATTCACGCACATTCAGTATTAATATAATCACATATATGATAACATTAAAAGAATTTTTACAATGGTTAATTTTAGACGACTTCAATTCTATTCTTCGCATTCTCAAGGGATTTGAGATTGCAATCGGTTTCAATCACTAATAATAACTTTTCTTCGTATGCATTATACGAATTAAATATTATTAAATCCATCTTTTATTAATGTAATTTTTATTAAAGTAATAGAGATGATTAAAATATCAAATTTCTATTTAGTTATTACATTTTAATCATAATAATTTTTATTATCTAACTAAAGTACGAGCACAAATCAACATTCATTATGTAAAGCTCAATATTTTAACTGTTCCCTATTATTATTTATATTAAGTAGAATTTTACAAGATACTAAAGACATTTTGAAAACAACATTTATAAAACAATTAGGAATTTATCTATTTTAATTTTAGAGATTCAATATTATATTTAAAGTATTAAACAATACATTGATTTTGTAATATTTTATTCTTAGGAACAGAGAGAGAGAGAGAGATTCTATGCATATAGTGATATTTTATTACTGGTAGATATTTTTTATAGGTTACGAAATATGAGAAGGTGAATAATTCAGTTAGCTCAATATCGTAATTTTGTAAATAAAAATTATCCTTTCAATTTAGTCAATTATTCTTTTTAGAGTCATTTTCTCAATTAATCATTTCTGAAGTAAATTTTTAAAACATTACTGAGATTTTAATATTAATAATTTTTGAATTCCCGCATCATACGTTCTTAACTTCTTCTAAGTGTTTTTGTAAGCCCATAAGGTGGAGATTAATTTTTATCATCAGGATATATTTATTACCATCAGAAGAGACTAAGTTGTCAAATATTGTTACAAAATTAATGATAGTAGTAAGAATTTTAATACAATTTGTATCACTCTTTATTTTAAGTATTGAACTATCAATGAGTTATAAGCAAATAAAGTTTACATGTGTTTCTAAGATTTATAAGCAACATTCTATCAAATGTACGTAATCGAAATAATAATTAACAGCAATTCTTAAGATTTATATTTAGTTCACTTTTACATACTAAATACCATTATATACAAAGAAAATTTATTTTGAAGTACAGCAATAGTAAAAGAAATGTCTATTTACAGTTTTCATGATTTAAATTTAATACGGATTTGCAGATTGCATTCATTAAAGCTTGTAACAATTCTCTTCCGTTATCATCAAAGTCGTATGACCGTAAGATTATCGATTTGTTCAAAAGGATTGAGATACATAACTGACTTTCTATCTTAACTTCTGGATAACATTTTTCTCTGACAATATGGAAACAGGAAAAATTATCCCGGACTAAAATGCGGCAGAGCAGAAAGAAGGATTAAACAGTTACGCTCTATTTAATTAATTAGGAAATTCTCCGCAACCGTAAGCTTTGCTGAGCTAAAGAGCGAAGACATGCATTTTTCATACTTTGAGCAATTTGTTCACAGAAACGAAAAAAGGAAGATTTATAGGAACTTCAAGTTAAGTTAAGGCATTATACTTCATTCTAAGACATTTTGTAATATCTCAATTCCTTTAGCGTTCCTTTACTTTCAGAATATAAGTGTCCTTCCAATTAAATATAAGATTTTAGGAGAAAAAAATCAATTTTCTTTCTGTAATGTTTTTTTAAATTTTATATAACTATACAATTTATTTTTATAAAATATATTTTATGTGAACTTTGGTTATAAAACTAACCAAATATTTTGCATAATATTTATGTGTATATAAATAAATAAATAAATATATATATATATATATATATATATATATATATATATATATATATATATATATATATATATATATATATATATATATATATATATATATATATATATATATATATATATATATATATATATATATATATATATATATATGTATATATATAACTATTGTTACCCATTCATACTGCAATAAATTCAACTTTTACTTATTAGGCAGATTATTATACTTATTATACATTTTACTTTGACTCATTCTATTGATTTTCAAAAAATCTGCAGTAAACACATTATATATAATTACACTTATATGTTCATTCAATATACATTGTATAGTATTTATTTTTTACTTATTACACATTTAGTATGAACAAAGCTTAAACATATCACATGTAATCACTTGCAACCATTATAAAATTTTGATTATTTAAGTTAAACTACTAAAATCAAGAAACTTCAGCTTAGATTTTAGAAATTTTAAATTTAGTTTATTCATCTAGCTATGTAATAATTTATATATAAAAGAGACGAATATAAAATCTATATGAAGTAGAAAAATAATTTATAATATAAATCCGAAAACCATAACATAACCACAGACAAAATTTGACCTTGAAATCACTTATTAATCAGAAGAATAACGCGTACTTTTAAGAATGGTATATAACTGCTCACAAAATATTTCATGGTTTTTGTAATTATGCTTATCCACCATAAGGACAGCTGTTTATGTAGATTCTCTACAAATTCTGATCATTTGAAACTTAAAATGAATATATTTAAAACTGCATAGCTCATCACTATTTGCAAGTTATCGATTATAACAGTTACGCAACAGGGAAAAAATGAGATGAGTAGCACATTCCTTAGTTTTGAAGATTATCATATCTTTAAAGCAATAAACGTCATGGGCTTACTTTTTTGGTAATGCAGAAACTCTGACAAACAAAGCTCATTTTTATAATTTAGCAACATTATTATTTTTGATAGGAATTTATTCCACCGTCAACTCAGCCACTGCTGCAACCGATCGTTTTTTTCCAAGTGGAACAATTTGCGAATTTTTGTGTTTTAGCGATGTGTTTGTATCTAATTATCATGTATATTCTACTGTTATTTTCGCCATTCTTTATCATGAAATTGATATTCCTAAATTATCTTTTCTTATCGGAAATGCTTACTCTTAAAAGCATCAACTTTTACGATAAATCTGCCAAGCCATATTTTAAATGTACATATTACACACACAAGATTAAAGTTACTAAAAATTCAACATTAATCATATTATTTTCTACTTTGAATTGTGTGTTACTTTTAAACTAAATTCATCTGTAACAATAACAGCGGGTAGCTCAAATGTAGATTACAGTTTCTGATGTACATAAAATAAAAACATATATTTATAAAATATTTAGTTATTATTTTTCTGTGGCAGAAACGTATTTAAAGAAATATAGTTTGGCTAAACTATTTGAGAAAGAATAAAAAGATATATTACTTGTTTAATGTGTTAATTTTTAATGTGATATTTTAAATATAATAAGTATTTTCAGTAAAAAGGATCTTAATTTTAAATTGTTAATAAATACACAACAAGGAAAGCTAAATAGCTGAAATATATTTTTACTATTCTTAAAATGTAGCTCTGGTTGCTTAAGTACAAATTTTATAATTACATCATAAATATTTGGAATTAAATTTTGATTGAACTTGTGAATTTATAAACATGTTATTAAATATAGATCTGACATTTTCTATACTTATTATACTTAAATTTTCATAATTTAATTGTATATTTCCTACTTTAATTATGAAACATTGATTCATTTAAAGTTATAAAGGAGTGTGTTAAAACTTTATAAAATATCATTATATATAATTAAATCACATTATCAATACAATAATCTACAAACAACCAATTTTTAATAAGTTAGTCTATTTTCAATAAATTTGTCTTTCAGTATTGAATAAGTAAAATTTTAATAATAATAAAACAAAATTTTATTTTCTTTAGAAGATATCTGAATATGATTTTCAGTGTTTCTTTCCTCTGCAATCTTATATATTTTATTGATTAATTCTCCATTAAGAAAATAAGTATTGATTTTATACATTCTAATATTGTAATATAATGAACCATTTACATAGTCATATAAACTAGGAATACATTTTTAAGTAAATCACTGTTTTTACTATTAGTTTCTATGAATTTATTTCTATATTCCGTTTAAAAAATTGAAAAATTAATATACAGTATATTTTATTTTAGTGATTGTAGTGTAATATGTGACAAATATATATTTTCATAAATGAAATTAAAATTATTATGAAGACTAAAACTTAGCTGGATCTATAAACGGGTCCTTATGGCATGTGTGTAGAGCAAAGTCGTACTTTCACCTTCATGGTGCTCTGATTAAACGAAAGACGCTCCCAATTGACTTAAATTCGCATAGCCAAGGCATAGCGAGCTTGGCTTGTTCAAGTGTCATTAGTAACAACAACAAGAATGTGTACTGAAATATAAATTTTTCAATTAAAGTCTTAAAAAAAGAATTCACACACTCACACACATAAAAAAAACTATTAAACTAAAATTTTACAAATAAAAAAATTTTTCAAATAATTCCAGTCATAATTAAATTAAAATATAAACTTGGATTTACAAGAAATTGCTAAGTGTTGCTTTCATTTTGAAGATTATTATTTTTATATGACTTTAATAAAATTAAAAATATTTATCCATTAACATCCATTTAGTTTTTAAAAATGATACTTCATTGTTTCGTAAAATTTATTTGCTATATTTTAATTTACAATCGAAATAAAATTAACCAAATTTAATTTGTAGTTATACAATATATTTAAACAAGAATATTACTATAAATATTTATTTACATCTATATTAAGTTTAATGCTCTTAAAAATTTGCAGTAGACAATTTATCATTGTGGTATCATCATAACAAATCTTCCAATTTAAGGCAACAATCTATTACCATAAATAGTATTTGAATATTTTATTCCATTCCCAATTTTTTCCAAATATGTTAAATTTGGTTACGCATTTACAGCTTCTATCTATAAAATTTCTAATAACTACGAAAATCATAATTATTTTTACGGATACAGAAAATATGTATTAGCAGAATTAATGAACTTCAAAAATATTTATGTTAAATTACAATTTTATTTATTCAGTTTCGTATTTTGTAGATTATTTACTTTATTTGCAGATAATAATGTTCAGAAAATTCCCAAGCAACATGTTGAGCTTCAGAAATGTATGTAGTTTTATGTAACATGTATGTCATTTTGCTTTATTAATTATTTCTTCCAAATTCTTCTTAAATTTTTTGCTAAGTTATTTTCATAAAGTATGTGAAAATATCTAAGTTCAGGCATTTTTTACTAATAGAAAGTTTATTTATTTAATTTTTTATTTGAACAAGAATTCAGTTGTTTATATACTTTTTATTACCTGAGAAATGCATTAAAGTTATTGTGAAGTGATGTTAACGAAAATAGATAGAAAAAGACTTTATATAAAAGTGCAAAATTGGATTTATGAAGAACAGTGTGTGTAATTCAAGGAACATTTAATTTAAAACTAATTTTATTTGTTAAAAGACTAAACTTTTGGAATATTTATTGCAAATTATTCATGCGATTTATGCAAATTGTTTCTAGTAAACATCCTAGAAATATTAAGCTTTAACTTGACAGACCGTTTATTTCTTAACTTTATTCTCACTCCGTAGAAGTGATCATTTTATTCACAAATGGCGTTGGAGAAAAATGGAGATTCTCTTCATCCAAGAACTCCAACATATACAATCGAAGGGGATTTGAAGGTTCCTTTGAAAGGCTTTAACTTTAAATGCTACTTTATTTACATGAGGCTTAAGATTTAACGGAATATCGATTCATTCCCTACCATTCAATAGATTTCTTGTACGGCCATAGAAGTGGGTCACGTATTGTGCTGGGCTTAAATGCCTGATATACAGTAAACGATATAAATGAAGTGCTTGTAAATAAAATAAAGGGAAATAGCAAATTCCTCTTCCTATTTGCATTTTTAGAGTATTCTTTAGCGCTATTGTTTATTATATCCTTTATAGATGCATATAATATGCAAAAGAATATTTGATTCAGACAAAAAGCATATATAAAACTCTTGCAGACATATTTGCATCCATTTTCAAATTAAAGCATATTATTTGTAAAAAATAATCTATGTTGGGATATATTGGATAGTGTTCTACATACTTAATTTATTATCGCTGCTGTTCTGTTCGGGGCTGTATGTCTTGAAATAATACTTTGCTTAAAATAATTTTTACGTTTATAAGAATATAGTACAGAGATATTTTCATAAAAAAATAATTGAATGTGAATAGTATTGATAAATAAAATAAATTAATTAAAATGTTGATATTTGATTGTATTTCTCTTTCTTAGGAATATTTTCAATTTGTACCTAATGTATTACCTAGCTTATTATGATCCAATGCATAAAATAATTTATTTTTACTCACATATATTATTTTTTGCTTGAAATAATGCAAATGATAAGAATGACTACAGTATTCTTTAATTAATTTTCTTTTGAAATGATGAAAATGACGTAAGAGTTTGGCCACATGAGCTCATTTGAGCTGGGTACAGGGAAGTTCACTGGTGTAAGCGTAAACATGATAAGAAAGCACTACCTGTATCAAAAAGTTGATATGATTGAAATGAGGCCAAATTATTCGCTCTTATTACAACATTTTATTCTGCTGTATTTCACTCACTTTTGAGAAGAAAAAGTATTAGTATTTTAAAATCAGGCACATGAGGAAATTGAGAATTAATGTTCTGTAAAGGATCTAGATACCGATATTCAACAAATGAACTATAAAAAAAGTATCTAGTCAAAATCATAAAATAAAACTGAAGTTGTATCCGTTGTCATATTCTTCGTAATCAACAGTTGCTAATATAATAAAAAACACCGCTGAGGTCATTAAGAATACGTTTTTGAGAGTATATTTAATATTGTAGGATAAAAATAATTGCAGGATACATTTTGTGCTATAATGTATCTTGAAACATTTTGCACCATATTGAGATTTATTCACTGTATTTATAAATCCGCTTTTTACGAAAGAAAAAATTTGGATAAACTAATTGCAGTACCAGAGAGATATTTGTAAAAAGATAACTTTTAAGCAAATACAATTGTAAGAATTCACTAGACCATGAGATTTTATAATAATTTTGATACTTTTACGTAAAAATTATTTATTCTCAGAATTTAAATCCGAACTGTAAATTTACAAAGAAACAAATTGGTTAAATTTTGGATACATTTGCAGAACTGTTAAAATAAAATGTTGAAGCAAGGTCCCATTTGCAAAGAAGTAATCACGTATTAAGAATAATGATAGGTAAGCAAAGCAATAAGTGAAAATGTAAAATCGGGATCAAAGGAGAAAATTTCTTTATTTGATAGACTGTCAAGGTACAAGTGCCATCCATCTAGTAATGACAACAAAACTAACATTCTATGCAACAAATATAATAATCAAAAGTGTAAATCTCAGGTAAGATATTACTGTTGAAATTGTAAAAAAATATAATATTCAATTTCAAATATCTTTCGAATATATTTAAATCTGATTTGCTCTAACGTTGTAAATTTTAATTTCAAAACTTTATCTGTTATTTTTAGAGGTGCCTTACATTAGATCTTTTTTTATTATAAAAACTTGCATTACCATTATTTAAACCATTACTAAATTGGCAACGGTCATTTACTACAAGAAATTTTAAATTTTAAAAAGCGGATCATATTCATTGAAATGCTACATATTAGAAATAAATACAAGTACAATAGCAGGGCTAAATTCATACTAAAAATATATCTTCCAATGATCTGTTTATCATAATATAATTTTAAAACTGAAGTGTTTTCATACTTTAGTGCAGTCGTTGAAAAGTAAATAAATCTTCAATATCTTTTTATTTATCGTATACTAGTGATCAAAAATGTCAATGTTTTCTGCTAAGTAATATTGTAATATTGATTACCAACTATCATTATAGGCAAAAAGTCAATATGCATATAAAATTTATAATCTTCATTAATCATGTTTTTATTTAAGATATAATTAGTATTTTTATGAATTCAAGTTTCTTAACACAAATATCAAAAGCGTTTGCATACAAATTACCTGTCACATTCAGTTATTTCCTCTAAGCTTTAAATTGATGGAAAATGAAGCTTTTGAAAGAGAAAATAGAACGGAACACTTTATAAATCGACTTATCGTAAAAGCTTTTACTTGCAGGAGTGAGAATTTTAAATCTGCTTGACAATTTCATGAACTAAACTGTAAAATATGAAAAATAAATAAAAAAGGAATTTTAAAGAAAAATTTTACCTTTTCATATCGCAGAATATTTCCAATGATTTATATAACATATTTATTGGATTGAAACATAAAATGCATTTTAAAGGTTATATTTAAACAAGAAGTATTAATTTATAATATTTGCAAATATATTTTTAAAGCAAACATAACATAATTATGTCATTAAATAAATGTATCATGAATAATAAATATATTATTGTTTTTTAACACAACTAAGGGTAGGTTCTTGCCCCATTAATTAAACTAATACTTTAATATGAAAAAATATAAAGCTCAGTAAAGTATTATTAACTAATACAATTAATTTTTTAAATTTTCAAATAATAAATTAAAAATAATAATTTCATTCTATTTCAACATGCACTGAACGGAAATTTTTAAATCAGAAGATCAATTATTGGAGCAAAATAAATTAAAAGAATATTATCATGATGAATTAATTTATTTAATAATAATAATTGAAGTATTGTCATTCGATGATTAAAATCTTCAAAGTTTATAATATAGTAAAAGAAAACTCCATGCAGAAATAGCAGAAATAAACAAATCAACCTAAAAATATTTGTTACTAAACATCAAAATGAACCTAAAAAAGTTAAAAAATAAAACAAATCAATGTCTAAAGTAAAATAAATAAGGAATGTATTTTAATTCATAAAATGAGAATTGTGACTTTTTTTATATTTAACTGAACATAATTTTAAGTTACCAATAAAACAATTCCTCTTGCATAACACTTCATGCAAGATTTTATTTGAATTTATTCTTGATTCATTATTTTAGTTTTTCAGGATTTCATAAAATAAATATTGATTTATAAATTTCTTGTACAACATTTAAAAATTACTTTGATCTGAGATAATGCACTCGGCAAATATATTTTTAGCAGTAATATTTAGAGAGCATTGGAAAATATGCATTTCCTGAATAATTTATAGAAGTTCTTGTACATCTTAAAAATGTGAACATTTTTTTTAGAATTTATAAAATGTTGCTTACAATTATGCTATAATTGAAAATTAACATAATTGTTTTTATTATATGTCATGACATTAAGCAATACAAAACTAAACCAAAATTAAAAATATTGAAATTGAATTAGCCTATAAAATTTTGTAATTTCTATGTCATTTTAACTAAAACACAGTTTCAAATATTATTTTAATATATGACTCATAAAGTGTTTCTCTACTCCTAGAGAAACTATTATCTCAATGACTATTATCTCAATGTAATTTGCAAACATAACCACATTATTGAAAAATGTAATTATCTAAAATTGTACTAAATATTTGTTTAATGTAACTGGAACAAATATGTGTGAGCAATAAATACCTTATAAAATTTTTTTTGTCCATATTTCGTAATGGGCTGGAAAGACGTTTCTCAATTCGAAATAAAATATCTTCAGTGGAAAAGATAATTTTATGATTTACAATATAGTGAAAATATTACTACTAAAATAAACTACAATAAATCTAAATCTTTTCAATATATATATTATTGATTAGATTTACAGTAGTTACACCTCTTACTAGATCAAATAACATGAATTTAGTCGAAGTAAAAATGTTCAATTCTTAATTCTTTTTATTTTCCTATAAAAAGAAACATTAATATTTGTTTTCAACTATCGCTTACATTTTTTTCGAATTAAGCTGTATTCAATAAACATTTTCTGAAACATATTAATAATATTTTCTCTAATTTATCCTTGATTTAACTCTTTATTTCAAAACATTTTAGTTTATCTTAATATATTTTAATACTCAATATAGTTTATATGCATTATTATTTAAAATATATGATATATCGATATTATGGAAATATATATTATATATTTTAACCAATTACACTGCATGTATGGTTTAAATTAAGATGGGTATGTGTGTCCACATTTTAAAGTTTTTAACTACATAAGTAAATGAGCATATTACTGAACTTAATGCATCCTTTTCAAGACGGGATCTTATATATCTTATTTAAAGATATGATGGAATTTTGTAATAAAAATTTAGATATTTTTGTAAGGAAATTGAGTGAACTTCGGTATACATACAAAAACGCTTAGTACTTAAACATTCAATTTCTATATATACAATTGCCAACATTCATTTTCAATAAAGTTTTTTTTTTATTTTTTATTTTTTTAAAACAAATGTTTAATTATGTGTAATAGTTTTAATGAAACTAAACTAGTTTTCGTCAAGATGTTTGATTTGCGGATGCTTGATTTAAGGACTTTAATTTGTACCTATTCTTAGTCAAAAATGAAAGATGACATTACACTGACTGAATTAATTTTAGATAAATTTAAAATAAATTAATGAATATTATCACCTTCCTTTCAAGAAAAAAACATAATTTAAAATTGAAATATTTTGTAAATGCAGTTTCATGAAATTTAAGCAGCGAATTAAACATGAGTTTGAAAATCTTTTTCTACATTTTGGTAATCATGAATATTTTCTTCCGAAAATTAACCAAAGCTGATCAACTTCATTTATATTTTCAGTTTCTTGTTTTATAATTCAATGATTTTTCTATGTTAGGTTTGTTATTTCTGTCTGTCAGATTTGCTTTCTCTACTAGGACACTTTAAATTTTCCTGCATTTTTGGAAAAAATATATTTATATTAAAGTAAAATAAATTTGATATGCTTTGAAATAATGTATCTTAATTTTAGGAGTCAAAAACAAATTATTTCTTTATTATAAAGGCAGTGTTTCTATTCATCGAAATGGTGAAATGAAAAATTCCCCACATACATAATTTTATTCTTCAAAGTACTTCAAGAAAAATGCTGAAAATAAAAGAGAAAAATGTGATACATAAATATTTTCAAAATGATTAAAATAGTCAAATAATCAATAAAATGGATTAAGAAGAGAATCTTAAAAGTAGTTATTATTTAAATATAAGTAGATATTTTCATTTACAAACTCAAATATTAAATGATTGCATAAAATTGTTGAAATTAAATTAAAACAAATTTGAATGTATATTTTTTAAAACAACATGAATAAGCAGTTTAAATTAGTTATACGTGTTATGAAAGTACTTAATATTAGCATTTTATTTTATGTAAAATCAAATTATAATTCAATCTTTCTTTGTTTGTGCCAACTATTATCACACTTTTATTTTAATTTTTTTAGTAAATATGATCATTTTGTTAATATTTTTTATGTTTTGACAAAAATGAATTAATAAAATATGCCAGCATAGTTTTTTTACATATATCTTTCCGATTTCAGTAATTTAAGTTCTGTAATAAATTATTTATATATATTTATAATATGTATTAGAATTTCTTTGTTAAAATGTATAATTGTAATTTATATATTAAGATTTAAGAAAGTACAAAAACAATTCTGGAAAATATTTATCCAATATTATATTGTGACGTTTTATTTTTCCATTAAAAAAATACTAAAAGTTCTAAGTACGAAAAATAAGTTTGAAAGCTTAAAAGTATTCTACTTGTAGTTTATGAGAAAAATGGATTTCTTTTTAAGAAAGTTGATTTGTTATATGAAAAAAATATGCTTATGTGATGCCATGTTATAAAAATATTGTCCTTGCATAAAATATAGAATTCTATAACAATTTATTTACAACTATAAAAATTTTTGTAAAATGACTCGATTTTATGCTTTTTTAATAAAATTTATTATAAAATCAATTATAATTAACTATAATTATCATTGATTTCATTGATTTCATTGATTTTAATCACAAATTTTAATGACAGCAAATAATTAATTCATTTATACAATATATAACGAACACATTAGAAATTTATGAATGTCGTAATCGGTGCTCCCATGTTTTCTAGGGCTAAATAAATAAAATTTCATAGAGCAAGTTATATAATGGTTTTTATATTTCAGAGAAATTATATTATCGTTTAATGCAACAATAGTTATTTTATAGTTTCTTTATGAATTAACTTATTAAAAAATTAACATATATTATAAAATTACAATGTTTTATTAAAAAATTATAAATTTGTGTTAAAGTAATTCATAAGATATTAATAAGTATTTCAAAACACAAAAATGAAGATTTTCTTCAGATTCGTTATCATTTGTAATATTTTTTTGCTTTATTTCTTCTCATCTTAAAATTATTCAATTATGTGATTAGTTTCTTGATCTTCCTTTCAACTTACAGACTAAATATAAAATTGTGGTTTTAAATAATAATTTTTTTTAAAAAAATGCAATTTTTGTCTTTAATTTTGTGTTTAAAAATACTCATTTGATTGCATTAAATTAACAGTGATTCAAAACATATAGGGTGTCTTAGATAAATAATAAAATAAGATGAAATATAAATTCTTTTTCAATTGAAACATTTAAGTTAGACCGATAGTATTGGAAATGAATATTTAAATAGATTTGAGGAAACTCATAAATTGATTGATATTTTGTCGAGAAATATTGTGTTCCTTTTTGTAATTTGATTGAATTCTTAATTTCTCTACATACTAAGTAAGTTGATAAATGGTAGTTGTAGCTTTTTGAAACATTATATGTTTAGATGTTATGCAAATAGAAATTTAACACTTATAATATTAATTTCTCCTTCTTTTTATAATAAATGATAATAAGAAAATATGTATCAAATATTTATATTAAATATAACATACAATTATGCGCATGCATTAGAACAAATATTTACTATTGTATAATTTAAATACATAGTTGATGAATATCTTCAAAGACATACAATTGCATTAATAATTCAAATTTATTATCTTTGATTGCATTTCAACTACATTTTATTTTTGAAAGAATAATTTTATTTCAGTTTTTGTAATTTTGTATTGTTAACATTAACATTAATAAACGATTTAATGACTTAACAGATAAATACCTAAATCCGAAGTTAAGTCTCAAAATTTCAATTTAATCATATAGTTCCGTTTGTGTTTTTTAAATGCATGAAAGCAAATGAAATATTATTTTAATTATAACAATGCTATGTGCAGAATTAATAATTAGAAAAGCCTTAATAGACATAAATCTTTAATACGAAAATTTTGCAATGAATGGAATTTGGAATTGCATGAAATTCCTTAGAAAAGAAACAAATTAACTAACAGCAGTTTCACAAATTAAAACAGAAGTCACTTATTGAACACAGTCATTAAATGCGGATAAATGTGCTCCTTAGAAATTGAAAATGAATAATAAAATGAACTTAATTTCATTTATGAGTGATGTGCGAATTAATGTATAGTATTTAATAAATTAAAGAGCTCTCTTTCTAACTAAATATTAAAATAGCTTTACTTGAGTGGTTCGCTATTAAGTGTGACGAAATTTAAGAAATCTGTTAACTTAAGCCAAAACAAATATGGAAAAATATTCACAGTGATTTTATAATTAAAAGTATAAAACTGTGATTATCCAAACATCTCTTGCCTTAAAATATTGTACAATATATTTTACTTTTACAATTATTAATTTGTAAATCTCATAGATTAATAATATGATTGAAAAAACTTATGAGGTATTATGTGTTAGATAATTTATTCTTCGGTCAAAAATCATTTATTAATTTACGAACAATCATGCTATGTCCAAAAATAATTTTGTCAAGTGTATATTAATATATTAATAAAAAGAGGAGATATTTTGTCAAATGTTTGAATTAAAAATTAAAATCATATTAGTTATGTTGTGAATTTAATACCAGATATCATTTAAATAATCATATATCACCTACACATTGTTTTTATAGTTAATGAGAGTAATATTATCTTAAAAATCAAAGGAAAGCTTAGCATTATTGTCTTCGGTTCAAGAACTCATGTATTCAAATCCGAACTCTCTGGTTCATTAATTTGTAATGGCTGGTAATGTGTTTCTTAAATTGTAAGTTTATATTTAATAGATTTCATATGAAGAACCAATTTAATGTGGTACAAGCAAATCAAACCAACCAAACTTGAAAATGCAGAAAATAGTTAAACTTTGGCGTTAAACTGAATTATTTATCCTTAATGAGAATCTGAAAAAAATCTCTATTGTCCTTTAATAACACTTAATAAAAATTTCAAAATTTTATATTTTCATGAATATTTACATTAAATATATTGCGATTTGTTATATTAATGAACGAAGCAAAATTATCCATCTTCTTTCATGCTTGAAATTTTGGAAAAAAATAGAAAGATCTTTTATTGCGTGTACAGTGCATGTCAAAAAACGTAAATCTGATTTACAAAATCTTCTTCATACAAATATTAAAGTAATAAGATTTTACTGACTAAATAAATAAATACAATTATATTAATTTACTATAAATATAATGTTTATTTTCCAATAATGAATAAAAGTTATTTCTTAGAATATATAACACTTCTGTATATACAATATTATTTGCCCTACATCTATATATGATTTTTTTAAATATATTGCAAACTGTCATATATCTAATATTGATTTTTTTTAAATATTTAAACTTTATTAATAACTATATGGCTATTTTATATATAAGCAAATAATGAATATTTGAAATACGATGTTTTCATTTATGACCACAACAAAATAGTTAAAATAATTTATTTGCTATTTGATATATTTGCGTATGTTATAGATGTTATGGGAGTAGGTATCAGTATACGTCTTTTAAATCTAATAAAAATTAAGACATTTTATGTTTAACTCTGATATAAGATACTTTAAATTAAAAATCTTCGAGAAATACCATGTTATTTAATCAAATAATAGAACACATTTCGTTGAAACTAATATTGAAATTTAAAACGGCTCAGAGTTCCTTGCTAGACTTATTAAAATTCCTCGAAAAAGTATTTAAGCTTAAATCTGTTCCGCAATCAACAGCTGTTGATGATAGAAGAAGTAATCTTGAAACAGAGAGAAACTGCGCAAGTTCTTTTTATTTTATTAAAAGAACATATCTTTCCATAATAAATCCTAGTTTAATTAAATTTCACTTTAACTTTATAAGATCAAATACTTGTTGCTTCATTTATTTTAAGATTTCATCAATATTTAGTTTATTACAACGAAGCATGTCTCGAATTAATTTTCAAAGAACATTTCCTCACAGTCTTTCATAATTTTCTGTTTGTTTATATCAGGAAACATTACATGCATGAAAATTAATTTTTTCAACTCACACATTTTGAGGAAAAGTGAAATTTTTGTTTTATTATGTAATTTTGATAATGATGACTACGTGCACATGAGATGAAAATGTTTGAAAGATAGATTTTAGTATGAGTAAGGTGTATTTTCATTATAACAATGCAATCTAAAATTTTATTCATTTTCTTGTATTGAAATAGATTCAGTTACTGTAGAAAAATTCCAATTAATATTTGAGACTCAATAACAGATAAAAGGAATTTATGTAAGGGCTATACAAACCTATCTTTTTAAAATAGAAAACAGTTGTTGACATTTAGGGATAATACAGTTGAACTTCAAAATCAATTTTAAAAATACATGGAGAGTACGGTGATTTTAAATCATTTAAAATCTGATTGCATAAGATTTACTAGGTGTTTTTTAAGAAAGTGTAAACAAAATAATATTATTTCAGGTAAAACCAACAAGATATATATTAAAATCAAAGTGAAGTAATTGCAGTATATATTTTATCGTTGGTAAATAAAGCTTCGTAGACAAAATTTCACTATTTTTTGTTCTGCAAATTTTTTTAACTATTTTTCGAGCAATATAAAAGCAATTTCAAATTACATTTGTAATGTTATACAAAAAATACACATTTATTTGTTCAAAATTTTGTAAAAGTAAGTAATTATGATATTTATTAAATAAAATTTAATCTGTGAAATTAATGCATTTCAAAGGAAATATTATTTGAATTATGTTAGTTATATATTTCTTTTCAAATTATACTTTTTGTTATGGTTACACCTTGTTGCAACTTTTATCAACGTTAAAGTAATGTATTTAAGTAGAAAAATAAATATTTTAAACTTTTAGATCAATTAACCTTTTGAAATATTTATAATCTTAATATTTTTAAATAGCAAGACGTTGACATATGAACTCAAAATTTTTTAGTAAAAATAGTGGGTAAAAAAAAGCATGTTATACTTCAAAATAACTAACATAATACTTATAGCAGAAATATGAAAGAGAAATATTTGCAAAATTATATTTAAGGGGAAAAATTAAATTAAACACATCGTATGCATTCTTTAATAACTAATATTTCGAAGAAAATTTGTTCAGGTGACCTGAAGGCGTGACCTGAAAATTTTCTATTCACAAGAATGAAACTTTGAAAAAATAAGAAAGGAGTGCGCAGATTATTTAAATTTAATATAATACTTGCATTTTTAACAGCCCTAGTTCAGGAAATTTTGAGACATAGTTTCTATTGTGAATCAAATGCATGTAATTTAATAAATTGCGATTGAAATTAATTATAGTTAAAAGTTCAATTATATATATATATATATATATATATATATATATATATATATATATATATATATATATATATATATATATATATATATATATATATATATATATATATATATATATATATATATATATATATATATATATATATATATATATATATATATATATATATATATATATATATATATAATTTCTTTTAGTAAAATTTTCCAGATTCCAGTATTTCTTACACTGTTTAAAATGTTTTCTTTAAATTGGTTTTCCTTTAATACTAATTTCCTTTTTTTAACATTGGTCAAAATTTTACTACATTATTGCTTTTATGCTTCATAGTAGTATATCTAATTCAAAATGACTTTTAGCCTAATTAAATATATACACACTTGTAGGTACATTTATTGTTTTAACAAATAGTTGTCTATAGACAAATAATAGAAAAATGATCGAAAAATACATTATAAACAAGTCAATATCATTGATTTATTTAATTCTTAGATGTTTTAATTACCACAATTTTCTAACAACCATAAAATTTTAATTTTTATGTTATTTAATATTTAATGCAAACCATTTTAAATCACTTTTAAACGAAGATGAAATGTATAATTGATTGTTAATGATGCATAGTGTGGAAAAATTTCAAAAAGAATCAATCCGTAAAATGCTATATTTATGTATTAATCTCAATTTTATCAGGTGGGAAAAGTTTTAATTCAAGCAATTGAAACTTTACATTTAAAGTAAAGAAACAATATTGATTCATGTTTATCAGAATGTATCTTCGATGCGAAATATTAATCTGAATGCATTCATTTAAATAACTTAAGAACTTCAATATCGAAATTCATAAATTTTCAAAAAGCTTACATATGAGGAGATATTTAATAAATTTTCATTTTTCCCAGATAAGTTAGTTTTTTTCATGCGAAGTGTTTCTGTTGTCCTATTTATATTTTTATAATCAATTTTCAGTTGAAAAATATAGTTTCTAAAATAAATATTGTATAAATATTGAATGCTAGATAATAAAATATGTAATAATATATATAATATATTTTTTGTAACTTACTTAAAACAGTTTTCGTTCGCATGATCCTCAGATTAGTTGGTGAAAAATTTGCCTAATGTTTGGGGTATGCATTCCTTTCAGAATTCAATTTTTCTCAAGTTCAATCTAAGAGAAAATATTTCAATATCTATTCAGGATAATGATTTTTGTACTGATATTTAGTTTTAGTTTTTAAATATTTGCTATATTTAACAAAACTTTTTAAAATAATTTTGTATTCAAACATATATTTTATTAATATGTCTTAAATGATTATAATATTTTAGGATTCAAGTATATATAAAATAAGTTTTGAATGCTGATATTATACAAGAAAATTCATATTACTTGCAATCATTATTCATGTTTATAACTATCACCATTGCTAAAATAATAATTATCATTAAACAATTAAAATACAATGGCCATATATAATATTTTTTATTAATGATATTTCTGATTGTCGCTAAATATTTTGATAGAAAATCTATGCACACACAAATATATATATATATATATATATATATATATATATATATATATATATATATACATATATATATATATATATATATATATATATATATATATATATATATATATATATATATATATATATATATATATATATATATATATATATATATATATATATAATTATGTGTGAGCGTGATTGTATGCATTATTTTTGCATTTGTATAATAAATTTTAATTCATAAAAAAAGTTCATATTTTTTAATAACTTCTAAATTTTCGAAAACAATGAAAACATTTAATTCCAAGATATATTTGTTATGCAAGTTTAGTTCAAGATATGATTATGACAAGACGTATAAATATAAGAATCTAAACTCCTTAAATCCTTCTGAATCCCAGTAAATCTTTGCCCTTGCAGTAATTAACTGAAATTATCCTTCTTGTTAAAATACAGGAATTTGCATTAGTCAATAAAGTACCTTGTTACTCCCGAAATCTCTTGGATTGCGTGAGTTGTTTGCTCTCATCATCGATATTAGCTGCGAATCATGGATTACCAATAGATTGTGAAATTTTACTAACCAAATTAATGTTACCCTAAAGTGTAAGAATTAAACAAAATAACTATTCATTGTGTGTTGCATATTTGCACCAAGAATTTATTTTATAATTGCTTATATTTACGTGGTTATTGATAAACAAAATAAAATTCCATAAATGAATTTAATAAAGTCATTTTCAGGTGAAATAAGTTTGGAAAACCCATAGCTAAAAAATAAATTTTGAAATAATGAATGAATGAAGACACGCCAGGAAACTTGGTTCTGATGCATGTAAAGGGAATAGTTTCAAGTCCGGCTTCATTTCTCATTGTTTGAAATTAGAGCAGTTGATTTAAAAGTATAACTGGTAAAACAGTGAAGAATGTTTGGATAATAGGATGAAATTTCTTTAAAAATATGCATTAAGACATATTTTAGTGGCAATCTGAATTTATTTTAACAATTTTTATATTTACTTTATTCTACGTTTTCTGTTTCTCGAATCTTTTCACACTAATAGCCATAAAAATTTTAGAAAAACTTCACTTGTTTTCTCTAAACTAACTTGTTAAGTCAATATCTATACTTTTTATATATGTAAATAAATCATTTTGTTATGCGGCCACATAAATATATCCAAGTTTTATCAATTGAAATATGTATTTATATTTTTATAACCTCTAAAATAATATCCGTTCAACAATTTGTACATAATCTTACGCTAAAAAACATAATTGTTTTAAATAAATTTAAATATGATTTTATTACTTTCTTCAATGTTTCTACAGAGATATTCAAATATATTGTGGTAGATTCTTGGATGGCTGGATTATCCTTTAAAAAATGTGATGTGACTTTAGATTTAATAAGCGTTATACATATATTTATTGGATATGCATTTTTTATTTGCTTTTTTCCAGTCAAATGTAAACTTTCACGTCGTATTCCCTTCAAATTAATTTTGTCACTTATTTTGCGTACAGAAATATTAAAATCATAAATTTTACATCGTTTTCTTATAACTGTATAAGAATAGTGCACTCCTTGTAGCTCCAAAATATAAACTTCGTAGCACTTTTTTAATATTTGGAGACACGTTAGAGGTAAAAATGCTTTTAATACTACAAATATTTGAAAATTATAACATTTGACAGCAGTTAATATTATTTAACAAAAAATTTTATCATATATATAAAATATGTTTTAAAGTAATTAATTTAAATAATAGTATATATTAAAGAAAGAAATATCTTTGAAAAAATTTAATTTGTATTTTTCAGCCACATAATTGAAATGAAAAAATATCAAGAGAGACCAATACGTGACAGAGCAGAAAGGAAGATTGTGAACAGTTACTCTGAATTTAATTAATTAGGAAATTCCTCAAAACTTTTCAGTTTAACAAAGCAATATATCAAAAACAAAAGTTTCAAAGTATAAGTAATTTGTTTTCGAAACTGAAAAAACGTAATGATTAAAATTATTTATGTCTCGGAATATAATTTCAGACAAATGCAATATAATATTCTATTGATTAATCTCGGAAACATTTTATTGAATATTTTGGTTACTCAAATTTATCCTAATGAAAATATTTCTGAAGATATAACCTATCATACCATCTAAAATGCCCAGCATTAAATAATTACTTTTTCAGTGACAATCACTTGCTTTCATTATAATTATTTTTAATATTTTGATTATGAGTTCTTCTCTAAGTGACATAGAGATTTCTGTAATATAATGTAATATAAAGAATCTAACATTATAATATAATTCTGTCCTTAATTTTACAGCCTATATTCTGGCTTACAGGAATTACATGACACAAGCATTATTTTTATTTTATTGGTTTGTAGTTCATTAATAATTTAAAATATTTTATGTAATTCATAGAAATCTTCTTTGACATTTTACATTCGGAATATTGTTCCTTCTAAAAAGTGCTTTAAATATTGAAATATTCAAACAAATATATAACTCAGAAGATACATTTCGATTTTATAACTTAGATAATTTTTTATATTCATTAACATTTAATGGAGGTTTTATTTAATTTATTAATGTACATACTATGTTAAAAAATGTAACTTCGTTATAAATTGGAGTGATAAATATAAATTAATTTTTGCGATAATATATTAGTTATATACTAATATAATTCTTTGTAAGACATTCAATTATTTTGTTTTTTATTAGATCAATATATATTTGTACATTATATAATAATTTTTTTTTAAAATACAAACTTTAAGGAATGAAGATATACTAAAATTTTAGATTTATGCTTCAATAAATTATAATTTTGATGTTTTTCAATCATAAGATGATAGGATTATTAGTACCTTTCAAATAAGAAATGTTATTTTATTCAAATTCAGAAAGCTGATTAATTATTCATCTGAAAATACACAGAAGAAAAAATGAGTCAATCTATCACAATGACAAAACAGATATGAAATGAAGATTGTAAGTGAAATTCTACAAATAATAAAAGTACAACATTTAGAGTATCAACGAAACGAGTGGAATCTAAAAAGCAGTGACAGTCCTTAAATGTGATTCAACACAGGTTGATAGATTTAAACGATATTTACATCAATTACATCTCAACTACCAACTGAATTACATCTGATGTACATATGAACACGTTTAATCACATTCAGTTTGAAAATTTTTATAACGCTCTTATTTAATCGTATATTATAAAACGTAAATCTATAATAATTGCAAACATATGATGCTACTAAATTAGAACGTAATAATAGCAGACTAATTTGATAAGTGATTAAATAAATTAAAAGAATAAAAATTTATTGTTTTAGTTGGAATAATAAAAAAATATAAAGAATAATAAAGAAATAATATATATATATATATATATATATATATATATATATATATATATATATATATATATATATATATATATATATATATATATATATATATATATATATATACAATATATTTCTTAGTTAATCAAAAATAAATTTTCTGGATAAACATGTTAAGAGCATATTATTTTTCACAATATTATTTACATGGATCACGCTTTTCATAGTTATTCCTGTAATTAATATTAAGGTAAAGATTCATTCGAATGATTACTCTTTTCCAAATTTTCCTTTCATTCAATTAATTTAAACTATTCAAATTTTAAAATCCAAACTTCATATTAAAACATTTTTCATCTACTCCTTATCAATATATTTATATGTTCTTGTATTGTTCTTGTATTATATGTTATTGAAGAAATTAATTATTTATATTTTGATAGTTACTTTTAAGCAGTTTCTGTACAAAATTTATTGTTATATACAAGTTTAATCCAGACGAAATTCTTAAAATTTTAAATAAATTAAGCAATTTCTAATTATATATCTTGTATACTGAGCTTTTATCATATAATATCATAGTTTTTTAGCTTATGTCTTCGATAAAAATAATATTAAAATAAATGCAAAAAATTTTAATGTTTTTGCTTTTAAATGCCCAAAAAATTAGGATATATTAACAATTGTTGCCTTAAAAATATTTTTTCAAAACTCGTCTTCATGAAATATTCATTCCATGAGCAGGAAATATTATATATCTACATATATAAATGGAATACTTTACAGTTAAGTAATTATTTAGGAAAATTATTTTTAAATCTTACACATGAAGAAAATTAATGTGACACGGACATTATAAAAGGAATATTTTATAAATGCTATAAACATATTAATATAAATGTACAAATTTATAATACATATTTAAAACAAGGTAAAGAAATTAATTAAGCATTAATATATAATTTACACGATTTATTTTCATATACGTTAACATATGAAAATTATAGAAACTTTTGTACGTATTTATATTTTAACTTTTGTCTTTTCTAAATGTTTCTGTGTTCAATTATTATTCTCAATAATGCTTTAAATTTCAAAACATCCATAAAATATGTCTATATATATATATATATATATATATATATATATATATATATATATATATATATATATATATATATATATATATATATATATATATATATATATATATATATATATATATATATATATATATATATATATATATATATATATATATATATATATATATATATATATATACTATATATATAAGTAAGTAGAATAAACAAAATTGTGTAATAAAGTTGATATTCATTATCATTTAAGATTAAAGTTCTAATTTGAATTAATTTTGATCTATTACTTTAATTCATGTCTTAAAATTAAAACATTTATTAGTAATTATGTCATTATTTTTTGATAACTATGTATGATTACGAGAGTAAAATTTTTGAAATCATCTACAATAAATATGCAGTTTACACTTAAGTTATGACAAAGCAAATATTTGTGGGATCAAAACTTTTTTATCGTTTTCAAATTAACCCCATGAAGAAGGTCCATAAGCATTTTTTTCATTTAAACCTACTTTTAAACCTCTCTTTTTCCACTCCGATCGTTGTACCTCTAAAACAAGAGTTTTTATTAAGTTAATTGATTTTTCAGTTGCCATTGACCATGTGATATATTTTTGATATGGGATAAAATGATGTTAAGCTTAAACTATACATTTGATGACCCATAATTGGATATTTTGACTTTCAAAATTTCCTTTTTATCAGATCATACGCGGGACATCGAATTGTTGTGATAAAGAATGATTCCCCTTTTCTGCTCTGATTGCCCCTGATTGCTCTAATTTCTCCCCTTTTCTGCTCTGATCTTTCTCTATTGATTGCTTGCAAGTAAATGGTAACGTAACATTCACTCAAAATTGATTGTTTTGCTTTGCTACAACATCTTTACCACCACATGAGTTGCTATGTCGAAGAAATAGGTATATATTTCAGCGATGTGTTTCTTCAGCGAATAAATTTTGTTGGATTTAGTTTGCCTGAAAAGAACCATAAAGTAAATGCTTTATTTGTTTTCCACCTATGTCCATAGACCAATTATGCATCGTTTCGGCAGATACTATGTATATCTTTTGATGAGGTTTTTCAATATTTAATTGTTCCAATCGACAAGAGCATTATTTTGAGTGTTTGTCATATTATGCTGGATCCTACGATAATAACACTTTTGTAGGACCAAAAATTCATCTAAATTCTTATTGATGTTTGTCATACTAATGCTCAATTATGTTTGAGTCTTACAGTATGTTAAAGTTTGACCTCGTTTTATCTCACAATATACAAACTGATATTTTATAGCACATCCAGTGATTATCAATGACCTTCAATGAATTTGTCCTGGAGCAAACCTTGACTATCATTAAATCTGTTGCATCAATGCTTTTCATTATCTGTGATGATAAATTTTCGCTTCTTTATCTCATCAAGTTGAATATCTACTATTTGAAGGTTAAAGCTAAAAATTTTTACTTACTTATAATTTGTTATTGTATACTGTGATCATCTGTAACCAGTGGATCAGAATGCTGCCAGCATTTTTTTAAATTAAGGTAAATAGCATATTTTTCACTAAACATTAAACTTCTAAATTTTTTCTCAAATTTTCAAAACTTTCAATTATTTTATTCTAATTTTTAAATATACATACATACATATATATACGTATGTATATATATATATATATATATATATATATATATATATATATATTGTATTCCTTGATACTTGAAGCAGAAAGAAAAGCATCAAAACAAAAGTAAATAGCAATTATGTGTAAATATATTGCATTCAGAACTCAATCAAAAATATCAATTAAGAAACAGTATGTCATGTAAATCACAAAAAATGTTTTCCATATTCAGCTTTCTGCTGCAATAAGAAGCAGTAACCTAGTTAATTAGGAAGACATTCTCATTATCAGAAGGTAGTGAGTTCGAATTCCGGGTTACCCAAAGATCCATCAGTTTTGCTAAAGGCCATTAACGCACATTAAAATTGTCACGGTCGCAATGTCCTCCAAGGGAAATAATGCCTCAGGAACGGCAGATCAAAAATTTCAGGTCTCCTTCTTTGTCCCTGCTTCCACCGATTCTAACTAGTTCAGTCCAACTCAGGACTACATACAGAGAACTGTTTTGTTGCAACAAAAGCAATAAAGAAACAGTGCAAACATTTTAGGTAGAATAAAATATGCAATTAAAACAGCTTTTCATTTTATCTTAAATATAAATTAAATTGTAAATTGCTTTGAATTATAGATTACGTTAGCATCAACATACAAAACATTTTTCTTAATAGTTCGTTTTATTAAAATAAATTATTTTCTCAGTACGAAACTCCTTTGCATCACCTTATGATTTTAAATTTTTTTGTTTCTTACAGCGAAACAGCTGATATATCCTAATATAATATCATATGAGCGGAAAAATATGAAAAATAAATTCCCAACAAAATTGCACAATGGTCTTAAATTTTGCAAGTGTTTTTGTTAAAAGTTTTCAGATTAGAATTAATGTTTTTAAAACTATTAACTATTCTCATGTAACAGCTGATGATAATAAAAAAAAGAAATCGTTAAATGAAATAAATGAAATGTAATACATACATACATACACACACACACACACACACACATATATATATATATATATATATATATATATATATATATATATATATATATATATATATATATATATATATATATATATATATATATATATATATATATATATATATATATATATGTAAATTTTGTTCATATGGG
This sequence comes from Latrodectus hesperus, assembly GCA_037975125.1. Taxonomy (NCBI): domain Eukaryota; kingdom Metazoa; phylum Arthropoda; class Arachnida; order Araneae; family Theridiidae; genus Latrodectus; species Latrodectus hesperus. Next base: position 41,200,485 of record CM075861.1, on the reverse strand, counting down.
AAATATTCTGTTTTATAATTGTATTTTATTTTTACAGTATTATATTCTTATGAAAAATACTCAAGCAAAACGATGTTATCTTTATAGAAAAAGTGTTTTTATTTTCTAAACTTCAAGGAAAGGCAACTTGAAATTAATTTTTCTAGAATGTTTCATCATATTCTTTGATGTTTTTTCTTCTTGCTTACAGCAGACAGAACTTTATTTAATTTACATTTTACAGGTTATGTTTCAGAAATGAAATGATGCCCGACACTTTATAAGAATGAAACTTTTTTTAAGAGATGATGCAGGAATTTTAATATTTAACAAGTTTGTTTTAGTCTAAAATTTATATTTCTTAAAAGAAGATAAAACAAAACAAATAAACATTGCTTTCAAGAATGCTTCATTAATTCTGGAGAGTATTAATAATTTATGAGTAAAAATCTAATTGCACAAAAATGTTAGCTTTCATGAATTTAGAAGTAAATATTATTTGAAAGTAGACTTTGCTTCAAGAACCACATTGTTTTTAGAATAACACTATGTTTGATTATTTACCATTTAAAATTACATTTTCAGATTGACTCAAGCTATCATGATAATTACGTTTATATTCTATAAAATAAAAGAGAGCTGTGTGATAGTTTTGAAAAGAAATAAATCTTTAATTAAATAAATATAATCTATTTTTCAAGGTATTAAATAATGCAATTTGCTATTGTAAGATACACAGAAATGCAATTTACCACGAATGGTTTAATTTTATCGAACGCTATAATGTTTTTAAAAAGACTCTTTTTTTCAAAAAAAATCTTTTGTATAAAAGTTGAAAATTTCAATAAAATATGTTTTTAATATTTCATTATCTAAATCAATTTATCTTTGGTCAAATGTGAATTTTTTAAATATTTTGAAATTAGTAAATTTATTACAACTTATTGAATAATTTGTGTCATCGAAAAGTATTTTAGAGTACCTGATCAAAATATGCAGAAATATAATTTTAAACACTATTGTTTGATCAACAGTTTTCATATTATATCTCCCGTTGATTATTCTTTTATATAATTTATTACTGCATGATTTATGTTCAATATTATTTCAATGTTATTAAATATATATATATGTACATATATATATATATATATATATATATATATATATATATATATATATATATATATATATATATATATATATATATATATATATATATATATATATATATATAATATACATATATATACATATATATATATATATATATATATATATATATATATATATATATATATATATATATATATATATATATATATATATATATATATATATACAATTCATTGTAAATTCTTTACTTTCTATTTTCATATTTTTAATTACATGCAATAAGCCTGATATAAAATAATTTCAGTGGTTTTTAAAGATGTTATGAGTGAGCCATTACAAGCTTCAAAATAAATACATTTTCAAATCATTTATAAAGCAGCATTATTTAAGTAATTTAATAAAAAATAAAATATTAATATATACGTTAATTTATTTGTCACAGTTTTGTCAAACTTTATAATGTTTTAAAACATTTTAAGAAGTCAACACGGATAATAGTCTGAAAATTAAGAAGTAGACACTTTTAGAAGTTGCAAGCTAAGGCGGCTTTACCGTGAAAGTGCAGACTGAAAATTTTCTGAAAGCTTAATGCATTATTTGCTGCAGCCCTTTTTGCACTATGATTTGTCTCGCAATTTGTATATGATATATCTTGCCTTTGCGCTCAAAGTTATGAGGAAATTTATTTTATCTGAATTGCATGTATTGTATCTTAGTAGAAAACAAAATAGTCATTCAGATAGAGAAAAAAATCACTTAATTTATGCAATGTTTCCTTTTTGTTTTATAAAATCTACTTTTATTTGTTACTATCAATGTTCTTTATAGTACAGAAATTTAAAAAAAAAATTACACACAGCAAATGTACTTGATATTTAATATGCTACAAAAAACATATTTCTTAAAATGAAAAATGATATTATAAGTGAAAGGCACCTTTAAAAATATTTTAAAAGAACATTTTTGGAAGAAAGGATTTTAGTGTATACATGAAATATCTGAAAGCAATAAAATATAATAATTTATGAGGGAGAAATAAAGACGTAAAGAATCTTACATCATCCCTAACATTACAAAATTCTAAATTCAAAATAATTGAGAGCATTAATTGTGATAAAAATATAATTATTTTACACTTTTAAAAAATTAATATTAAAAATTTAGAAATGTAAGAGGAAATTTAGAAATTTACGTGAAAATGCATTATTGAATTATATATATTCATATATATATATATATATATATATATATATATATATATATATATATATATATATATATATATATATATATATATATATATATATATATATATATATATATATATATATATATATGAAATAAATAAACTTAAATAATTCTTGAGTACTTTTCGTGGAATTCAATAAACTAGTATCATGGTTAGAAGGCGCAATGTTTAACTGTATCTAATTTTCAAATATATAAATGTTCACTACAGTAAAAAATCCGACTCAAATGGGTTAGAATGTCAACTGCTTGAACAATATTACGCTAAAGAAAACGTTTTTATGTTGACAATATAACGCAAAAAGAAGTGGAAGATTTAACCTTTTATGGATGGATGCAATAGAAGGGATGTCCTCAGAACAAAGAATTGGAAGAATTTAGTTGCTAGCAGAAGTGATTAGAAGCATCTAATTCCTTGGCCTACCCTGGACTGTCGCTCCATAGAAATAACCATGATAAAATGGAAACTGTTGAATATAGCTTGCAAAGCAAGAACTATAAGCAGTGTAAACATGTAACTGATATTTGTCGACCGTTACTTGAAAAAAATGGTTATCTTATTAAACAATTTCGATAAATGATTGTAATATTTTTTAAAGTATCATTTAAATCAAACATGCAAATAAAAAGATATTAGTATTTTACTGATTTTAAATCTTTTCTAAAGCATTTGTGTTAACTCCAAATTATTTCAGAAATGAAAATTCCTTTTTTGAAATTTAATTCCATCATAAATATTATATTAACCACCCTCTTTGTGAACAGAGTATTATTTCTGCTTCACAAAATGAATTCCAGTTTGTATTTTTATGCTGTGCATATCTGTTTTCCAAGAATATGCTTCATTTAATATTTTGTCTCTTAATTTTTCCAATATTTGAAAAATGAGACACTATATGAAAATAGTTAATCTGTAAAAATTGTAAAAGTGTCAGAAAAGCTATGAAATACTTCTCCGAGAAAAAAACTATTATGGAATAAGATAATGTTGTTATAAGTATCATAAAGTAGAATATTACATTGAAGCAATCAACAAATACCCCAAGAAATTCTTTATAAACTGTACAAAGCCCAGGAAGTGGCCTTTTAATGTCAAAGTCAAATCTAGAAAATGTTTGCTTCAAAGTTTATTGAAGTTGCAAATATAAATTTTTTTGAAATGTTGGGATAAGAGGAAATAATTTTACATAGTTTAAATGGCTTACAGTATTCAGCAAATGCAAAATATAATCTAAGTGGGGATATTTATTGCGACAAAAAATAAAGATCAATTTTAAACATGACTATAATTTCATTCTGAGGAAATTTCTCATGACTGGGTGATGAATGAGGATTAATCTAGAAATATTTGGTACTATAAATACAAGAATTTGAAATCAAAAATTAAATTTTAGGAATTAATTTCAGAAAAGAATATGTAACAGTATTGAGTTACAATAATGCTTTGGAATCGCATATACTAAAGCAAGTGGTAACAGAAAAATCAAAGAGATCGTAATCTTTCAAGACAACAAAACCTTTGAATTTTCTCTTTGAAATTTTTCACTAAACATTAAAGTTGAATGGACCAAACAACATTGCAAAACAAATTGAAATAATATCATACTCTAAGTAAAAAAAGGAAGATTTCCAAATGTAATTCAGAATGTGGTATTACAAATTGACAATACCTCAAACCTCCAAGTAAATTGTATTTAATATTAGAAGGTGAAAATATTTTTGGAAATATTTATTTCCTAAGGACACAGATCTCATACAGACTTTGAACAAGGATGTAATCAATTGAATTAAGAAGAAATACACAAATCATAAATATTAATAAATCCAAGAGAGAATTTACGGAAAAACTTCTTAGCTGATAATGAGATACTTAAATATATTTTTGATGAATACAATACTTGGAAAACAATAATGAAAATCTGCTGAAAGATTTAACAAGAAAATTTCTTTGGTAGAATCTGAAAATAAAAGGGAATATTGAATTCATATTTTGGAACTGGAGGAGAAAATATCGAGGAAGATAATATCAATGAGTGGTTGACTGTGAAACTGATTTGCTAGATTTAGAGTCAGTAATCGAGTAACAAATTATTGAAGAAATAATTATTATGAAAAAAAGTGAAAAAGATGGTGAAGCGGACAAATGATGGTGAAGCGGATTTAGATATAATTCTGAAGAAAATATGCATTTCTTTTTTATAAAATTGTGCTGATAAAATTTTGTCTTTTTATCTAATTTTATACAAATGTTTACCTACCAATGCTTGTATATTAGGTATAATTAATTTTATTATTTTTTTAAGTTAAAATATTTATTTTTTCTGTTAGTTGTATAATTTAATCAAATCAACTACTTTTTTGACGTATTCTCTTTTTCCATAATAAATTTTGAAAAAAAAAGAACAAGTTCGTGATTGCCATGCCGAAATATTTCGTAGATAATAGGAAGTTCACTGTATTTATTTTATATAACATGCATTCAAACCAATGTAGCTGATCCAATACCAATAGGAGAATATACTATAAGATAATTGTTAGACAATTGAGATTAAACACAACGAATAAATATACTAGAAATATAGACTTGACATCTTTATACATTACTTATAATCAAAGAATCTTTAAACATTAATCACAGATCAGCCTTAAAAACGCTATGTTTCAGAGATGTATGCATAAAAAGTTATCTATAATATTTAAAATGCGATTAAAAATATTTATAACAAATGTAACATTTATTCTTTCTCAGAGTTTAATTATAATTTTCTTTAGTTATATTTTATTACGCATGATTGTTGTTTATAATGCTATTAAAGCAAATAATATATATACAGAAGTATCTCGTTATTTTCTTCTTAGCAATTAATCATTAAAATATTAAATTTTTTTCCTTTGAGTCGTTTAAATGTGGTGCAATAAAGCATATTTTACCTTCTTTTGGCATGCGTAAATATGCAATTTAAATTCAAAAAACTATTACGTAGTAAAAAATTAATAGTTATTAAATATAAAATTAATTAAATATTATGTATGTCTAATGACATAAAATACCAAAAATATGAATACAATTAATAATTGTTATTTTGCTTTAATTTGCAACACTTGTATAGCCAATACATGACTTACAACTATAGAAAATTATAACCAGAAAAACTATAATTTAAATTCATTAATTCATTATAAAACGCTTAAAAGGACAAGTCCAATCAATTCTAGTTATGTATTTCTGAAAACAATCATAGAATCTTAGAAAATATTAAAGTAAAAAAACGTTTATTAATAGAAATTATGGTAAAATTCCATTCATGAAAAAAATTAAAAATTAATTATATATGTTATAAATCGTATACTTTTTAAAATGAAATACGCTGCAATTAATAAGGCATGACACTTTACAGGAATATTTTCTCATTTAATTAGAATTTCTGAATATCTAGTATTTTTCAACAAATCTGACGAAATACATGTTATTTATAAATTATTTTCTTGTAAAAGCGAATTTCGTTAAAAAAACTAGCTCATAGGCTTATTGACATAGATAAATTTAAAATAGTTTTTGACGCGTGAGTACTGAGAAAAAGAATGAATTCCTTGGCTAGAGTAATATAGTAAATAATATTTTTTTATATTAATTATACATATTACTTTATAATATTTAATGAAAATAATGTAAACAATAATCAATTCACAACTGGTAAGTGTAATTATTGTAAATTAAATTGTTTTGCAAAACAAATGACGGGAATTACCTTCAAGTATTTTATATGAAGTTTACAAATATCTAAGGATAAGGGACAAATAATGTATTATTTTTTTCCAAATCACTCAGTAAGGTATTCAAGATATGGTACCTAAATGATACCTAAAATATATTATTGGCTTTTCTTTTATTGTCTATAAGATTAATTTATCACTGGCACAGCATGTGTCGTTAAATAAAATAATTATAGAAACAATCAAATTAAATCTAACACATTTTTCCTATAACCATTTGATACACCTAAGTTTTTAATCTGCTGCTACAAAATGTTAAATTTGAATTTCTATTTATTAAATACACAGTATTTAAAAATATCTTTAGCGTATTTTATTCGGTTTGAAGCAGAAATCTAAATTATGTATTTCGTTTACACATGTTAATAATCTAGATGTAAATTTAAATGTTTATTAATTTTTTATATACATATATGTGCAAATTTGTAAAGAAAAATATATTTTAAATAATGAATATTTTTTAATGTAACATTTATGCATCATGCTAATTATTTTTATTGCGTTTGTTGTACATTATATTGAAATACGTTTCAAAACATACAGAAAAATCCTTATTGATAAGGATATTAGCAGAAATAATCTAGTTAACAAAAAAATGCTTTGGTCTTTTCTCAAAATAATCAGAAGAAAGATGAAGGTGATAACATAATTCATGATAAAATTTAATAATTAGTGAAGATATTTGTGTTTCAATTGTTTGTTTTTTTCATTATTCTTTATTTAAATCTCCTCAAAAATTATAGTATTGTACATATTTAGAATAAAAAACTCCATTTAAACAAGCAAATATTTAAATTAATAGTGTATCCTGGTGATCAATGGTACGTCTAACCCCACATCTAAATTGTTATTTGAAATTTGAATGCTGTAAAGAAAATGTTAGCATATAACTATTAAATATATGTATAGAGAATATTTTTATATGAATTGTTGAATAATATAATTTATTTTAGGTATAATTATAATACAAAGATACCGGAGAGAGAGAAAATATAAAAGTGATCATTTAACTAAAGATACCATATATAATTGTGCGCATAATTCAAAAAAACATGTATATAGCATATGCTAAATTAATGTTGCATACGACAGAGGTTCTCAACCTGTGAGGCACACCCCTTAGGGATGTGCGAGCAGCCTAAAAGGGGCCGCGAACGTATCCAAGAGAAAATGTTATTAAAAAGATAGATTATGTGACTGACTGAAAAGCACATGCACATACAAAGCAAAATATATTTTGACATAATATTTAAGAATTAAACTATTACACTAAAAAACTTACTAAATCAAAATGTATTGTTATCCTAATAAATTTAGTGAGTTTTTATTATAAAATTAATTACAATTTTACTATATTATAATAAGTATATTATAATCCCTTGGCCTTGATTTGTAGAGTTAAGTTTATCAATGGAAATATATTATTATAAATATACACTTTCATTTTTTTTACTCAGATCTTTATTTTGTCTTCAAAAAAGCCTCTACAGAAAATACAGCTTCACGAAAATAGTATATTGAAAATAGTAAAAGAATTTTAAAGGCACTTTGTATTTTTAGAACAGAACACTCATCATCTACTCCTGTCCAATATTCAAAGAGTGATTTATAACTGAATTTTCATTTGGTTAAAACCAAAATTAAGTATTCTTGAGAGACCATTCTTGATTTTATTTTCGGAACGACGCTTTTCTACCAACTTGTTGATGCGTGACTATCATTTAATGCTCTCGTACGCCCACTTAAAAATTTATCCATGTTTCTGAATAAATTTTCTACTAAAATTTTTAATACGGTGAACAGCAATTAACATATATGACATACACATTGATAAAAGGATCGACTCGAATGAGACTGACAGGAATTTAAACTGGCATTATCGAACATTAACCTTCTCCATATAAGAATATATTTGCTCAGATGAGTGAAGGATCAAAATGACATCTTGTCGATATCTCAAAATGTTCGAAACAAATCGGGATTTCTCTCAAAACCACGAGATTGTTTATCATAGAGGGCACAAGAGCAGATTCCTGGGATAAAAAGTTCTGGGGGATTGTTTTGACAATAATGAGAATCTGTGTCATATATGTAAAAAAAGTATTCTTTGTTATTTTTGAGGTTTCAAATTAAATTCATTGTGCAGATTTACCACCAAAATACTTAAAATACGCAATTATTGTATACATTTTATTGTATATTGGAGGATGTGATTAAAATTATGATTGAAAATTGAGCCTTTAATAGTATAAATTTGAAAAACGCTGGTGTAGGCAGTCAGTGTGGAATTTAAATATTTTAAACTAAAATAAGTTAATCATTCTTCAAATACAAATATTGACTTATAACATGTGTAATTTCCATAGCTGATATTTTTCAAAAAAATGTTTGAAGTATTTAAATAAGTTTTACATTATATATAATTTAGAAAATTTAAAAGAAGATATCGTTTAATGTATTATGGAATGCGTTTTATATAGCCATCAGTATTTTTTTAAAAAATCTTAAACATCATATTTATATAAAAGTGTTTAATTAAATAATTCTTAAATAAATTTAATCTTTACCATTATATGCAAAACTTCTTTAGTATTATAAACATCTGGAACTAATATATTTTAAAAACAATAGATATTTTATTAAATCATAAATATTTTTATTGGGAAATAGTTGAAATATAGAAATATCAGAAACATTTTTTATAATTTTAAAAAATCCTTTTGAATGGCTTTGAAGGATAAATTTTAAGCTTTAGTTGTAGTTGTTACTAATCTTAAATGGTTCAATTCCAATAGAAGACAAACTTCACAAATCTATAAACCACTAGGAAATTTAAAAACATAAAGGAATTTTGAAAACGCCTCTTCCAAGTGAAAATTCAAGCAGCTCAATATATGCTCAGCGATGCCTATTCTGTTTTACATTTTATGCACAGATTAAAAGTCTTTTGACTTTGCACATATTTGAAGGCTCTTGGGTGGCCAGTGTCAAAGCGTGAAATACAAGTATGTTGGACTCTAGTTCTCACAAAGACCAAGGTGCCAGCAAGGTGTTTTCTAGGATACCAGTTAAAAGTAGATGGAACCCTCCAGAAATCCATAAGCATTTTCCTAATGTAAGTAAATATCTCATTAAAGGTGGATGGCAAATGAGGTTGAGAAAGTTCCAAGGAAGCAGCCTTAGCCTTAATCTTGAGTTCTATATAATTTTAAATGTGCTTTTAAAATCGTTTCGGTATCAGATATTCTTATAACAGATAAAGTAATATTGTGTTTGCTGTTTGAATCAAGATTCCTAAGTTCAAATGATATAAATTTTTTAAAATGCTGCTCTTTCTGCAACCCAAAGGAACCAACTATTTGGACAATAGAATAAACTAACTTTTAAATAAATGTTTTTGATGAGAATCTAAAAATATTAATTTAAAAAATCTCGTTCTTTTAAATGACAATTGGCAATATCATCTCATGTGCTTTTCCCTCGATATTTCAAGTTCAAACATTCTTAAATTTTAGCTTTCTTTTCTTTAATTTTTTTAAGTTAAAATATTTAAATAGAAAAAGATAATGTATGAATACTCTAGGAATTCGTACAAAAATAAAGAGCACAACTGAAGAGTAATATTTGAAAAGGACAATCTCTTGATTTTTAACAGTATTCAAATAACTTCATCTATTGATTGATCAAAAGGAAACCAATTAATATTTGAATAAGTAAAAGCAACTTTCTACTGCAAATGTCTTTAACAGTCACATTATCAAATCTACAGTAATATTTTAACTAACTTTTATATTTTAAGTGATTGTATAATTTTAATTATAAATATTATCTTCAAAACATTTATAACCACTAAAGTCATTCATGATCTTCAACAGTTACTTTTGAAATTTTTATAGAATGAACAATATTTTTTATCATATTTGCTACACACGTTTGTGAATGAAAAAATTTCTTCTGTACTAAAAATAAAATTACTATAGCTATCTATTTTTAAACCTTTATTCATAGAAAGTAAATTCCTAAAGATAATTTTTAATTACTTACTTTATTTTATTTTATGTTTATATTTTGGGCAGAATTTGTGTTTTAAAATTTAAGTTTTGTGTAATTCTAAAATATTTAGAATTTAAGATTAGCTGAAATATTTTTGTTTATATGATTAAATGTTTTTATGCTTAACCTCTTACACATTTATAAAAATAAAATAAAATTTTATTGAAATTCCCAAGGTTAAATATATTAACAATTTTGTTCACATAACAGAAAGAAGGATTCAAAAGACAAATTACAATGACAAAAAAAAACACATGTTTTTGATTACTTTAATACGCATTATATTCCATTGCATACCCGAGGGAAATAAAAACATTAATTTTATAAACTGCCATTTCTTTATTTTTCTACATTATATTCAGACCAAATTCATGTAAGTCAAATTATCATTTGCTTTAAGGGTCTGTATTTGCATTAGTCGATAAAATACGTTGTTTCTCTCTAATTTCCCTATACGTTACGTTTGTTTAACCACACTTTGAAACCATCTGTGATTCATTGAATATCGTTAAAGAGCCAAATTTATCCGCCCCATTCTGAAATACTACTACCCTACTGAGAATAAAATATATCAGTGAATTATGTCAGATATAAATCTAGAATTCAATTTACTATATTTGCTTTTATATATAATAAGTAAGTTCATTAAATTTATGTTATTTAATAATTGTTCATAAGATGTATATTTTGTAACTTAATATTTCGTTCTAAACTCTTTAAGCTGCACTGAATGTCAATATTATAGAATTATAATCAATTAAAACATTTCAGAAATTATCTTATAATCTATTAGTCTAGAAGCATTGAGATCTGTAAAGTAAAATATATTGTAAGGCATGCCTTGAAATTATTTTTTTAAATTCCATACTACTTATATTTTACTGTTCTTGTAAGCAGCATATTTTTAAATTAATTCCATGGATTTCTCTTATTTTAGTAAATATGATATTAGCTTATGAAACATGAATCTAATCCAATGAATTTGAAATTAATCTACAGGAGTTTGGCAAATTTGTTAGGATAATATGATGGTAAAATATCATTCCATTGAATTGAATTCTACTACTGGAAGCCATAAATTACAATTGAAATAATTTGAAAGTTAAATATCTTACAGTAATATATAACCAAATTAAGTATAACTTACATCACTGATTATTTCTTCTTCTTAAATCTATAAAATCCTGTTTTATCATTTAGTTTTAAGTATACAAACATGCACAATAATTGTAGACATAGTTTATGTATTTTTAGCTGAAATTAAATATCGTAATTTTTATTTACAAAGATAATTAATTTTAATTTTTTCTGGTTTACTAAAAAAACTACATTAATGGAACTCTTTCTATTGACACTTTAAATTTGTGTAATTGAGATAATTTCAAACATACAAATTTAAAATTTATTTTGAATGAACTAGTAAATTTGCCTATCTTTCACATTAAATTATACCATTTCTCGAAAATAGAAATACATGATTGACTTCCCATAACTAATTTTATGAGTTTCAATAACTGTTGAAATAGTTGTTAATAATAATTAAATGAATATAATACATAGAATGTTAAGTATGTGAAAATGTATAAGTAATATTTGTTGCTTAGTCTTTATTAATTATTAAGTATAAATCACTTCATTACAAAACTGAAATAAATTACGAAAAATCAATTAATAAAGGAATTTTTATAATATTTTTATGTATGTCAACACACTGTTTTTACAAAAAGTTACTTTATTAAGAAATAAATATATTTAACTATATCAATGTTTTAGTTTATAAAAAAAGTTACCATCGATTATACGCATTCTTGCTTAATATCTATTACCATATAAAAACTGGTAGAGTCGCAAATTTTTCCTTCTAATATGAAACAGAATCAGTTAATGTATTTTTTTGTATACGTTAACAAAAATTTATTTTAAAATACTCATTTCTAAAATGCTTTAAAATTACAGTGTGTATTAGAAGATAGATTGGTATAGGAACTGTAATTTATATAATTTATTAAGTATTTGTATAAATAATCCAAAACAGTGTTTTATTATAGACAAAATGGTAGAAAATAAACTTCCGTTCATTAAATTATTTGGAGTTATACTTAGTTTCTGATGTTATGAAACAATATTGATATTCTCAAAATTTTTTTAATTATTATTCATTGCATATTTTATTTAATATCATTGCTATATTAAAACTAATAATCTTCAGATTTAAGACATTCAATTACAAATATAGATTTTTTAAATATATTTTTAAATATTTTATTATGAATGCTTCAAAATAAAAGAATATTATTAACATTTTTAGTATTTGTGCAATTTAATTTAAAAAAAAATTAGATTCATCTTGCATTAAGATATTTATTAGCATTTTTCTTTAACCAAATTAATAATTTTTAAAGTAAAATAAAGCTAATAAATGTTCATAAAATATTTGAAGATTTATATTCGTCTGCAAAATAAATCCATCTTCATTGACATACGTTAATTAGATATCATTAAACTTTATTACTTGTGCAGCAAATTCATGATCTTGGAATGAAAAAAAATCATTATGGTGCAGGAAAAAATCATCAAATGCTGATAGTAAGTAGGCTGTGTAAATTCTTTGCTGAAAGAAACTGATAATAAGAAAAATACAGAGGAAAACCCTCAGAAACAAGTCATAAAATTACAGTCAACGAGTATTATATTTCCATCGTCCCTTATGGAACATGTGAATGGACATTATATTATTTGAGAAAGTCATCTTGCTTATTTACAATCAGAAATTTGATATAAAATCCGGGAGATTATATATTATATATTTAATCAAGGTATTGTTTTAGTGTATGAAGATTATTCGCGGTACCAAGTAAGAAAAAATAATATATATTTACAGCTTTTACTAATATTAAATATTTGTGTCTCGACAATATTCTTAGAGTTCCATAAGATTTTTTCACCCATCATTTATACACTATATTTTGCTTACTGGAAGAAAAACACTTTAAATAATTTATGAAATAATTTTCTAATAAGAATATTTACATTCATTGCCCAGTATACATAATTGTCTGAATTTTTATAAAAATATTTTTCTTTTAAATTCAGATGAAACAAGATGATGTATTATTGTTGCGGCAATTTCTTTACGCTTTCCTTAAAATAACATTAAAACATAATATAAAATTCCTACAACAATTCTCTCTCATTTCTCATTTAGAAGGACTTTTTATTTATTTGAAAGTAGGTAACAATTCGTTTATTATTTTTTGATTCATGTACAAAATGATGAAAAGAAATGAAAAATTAAAATTTTATTGAATATAGAAGTGTTAATAATAAGTAATTAATTTATTTTAACGGCGTATTACAATTGCTCTAGAATCTCCGAATGGAATTTTTTTCAGCATTTTTGTGAAACAATTTTATATAATATCAAAGCTCAATTTTTTTCTTTAATGGTAAGCTTAATATTAGAAAAAATGTATAGAATGAAAGCTTATATTTTTCTTATAATTTTCTTACTTAAGTATTTTTTCTTTCATTTATTTTAGTTTTATTTATAAGAAATTTGTGCAAAAAACTTCGAATTTATTTGTATAGCCTTTTTATGTATTAGGTTAAATACCTAAACTTTTTCTGTACATAATTATCGCTAATAGTATTTTTTTAAAAAAGTATTTCTAATATATGCTTATAAAATAGTTTTTATCTGCAATTTTACTAATTTCCTTGAAAGAACCTTTTTTCATATTTAAAGAAATTGCTTCATATAAGCAACAACAGAAAATCTTTAAATAATTAACGATAAAAATTAAACATTTTCCATTTTTAAAAAAATACAAGTAATATAGAATATTGTCTAATGTTTTATTAGTTATAAAAGGAAAAATACACAAATTTTCATGATTTCAAATTTCCTGTTTCATAAATATTTTTTAAATAATTTTCATGGGAGATGCGTGATCCAAATATTCAGGAAAATATTTTTAATAATTCAAAATTTGATAACACATAATACTTTTGCCTTGTTCATTCAATTTTTTGTTCACTTGATATAAACAACAGCAGAACTTCCTTAAATAATTAGAGATAAAAAATTAAAAGTATACTGACTAAAAGCTTAGAAGGAACTTAGAACTTTATCTAATGATTTATTAACTATAAAAGTGAAAAATACACAAACTTGCATTATTTTAAATTCTGTTTGATATATATTTTAATGTAATTTTCATTGAACGTGCGTGATCCAAATATTCAAAATGCTTTTGATAGCACATAATATTTTTACCTTGTCCATTTAATTTTTTATAAGAGTTTTATATAAGTTTTTACATTTAAATAAGTTTAAACAATTTTTTATAAGTTTACTTAATAGCAATTTTTGTTTAAGCTACTTACATTAATTTTAAACACATAATTTAAAAAGTTCATTTTAAAAGGTAAAAATGTAAATTTGAAATTTTAAATCGCAATAATGAAGATCACATCATTTTAATAATAGAGTTCAATTTTATAATTTATGAGCTTCTAAAAATACTGTTAGATAGAAATATGTTAGGCAATAATATATATGTATACAAAGTATGAAAATATATATAATTAGCTTATAAAGTATTTCAGGAAATTATTTTTAAGAGTTATTTATTGCTTATAAATCAAGTCACAGTTTATGATTCTTGATCCAAAATAGCTATGAAATAGTTTAAGTATTATTTTGGAATTACATTCTTGAATCATTGATCATCTATGATCTCAATAAAAGAATATAAATTTTTATATCTGACTGTCTAATAAACTTGAATATTAAACTAGAAGAAAGGCAATAATAATATATATATTGATTTTAAAAACACAATATCCTTCAACTCTTTTGAAAATAATCTGACATTCAGTTGTTGAATAAAATTAGTACATTGCTGCATATTTTATATTCGAATGCAATGAAATTGAAACTATACGAAGAGTTGAAATATAAAACAATAAAGCTTTTTCAAAAAATATTCAGATGAAAACTATGCAATAAAAATTTACTGTTAGGTTAACTACCCATAAAACCAAGACATAAAATCCACTATTTCAGACTCTCAATAGAAACAGATAAAATAAAAATAGATCATAAAATAGATAACAAAATACAAATTTTCCAATTCCTTTTTTAAGTAAGCGAAGCAATTAAGCACTTGAGTTCTTTAAATTGTAAATATGATCTGATTAATTCATACAGGCAAAAATTATTTCTAGAAATTTTTTTTTAATTTAAATTTTAAAAAAATCTTTCAAAAAATTAAAAAAATACTAAAACTAAAGAACTAAAAAAATTTATTATTCTTTTCTTTAGTTCAAGATATTTTCCTGTAAATTGATCTTCAATATGTATTCTTGATATTTCTTTTCTTTACATTTCTAAAACAGCTACATAGTTAAAACAATTGCATTAATATATTATGCATATTATATACTTAATGGAAAAATATAAGATGATTTTAATGTATATATATATATATATATATATATATATATATATATATATATATATATATATATATATATATATATATATATATATATATATATATATATATATATATATATATATATATATATATATATATATATATATATATATATATATATATATATAATATAAAGTAATAAATACAAAACTAAAAATATAATGTTGGAACTACAATGCATAATAGGAAATCTAGCCTGCGCAAAAGCAGCTAAAGAAAGATTTGCCTATACAAATAAGATAAAACATGAAGAGAAGTAAAATCAGAAATATAAAATTGGAAGGATATTAAAGTATAGGAAGCAAAAGACAAAAGCCATAGGCACCACGTCTTCATCAGGAGGGAGATGGTCAGCTATGCAAAAATGAACACTCTTTTCTGACATGCTCGAAGTACAAATGTCTAAAAATCTTCGACCAATTCTCCCGAAGAGTGTTCGTATTAAAAGAACATAGTTAAAAATTAGACTAAATATATATGTAGAAAAGATAAATATATATGCAGAATAATAAAAATAATCACTATAGATGAAAATACTCACAATAGGTGAAACAAAAGTACAGTAGAAAAATACATACAGTAGAAAATACAAATGCCAGTAAATCAGATTGAAATTATATATGAGAATAGTAGGAAGTTGCCAAAAGTAAACTTGAAATTTCGAATGAAGAAATATTGCCAGAAGTAATAAATTCAAAAATTAAAATGGTTTAAAAAGTTAGAGTGTATTAAAGGGGATTTAAGTTTTAGTTATGTATAAAATAAAGTGTATATATGTAGGTATTTTCAGGATTCTTGTAAGAACTTCAATGCTTGGGTGGCCCTTCTGTAGTTACAAAAACTACGCATTACTTCAATCTTACAAGCGATTCCCAACTTCCTACATATTTTAAAATAAAATTAATTGGAATATTGTTATTTTTTAGGTGAGCTATTAAGCGTTTTATTTGATTTTTAGTATATTCATAATTGTTACAGATTATATAAATGCGATTAAGCTCATTAATTATAATGTTTCTGTATATTTTTAAAGAAATATTGGAGTTCCATTAAATTAACTTATTAATATGAAAATTAAACTGATTAGTTTTGTCGAAAATGTCTATATATGTAGTGGAATTATCAATAGTGATAAATAAATCCAGAAATTCTGTTTTAGTTTCACATAAATTAGTTTTAATTAGAGAAAGTTCTTCAGGGTAAATAGTTATAGAAATATCTTCAAATTTTAAATTATTGAAAATAATGAAATCATTTATGTATCGAAAAGCAAAAGGATATTGATAAAAGAAGTTTTTTCAAAATAATGTAAAAATAAATTTGCTAGTGTGCTAGAAAAGTTGGATCCTTGTGGAATTCCACAATTTTGAATAAAAATATTTTCACCGTTAAATATAAAATTATTATAAATACACATTTTAACTAAATTATTCCAGTAAAAATTGTTATACATGAATAAACCTGGAATCATTTTTTGCTAAATTTCTTAATATTATATTAGACAATATTGTTAAATCAGAAGCCACTTGGATCATTAATAATAATAGACCTATTTTGGATTTTTTATCGAAAAATTATATTTATTGTATTAATTCTTTTGACTTTAAAGACCTTTTTACTAGTATTATCATACATAAATTAAACGATGTACTACACCTTAATTATCAGGACTATAGAAACTTATTAAATATTAATTTTGATTACTGGAATAATTTAGTTAAAATGTGTATTTATAATAATTTTATATTTAACGGTGAAAATATTTTTATTCATAATTGTGGAATTCCACAAGGATCCAACTTTTCTAGCACACTAGCAAATTTATTTTCACATTATTTTGAAAAAAACTTCTTTATCAATATCCTTTTGCTTTTCGATACATAGATGATTTCATTATTTTCAATAATTTAAAATTTGAAGATATTTCTAAAACTATTTACCCTGAAGAACTTTCTCTAATTAAAACTAATTTATGTGAAACTAAAACAGAATTTCTGGATTTATTTATCACTATTGATAATTCCACTACATATGTAGACATTTTCGACAAAACTAATCAGTTTATTTTCATGTTAATAAGTTAATTTCTTGGAACTCCAATATTTTATATACAATTATGAATATACTAAAAATCAAATTAAACGCCTAATAGCTCACCTAAAAATAACAATATTCCAATTAATTTTATTTTAAAATATGTAGGAAGTAGGGAATCGCTTGTAAGATCGAAGTAATACGTAGTTTTTATAACTACAGAAGGGCCACCCAAGCATTGAAGTTCTTACAAGAATCCTGAAAATACCTACATATATACACTTTATTTTATACATAACTAAAACTTAAATCCCCTTTAATACACTTTAACTTTCCAAACCACTTTAACGTTTTGAATTTAATTACTTCTGGCAATATTTCTTCAATCTAATTTCAAATTTACTTTTGGCAACTTCCTACTATTCTCATATATAATTTCAATCTGATTTACTGGCATTTGTATTTTCTACTGTATGTATTTTTCTACAGTACTTTTGTTTCACCTATTGTGAGTATTTTCATCTATAGTGATTATTTTTATTATTCTGCATATATATTTATCTTTTCTACATATATATTTAGTCTAATTTTTAACTATGTTCTTTTAATACGAACACTCTTCGGGGGAATTGCTCGAAGATTTTTAGACATTTATCCTTCGAGCATGTCAGAAAAGAGTGTTCATTTTTGCATAGCTGAGCATCTCCCTCCTGATGAAGACGTGGTCCCTATGCCTTCTTGTCTTTTGCTTCATATACTTTAGTATCTTTCCAATTTTATATTTCTGATTTTACTTCTCTTCATGTTTTATCTTACTTATATATATATATATATATATATATATATATATATATATATATATATATATATATATATATATATATATATATATATATATATATATATATATATATATATATATATATATATATATATATATATATATATATATATATATATATATATATATATATATATATATATATATATATATATATATATATATATATATATATATATATATATATATATATATATATATATATATATATATATATATATATATATATATATATATTAAAGGCATTGTAAATAAGAAAGCATTTCAAACAGAAAATGATTGATTTTTATATGTAATTCACGAACAATTTTATGATCACAGATAAATAATACAAAGACTTGTATTACGTTTAATGAAATTTAGCATTTCTGGCGTTTTATATAGAATAATTTTAGATTGGCATTTTATTCATAAACTTGTTTCGTAATAAACAAAGGTTGTAAGAAACAGGTTTAATCCTTGTATCAAACGAATTATATTAAAATATTTTAGCATTGGGAAATTTATTATATTAATTGATTAAATAGGATAGCACACAAATGGAATGAAAAAATACTTCTGTATTAAATTTATTTTCTTATTTCTAACACGGCAATAAATTTATTCGAAAAAATAAAATGAATAAAACATTTTTGAATCTATCTTTCTTTGAACATTTTCTTTATTTTTTTGTAAAGTCATCAACAACTAAAGAAATTTTCTCAACAAGAAATTAAATATTATTTCAACATACAATAAAATATATCATTATTTTATCTTTCATAAAATTTGTATCCTGATAAAAACATCAATAATTAATGCTTAATAACCTTATACTTCTCGTTGTTCACCGAGACAACATTGAGTTCTCCGTAATATTACATTAATAACTGACACAAGCATTTGCAGTTTTTGAAGTCATACTCTCACGCGATATAAACAATAAACATTGTGAAATTCTACTTCTTGCTGAAAAATTGTTTTTAGGGTTAAAAAGTACGAAGTTATCTGAAAATCTATTAACATCACAATAAAAACTGTGTTTGCTAATATAATTAAAAAAATTGCAATGAAACTAACTGCCTCAATTTTGCTGGCTAACTGTTTTAGGCGCAACAATGGCCAGAATCAGTTGGCCCTCAAATTATCATTCGATTCCTTTTGGCTAGTACTTACCCGTGGCCATAGTGATAAATCCATTAAACAATTGATAATAATGAAGTTCGATACAAGAAATGAACTATTTAAGATGTCCTTACAGTCCAGTTCAAATTAGTCAAGATGAGCTGAGGGGATGCCTAAATTCTTGCTGGTTCTGCTGGCATTACTGGCAGCAGAGGTTTGCTAGCGTTTATTGTAGAGAGGAAACCCCTTGTATGCTAACCTCAGAATATGGGAATTTTTTAAGTGCGTACTAGCAAGTAGGGACCGATATAATTAGAATTGAGTGTCATAAGAGAGAAGTCGGAAAAAATTTGGTATTTGGTCTTTACACTAACATGTAAAGAATTTCTATATTTAGTTGAATACTATATTCCAAAGCGAAGCGTATAATATTAATAATATTATGTACACCAATTTTACTGTTTTTTTATTGAAGATTATATTAAAACATATTACTTACAGTAAATAAAATGTTAGGAATCATTAATTAAATATAAAAAACAACAAAAAGTTATCTTTATTCATCTGAATACAAGCTTTGAAATCACGACAATTGTTTTGCTTAAGAATTTTTTCATATCTTCATCACAATAAAATAAGTTTCCAACATTTTATGTTAAATTACATTAGAAGATTATTGTTTTTACCATGTCTTGAAATTAAATTAAAAAGGAAACTATTAACATGTGTTTTGCCATGGATGATCCAATATATTCTTTTTAGATTTTAAAATCATGTTTGTTTGCAAGTTTGATTAAATATACAACTTTATTAATTTAAGAAGTGAGTCAACCACTTTTACTACTGCTTTCTAAAAGTAATTATATTTAAATTATTTAAATAACTGCATTAAAAATGGAGTTTTTTTAAGTATACTTATAGCACGTAAAGTAAAATTATTTATATTATTAATAAAACGGAAAAATATAAATGAAAATTGAAATAAAATAAAATAAAATTTTATGGGTAAAATATTGTTTTAGTATTTTATTAAATATTGTTTTAACTTTCGTTTCTCCAAATTATATTAAGAAAAAAATTATTATGAATTACATGGTGTATTATGCACTTCAATTATAAATTGTATGCATTGTAAATTATGAGTGAACAATTATTTTAAAGTAGTTAAGAAAACTATATAAAATATATAAAGCTGAGATTTAATCAGAAATTCTCTCTGTTAGATAGCAACAGTAAAATTTATGTTGAATTTAAATATTAATTGAAATTTCAATTGATTTCTCTAAAATATCTTGAATATACCACAATTTTAAACTGTTAAAGAAAAAAATAAAAATGAATTAATACAATAAAATTTTTCAACAACATCTCCCTAATGTAACTTGACGAATAAAATTTTAAATTTTAGGTTGGTTTTCTATGATATGCATTCCTAAGCGTTTTTAAGTATTATTGAATGAAGATCATAGCTATTTTTAAAAATATTAAATACTTTCCGATGTCTAAAGGATACAAATTCTTAATCGAATAAATTTTTTCTATACCAATGTCCATTTCTGTTAAAAGGTTAACGAACTAAATATACAACTTCATTAATTTTCATCTTTTCTGAAAGAAACGTACGAGATAAAAAAAAGAATTTTATCCTCTTTATTAATGGCAGAAATTAGAAAAGGGAAATAATAGAAAAGCATGTAGAGAATAAAGCAGATTAACAAAAAAGCAAATAAAAGATCAAATGATGTCAGTATCGGAAAAGTTTAAGCGGAAAATAATAATGGTTATTTCATTGAAAGCAAGAAAATGGAACACGTTTTTAGGAATCCTATTTTATTTCCAGATGAGTTCGGGTAAGAAGAAGTTCTTTATTTCTTATTAAAACCAATTTATATGGCAAAATAGATTAATTAATGAAAAATTTTATATGATTTGATATTACTTTGCAACTGTGCATGTACTTATATACATTGTAAAATAAATATTTACATAAAAACGTTTATTATAATTATTTAAAATTATTATTTTTTGTATTTATCTTTATTAGTATTTTTTTAAATTTATCTTTTGTCAAAGTCAGAACATTTACGTTGCAAGTGAAAATGTGTACATTTATTTTGTTTAACCTTACAATTTCATAAAGAAAATAAATTCAACTTTCAGTATTACATATTATCATGTTTAATATCACATTTTGATATAAATATTTAAATTGAAAGGAATATTCTACATATATTACTAATTTTATAATTTGTAATTGAAATCTATTGCATTAGACGATATTGCTATAATTTCAAGAGATTGATTAAAATTGAATTTAAAAACAAGTACTTCAAACAGAGAGAGAGAGAGACAGCAAGAACACATTTAAAATTAAAGTATTAATATGTGAATGATCATTCATAACTCGTTTAAAAATGTACTATGGTTAAGTTTTAAATTAGAAAATATAATTTAAATTCATTTTGATTTATTTTAAGATTTATGTTCAATAAGGCATTTAAAAGTACAAAGAAATTGCTTAATATATACATTATTGTAAATTGGGACTTTATAGTTTTCGTGATGGAACTCATTTTCTTTTACAATTCTTGTTCCTCCCATAAAAGACATTATAGAAACGATTTTCTTCAATGCATTTCACAAGTAATATGAATAAAATACCAAGTTAAGGCGTTTCCTCCTTCTTTAAATGAACACGGAAGCGTTAGACATTTTTTGTAGATGATACGGGATTGAAAACTTCCTAATTAATTCCCCAAGCGAGACAGAAATTTCAAAAAGTACTAAATAATTCAAGAAAAAAAGTAAAATAAAAAGTAAGGCTGATTTTACCTGACTTCCAATGGAAGAATTCTAAAGATTTGCTTTGTGTCTTAAATGAAACTGTGAGTGAAGAAGTTTGAACAGCTTGCCGAGTAAGATTTTGGAATTAAAATTAATTTTTCTTCTATGAAGACAATTTTCTTATAATTTAAATTATTTTTGTTTCTGGTCTCCTTCGCTTTAAATAAGAATTTTGTATAGAATAAAAGAAATATGTATTATTATGAATTCTTGTTTTTAAAGTATTGATTAAATGTATAATGTAGAAAATCATGACAAATTCTTTAATATGTATGACACAGTATATAAACTGAGATATTTATATTGATCTAGTGGTAAAAATATAATTTGGTACAAACTTTAAAATAAAATTTAAATAATAAAATTAAAAGTTGCAAACAAATTAAAGTTGATACAAGAATAGTCACTTCACATTTGCTTTTGGAAAATTATATTATTTACTATTTAAAATACTTTTCATTATTTTTTGCATTTATCTTTATCGTCCATAGTAATAATTAATTTTTACTAAGTCTATAGTAATACTAAAAATTTTTGCAGTATTTAATTTTTAAGTCACTACTAAGCGTCTTTATAATCAATGAATATTTCAATAAAAATCTTACATTATTTAAAAATGTTAATTGACAAGATTAGGAAACAACATTTATACTTACTTGCTTCTTTATTTAAAATTAATGATTTATAAACTGTTTAATTCTCATATTATTCGAAGGAGAAATATAATAATTTTAAAAGTTAATAAAATATTTATCTGCAGTGTTTGAACAAACAATAAAAATTTTTACTAATTTTGAAATAATTACTAAATTGATTAATTATTTAATTTTTGCTATAATTTAATTTTTATAATGATTTTTTCATTCAAAATTAGAAATTTTTGTACCATTTATTTATATTATTATACGGTTTATTCTTTCATAACATCATACATTATGCAAATTGTTTTTTCAAAATTTATGCAATTACAGCCAAATAAATTATAATTAAAATATTTTATTACAAAAAGGATTATGAGCATTAATCAAGTGATCTAGTTCAAGCTTAAGGCAATTTTGAAGTAATTAAAGCTGTATACAGTCAAAAAAAGGTTTGGTCATGATTGGAATTAAAAGCACTTTTGTGCTTGTGAATGAAGAATGAATTAAGAATGAAGAACATAATAATGAATAAAAAATTTGAATATTTTTTATTGCAAAACGGATGCATTTCTGTACAATACGTGTGTGCCTCTTTGTGATTTCACAAGCACTTTTTATACATTTTGAATATTAAATTATTTTCAAATTATAAATACAAAATAATTAATTTAGTTTAGAGATTACTTTTTCAATATTTGGTTATGTCTATAACTTCATTTTTTTCTGTTGACATACATTGATAAAGAGTTGCCCCCTAAAATGAAGTTTTCATCTTTTGAACATCAGAAGCACTATCTTTTATTGCTTTCTGGTAAATATTTGGAGTTTTACAACAGTTTCTTCCTCTAACTTGCCTTACTTTCGACCACCAAGTGCCACACCTTTTACTCTCTATTCTTTTATAACAATACCAAGTGCTGTTCCAAGTCTTTTCGCAAAATAATTAATACTCTCTTCTTTAAAGATTATGACATCACCATACATATTCTCCTCATTCAATTGAATAAATGTTTTAGAATAACCATCACATATAATTGTTGTCTACTATATATTATATGAAAGTGAACGTTTCCAAATGCATGATGCAGCAGCCATTTCTATCCTCCCAGAAATGATGAAGCTTTTTTGGTAGTTTTCTGTGTCTTTCTTTCCAAATTTCAGCACTGTCTTCCCCGTGATCTCGTTCGAATAGTACTTCGATATGATTTCAAAATCAACTGCTAAACATATGAGGGAAAGAATGACTATTCCAATACCATATAAATAAATACGACCTCGTTTCAGCCAAATTCCATCATAGGGCTCAGAAATATGCAACTGATACTTAGAATTTAAGTCTGAATTTGATAAAATGTGCTTTCTTAACATCATTGGGGCTTTCTTTAAACATTTCATCACGAAACACTTCATTTTTTAACTAAATTAGAAGAATATTTAGAAAATTTTTCCTTATTCATGCTTGCACAATCCAGTGTTCTAGAGAATGATTCCATTGTTGCATGGCCTTTTCCAATGCTCAAAAAAGCTAACACCATTTTTTTATTGACATCAAATTTTCATGAGTATGGTTCTCTTGGACTAGAAAAATTTGAGCCAAAATGTTTGTAGCAAGATCTGCATGACATTTCTAGTTTTATTGAGAAATCATAATTTTCCAGAGGGGATACATCTAAAGAGCAGACACCACAATTACTGCATTGCAAACTCCTTAAAAGACAGGAGAAGCAGTTTTTATTCGTAAGAACAAACTCATTTTCACTTGCAGAAAGAATATCATTACGTAAATGAAGAGATTCTGAAAAATGTACATCCATAAAAGAAATTTTTTTTTGTTTTCGCTGGTACAGCTTCCTCAGCAAATTTCGATTGCCTCACCAAATTCTGTTTCAATCGCAGCAAGTTTTCGCTTCGTTTGTCTGCCTCTAGGTTCCCTATATCTTGAACTAATTACATGCATTATGATTGAAATTGCAATGTTCAATTCAAGAAAATATTGTATGAGAAAGAAGTTCTGAAACAATTTGTTTTATAAGGGCTGAACAGCAATCTGAAATATATGTTACCAAATCAAAATAGAAAACCAACTTTAAAATCAAAATAATGATAGCTGCGACATGTAAACAAGATTAGTGCTGCCATATGAAATGATACAAATAATAAAAACTAAATAATATTGATGTGGCAAAAATGTAATACATTATAAAATAAGAATTCAGTAAGTAATGATTTGATGAATTAATATTTTGCATGTTATGAGAATATAGGAAATGGGCATGGCCGTTTCTTTGCAAAAAGAATACCTTAATTTTTTTAAGTTTTAACTGTGTAAATCAAACAAATATTAAATCAAACATATATTTAAAACTTATTACCTTCTAGAGATACATATAATTCATTGGAAATTAATTTTAATTCAAATACACTGTCCTCATGTTACGTGAAGCGTGAAAAAGGGGCGTGGTATATTGTTTACATTATTAAAATATTAATCACTTTGTCTAAAAGTGACTCAAATCAAAAACTCTTTTTGCGTAATATAGTGAATTATTTATATTTTTCTTATAAACTTTGCACATTTTTATAGTCCACTGTTCCCTTAAGAATGGAGGATTTTACAAAGTAAACGAATAGAAATCCACTCCACTTGATTGGCTTATCTGAAATGATACATATTATTTATATTATCTGAATACCTATTACTTCCATATTATATGAAGTGAATTTAAGATAATATTACATTTTTTATGTTTTGCAAATTAAAATTCATTTATTGAATAACGAAATATTTTTGGACATATTTTAGGTTATGCATGTTGTCACAATCAGTATTTTGATGGGTTTTTGTATAATTAGAGCCTAACAATTTTGTAAATTTCAACATTGATTCTATATTATATAAAAATAATAACTTTTAAAATGACTAGCCAGGAATAATACAAGGCCCAAAATGATATTCATTAAACTAAAATATTACACTAGAAGCAAAAAGTAATCTATCTTGAAATTGGGAACAGATTTCTGAAAATTCAGTACTCATAACAGCTACCATTGTAAAAATAATATGGTTTGTGACACCGGATATTGAATTAATAATTAATTAGATAGTTTTCACAGATACAGGTGTTCGTGAATTTTCAAAACAATTCTTAATTCATGGACTATAGTAACTGGCATATGCTCACAAGACAATAGCAAAAAAACTACTGATCAAAATTAATGCGATAAAAAATGAATATGCTACATGCGGTTGGGTATAATCCTGCTGAACCAGCAAAAAGTGGAACTCAAATAAATTTCAAAATTATGGCCTTAATATAACGTAACAAAAAATACTGTTATTAGCACTATCATTGTGAACAACAAGAGACTAAAAATACCTAAAATGAGACATCATATCATAACTACATGTGATGATCGAGAGGAATGGTCTACTTGGTTAAAGAACTTTGCAGTTTAGAAGAAAGTTTATGTTATTATGTTGGCAACTAAGTTTCCTACATTTTCTTAAATTGGAAATATCTGTGTTGACATTCAATACTTTTGGCAGAAATTTTACATTATTCGAAAGAGAATATATTGTTATTCTGAAATATATATTTCATTGTTACTAAGATATATTTTCTTGTCATTCACAAATCATTAACATGGAATGACAAGTTAATAAATAGGAGCATTTTCGATGCCTTCTTTTTACCTTTAATCAAAGTTCTGATGCCATAGAAGCTGCTCGCAATATTTGTGCTATGCATGGAGTGGATTCTATAGCTGAAAGAATCGATCATGATTGGTCTGTTATAAGCTTTAAAAGTAAATTTTGATTTCAAGGACATACCTCGTTCTGACCATCCAGTTGAGTTCGAAAAAGTTCCTGAACTTTAGAAAACATTGTAAATTATAAATAAGACTGCATTCTTGATTAACTACTTGTATATGTTTATTGAAAAATAACTTTTTAACAAACATTATTAAAAATGGCAGGAAATTAGTTATCAACCCAATCTATCAAAAATGTTCTCTAATCTATACATGTAACCTAAATCGTATCAATGAGCTTGTTAAGTGAAAAATTTTAAAATAGATCAGACAATCAAAAGATTAAAGTAAAATAAACTTTTGCTGATTAAATATAATACGACGAATATAGTTTCCAAACATGAGATAAAGCTAATTAAAGCAGGTGGTATAAATATAAAATTTTATAGAAAAAGGTGATGAAAGGCATACCTCTTACTGTAATACATTTCAACAGAAATGTAAATGAAAGGTATTTAAAAGTAAATGAAAAGTATTTAAAAGTATTTAATTTGTAAAATTTATTTTAGTGAACCAAAATGTCTATTTGACTAATGAATCAATTTTTCCACATATTTGAAACAGGTGTGTATTCATTGTCATAGTGTAATACGACATAACCAAACTCTGAGAAAATAGGTGTTTGTATTTTTATTGCACTTTAAATTGAAGAGTTTCCTCTTTTCCTTTCAAACTAAGCGGGAATAATATAAAGGAAATGATGTTATAAAAATTGGCACAAAAAAACAAGTGCAATAAAAGAATAAATTTTTCCTTTCGGAATGGATGAGTGATCTGGAGGAAATTGCAGGCAAAGTATATTGTTTTATGATATGTATTATTTGTAAATCTGACCAGTCGGGAATGAGGGGGAGAGATTTCTGACCTATCCCATAGAAGTATAGGAGGAACTATAGAACTTTGGAAAACCAATGGTGTAAAGAGGAGGAGCTAAGCCGAAAATTATGAAGAGTTAAAAACTGCATCCAAACACAGAGAAGGGACACAGAAGCCCCAGAGAAGCCTGACATAGAAAAGGAGTCCACAATTGAGGACTGGGTCCTCATTGAGCATAATAAGAAGCTAAAACGATGTTAGTTGTAAACGAAGTATAACTGCCGCATCCAGAAGGAACCCTGCCACGAATTTCCAGAATGGAACTGCAGATGTCCGTCAAATAGATGAACAGAAAAGAGACGATAAAGTCTGAGGAAAGATACCTGAGAAAAGAGGGAAAGCTCATGAGCAAGGAGGAAGCCAAGCGTGATCCTGAGCCGGTAATGCCATTGACCTGTAGGGATACCACACTTCTACTTCTAGGGTGAGTCTGATCTTTCGTTCCTCGTCAATCTAGTCACACTCAGTTATGATACATTAATGTGTAACTGTCATAAGACAAATAATAATGTTAGAATCTCAATTATTTAATCAAGAATGTTTTGATTGTAAATGTAAATTTCTCTTGTCATTAAGTTACTAAAATAAATTATTAAGTTTTATTGTATTTTTGTTTTGAATTTATCTCTGTCATTTAATTATTTAAAAAAAACGAATCTGGGTTTCCTCGGAGTTTTTCTAAAATTACCGAGTTTACCACAACATTCATTACCTTGTAAAATTCACGATATTAAATTTTATATGATCCATATTTTTTTGACAATTTCACTCATTATAAAATGTCACAGTCTATAACTATTAGGACAAATTACTTTCAACTATAATTAATTAACTTTGAATAGTATTTTCTGTACCAGTTAATCATTATGAGTCCAAGAAAAAAAATAGATTTTTTATTACTTAACTAATACTGCAAGTATTTACAGCCCAAAGGTTTAAATTTTGTAATCTGCTTGCGACCCAAAAATTTGCAATGACGTACTGTATCTTTTCTGAAGAATCACTGCCACACTTTCAGATTGTAAAAAAACACCAATTTGTGTGCCTATAAAAGTATTTTTAAGTTTAAAGTATTATTTATTTCAATATTATATTTTAGACATGTTATCAGATTTTGTTCCCACCTGAAAAATAAAACACATTTAAATAAAAAAAGTGGTCAAAATGGACATACTATTTTTAATTTCTTTTATTTACATATAATTTTTTTCAAACTTTGTCATAGATTATTTTTTCATCAACCTTTATTTAATCTAGGCGTGTCAAATGTTAATAAATAATAAATCAAGCAATAAATCAAATGTTGCAAATGTATATTGTGAAGACAACTTGTACGCTCTACTCAATCAGCGTTTGCTTTAATATATTAAGATAAATATGTCTGATAAATTAGAGTAGATTTTAGAAAAAAACTTAATATAAAATTCAAACTGTGTGTGAATATTCTATCATTAACAAGAAATCAATTTATGATTGTCTTATAATAATCACTGACGTGTTAGTTTACGTGTTAGTTTTGTGAAAAATGCCACTTATTTGCTCAAGTAAATAATGAAATTAATAAAATGTTATATGTTTTAATTAAATAAATCATGAATATGTAAAATAAAAACTTAATAGTTTTTATCTAGAATCATATGTTTTTCTATACCATATTTTGCAACGTCACTTGGTCAATTGTTAAAAAAAACAAAGATCTTATTTACATTAATGTGAATTGACTGACTATATAAATTATGTATACTGAGGCTTAAATTAAACAGGAAAAATACATCATTTGTAGTCATTGCTTTTCACTGTTTTGTTGATTCATATTAACCAAAATTGCGCTTATTTATATAAGGTTCAGCTGAACAATATGAAAAGTAAAAATTTATATGATGTCCATTTAACTGCACTTTTATGAATTTATAAAATAACATTGTTTAAAAGTAATAATTCAATAACTGAGATTGATAACTGATGTCAAATAAAGCACAATTAAATCACGGAAAAAAACAGAATAAAATTTTACAAAAAAGATATACGTAATATCAAAAACAAAGAGAAGCTGAAAAATATTTTCTTAAATTTTGTTTGTGCATTCGTAAGACATTAAATTATGATCTTTAGCTTTTGTCTTATAAAAATCTACTTAAAAATGTTACAACAACGACTTTTATTGTATTTCATGTCTAAGTGAATTATTTTAAGACTAAATATGTAAAAACGCGAAGAATAAAGGATTGTGTTAAGACGACAGGCACTGTAATTTCCATTGCAATTAAAGTTGCAAAACTTATCCCATTAACGTATATTATTAATGTGTATCTCGCAATGTATTCTATTAACATCACATTAATATATAAAAACAGACAATATTGCTAATCTAGATTATTTCAGTACCATGAAGTGGGGTCCCATTATTATAAACTTTGATAAATAATTAAAAATTTTTAACTTAAAAATTTATTAGTGTTTTTTCCAAATCTTAATATAATAGAAGCAACAAATTTGATTATTAAAATCATTACCTACTGAAAAAAATCACTGTATGTAGTTCTACTTTTTAATAAATCCAATTTTAACTTTCGAAGTAAAAGCAATTGAATAAATTTTGTTTCGGAACAAAATGCGTTTTGTTGAATTGTAGTAAAACTATTACCATATTCATATAGGATATATCAGCTTACAGATTAAATTTGTTGCTGATATAGCCTAAAATTACGATTTATGAGACTACACATTAAAATATTAAACTGAACGCAATTATTTGAACCAAAAGTTAATGAGATATGATTATTATGCCTCATTCCTTACCTTAGATTTCAATTATTGATTATTTTCGTTCAATGCATACTCACGCGAGTTCTCTTTTAGCTCGCCTTAAAAAATTGCATGAAAATGTAACATTATTACTAAGAATTTCTCATTTTTGCTTTTTGAACAAATTCCGATTAAACTTTTTTAAAACATTTTCACATGCATATGTGGTTGCAAAGTTAAAGTTTACTTCTTTTTCAGGGCTTTGAAGGCACTTATTTAGGAGCTGAAAACATTTGGTCTGCATATTTTCATTCATGATTTTATTTACGAACATACATAACCGTATCGCAACAATATGTTCAAGATTCTTAACCGTTTAAAAGGACAAAATGTTTTAATATTAAGGTTTATTTATTTTGAAAAAATTTGTTTTCTTATTAAGATTCACATAGTTTGCTATCTTAAAGTATATTTTGTAATCTCCTAGTTAGTTTAATAAAATAATGTTTTAATCGGTTTGATGAGTAGAATATTTCATAATTATATTAAATTCATTTTAATTAATTTTCTTACCATCACTAGGAATTTAAGGAAAAATTTGATAATATTTTAATTTAGATGTGTTTTTTATTGTATTTATTTAATTATCTACTTTGTAATAATGAATAAACGTCTGTAACGATATTATTAATTTTTCTTATATAATGCATTATCCAAGAAACATAAGTTTATTTCGTAGTGACACTTAGAAATTTAAATATATTTCATTTTAAGTTGCCATCTCTGTTCTTTATTTTATTAAATCAAAAGAATTAATAGCAAACCTTTATTCATTTCTCAAGGGAAAAACATTTCCTATATTTATGAAAGTATATTTATGAAGATTTCTCAAAATATAAAATTCAGATGTAAGCAAATTGAAAAAGAGTAAAAATATAGGATGCTGAAAATCGAGTAGAAGTGTCATTAAACCCGGATTTCCAGCATGATTTTAATTTAATTGTATACATTTGTATTGAATAGTTATTAAAATGTGAATAGTATTTGAGAGAAAATATTATGTTAATTTAATTTAGCTTTTACTTTCTCTACTTGATTTTAAATTCAGTACATTTCACTTGTATTTAATTCAAAGACAATTTGATAGAATTATTAAAATACACAAGTTCCATGTTAGAATTTTAGTCAGAATTTTGCTTAGACAGCGGAATACGTTTTCTGCACTTATATAATCAGTTTTATTAAGCTCGGTTTCTTCTAAAAATTATGTCTTCGAAAATAAAGAATTTGTAAATAAATGGTAGAATTTTACTTTCATGAGTATAAAATTAGTTTGCTTACGATATTTAAAATAAGTAATCTTTCTGAAAAGTTAAAATTAATTAAATTTTATATGAATTTATGTTTTAATTGTGGTGATGTTAAAAGAAAAAAAAATTAAGCGCTTGTGGGAAAGATAAGAAATTTGAGAAGATGTATATTTTATCAGCTTCTGAAAATAAACAAATTTTTAATGCTTGTTGTATTGTGTTGCGGCTTAACCCCCAAATGTCTGACGAAGTCAAACAAGGTCCATCATACTGCAGACACCAAGGAAATCAAGAACCAGAAGGCGGGATGAGTATATATTCTCTCTGGAAAGTCCTAAACAGTCCTTGATGTGACTAGGAGAATCCTTCTTAATTTTACATTTAGAACAGACCTCAAAAATTTCTTCCCTTTGAAATACATGAGACCTCTGTGTGGCCACTTGCTTGTCTGAAAATTGCGGTTCTAGATGGTCTGTCACAATCAAGGGTGAATAAAGAACCAGGTTCTTTGTCCGCGTACCAGTGATGGCAGGGAGAAATATTCCACCCGTTCGAAATTTCAAAATTAATAATGGACTGATGTTTTAAAAAGGTAAGTGTTGAAGAGGAAGGATTATCGTGGTAACATCCCTCCTTGGACTGACTATCTGCCTGCTTATTGCCGTATAAGAGAAGGAATCCATTGAAAATAAACTTAATAGGACTCCAAAATGAACTTGAGCTTGATAAGTATTGAACTGTTAGTTTGGTCTCCAATTTCAATCCAGTTGTAGAAGTACTAAAGAAAGCTTCTACTATCCAAAAGTATCCATAGGTCCCCAAAATCACCTTCATTAAGAATGGCTGTAAAAAATAGAACTTATGCACGCGAGAAATAATTCTTCAGATAAATAGATTATTTTGTATATTTCAATTATATTCAATTGTTGTTCTTGAGAAAGTGTGTGTATGTGTGTGTGTGTTTGTGTGTGTGTGTGTGTGTGTGTTTATGTGTGTGTGGGTGAATTCTGTTCAAACATTTTAAGGAGGTAGAATGAAAAAGGACACATAAATAATAACCTGTAAATGTATTTTGAAGATATTATTTTTTTAAAAAACTCCATTTATTACTAATAATCATACTTACAACTGGTATGATTTACGAAGAAAAATTCCAATTTTCATCAGTAAACAGTTCACAATATTTGTAACAGTAATTTAAGTGGCGATGGTACGGAAAGCGTTTGCATATTGGAAATGTGAACAGTTGCGAGTCCTAGAGATAATGAAGACTAATTATTACAACAATCTACTACGCAAAAGATTCTTAATCTGTGGGGCGTGCCCCCTTAGGGGGGCGTTAACACACTAATGGGTGGGCTCGAGCATATCCAAGAGAAAATGTTATTTAAAAAAATTGATTAAGTTACTGAAAGGAAAGAACAAACAAAACAAAAAACATTTCGACATATTTAATAATTAACTTATTAAATTAAAACAACTTACTAAAGTAAAAACAAATTTAATAATTATTAGTGACTTCCTTGGGCGTGCCCTTCAGAGCAAAATTTCTCGAAGGAGGGTTTAATATTAGAAATAGACACACTGTCAATTCTTTTTCTATATTTAGCTGAGATCATTTTTTTGTCTTCAAAAAGCCACCGCAGAAAATCCAGTTTCACAAAGATAAGATGTTGAAAATGGTAGAGTAGAATGCAAAATGCCCTTGTCTTTTGTGCAGAAAATTCATAATTCACTCCTGCCCAAAATTCAAAGAATGATTTATTACTCAATTGTCTTTTGGTCTCGCTGCTTGCCGTGAAGTCTATGAAGGTTTCCTCCTCTTCAATTGAGAGTCCTTTTAGTCTATTTTGAAATATAGTCATCACCCACTTCTAACTTGATATCAGTTTGTCGTCAGCAAGAAAGTACTTTTTAAAATTCTTTGCTAGCATTGTTAAATGATTTTCAATGGTTACAAAAATAACTTTTACATTTAGTTCTTCAGCCTTGTAAGATTTAATACAATCATTCAAATTTGCAAACATTATTAAGTTTTCTTGCTTTAAATTTCTGCTCCACAATTTCAATTTCCTACAAAAAGCTTTAACTTTATCACTCGTATCCAATGTGTGTTTATTTGCTCCTTGCAGTTGAAGATTCAAGTTGTTTAATATCACGAATATGCCCACCATGTAGCTCAAATTCATCACAAATAAACTATCATGCAAATTCTCAGCTTCCGTTCTGCTTTCCTCTTCTAGGAAAACGGGGATTTCTTCTCTTAATTCATAAACACGTTGCAAAAATTTCCCTCGTGAAAACCATCTTGCCTCGCAATAAAATAGTTACGCTGAATGAACTGCACCCATGTCTTTACAAAGTGCGGAAAAATTTTTTGATTACAGGGGTCTTATTTTTATATAATTTACTATGGTTACAACCGTAGTTACCAGAATATTCAAACCAGGACTCATTTCTTTGGAAACCAAAGCTTCTTTGTGGATCATACAATGTGTCCAGACGCACTGTGGCAATTTTTGTTTCACAAGTGCTTGAATAATTTGGAATCTTTTGGACATAAAACGAGCACCATCAGCGCATATTCCGACTCAATTTTTCCATTCTATGTTTGCCTCGTTCATAAAATCATTTAAGATAGCAAATAATGCGAGTGCTGTTACTTTGAAGTCTATTGGTTTGCAGAAAAGTAATTCTTCTACTACTGATAAATCTTCACAATATCTAACATAGGCACTGAAATGAGCATCTTTATTACTAACTTTTGCCTCACTGAGTTGTATTGAAAACAATTTGTTACGCAACTTCGACAAAAGCTGACACTCTCCATCTTCATCTATATCAGCAATTCGACGGGATACAGTATATTCTGAAAGAGGTATAGAGACTGCAATTGTTTTGCAAAATTATCTCCAAACATAATTTCTACAATCTCAATTGCGGCGGACAAAATAAGCTCATCACCAATGATGTGAGGCTTTTTACATCTGGCTATTTTATATGAAACTTTGTAAGATGCAATTAAAGCTTTTTCATTCACAGACAAAGTTTTTTTAAACAATGATTTTTGCTTTTCATGTGATTTTAATTTTAATTCGAAGAATTCTCTGGAATTGTTTACGTACTCACTATGAAGCGGTTCCAAATGTCGTTTATGTTTATTAGGTTTCATGCTGTCTGCCTCCAACATTTTTGAGCAAATGATACACAGGGGCTTTTCTTCATTTACTTCAGTACTAGTGAACCCAAAATTTAAGTATTCTTGAGAATATTTTCTTGATTTTATTTTGGGAACCACCCTCGTCTGTATACTTGTCGATGCTTGTCTATCGTCTAATGCTCGCTTACGCCCGCTTAAATATTTATCTATGATTCTGCATAAATCTGCTGCCGTGAATATTTAATACGATTAATTGCAATTACACGAAAATATATACAACATACACATTCAGAACGGATTCAATAGCGATAGAAGGATCGACTCGAATTAGATTGTCTGGAATTGAAATAGGTGTCATAGAACTTCCTCCTTCTCCCTATGAGAAAACATTTGTTCACATCTGCGCACGCTCCTAACTTAACTTTTAAGCTGACCAGACAAATTCCAGACAAATCGAAACTTCTGGTGAAACCGTGAAACGCCCGACATGGCTGGATGCAAGAGCAATAAAAAGGCATAGGATTCTAGTCTTTTTCAATGCTGAGGTTCGGTGTTGCAAAATGTCAATAAATTTCCTTATTTTTGGTAATTTGTAAAGTTTAAAATTAAGGTTTTAGTGCAGGCTTAGCACCAAAATACTCATAATGCATTATTATTGTATTCATTTTACTGTATGAGGTGGGGAGTGGTTGCGCGATGAAAACTATGATTGAAATTTGTGCTGTGAATACTGAAAGGTTGAGAAACACTGAGATCAGAAATATGGTGTGTTTGAATAGCTCTGAAAACATTAATTATTCTTTTATATAAATGCATCATACCTTGAAGGACGTATTTTCATCTGCATGTCTGTATAAGGCATGATTTATAGATAGTTCATCAAATACACAAAATAAGAAGAAAACATTGAAGTAATGATAAAGTGAAGAACTAAATAATGGCTTTGATAATTCAGTTATATAAAGTAATTGAACACATTTTCTGATATAAAAGAAGGTAAAGTTATTTTATGATCTACCCCGTGAATAATAAAAGGTTGAGAAACACTGTACTACACCATATTCTATTTTTCAGTATACTTTTAGTATCTTCATATTTTAGAAAGATAATCATAGCAATTGCTTAAATCAATCAAAAGTTTGGTTTCAGAATGTAAGAAACAAAATTTTAACATGACAATACTTTTTGAAGAATTGAAATCCCTTGAAAAGCTTGATGCTTCATTTTATTGTGGTTTATATGTAATTATTTAAAAATATGGTTCCCTTTAAAATTTTGAAACAACTATTATGAAATATAAAATTTTAATAACATTCTCATTGGAAAATCAAGTTTGTAGAGAGAAAAAAATAACGCAATATAATAACTCAATAAATAAAAATAAATTCAATATCTTTTCAGTTTTTCAAGCAAATTTTTTTAAGTAGTCTTATAATTTTAACACATTGTATATAACTATAAATAAAACTTAAATCGAAAAAATATTAAATTTCAATGTAACTTAAATTGAAATTTTGAATAGCGAAGTATGTACACCTCTAAATTTCAATTGAATATAAACCTTTCTTTAAGAATTTTACTACATTTTTGGTGAAAAGATTACCTAATGCTACGTTTCACTTAAATGCTTTAATGCATGTTATGCCAGTATAGCTTAGATCTTCTTTATTATGGAAGGTAATTAGATATTTTATTATATTACGCTTGGTTGAGAAGTTGTATGTACAGGGTGGCGCACGGCAGACGGATGTATATCCCCTAGACGGAATATATAGCCTTTTCCTGAGTGTTATTGCCTTTTCCTGAAATTTTCATGGACTCTTTCCAGCATTTCTACAGGAATCTGTTGGATGCTGGCCTGAATGCTGCCTTTAAGGGCTTCCAGGGTCATAGGACGGTCGTTGTTGATAAGAGATTTTAGGTAGCCCCCCCAAAAAAAATCACAGGGGGCTAAATCTGGGGACCGCGCTGGCCAGTGCAAATTGCTTCGCTTGGAGATGAGGCGCCCAAGGAATCGGTAATGCAAAACATCCATACAAACTCTTGCCGTATGGGCCGTGGCCCCATCCTGCTGAAACCAGATGTCATCCAGGTTATTTGATCCAGTTCAGGCAAGAAATATATATATATATATATATATATATATATATATATATATATATATATATATATATATATATATATATATATATATATATATATATATATATATATATATATATATATATATATATATATATATATATATACAAGAAACTCATAAATGCTTTTATTCCAAATAAAATTCTCTTGACAGTAAAAACTATTTATTGAAATTGTGTCTAATATGATTTTTTAAATTATTAATACATAAATTCTGTAAAATAAAAATAACACCTAAACTTTAAAACTTTTTCAGAACATGCACACGTACTAGTAAAATTACTAAATGCATTATGATTTAGGAATTATATTAATTGAGGCAGATATATTGCTCCTTTATCATATTTTCAATTTTTTATATCTTTGGTAAGATCATAATGACTATGAATATTTTTAATAATTGGTATGACATTTACATACTATTTCATAGAATTTGCTAATTAAAAAATGTCAACCATCTAAGGTTTCTTTGGTTTAGGTAATAATTTTAAATTTTAGATACATAGTTTTTTTTATAAATTTTAGATTTAAATTTTAGAGCAGGAAAATAGTGCATCTAATGTAAATGTACAATATTCTAAATAAAACATCCTGCATTATTTTTGGATTTATAGTAATATTATTAGACGAACTAATACACAGTTTCACAGTTTTATGTTTAAAAAAAGTACAACTATATACATCTTTTATAATATAAATGTGTTACATATCTCTCAGAAACACAGAAGGTCAAAAGTTATAAAACAAGTGTCTTGAATGAAAAACAAGATTTTATCAAATAAGTGCTTAAGATTCATTCCTACAAACAAAGTCTGTTTTTAATTTAGTTTTTAAAGGCCTACATTTCTTTTTATTTATCCAAAACAATTCGTCACATTCAAATTCCGGAATTTAATTAATTATAAAATGCTGAATTAATTTAATCAAAGACTCAGTAGTGTTAATACTTTTGATAACACAAATATTAATTTATATTTGTTATTGTAGAATGACAATGCTAGAAAATGTTCATCTAGAATTTTAAGAAACACAATTATAATAAAATAAAATACATTTTTAGTTGCATTTAACTGAATTGCAACATAACTCAGTTTAAGGCTTATCATTACAATCAAGCTTATTATTTTAAGCTAGCATATTTGAATTTTTTAGCAAAACATTACATATGTATTTAAAACTATCTAATTTTCAATAATACGTTTATTAATGCTAAAGTTTGACAGAGGATAAAAATTTGTTATAAATTTAAATATGTATGAAATATATTTTAACATCGATATTTTCTATTGCATAAATTTCCTTTAGAAATGTCTTGAAATATACTTATATTTTTTTAGAAATTAATTTATTTTACTGTAATATTTGTTGTAATAAATAAAAATGCAGCATGTAATTTATTGAATTATATTAAAAAAACTATTAAAATATGTAGAAAAGCATTTTTTTCTCAAAGTAAAGTAATTACTTTTATAAAACGCTACTGACCTTTGTTTACAAGAAAACAGAATGAAATATATGGAATTTCATATATTTTGAAGAGAGAAATTAAAATTTCAATCTTTTTTGCATAATACCTTTATAATATTATTCCTTGCTCCTGACACAATTTCGTGATATAAATCATTTTTCTTTCCATTCGTGTTACTCTAACAATAAAACATGGAGAAAATGCTTTTCTCAACGCTGATTTTACAAGGATTATGAATAAAACAATATGTTAAGGCGTATTCTCAATCTAGAAATAAGCTCGGAAACATTAAAATGTTTTCAAGATGATAGGAATCTTAAAAGTTGCATAATTAATTCTCCAAATGTGAATGAAATTCCATGCAATTGTATAATTTAAAATTAAACAAGAAAAGACTACACATAAAATTTGCTCACCTATGCAAACATTCATCATAATATCATCTCAAACAAGTAATATAATAAAGAGCATAAAATAACTGTGAATAAATTCTAGGAAGTAAAACTGAATAAAAATTGCTTTTTACGAAGGTAACAGTTTTTGCTTAGTATTATAATGAATTTATTTTGACTATGCTTAATATATTTTTTAAATAGAAGACATCTAAAACTTATTTTTAAAACAAATAAGTTTGACTTCCTTTGATTACTAGAGCATTAAATTTAAATAAATACGAGTATATAAACTCATGAAGTAAAATTATAGCTACTTAGAATTGTTATCGTTCCCCATTTGTTCGTTTATTTAATTAAAGTATAATTTAAAATACGAAAGAGTAATGAATTAAATAAATGACGTCTATATTATATTTATAGTGACGTAATAATTCCAAATAGAAATTATTTTAAAATCTAGATAATTAATGCCGTACTAAAATTGATATATATATAAATATAAATATATATATATATATATGTATATATATATATATATATATATATATATATATATATATATATATATATATATATATATATATATATATATATATATATATATATATATATATATATATATATATATATATATATATATATATATATATATATATATATAAATTTATTTATTTATTTAAAAATTATATAACTATTACAATAAATTACATTAAAATTTAAAATATTTATTTACATTCATTTCACATTTTTTGATTAATTTTTACTATACAATTCTATTTTCGCTTCTTTATAACTTACAGATATTCAAATAGACTTTTCCACAGGTCATAAAAATGCATGCAATAAATAAGTTTCATCATTTTACCTTCATTATAAAAGAATCTATTTTTTATTTCTATACTTAGTGTACGCAGTGTATAGGTTACATAAATAACAAAATTTCAAATAGTTAAAAAATTTATATTATCTTACTATTATGTAAAAAATTTTGAGATTTTAATTCACTTATTATGTATTAGAATTAAAAGTAAATTTGTACAGAAATATTTATTACTGTTTTATTCGCTGATAATATTAAATTGAGCTTAACTTCTATATGTTGTACCCTTAAATGTGTATAGTAATTTAATCCTTAAATAAAATCTCGAAAAACTAGATTATATAATGTCTTTTATTTACACACATGGATTACTAATGGCTCATCTAATAAAATTTATATAGTAGGCAGTTAAATATAAGCTTAAAGCAATTGGAATACATTTATTTATATTAGGTTGCATAATTTTAAATTAATTTATTATTTTTAATAGAAGAACATACGAAGTGTAATTGTCAATATACTCAATGAAATAATAGATATTAACAAATGTTTGTGAATACGCTTTCTGGAATTTATCATATATATTTTTAAATAATTTAAATAAAAATAGGAAATCAAACTGCAGGTTATTAAATATTAATGGCTTGAAATTAATTTTTTTAATTAGACAGTCAAGAGGTTCATATTGTACTCTAAATTAAAAATAAAAATATATAACTCTAAAATTAAACAATTTGTAAGAATTTTTAACGATTGTAATTTTGGTCATGAATAAAATAATCAAAAAATCAAAAGATTATTTTAATACATGTTTATTAATATCATAAAATGTCAGCATACGAACAAAGAGTGATATTAATATCATACATATCTTAATATATGCATGCTTAAATTATTTATAAAAACAGTAACATTTTTTAATATTATTAAAAGACAACAATGAAACAAATATTTTAATTCGGATATAAGTTTATAACAGAAACGTAAGTTACACAATGAAAACATCCAATTTTATTGTAATAATTAAAAATTACGATACCATTACTAAAAATTGATTTTGGAAGAAAAATAATGATATAAAACATTATTTTTTCTTTTAATGTTAAATAATATTGTTGAGCTTTAAGCTTAGTATAGTATTTGTTACTCTTATTGAATATTTACCATTTGCACATATGGATTATATCTTATTGGATTTAGTGAAAATTATATATTTCATTTGAAGTTTGTTAAATATTTATTATGTGAAAGACAAGAAAAAAAAACGAATGAATTTAATCTCGTCATAACTAAATTTTAAACATCTGTAAAGATATTTTAGGTATCAAATATATTGGATATAAAGTTTAACTATAAAATACCACAATACGTGTGTGAATGGCCATCATTAGTTGCATAAAAATAAGTACCATATCAAAAATGCTTTAAAATTTGATAAACACAAACGCGTGTTAATAAATAATGATATAAACTGAAATCTTTATCATTCTAAAATAATTACTTGCGCACTATGTATAATATTTTATTCTAATTTAATTTATATAAATATTTATTTTAATGGAGCTCGTGCGCGCGCGTATATTGAATTGCTTTAATGGATAATATAACAAATTTGAATAGTATATAAATCAATACCATAGAATCAATAATACTTCAACACAGTTTTATAGCAAAGAAATTAAATATAAAATCGATATGTGTGTGAGTTTTTTTTCATATCAGAACCTTTTATTATTGAGGAACATCACGAATGCAACAATACTGAAAAGATAATGTGTTATAAAAACAGGTTCTTTTTCTTTCTCATACTCAAAACATGAGCATTAATGGAAGAAAAAAATCAACAATATATGAAAAAAAGGAAATCTTCAGAATATGCTGAAATAATTTTCCTCTCTCACACAACGTTTTGCACTCCACACGCGATTTTCTGATTATGTGCCATAAAGAAAAATGAATCCACAAGATGAAAATATATTATGTTTTTTCAACCAGATTATACTCTTTCACTAAAATAGATTCACGAGTAAAGTGTTAGGTTTGAAAAATATCGCATAAATAATGTGCATCGCCGTTTTCTTTCCTTGAGAAATGAAGTGAAAATTACTCCACTGCGGTTCATAAATCATTTCAATATTTCAGATTCATTTACTAGAAGATTATTTTCTTTTACTTCAAGAAAATTGGAGAAAAAGTATGCAGAAGATAGAAAGATGCAAGTTTATAACTCTTGGCTTTCATAAGTGTTATTGTTTTACCTTTGCATTTAAGAGTTATGCTTACAAAAATATGGCAATTTGTTTTATTTACCGTTTATTTTACTTCACTTTCAGATTTTATAAAACTCTATCTTGTAAGTTTAAAAAATAACTTAAAAAGATTCACTGAAGTAATATAACAGTCAGAAATTTGCATATTTTACTTTGCTATATTTCAATAAATAAAAATATATATTATAAAATTTTTATATGTATTAATATATAAAAATATATTTCTATAAGTGATTTTATATAAACTAATTCTATTATGTTTTATATTCTATAATTATATTTCTATAATTTCGTTTTAGATCAAAATTAATTATCTCTATGTGGTAAAGCTGCATAATTAAATTACTTATTCTTTATAATTATTAAAACTAATGATTATAAATAAAGGTTTAATTAAGAATATCTAATTATTTATTCAGTTGAAATGTTATATACGAATATACAGATTTATTAATCAATAATAAATACAAATACTTTAAATTTTACAATATAAATGGGAAAGGTTTGATGTGCAATATAACTTTCATTTAAAGTTTTTCCCAGAGCAACATTTTTTTCAGCAAACTTTTTAAGATGATAAATTTTTCCTCCTACCTTCCATGATGAGAAAGTTCGATCTATCAATATCTCGCGCATAATATTTTGATTAAATTCAAAATATGATATTATTTTTCTTTGTGTTTTATAATTTTTGCTGAGCAAACACACAAAAAATAATGAAAAATATCTTTCATTAACTTAACATAATGTTACCATAAATAATTGACGCATTTAATTCATTAGTGAACAAGCCATATATAGATCTTAAAACGTGTTTATATTTGGATAAATTACAAAATTAAATTTATTTTTTAAACGTTAATGAATTTTTTAAATGTATCGAAACCGTAAGAAAAATCTATATGCGCGTTTTTTGAATTTGGACTGTAAAGAAAGTATAAATATTTATGTTTTAAAATAAACATTTTTATATAACATTTCTTCAATATTAACATATATGATATGAATGCACTAAATTTTGAAAGCCATTAAAATTTATATTTAAAATGATAACGGTTTCCAAATGTAAAACTATACCGCTTATAATAGAAAATTTACTTTTATATGGTATAAAATGTATCTATAT
This sequence comes from Latrodectus hesperus, assembly GCA_037975125.1. Lineage (NCBI taxonomy): Eukaryota > Metazoa > Arthropoda > Arachnida > Araneae > Theridiidae > Latrodectus > Latrodectus hesperus. Next base: position 41,157,225 of record CM075861.1, on the reverse strand, counting down.
TATAAACATTTAACATGACTTAATAGTAATCAATACGTAAATATAGCACTTTTATTAATTCAAAATGTTTGGTATAGCTACAATCTGAATACTTGAAAAATGATCATATTAAAAAAATTAATAAAAACGACAAGATACCAATTTAAAATAATTGCGATATTGAAAATATGTTTCGTTAACTTTCTATACATATTTTAAAAAGAAAAAAGAGATTATCAATCAATATAATTAGCAATTTTAATAAGAATAAACTTATATTTTGTGACATTAATTTTCTTTATAAATAACTAGTACCTCATATTTTATTTTATTATGTAATAAATAATTGTTCACACATAAATTGATATATTTTGTAATTAAAAGTTATATGTAAGTCAGCCTTGTTGTTGTAAAAAGTAAGAAACTTTAACTTCATTGTATCAAAGAAAAGCACTTTAATTTAATAATGTTTAATTCTTTCAATTATTATTGTTTAAATCAATAAGTCAATTTTTTATACATTGTTGAAATGTTTTCTAAAAATTATAAAAATAATTTTAGGATTTATCAAGAGAATTATGCAGTAGTTCAGCTTTACTTTCGGTATACACGTCATCTTATTTTGTAAATTAAACCAATAATCATTTTTCTACTTTTCTTTCCAGTAAAATTTTATAAATAATTTCAAGAAAATTTTATCAATGTAATTTTAATCGTACATTATTTTGATAAATTTTCCAGGTTATAAAATCACTTAAAAATGTAATTTTATGGCACACATTGAAGGAAATTTATCAGTGGTAGCAGAATCTTATAAATAACATTTAATTTCTTAATCAAATAATTAATATATATCAACTTGAAGTGTTAATTTCTTTTATTTTTAAATTTTATTATCATGTTATTACAAAACATTATATGGTAAATTCAAATATGAAATCTTAATGCAAATAACATAGTTGCAAGTAGAACTTAAGAAATGTATGTCTTTTAATGTGTTTTAAATTGCGCATTATAACAAAATAGTTAAATTTAAATAAGTTCTTTGCATTAAAACATTTAAACTGGATTTATATATTGAAACAAGTTTAATAATAAATATATATATATATATATATATATATATATATATATATATATATATATATATATATATATATATATATATATATATATATATATATATATAAATATATATATATATATATATATATATATATATATATATATATATATATATATATATATATATATATATATATATATATATATATATATATATATATATATGCTTAATTACATATTTTTTCAAATAATTCAAGATTGACAAAAAAACATGCTTGCAAAAAATTTAAATAAAACTGCTTTTAATTTAACAAATATTTTTATATTTAATACTATATATTAAATGTATAATTATATTTTTAAAGTAAATTAAAATATTCATAACAATAAGAAATATTTCAAAAATAATAAGCTTTCGAATGAATTTTATTCAGAAACAAAATTAAATACGTTAATAATTTAGCTTTGTTAACATGTTTTCAATTTGTTGTAACCATAAAAACGACTGCTTTTAATAATAAAAGAAATGAATAAAAACATTTTGAATACATTTTGAAGTCAGTAATTAAAATTTTGCAAAGTTTGATAACGAAAAAATATTGTCTTTTTTTTAAGTGATGTTTTAATTATTTTCCATTAATACAGAACCACAAATTAAAAATTAAGTATACGAAATATTTTAATGGATGTTGGAGTTTTAAAAAATATAAATATTTTTTATTCATTTTCAAAGGAAATATAAAACATTTGCTGTGTGAACAATAATTTGTCCACATCTTTAAAATTTAACTCAAAGAAAAGAATTTTTGTGAAAATTAAAAGCAGACAAAGCTTTTATTTACTAAAATATACACAACTTCATTCAAAATAAAATGCATCCTTCATGTAGTATATTTATACTTCATGTAATACATTTTATTTTATTGTATTTTATAAGAATCATAATTCTTCAAAATTTCATATTCTTTCACAAGTTTTATAACTAATCGTATTAAAAACCTCCCGTTCTGCAGAAATAAATTTATTCTGCTATTTTAAGAATATTTTGACCAATCCATTTTTGGGGATGGTTTTTCTGATGATCTTGTGTAGTTTGACTTTGACAGTTACATGATAAATGAAAACAATGAAAACATTTTTCAGTTACACTAAAAATATTGTTTTAACAACTGTAAATAATTGAAAACAAAATAATATCCTAATAATTTATTATGAATAAAAATATAAATGTTTCTAATTTACATATTTAAATTATTATTAATTTATTAACTATACAAATAGTTTAGATTATGAATTTACCAAAACATAACAATAAAAATATTATTCAATCAATGAGTTCAATCTAATTATTTTTTGCGTTACTCAGATAATTTTTGAGCAGATAATCAGTAAGGACATTTTTTCTCTCTCTCTTTCATTATAATTTTCGCACTCTTTACTTTTTATATTTCATCCATTATTTCAATGTTTTCTTACATAAATGCCAAAAATATAATATTAATTGTTTTACATTTTAGCATGTATGTCTATGTGCATCAATTCTGCATTTCACGTGTTCACAGATAAGAAATTATAATTTCAGGACTTCATTAAATATAAATTTGGGTTCTATAAAATTAGAAATTAATTACTAAGATGAGATTTATGGAAAAATAGTAAAAATGTTAAACGTTTTCGTTCAGGATTTCAAGAAAATAATTTCATATTATTCAGATTATACAATGAAACGTTAAATAAAAAAAGAAGAAAACATAAAATTCAATTGGAATTTTGTATTGCTTAAAGTGTTTTCTTTTTAAGAAACTACTAAAAATATTACATGCATTTTATTTACATTTTATAAACTAAGCAACTTCTCTTATTAATAAAAGTCATTTAAGCTCCAATGTTAATTTATAGCGGAATTGGTTTAGCAACAGCATCGGTGATCAATTACATAAGTATAAGGTAACAGTACCTTTTTTCAATGAGAAAAAAATTAAATTTTGCTGTATTCAGTTCTTTATTTTTTCGGTGACTTGTGATGTTTCTTTAAAACGACAAAATTATCACCAAGCGATCTCTTGCAATAACTATCTTTATATTTGTTTAGCATTTAACTTTTTTACTATTGTTCATCAATTTTTAGTCCATTTTTTGCGCAAATATAAAAAAAGATTAATTTATATTAAATTTTAAAATTAAATTTTGAGTTAATGAAATCAACGCAACTGCGTTATATTATTTTCGCTTCTCCAAAAAGACATGATATTTTTTAGGATTGAAAGCCAATGTATAATAGAAAAGTACCGATTATTTTTTATCTTACTAACCTATACATACATTTGAAATTTTTGCAACAAAAACATGAATGAACTCAAAATAAAATTAATTTTAGTGAAAGAATTAAAATTTAAAAATTGTGTAAAATAATTGTTTCGTAGTTCAAGATAACTATATTCTTAGCAAAACATTTTGATACAGATTTGTTGCTAACCTAACAGTTTACTCCATCAGGCTGTTAGTTACGCTTAAATTGTAAAGTATTTTAATGTCTACATTTTAAATTGTTTTCGGTAGAAGTTTTCATAGTTAATGGGTCGTATTAATGTGGAGGTAGTGAAAATACCAAAGCATTAAAATAGACAGAAGTGTATATTTTGTCTTATATTATTTTCTATAATTTTTTTAAAACAATTAATTTTTGTACACCTAATAATAGTCTGAATAAAAATACAAATCTAGAATCTTGTTTAAATTAATCCACAAAGCACTTTTAATATAATAAGCAAATGGAAAGTTTAATGAAAAAAGCAAATGGATAAGCAAATGGAAATTTTAGTTTAAAAAGCATACACAAATAGAAAATTATAATATTTAATAAATTATGATGTTTAAATTTACATTTAAGAATGTTATATATAACTATTTTAATGTAAGTTAATTAAGGAAAAATGTGTAATTTTTTTAAAAATATATATTAATTTTGTACTTTTTTGAACCATTGTTATCTAAAAAACTCCATTGAAAAATATAATATTTATCGATGTGATGTTCAAAAGAAATTTTTGAGTCAGGAGCAGCAAACACTTAAATAAAAGTGTTCTTAATTGAAACATTGTATTTGAGTATTGAAAAATAATTTTCCGCAATGACCATCATAATCACCTTGATATTCTCGAATAAATTCTTTTGTAAATTACTTGCAGCTGATGCACATACTTGGTTTTAGCAAAAATAAATATTTTTTTAAATATTTTTATCGAAAATACTTCAATTTACTTAAAGAACAAAATAAATTAAGTTGAAAGTGCACTCAATTTTAATTAAATTTTACTCCGTCATCATAAATATCAGACACTCTTATTTTACAGAACTTTAATTAGTTTTATTTTCCTACAAAATATTATTTCTATATATATATTTTAATCTTCAACTCAATCCATAATAAATGCAAACTCTTATTTATAATTTTCTTTTAATAATGAATTTTTCACGGGTTTAAATAAATAATAATACATGTATACACGTTTTTCTATTGACTGTACTTCATATATTGAAGTGCAAGAAATACAAGGAAACTTTTCAATTTATTAGTTAATATTATTTATCATAGGCATGAATGGATATACTAAAATTAATAATATAATTTTATATAATCTTCTAAATAAATAATATATCGCGTATTAAGCATACATTTAAATAAGATTTTAAAATACGTTAAATTTATTTATATTTAAAGGTTTCATGAATCATATCTCGAAATGTGTAAAGAAATGTTGGTAAGAACAATGTTTTGGACGTATGTATCCATATGTAAACTCGTGTTGTGTCTTTTAGAATGATTAATGGATAATTCTAAGTTATATTATAAAAAAGTAAGAAAGGATTAAAATGTATTCTGTTCATTTAAACACATTTTAGTACTTTCGGATTCTTTTGTTGCTAAGTATACACTACACTATATTACCATTTACATCGTTGTTAATTTTACGATACTTTGGAATTTCTTTTGTTTAATATAATACTGTTTTCACAACGCATTGTTGATATCAGTCGTCTTCAAGTTTGCGCATTTTTCTAAGCCAGCTATAGATCCTGGTTCTTCACATGAGTTATAGCTAGAAGAGTATTTCCAATCTACCTGATAGCGGACTGTTTAATTCATTTGTTGGACGCCAATTAGTAAAACAATTAGTAGAGAACACTGCAAATACTCATGAGTTAATATAATTTCGGTAGCAAATTGAAATAATTCCGGAAATGGACAAATACATATTTGACTTTAACGATCGAGCTCTAAAATGAATATTACATATTAAATTAAATATTGTAGTGTTATAAATTACAAAACGAAATAAAACTGAAGAAAACAAAATCTTGTATTGCATTCTCTTTTTTAAAAAATATTCTTAATAAGCACAAAATTACTGAAAAGACCATCTTTATATAAACTTTCTAAGCCGATAGCCTCAAGTGTACCTTTGTTGACTGACTTCGAAAAACAATAAGTTTGGTCTAAGCATGCCAACTCCTTTACTCTATAGATAGTAAACAGAGAAACTTTGCTTCATCTGACGAGTTTCTTTTTAAAATGCTTAGGAAAAATTGAAATATAATCTTAAGTAGAAAGTTACGTGATTCTGTCGAAAACATTTATAACGTTACAGGTTAAATGCAAATAACATTATATGCAATTTCTGGTCATTGAACGTCTAAAACAGACAGAAAACTGATAGATGTCAAAAGATCTTTTAACTGACCTTTTCAATCACTCAATCACATTGGTGCACTATTACATACTTGAAAACTTCCATCAAGGTAATATGATAACCAAAACATCGAGTTTAAAACTTCTTTTAACTATCCATGCCATCAAAAAGGAAAAATTATTTAGTTTATTATCTTATTTACAAAGTATTTTATATTTATCTTTATGGTTATAATTCGTACATTTGATATTTAAAATAGTGCATTCAATATACCTAAAAAATGGCATGAGAGACAGATTTCTAATAGAGAATCCGAGCAATAATTGTTTGTTAAAATGAGTTATATAATATCTTTAATGATATTTCGTCGTGAATATTTTTTAAACACAAATGTAATTTCTTGAGTTTATTTTGGTAAAATACTATTACATGTCTTATTTTATGTTAAATCTCAAAGCCTTATTCTGATTTATCCCTTAAACAGTAAATCTACAGGTTCTGAAATTTATTCAAATTGTGGTATTTCTTAAATTTTGCTTTTTCGAAAACATTTAATAAAATTATTCTTTAGAATGTTTTGGAACTTCAGATAATAAAGCTCATGCAATTTTAATTAATTCTGTTATATTAATATTAAAATTTATTAATATAACATATTATAATTGTTTTATTTATAATAATTGCCTCATTTATTAAAGTTAATTCATTGAGAATATATAATTAAAAAATGCTGGTTTTATTTAATCAATCTTAAATACATTCTTCATGCAATATTTGTGAAACTGAGATATTTCATTACGTTTTCCTTTCAATAACGATATATATTACAATAATGGTAGTCATTAGAATTTCAAATGAACCATTTTAATAATAATTAATCTGAATAATGTGAACTACATATTTTTAGTTTGTTTTTGTATTTTAAAAATTCAATCACTCAAGAATTTACTAAATAATTCCCACAATAATATGAACAATATATTTTATTGAATTTTTTAATGTATGCGTATTATACTTATTCATTTATTTACAAATTCATTCTTTTTTTAAATTATTTTAAAGAATGATTTTTCAAATTAAAGACTTTAATTATAAAAAATTTTTTAAACTATATAATTAATTTTAAATTCAATATATTATTTCAGTCAATGTTTTCATTTCCCACTTGAAATCTAATTTTTTTTTAGATTTATTAAATATAATGTGAATTCCTTTATTAAATAATTAAGTTACAAAGTGAAAATTCATTTGCTAAGCCACTTATAGCAAACATTATTTATAAAAATTTTAATCATATTATTAATCACAAACATAGTAAAATAATGTATTAACTTTATAAGTTATGATTTGTTACATATTAACTTTCATGGTACCTTATAATGTAATAGGAAATAGATTGATTTATATTTTGTTTTTTGAAGTTAATGTAAAGCTTCAGAATTATATATAGATATTTAAAAGAAAATAAATTGATAAAATATATATATAAGTGGATAACTAAACGTTAAAATATATGGTTATTTAAAAGAAAATAAATTGGGCGCCTATATATATTAATAAATCAAAGATAGTTAGTTAATGTTTTAAAACTTAACCTATTACATTAATATTTCTAAATCAATGTTAGAAATATATCAGGGAATAACTGACACAGTTCTATGCCTTCTTTGATTTTTTCCTACCAAAGATCACAACGCATTCACTAAAAAGAAGAAATGTTTGTTATAAATCTATTGTTTTCTTTTTCTTAATGATGGCACAAACCTCATTGAACCTCATTGTGTGGATAACAATCTTGAAAATAAAAATAAAGCAATTTGAAATAATAGTCAAGAATGTAGTATTCTACCCTCGCACATTGATTTTTGCTTATCACGCAAGAACCTGATAATGCACCGAATAAAGAAAAAATATGTTTCTCCAAATGAAAATTTATATTAAGCATGTTTTAATATGCTACAGTTTTCATAAAGCAGATTCTTGGGTTATGTGTTGGTTAAATAAAAATGTCATAAATAATATAAGTTTTTTCTTTGTCAGTGAAAAGAAAATTACTCAACCGATGTACATAAATCATTTTAAATCTTCAAATGCATTTATTTATAGTTTGTTTCCTTTTGTGAAGGTCAAAGTATTACATATCTAAAATGTGAGGAAGCACGATACAAATTATTTGCAGCATCATAAACTTTATTGCCTCAAACCTGGAAGGAAACGCTTATTGTGAACATAACAGGGTAGTTTGCTATATTACGCTTAATATGTTTCTTCATTTATTACATCATTCAGTTTTCTTCATACAAAAATATATGTAATAAAACCAACTGAAGCATAAATTGGGAAATGATGCTAGAAATTTTTTTTCAAAAATATTTTATAAAAAAAATGTTTTTAAGTATTTTAGAATAACATTGAAAACTAAGAACAAAATATTTTTTAACATTAAGAGAAAAAATATTGAAAAAAAAAAGATTTTTCAAACTTCCGAAAGACTAGGATGCATACAAGGTAAATATTAGGAGCTTAAAATACATGTTAAAAACAGTATTTATACAAAAAATCGAGGATGTATCAGACATTGTAAAAATTTTAGTTCTTTGACAAATATAAGCTTTAAGAAAGCGATTGTTACAAATTTTTACATTAAACATTATCTTTAGTATGGCATATAAGCTATATCATTACTGGAAAGAAAAATTTACTTTCATATCCTTTAATAAATATGATCATAAATGCACATGCGATTTTTAAATTTAAATGATGCATACAATATGAAAACTGAAAATTTTACAAAAAAAGTTATTAAACTAAATACATTTTAAGCATAAAACAAATAATTAAGTAAATATTCCTGCAAGAAATTCTGCGATAAATGCTTTGATGAAGAAAACTACTGTACTTAAAACATTTTATCGAGTGAAAACCTCAAAATAGAGATATGATATGATATGATAGATATATGGTATGAAATATGATAGAGATATGATAAAAGATATGTAGATATACCGATCAAGGTATAAAGAATAGAATTCAGTTCTGTCACTTAGTCACTTCTGTAACATACTATTCAATGGTTATTTTTCAATTAACAATAATTTTCAGAATCTAATTTTCAAAAATTCTTTTTCTATAAATTTATTTTTATATAATAGCAGCGGAATATTATTTTTATTAATTCAAAATCATCCAGCACATAAAACGTGAGTTTAAAGCATGCAAGCATACTCTTAGTTAATTCATTTCTTCTTCTTCAGAAGACAGTTATACTTTAGTAAGTATTTATTCTCACAATGATAGTCAATCACTTTTGATTTTAAAAAATGCTAAGTATATAGCTTTATAACCACATTTTATATAGTTTTAAACATTTTTCAGCTGTTAGCTTTAAACATATTTTACAAATTCTTACTTTGTCAGTCTGCCAAAAATATCACAATTTCTGTATTTCTACAATCATCACTATATTTATAACTGTAAAACATGTACATGTAACATTAATGTATTCAAGAAAGAGAATATTCAACAAATTAATGTAATCAATATACTAATTTTCAAAGAATGCACATGCAGTCCGCTATTAAATATACTTCAGATATAAGTAATAATCTTTAGCTTATTTAGAAAGACATTTTTCTTTTCATCCTATGACGAATTTTATTTTTAAAATAATAACAAACAAGAAAAAATATATTCTAGATTTAATTTAAACTCCTACTATAAAAATGTCCTGAGCAACGTGAGACGACAGGTTTCATCTTTGATATAAGACAGTGTTAATGTAAATGTATCTAAAGAAAATGAGAAATCCAAAGCTCAAACAGATTTTAAAATAACTGTTAATTTTTCTTATAATTTAATAATCCTTCCTTTTTGTTGCTCTTGTATCTGTAAAGTTTAATGTTGACATAATTTTACTATTTTAGTAGATACTATTCATAAAAAAATATTTTGTAATCATTTTTTTTTACAAAAATATTCAAAAAGTTTACTTCTTTATCTCATACGTTTACTAATGAAACATAATTTTTTTATCACTATAGTATTATGTCTTAGTTGTAAAATTCCATAAATTTCTAAGTAGAATTGTGCCATTAAGAATATTGTTAAGTCATTCTAAATCTTTTTATAATTCGCAAATATTTTCTAAGATAGTAGAACAAATAAGTATTGTAAGATAAATTGAAGCAAATTTTTCCATATTTGTATTTGACATTGCTTATATGATGGCTTATATAGTCAATAGCTATGACGAATAAACGATGTTGGCATCTAATGCAATCTATTAGATACCTGGCATCTGATACAAATTAGCAAAATAATATAAAGTTTAACACAGAAAAAGCTTACAATTATTCCCATGATATTTTTAACTGAAGTATGGAATTAATTCTTTACTTCAGTCAAAAATACCATGGGTTAAAAATACCATGGAAGAAGTAAACAATTTAATTCTTTTTTATCTTCGATTACTTTCGTCACTGATGTTTCACCAAGAGTTGCAAAATATTAAATAATGAAACTTAGAATTATTGGCTACGAGAAAAATAAAATGATTTTCATATTAATATTTTCTAGAGATTTGATTGAAAATGTGTGTGTGTTTTACAATGCAATTGACTACATTATTTTCTACTCATCTATACCGAAACAAATTTTACGAAGGAACAAGACGAAGTTTTAAGTGAAAGTAGTATTGACAATTATCAAAAACATATATTCCTTATAAGCAAATATAAGCAATTAAAAATATAAAAACTTTATTTTTTATTATTTTTAAAATATATAAGTAAATATACATCTGGAAGCTAATCTTTTCTATAGAACTAATTTTTAAAAATATTTTCGACATCTTATAAATATTTTTCTGTACTTCACTTAGTGTTCATAATTTAAAACATCAACAGTTTAACAAATAAATATTTATGCGAAATTTCTTTTATATTTTAAAAACTTTATTCTTGAAAATTTCCAAAATAATATTGTCAACGTTAGATTAAAAAATACTAGAGACTGAATTATAAGTTGCTTAATAAATTAAATTCTTTCTTATTTAAAATTGTATTGTAAAAAGTATTGATTCACTCGAATAGAAAATGTGTTTTCTTTTTTTCAAATTTTTTCAAAAAACTAGTTTTATTTTTCCTTTTATTAATCAAAGCAAAAATACTGAAATACATTTCTAAAAAATTAATTTTCCATTTATGTAATTTCATTTTGCATTTTTATGTAAGACCAAAATAACTTAAATACTTGATGTAATGTTTGTTTATTTGTGATTATGAGTACAAAAGAAAAGTTAGAAAAATTAATATGAACATATTTATGTAATAAAATTAAATATTCAACTTAGTTATTTATTGTTTTATTAAATTTCTGTTTTAGTAAAAATATTTACAATAATGTTTTTGAGTGAATATATTAGGAAATATTTTCTGATTTTATTTTTAAAAGAATATATATTTTATCAAATTCTGTGTTTTCATTCCTTTATATTTTTTTTCCATTTTTTGTATCTTTAAGTAAATAATACAAAATTCATAACACTGATAAATGTTCATCTAAAAGCAAATATCATTTTAAAAAATAATAGAATGTATTTATATTTAAATTTAATTATTAATTTGCTATTAAAAATTATAACATTTGGGAATAGTTGTGTTTGTATTATCTGAAACAGAAGTCATTTGATTTCCTTTTTTTAATAGATGCATTAAAATAGATTTTTTCAAAAACAAAATTGTGTTCATTACTGAAGACCATAATAATTAAATTTACACAATGCGTGGAATTTGTACTTTCGATTACAATCAAAAATTGTCTTCATTTTTATGAAAATTTTATATAAAATATATTAACTGACAGAATATTCGAATTAAAAGCTAACTTTAAAAACTCCTTTTTGTGGTATAATGATTTTTTTCTTACTTAGAAAGTTATAATTTCTTGTACATCAATATGTTTGTATTCAGATTCTCATTAAAAATTTTCTCTGCTAGTTTTACGACATTACTGCTAATCATTACAATTATTTTATTTACATAAAGACATATACTTATATATTTTGAAATGCTCTTTATAATTTTTAATTTCTAAATTGATGAATCATGAAACAGATAGTTATTTATGTTATTGAACTATTTAATTAGTAAACACCTATGTAAATTTTACTGTTTTGCTGATCAAAAATCTGAATTGTTTTTAATATGCTATTGAAAATCATTTCTAACCCATTAAAATTGAGTTTCTGTTTTTTGAACGAAAATGCGTCAAAATTTTTAATCTTAATTGTAATAATATATAGTTAAATCATTATGACTTTTAAAAGGAAAATATTCATAAAATGTTACATTCATTAAAAATAAGTTTTAGTAAAAATATTAGTAAATCTGGGAATATAAAACACCTCTAATAATTATATTAATTTGAGGAAAAAGGTTAGAAATTATGATTATTTTGTTACATTATTTATGGAATACAAAAGAAAAGAATAGTAACTAAAACTATGTATTACTATTAAAAATATATATACACGTATATAATTCAAAATATTCGTTCAATTTAAAAATGTGGAATTTGTGTTAAAATAAGTAATTTGAACAAATTATTTTTGTTATGAAAATTTGTTTGCGATAAAGAATTCATATTCACTATTACGATGATTTAAATAAAAAAAATATTAGACATAATTTGAAAAAAATGATAAAAAAATTGTCTGAATACATTAACGAAATGAGTTAGATGAAATATTTAAAAATTTCCATTACTTATTTAAAACTCTCGAAAATGATTTTGAGATATAAATGTTCATTCACTCATGATAATAGGTAATTATTATGAATTAAATGCAATAAATGTTGTGTTATTTTAAATATATTGTTAAAAGTAGTTTCAGTTGATTTGTTATCCAATTATTGTAATAATTAACTAGTATTTTACTAACAATAAATATTATAATTTTTCTAATGCTTTGTCTAGAAATTTTAAAATTACAAATAATTAGAGGTAGTTTAAAATATGTTGTTCGAATTTAAGACGAAATGAATGTTATAATATCAAGTTTGTGTGTGTGTAATAAGATTATAATATTAATTTTTACCTTACACAATTAAAATATTTTAAAAACGCATTCATATTTAACTGATAACATGTTTCTTGCATATAATGTATTAGACTATAGTGATAAGACAAATGCTTTAATTCTGCAATACTATAAACCCAACAGTTTCACTGTTTGAAAAAATGTTTCTGTATTATGTAATTTAATTTAAATAATCTCGACTGAATGATAGAAAAGTACACCTACAGAAAATACGTAAACGCTTAAGACTTTTTTTATAAGTATATAAATTTATGCATATTCAAAATTTTATAATACCAAACTTTTTTAAATAATACGTTTTTTGAAAATTTTCAAGAATTTTAATGTTTAAATGAAGCATTATTTTAAGTTTATATATTTTTCACATTATTTTTCAATACATTTCAGCAGATTTGCTTTACAAAATGATAAAAAGTATAATCAATTTCTAGTTGACTATAATTTAAGGACATTAAAACATTTGGTGTATGAACATACTTCTTTCAAAAATGCAGCTAGTTATTTAAATAACAATAATTATTGGAAAGCTTAGTATTAAAAATAAGAAATGAATTTATCTAAATAGAATATGAAATAAATTAGGAAGAAAACATTAAACGAAACAATTTTAGCCAAAGTATATTCATTATTGATGAAATATGCAATGCAATAAAACAAAACAAGGATATTAGAAATGGGAAAAATACTAAAATGCATATTTAATTTCTAACGCAAAAAATATTAAGTACATTTCAATATCTAATTCAGTATATCTAAATTGGATTAATTTTCCTTTTTTTATTTAAAAATAAATATTTGCGTTGTTGTAGTATTACATTTTAATGCAAAATTATTACACTTGAACATTTTAAGTAATTTTCTTAAAAATATGTATACCGTTATTTTGTTTGGAGAAACAAAATTAAATAATAGAAAGGTACACAATAAATTACTGCCGAATGTAAATACGTGCTGTACATTTTGAGCTTTAAATACTATTTTAAAACCACTTCTACAAAAAAAGATACTTGCAAAGATATTACAATGAATTCAATTAAATCTTAATATCTGTTTCAATAAAGAATATTTATCAAGAATTCATAAAGCAAAACATTGCATATGGTTTTTGATAAAACTATCCATTGCATTAAATCCAGATTATGCTCTTATATTGATTAGTAACGCAATGAGCTTCTGGCTATTTCATTATTTGCCAAACAATATACTTGTAATGGCATAATTATTTTAAACAAATATTTAAAATTACCAAATAGAAAATAATTTTATTTTGATTGACTGCTCTACATTAGTTGAAAAGCATAGTTTTGATAATTGATCTGCCTATGTTTAATCGAACAAGTTTTCAAAATCATCCTAACAAATAACAGCTGTATGAAAAGTCACTATCAGTGCATTAGCAACATAACATCTTAAGTAACATGAATTAATATGAAATTTTCCAAATAGCAATTATGTGATAAAGTAACTGGTGGATCTTTGAATCATATGAAATTTGGTATTCAATCTTTGAATAATGTAATTTAGGAAGAGATGTGTCTGATATTATTATTGATATTTTCAGATATGTTTAGCAGTAGTCATTTTGAAGCGTTAACAAATATTTATAATCCACTGAAGTAGAGAAAAAGTTTCTTGTGACATAATAAAATTTTTTAAGCAAAAATGAAAGTTTAAAATTGATATTTAATTCCTATAACTTTTTGAACCAATAGAGATTCTTCGAAATTATGTTGCATGCATTCCATGGCACTAGTGGTTGTGAATCATCCTGTGGTAATACAGTTAATTCAACTATTGAAAGTATCGCAAGGTCACAGATTTCAACATCACAAAGATATATTTTGGCAGTTTAATACAAAACCAAAGGGAAGTGAATACTAACAGTACACTGAAATATGATGTTACGTACAGGCCAGTGAAAGATATTTTTTGTTAATGGCATCATTTTCTACTTAAAAACCTCTGACTTTGAGACAAAGGTAAGGGAATCAAAAGAAATATTCCTGCCTTTTTGTGCAAAGGAAATAGAATAGTTGGCCCCCACAAGAGCCAACACACAATATGTCAGTCAATAAAACAAATAGTTTAACAAGATGAGTGTGTGTAATCAATTGTCATTCACTCTCCTATTTCCATCGATTACAGATTAATAGCATAGTTGCATACTTTCATTATAATCAATTATTAGTCTCTTTGAAAAATAATCATCCACTTTTATAGGCTATTTTATTTCTTGGTGAAACTGCGAATTTTTGGATTCAGAAAACTATCAAGATCTATGGGCAACACGTTATTCAAGAAATACACAATAATATACATATGTACACAAAATCAATTGTATTGAAATGTATGAAAATGTGTTATGTTGTTGTTATTATTTTGTTAATATTCTACTAAATTATATTTATGCGAGTAAAACTCTATCTATGTAAATTGAAAGCAAGAGTATCTTTGCACTATATGCATATACTATTTTAATTCTTCACAAATTTTAAGTAATATAATATTATCTAAGATAGTCTATAGAAGTAATTTTAAAAAAGAAAATTTTAAATGGGAAAAAATACAGTTTAAACAAAATCGATTTTCAAAAATTTTGTGCTATTCATCTAAAACTAAAATATTTTTAAGAAATTTTTAAAGCAATCAAAAATTTTATTCATTTACTTTTTAAAATTTATTTATATTAGAAAAATTTATCAATGCCACAAAATAAGCAAATAATATATAAGTCGTAAAGAAATTTTTCTCTTTGATAATCAATACGATTGTTAATAGAAAAAAGTTGCACATAAAATGAGAATTTAAAATATCTTCAAACTATATTTTTTTTCGCTTATGCAATGGTTTCTATTTCACACGCGATTTGCTGATTATCTGCCATAACGAAAAATGAATCTTTTGAAAAGAAATATAATGTTTTCATTTTATTTTATGTTAAATTATATTTTTCCGGAAAATTTTAGACATTAGTGTTAAATCAAAAATCATAAATAAATAGAAAAATTTCATAAGGAATATGTACCCATATTATTTTTTCAAACTTAACTTGAATGTACCATGCATTTTTCCATGGTTATACTTACTTTTTACTTAAACATTTTATGTCCCAGATTTTGATACTGAAGATTAAATCAAACAAAATATGATGATATGAAAGCCATAAACCCTAACATAATAAACTTTACTATGTTCTGTTAAAATGAAAATTTACGTGAAAATGACTAGATATTTTGTTATAAATCTTTATATTTGTTTGATTTCATACACATTTTCAACACTTTTAATCAATTTTTGTCTTTTCTATATAGATTTTAGATTTGAAAACTTTTAAATCATTTATTATTCGTATTCTTAAAATGCCTATGTAAATTATACTTATTACAATTTATTATTAAAATTACGATATAAAATTCCTTTTAGAGTTTTATTTTCAGATAAGGTAAAAAATAAAGATTTAAGGATATTTTAATGATTATATAAATTAAAATATCTAGAAATATGTTAGTTACATAATTATTTAGTTACATAGATTAAAAATGTTAGATATATTCCTTAGTTGCTTTATATAACATATTAAGTATAATATAACTACCTTATAGTAAAAATAGTATACATTATTTTTATTTTAAAATTACAAGTATAATATACTTTAAAAGAGTAAAATATGGTTAACACATATACATACACGCTTAAATTATGATAAATGTTACTGATAAGCAATAGTACTTCAATTTCATAAAAAATGGTTAGTAAATAGTACTGTAATGTTTTTTTTCAAAGAAATATTCTATTTGATCTTTAAATTTTAGGTTCCTAATTTATATATTAATTTTTTTCAATATAATTTATAAGGTAAAAAATTACACATTTACTACGTTTTAATTTAGCATTACGTGTACCATATGATAATCGACACTATTTCTACTATAAATGTTTTCCTTTTCTTCATCAGCTTTCTGTCTAGTGTATTTATTTTAGTGCACGAAATTTATCGTAAATTCTTATTTTGTAATTTAGTATTGGAGAAAGTTTTAAATGATTTATTCTTGAACAAGATAAAGATAATATATTTTTAAGAATCTGTAAACAAATATCTCATTATCTTTTATCTTAGATTGATTCATTTTTTGAAACTGTTATGAATTTAAGCGGAAACTATTGCCCAGAAGGAACTGTGGAAATCAATTGGGAACAAAATAAAATAAACAAATTTTCATGACTACATAAATATATGCTACAGAAATAATTAAATTCTGTCATGCTTTGCGCGTATATGAGAATATTTCACTGGATGTTTTTCTACCTGATTACATTCGTTGCTTGGAAACTAGCAACTTAATTGCATTAATCCGTTCTGCTGAATGTTTCAAATAACTTCCTTTATTTTTAAGCTTAAGCAAACAGCACATTTTATACTTTGTTAAGAATAATAAGTAAGATACATTATTTTTAATATTTTTTTAACATTTCTCAAGTTCACTCTATTGTATTTTAACTAATTTCATGCAGTTCGTAAATACGAAGTAAAATGTGAAACGCAATACAAATATCAACAATTTTTCGTTTAAATCCAGATAAATAATACTTGATTTATTAAAAATATATAGTGCACAAGTAGTGCACACAAAAACCTATATTACAAAACAATACATAGTAAACATTGTTAATAGTGAACGTCAAAAGACCACAATAATATATAACAAAATATAATTATAATATTCATTACACTAGATTAGTTTATTGCACAATTGGTGATGTCAGTGAATGAATCCTTAAAAAATAGCTAACATATTACTGAACTCACTACGCTAAGTTTATTTTTGCGAAACTGATTTTACCTAGATTCACTCATACAAAAAGCTTATAAAAATTTGCGTTTTTAAGTTTTTCTCACTCTGGGGCAGAATATAATAATATGTGGAAATGTATATTTATCAAATTGATATTTTATATTAAGAAAATATCTCAATGCATTTTTCAATCCTATTGTTTGAAGAATCATATTTTTTAATATTTTGAAGCATTAAGTTCCCTATACTTACATTAATTTATTTTTCATTAAATATTTTTTTAGAAATATTTATTTTTAATACTAATTTTAATTTATAGTAAAATGTTAATTAGTACGCTAATATTATTTTAAGCAAAAACCTATTTTAATTTTATCAAATAGAATTTTTTTCCTAAGCAAAAGCACAATTTATGAGTTATAGTTTCCGATCAGTTTCATTTTTGAAGTTATTTTTGTAGTAGGTAATCTACATCTGAGAATAGGTATACATCTTAAAGTTAAAATTTAATAAAGTGTTATCTAGAGCATTTTACATGCAAAAGAATGGTAAGAGTGGTTTTGTTTTTCAAACTAAATAATATCTTAGTCAATTCTAAGAATTTTATTTCGATTGTGTATTATATTTTAAAATTAATTTTTTTATTCAATTTTTATTTGTATTTATAATTAGTAGTTTTAAATTGTTTTGTCTTCAAATGTTGGGAATTGAACAAGATACATTTTAGTTTTATATTATTATTTTTTCCTAAAATCTTCTATTAATATTAAAGACAGTACATTAAACAAATGGGCAAGATAAAAGTACGTTTTATCATTCAAAACATAAAACCTTGATGATAATGTGATGACTGTTATGTTCTTCTTTAAGATAAAAAAATAGTTTTGTATGCAATAAGTCCCGACGACTGCATTACGAACTACCTAATCATGCAATGAATTCAACTATAAAATTGAAGTTCATATACAAATGTTGATTGAAAAATGTAGCTTAAATTTCTAGGAAAGAAATGTAATCTAAGAAAGAATAACGCAATAAAAGCTTGCAGTAAGGATAAGTGCACATAAAAGTCTGCTATAAAATAAAACCTAGAAATTCTTCAAGTTCTAAATGAAAATGGAAAATATAAAGTGTAATCATAAAGTTTTGAGTACGTGTGTGAAAGATATTAAAATAAACAAACTAATTTTAAAAAAGATAAATATAAAATGTTCCAGAAACAAATAAATAAGAATAGCAATTAAGCTCTAAATATTATGATTGTATATGTTTCATATTTTAAAACATTTGCTTGAAAGATTTTAATAGTATAAACAAATATACTTCAAACTAACACCATAAGAGAATAAAATATGTAAAAAATAAAGTTTTAACATTTTAATATATCTCCTTAAAAGTTATCTCAATATTAAGTTATGTATTTCACCCATAACATATTAGTAATAAACAGTTATGTAAAAGAATATGGAAATAATTTATTTGATGTTGAATAAATACTTTAAAACGTTGAGATTTTACATATGCTTTTTCATAAAGACTGATATGATAGTTACAAAAATATCAAAATTATAAATGTTTTAATTTAAAGAATTTTTATTTTATATTTTGTGCATAAATATTCTTTTCAAAATTTGCAAATTTTAGCATAATAATCTGTGATAATCAATATACTCTACTTTAAGTGTCTGTCATCCTATAAAATATATAAAAACTAATACCAATGTATATATTATAAACAAATAGCATTATGCTCTTTACACAAAATTATTATTTGTTATTTTCACAGATCTTACTAAAAACTCTCTCTCAAACATGGTAATATTTTTCTATATTTAAAAGTAAGTATAATATCCAATAACTTCCCTCATTAGTTTTGATTTGCTGTTTTCATAAATAATTGATTAAATTTTATAAATTCGTTGCTTAAATTTGTTGCTGTAAACTGTGGCTATAAATTTTATTATTTATAGCAACAATTTATGTGATTGTATCTATAAATTTTATTTCAAAGTAGTATGTAATTTTTTGATCAATTTATGAAATGGTGGTGTTATGGTTTTCATAAAAAAATAAATTTGACTTATGCTCTGATTAATTATATATTTGTATCATGATAGCATGGTAAATATTAACATGTAAATAATATACGATTGAAGTATTTTATTCTGATATTATAATCTACTTTTCATTATTTAAGGAGTTTCAAGATAAGCTTTTTTATTATACTTCTAACAGAAATAAATCGTAAATCACTATTGTTTCTAAATTACATTGAAGGTAATCTGTAGATTAAAATTTTTGTATTTAATCTTTGTTCTGCATGTAGCATCAAATTAATACATTTGTAACACGTTTTAAGAATATTTTTACGTCAAGTATATTAATGAATGAATAATGATGTATGATAAAAAGACTTTCTGCGTATGAGGTACTATATGAACTTGAATAAGTCATTATAAATATTAATTATAAGGATGGAATGAATATTATTACCTACAGAAATAATACTTAAATGATGCATGAAATATATTAAGAAATTAATATATATGCATATATATATATATATATATATATATATATATATATATATATATATATATATATATATATATATATATATATATATATATATATATATATATATATATATAATATATATATATATATTAATGCAAGTATATTAGCTAAGAACAATTTTTTCAAAAAGAAAAAAAGCTGCAATTAAATTATGGAAAACAGTAATAAAAAATTATTATGTGTCTTCATCCTGAGATAAAATGACTTAAAAAGACATAAAGGTCTTGAAAGTTTTATTTAGCACACACACACACAAATAATTAAATGACATAAATATGTTTTCCTAAATATATGATGTGTAATTTTCAATTTTGATAATATTCATAATTACATTTCAAAAAATGTTCTGTTTAATTCTCATTAAGGAATTTAAAAATTACATTGATTTATTGAAAGCAGCAAAACATATATATTAGTATTTTTGAAAGAAATTTTCAAATTGTGCAATTCTTTTTCTATTTTTAATTAATTCTTAGAAATAGAAAAAAATTCCAATATTTTTAGATGAAAAAGTTTAATTGCTTAAACTTGAAGTCTGAACTACACTATGAAACCCCTTAATATTATAAACGTGCGAGTAATCATTTAATAATGGAATTAGTAAAATGGCACATTTTTACTAACAAAGAGAAAATAAAGTTAACAGCGTGAAATGCTACCTTTGTGTAATAAGTACAAAAAAACGATTTTAGTATTCATGATCAATTAGATACTAACACAACCTATAAGGTGTCTTCTAATAATAGTTTCCTGAAAATAATACAAAAGTAAAAATTGCTTTTCATTGCTTTCCTTTAGATGAATATAAAATATTTTTATTTGCAAGTGAATTGTTTTAGTTCAAAATATTGTTAAAAACCTTCAGAAATATTTGTATATGAAATACTGTAACGAATAATATATGATAAAAGTGCTTTAATACTAATATTTGAAATATTTAACATTAAAATGCATAGAAATAATTAATAATTTAATATAAACACAATAGAAAAATTATTACAGTTTATTATAATTGAAATTCAATTGTTAAAAATTGTCTTTAAATAGAAATATTTTAAATATCTATAACTTCAATAATTTTACATTAAAATTAAAAATCAGATGTAAAATATGATATATAATAGATCAAGGAAAATTAATACATTCCAAAAACATTTTGCTGAGTTATTCAAAAACACACAAATTTAAGAAAACATTTTAGGTTTAACATCATTAACTGTAAACAAAAAACAGATAGAACATTTACAAACTGAAATAATTTCATTTTTCAAATTAATAATTCCACAAATTTTTTAACTAGTATATTGAAAAAATTATATTAACTACAAATAATATTGGAAGACTTTGTATAATTTTCTGCAGAACAAAATATTTAACTTATCAAAGTTTTTGACTCGGTTTAGTTTGTTTTTATGGTAATAATTTGGACCTTATTCAAATAACGATGAACTTTCGCTATTCTCAGAATATAAAAACATCATGACAGATATAAAAGCAATTTGACTAAAGAGACTAATATTGAACTTCAAAATTAGATTACCAGTATGCATCATTAGTTAGATAACAAATCATACATATTGATAATCTAATACATATATTAATGCCAAATTATTTCGTTCCCCTAGTCTGAGACATATGGCTAGGCTTCCAAAATCGTGTAAATGTATTACGCAGTCAATAGTTTGTCCATTTTATACAATACCTTTCAAATAAAAAATTTCATGTGTTTTTAACTTACTCTATTTCAAAACTGTGTAAAATATTTATTGGAAACTTAAGTTTCCTTATAATTATATACTAATATTGCTTAAATGTTGAAATTAAAATTTTAAATTTTCGGAAAATCACAAACAGAAACTCAATTATTGAGATTAGTTTTATAGTGCATCTTTATAAGATGCACTATAAAACTAATCTCAATAATTGAGTTTTATAATGCATCTAAGACCTACATACTCTGTGTACGAGTATATATTTATATATGTATATATCTATAATATTTATGTACATATATGTAATTTACATAATATGTATAATTCAAATATATATATATATATATATATATATATATATATATATATATATATATATATATATATATATATATATATATATATATATATATATATATATATATATATATATATATATATATATATATATATATATATAAAATTTTATTTATTACTGATTTTCTCTACTAATTTTCATACCACCTCGAAAACAAGTAAGTATTTCTTTATAGGCTTTTATTTTTTTTCTTTATAATTTGATAATTGGCTCTGTAATCGTGCTATTTTGGCAGCAAGAAACTTTGATGCGAACGAAATTAACTTCAATATACAACAGAATTGCCCGGTGATTTGATGTCTCTTTAATCAATCGACACAGTTATTGATGAAAACGATTTAATACTATGAATAGTAAAATAAAATTTTATTTATTACTGATTTTCTCTACTAATTTTCATGCCACCTCGAAAACGTGTAAGTATTTCTTTATAGACTTTTATTTTTTATTTTTCTTTTATAATTTGATAATTGGCTCTGTAATCGTGCTATTTTGGCAGCAAGAAACTTTGATGCGAACGAAATTAACTTCAATATACAACAGATGTTGCCCGGTGATTTGATGTCTCTTAAATCAATCGACACAGTTATTGATGAAAACAATTTCAAAATTTCGATACTTTGCCTATTGCTTTTAAATTTTTACGAAACGTTTTATTTTTAATCTCATGTAAATGAACCAATAAATTTTTTTAGAAAATATTAATTTGAATATACCCAAGAATTAGTAAAAAATTGATTCAATGTATTATAAAAACTCAGCCACTGCAACGCGTGTGGCTGGGTCAGCTTGTATATATATATATATATATATATATATATATATATATATATATATATATATATATATATATATATAATATTTTTTAAATTTAATTGGTAAGAAAGCACGAAACATAATTTTCTTTAAAAGTACCTTTTTAATTAATTTAAGGTTAAATAAATAATTTTTTATATAAAAATGTCCTGATATGCATAGTCATCTGGTATGTTGTTTGTTGTCAAACTTTACCTTTACATTTTTAATTACAGCATTATGAGTTATACACCTGCAAAGTAACGAATATGACATATTTTTATTTTGCCTACATTGTTATCTATGGCTGCATTACTAATAAAACTATAAAATTTCGATGTTTATTTTCAAAAAGTATTTTATTTTAGCATGACGTTTGATACAAAATAAAACAACCAGTAAAATTTCTTATTTAAGATCGTTATCTATATTTCATAACATGATTACATTCCCAAGCTACCATATATATATGATGAAAAATTATAAAATATAAAGAATGGTAAAATAATGTAAAAACACAATCTTGCTTAACTAATAGTTCTTCACTCACGATATATATACTATAAGATGTTTGTGATATTTTTCTCAATAAATAATGAATTTATTATTTATGTAAATAATAAAATCCTTTTTATACTTGTTTCCTTATATAAAAGTAACTTAATATTCTATATTTTATATCATTATTGAAAATGATCAAAAATGTATAAATCGAAATCTCCTGACACATAATTTAACTGAATATGTTTCTTAGATTTCTGGGAAGTCTTTTCTAAAACTGATTTCGTCAGTATATCTACAGAAAATCTAACTTTTAATACACTTGAAAAATATTATGTAGAATATCCTATGTAATTATGAAAATAAACTTTTTGTTAAGTGGAATACTTATCTCAAATTAATGACATTATAGAAGAATACATTTGAAAAGTTTTACAAAATCTAGAATTAATAGATTTTTATCAAGTTCTCTTAAATTTTTATATATATTGTGTCATTAAATTAAAATTTTTAAATTTGCTCCATTGTGATTAAAGAATGTGTTGAAATTAAAGATTGTCTTGAAGTTTTATGATTACAAAACTTCCCAACGCACTTTGCCATTATTGTCTTACGAAGAAACACTCTATTTGCAGTTATCGTTTAAGAACATATAGAATGAAAATAGAGGTATTCGAGCCAAATAATATGTTCTACATTTTTTGCCATTATTAAACTTTAGCTCCTTGATTATGAGCACAACAATTGTAAGTGGAGACTTGACTAACTTGACTTGATTGAAGATTTAACAAATTTTAATTTCAATTATCACTGCTCGCCAAGTTTGAACTTGAATTTCACAGTGCATTAATTTTAAATAGGCAATAAACTGCAGCGCAAAGTTTCATAAATTTCCTTGTGCTAGTACTACGAAAAAATGCACAACTTGATAACTTCCACAAATAACTATGCAAAATCCACTATAGGTTCTTTTTTAAAGTAGAACATTACATAACAACTGCAAAGAGAAGCCTAGCATAATCATAATAACTTACTAAGTCTGTTGATGAAGCCAGAAAGGACTTGCATCATTAACAGAGGTAGTCTCACTTTGTACACTGGAATTCTGGATACGTTTTCTTTTCTATTTCGAATTCCAATAGTTGCAAATTATTCTATAAGTTTTAACACACTAAAAATAAAGCAGGTAAATATTTTACCTGTAGCATATTTCTGTAAATTAAACATTATGTGCGGATCTTTGAAACAACAAGTATAAAAGATAAAACTGAAATTATTATAACATTGTTACGGGAACTGCATGCACTGATGCACTGAACGTCATTTCTGACTAAGAGTCAAACAATAAATCATTGAATAATATCTGTAATTATTTATCTATCCTATATCTTTATGTATCTATCTATCGATATATATATATATATATATATATATATATATATATATATATATACATCTGTTTTATAAGTGTTTCTTAGTTATTTAAAAAAAAGGGATTTTACTTGTTTATATTATTCTTCTTTTATTTATTTCAAAAATAATTTCTACACTTGTATTTTCCAAAAGATATATTTAATTATATTCAATTTTTATTTTACTGTATACATGCTCTCACTATATTTTACATTACTGAATTAAAACTTTCCATACTTGCACAGAAAAGGTTATTAATTATTATATTTGGTCAAATTATATTTAGTTTTAAAAATATATAAAAAGAGATAATTATTATTATATAATTTCTGCATTAAGATAACTGAATTTTAAAGTAAGTCAGATTAAATAATACTCAAATTAAAAGTTTAAACTTAAATATTTGAGTAATTTATTTATTGGAATGAATTTTTAACATTTTAAGACCTTCTCCAATAAATAAGTTTTATGGGAAAAGACTTCAAAAATTTAAATAACATGGAAAATGATTTGCAATATTATGAAAAATAACATTTTTGTTTTGAAAATACTAATTAAATTGATCTTAAAATTTAAAAAACAATTTTTCAATGAACTTAATCAACTGCAGCAATTTTTCATACAGATTTTAATTACTGATCTTAAACTAGGTTTTCAATCATCATTAACGGAGTCTAAGAATATCTGGCTAAAGATGATTCAACAAAATAAGAGAAATTTAGAAGAAAAATCCCTGGAGATTGAAAGTCTTGAACTAATATTGCAAAGCGTGGAGAGAAAGTAAGAGACGGTATCATTATTAACAAATATTTTTCTTTTGAGAGCTTATCATTTTCTACATTTCCTTTGAAGAAAGTAATTATAAATTTTCATCATGATAAAGATTAACTGTTTCATTAGTATATAACGTCAAAATGAAAGGTTTTGAAAAATAATAAATCATTAAGTAAACCGGGATAGATTTAATTGTTTTAAATTCTCATTAAACATCAATAAATCTTAAATATCACATTCATTTAAAGTACAGTTTCGTAGAAATATATTTTAACAAACTAGTTTAAGTTTTAAATGATCATTTAACACCAGTGTAATTAAAAAAACTATTTTTAATATTATTAACATCGAAAAATATATATGCACGCTGATTAAGTGTTACCTTACTTTTTTTCTTATATTAAACTATTTTTATTTTTTATAACTAACAAGTCTTAGAATTTTTTTGACTTATTCGTAATTTTAATTTATATATTTTGAAAGAAAGTTTAACTCATCGCAACATTTCTTTTTCCTTTATATTTCAGTAATTTTATTTTTTTTTAATAATACATTTAAACTAATTGTGTGTATATATATCATATATATATATATATATATATATATATATATATATATATATATATATATATATATATATATATATATATATATATATATATATATATATATATATATATATAATTATATATATATTATATAATGACCTTCTGAGCTCTGTACTCCTAAAACTGTGATTTCAGCAAACTATTAGATTGCAAAAATATTTTATTTACAATCAAAGATTTCAAGTATTTTATGTAATAAAATTTTGTGAAAAGTTTTTTGAAAAATTTGGACTTTTCGATGAAATTTTAATTATTTTAATTGTTTGAATTAATCTTTAAAACAGTTTTATAAACGAAACTTTAATGATCT
This sequence comes from Latrodectus hesperus, assembly GCA_037975125.1. Classification (NCBI taxonomy): domain Eukaryota; kingdom Metazoa; phylum Arthropoda; class Arachnida; order Araneae; family Theridiidae; genus Latrodectus; species Latrodectus hesperus. Next base: position 41,130,550 of record CM075861.1, on the reverse strand, counting down.
TTTGAAAGTTTCCATGTGTTTTTGAAGTCTGAAAAATATTTGAAATATTATGTTGCAGTTATCTGCCCAATAAATATAGGTTTTGCTTAGAGCATTAAAGAAAATCTAGCACATTTAAATTTTAAAATTTTAACTTCGTGTAGTGAAAAAGTGATTAACGTATTGTATATAGCAAAAATTTATTTGACATTTGCATTATATTTATGTTTTGTTAAATAATATTAATTAGAATGTATAAAGTTTTACTCAAAATAAAAGAATAATAACAATCTCAAAAAGTAAGTTACTTAATTTTCTTATTATACTTTACTAATTCAAGTGAAATATTGCTAAATTTAATTTGTAGATTGTGTTGCATATTTCTTTTTTTCTTTTTAGGATAAAACTTTGTTACTTTGTTTATTAATTTTTAGATTCGTGCAGTTAAAATATTTAATGTTATGAAGATCACATAATATGCCTAAAATATTCGACAGCTATATCAAAGATGATGTATAGTTTTATCTTTTATTCCGCAATTCTTAAGCCTATTTTAATAATTCACTCATGACTTCTAAAAAGCTTTCTTTTACCAAAGAACTTTAAATGCATTCATTCAGAAATATTCTTATACTTTTTGAAACTTACTTGAGAAACTCAAATTTGAAGCGTATCTACTTTAAATCTATACAAAGTGTATGCTGAGGAATCTCTGATAATTCAATTGGAGATAATCTCATGTTTTAAGCTCATAATGATATTTGATTCCATTGTTGTAATATTAAGTTTAATTCAAAATTCAGAAGCACATTTCTTTGAACCATAAGTAAGTTTATAGGGCAATCTCTTAAATTTCCCTCAAAATGCTTATTGTTATTTTAAGATACATCTTGTTACCTTCACCAATTGAAATAACGTTCGTAAAATGCTATACATATTACACATTCTCATTTTCGGGAAAATAATCATACTTACATTTTCCACCTATAGTCTGATGGGAGTTCAGCATATTAAGATTAATTAGTGATTTTGTATACAACATTCCCATTTTTCACTAGAATGTTTTTTTCAGAGAAAATAGTGAATTTTTTTTTATTTACAAAAGATATTGTTGAGGTCTAAAACATTAGACAAATCAGCATGAATCAAACTATGAACACTAATATAATAGTTAATAGTTAATATAATTTAATAGTTAAAATAATAATATAATAGTTAAAATAATATTTTTAAAAGTATTAAATTTACTTTTTCATAAATTGTTCAAGCAAATCGTTTCAAACTTTGCATCGTAGAAATTCTATTTTAAAACAATTTATATTGTTTCATGCTTTAAAATAATCCAATTTACTTCAAACTTTGTTCATGAAATTCTTTGAGCTATTAGAAAAATTTTTCATCCTTTGAAAATAATTCGTTGTTTGTATTTTTAGTTTTAGAATTAATTTCTTCTAGTGATGTTTGCTTTCGTAATGGGTACCACTTGCTCTACGATTCTCTTTAAAATTTAATGAATACTTTTTATTAACTAAGATTATTTAAATTCTTGTGATGTACTACTTTAAACAAAATTTTATTTTTCCAAAGAAGGAAATATTTATCAAGAAATATACTTATTTGACAAAGTGAAAGAAAACTACCCACACACACAACTATTGTAAATTGTTCCATATATTCATTTCTCTCATGAACTACATAACCCATTATATTAACAAATAAATGGAACGATTTATTTTATAAAAACAAAAAGACCAATAAACTGTAGGTGTTATGTATCTGAGATACCAAAAATGTTATATACCGGCAAAAAACAGCTTATATTACACGGGTAATTTTGAGTGCTTCTTCTAATGGCGAAAGACAAAATAACAATGCCTTTATCAGATGCAAACAAATGTATGCTCTTCAATAAATTTTTATACACTAATATATGAAAATAAATTCAATTTGGCGTACTTGATGATATAATGAAATAAATAATTTTAACTAAAGAGAATTGCAGCATAAATACTAAAATATTTGTAAGCATTAAAATTTATCTCATTCAAAAATAATTGGTAAATTCTTAATCCATTGTATCATGTAATTAAAAGATGTTATGTTTGTTAATAATGACGAAATATTGTTCCTTAATATTAAAAAAATAACAACATGTAATACAAGCAGTTCGCACCACATTAGTTTTTAAATGGTCATACTTTTTAAATTTTTGAAGTCATTTTCAGAAAACAGTCATCACGCCAGAATGGAATGTGTTTAAATTGCATTGTAATGTGAGATTGGAAAAATTAGAAATTTGGAAACACAATTGTCCTAATTTAGGAATAATCAAGTTACGTAAGATTGAGTAATATATACAGCCAAAATTGTAATTAAAGAAAATGAAAAGCTTATATAAGGTTATAAAACTTTTCATTTAAAGTAAGAACATCGTATTTCTAAATTACAATCAGTGAAGTGAAAAGAAACATTACTCGAATTTCTCTAGATTAATGGTTTATATTTTTGTTAAAACGAACGCTACTTTTTTACAATTAACTTCAATTTTTTAGATTTATAATTAGTATGTTTTTGAGAGTAAAATAACTATAATCACTATTAAATTGATATGTATCAAAATGAGAAAAATCTTCAAAAATTAAAGTTATCTTAAATTTGGAATTTTTAAGAAGTTTCAGTACTCATGCAAAGATTTAAGAATTTTAGAAACAATATATAAACAAGAATTTGTAAAAAAATGTGTTTATTCAACAAATATACTTGATATTTGCAGTCTTATACTTTATCTTACTTTACATTTTGACACTACAATGTAAATAACTATAAAATTTTACAACGATAAATACTAGTTAAAAAAGTCTGGTATAATTTAATATTTTTATATTATATTTAGTTATGTTATTTGTTATTATATCAGACGTTATTTAAAATTTGCATTTTTATCTAACGAGATTTATCAATGTAATCTAATATTTTTTCAATATAATCTCAAATTTTATCAATATAATCTAGTCACATTCTTTTTTCACACAGAATGATGTGAATGAAATTAATCTTTAACTGTAATAAGCAGGTAATTTTCTTTATTTCTTGTAACACATATAGTTACCTATTGTAAACATAGTTTTCAAATGCTGTACTGAAATTATCTTGTAAAAATTCAAAGTTCTTCTCTTTTTTGAAAAGAATTTAGTGTCGTTCTACATTTTTCCAGCAGTGTGTACTTTAAATTTTTAAATATATATATATATATATTTATTTCATATTGCATTTATTGGAAGAAAGTGTGTAATTTACTGGAAAAAAGATTGATGAAAATTTTGGATTTATCAAAAATTCCGTAAAAAAAGTACATTTTGCAGCGAAATAACATTTTTCTTGAGAAATTGTTATATTTCCATTATATTTGTTTGTAAAATATATTACACTTTTCCCAACACAATAATTAGGAAATATATTGTACAATATATGGCAATGATGGAAAACATATGTTTTTCAAATGTAAGAGGTTATAAAAACCAAGATTTAGAGACATGTTCAATTTTAAATAAATTTGCTATTAATCATGCCAAATTTCATTTGAAATTTAATAAAAAAATATGTTACATCAAACCAATGGACATTTTTCTTCATTTTTTATTTTCCTTGTGGCTGCGATACAAATATTAATAGTTCTTTTCATATGATTATTTAAATATACGAAACTTTGATTTTGTTGTATTTCTTCTTTCACTGGGTTAAATAAGAATATGTTATAAAACATTTATGTTAATTAAATGAACTTATCATTGACTTTTATAGTGAATGTATTAACAAAAGTATACAAAATAAGATTAACTTTGAAAGTGTGTTTCACTGAAATATTTTATCTCATAATGGATTCTTAGTAAAATAACAGAACAATAAATTGGTGCAGCAAGATATTTTCTTACATTTTCTCATAAAAACAATTAATCAAGAATCGGTGGTGTGTAGGCATTGCAAGACATATCGAAGCATTGTTATAATTGATAAATTTTGCAATTACATCAAGCTATGAATTATTTTTCCAGAGTCTGTAGAAAATCCAAGGAAGTTGGATAGAAGAAATGTATTTTGTCCTTCTCCTTTGAATTGGTATTATTATAAAGACATAACAATGTAAAATGTTACATCATAAATTAATTTGTAAAATACATTTTTTGTTACTTAAAGAGTAAAAACTATAAAATTTGAAATTTCAATACTCTTTTGACACTTTTTGGATGTTTTTCACAATTTTCTTCTTTAAAGGAAATAATGAAGTTGATTCAAAATTTGGTACATTAGTTAATAAGGGAATGTGGGAATCATATACATTCTAATATCAAGCTCAATCTCTTACAACATTCATTTATTACTATAATGTGTACCAATCGTTTCTTTAATAAAGATTTAATTTAATCTAATATGCGAAATAAATAATAGTATACAATATTGGATTTGAAAGTTTTAGAAAAATGCAAGGATTTCTCTCGTACCATTTGTGACGCTTTCAGAAAATGTGTTATTTTGAAGTGAGACATCTCTATACACTGCTATAAAAAATTATAATTATAGGGATTATGTATTGTTTTTATAATCACGTCAGTTTTAATCATTGATAATTGTAATTTTAAAAATTGGGAATATTTCTCATTATGTAACACTAAAATGGTCAACTACAATGTGTTCCTCATTTTTTATTCATTTATAGGAGAAAATTATTTCATGGAAGACAAAATCAGCTCAAATATGAAAATTGAATCATATCAAAAGACCTTAGGTTACTTCGAATGAAATATTCTTAATTATTTTTCCTTTTTCGGCTAAAGGAATTTTGTTACTTTTGTAGAAGAAAATAATTTTCCAAATATTACAAACCAAAAATTTTAATATAGTTGAACAATGCTCTAAATGATCCATTGTTAATCATGGTTATAATTTTTGTTATTCTCCGTAAAATTGTTTGTTGTTATATTTTGGGCAAATGTGCATCTTAGAATACGTGAATATTACTATCCAAAGAAACTTTTATAAAAATAATTTATTATAAAAAACTATATTTCTTTTACTCTTTTAAATTATTAAGTTTTCCGAATCTTATAAAATAATCAAAAATAAATGTTTAAGTACCAAAATAAAGTTTTTACAACAATATATTGCTTTTATTTATACATCTTCATTTTTAACATTATAAATTAAGAGTACTTGATAAAATACATGTTGAGATTTACAGATATATTAATTTTCTTATTATTTTATTATTAATTGAATATTTATGATAAAAGCATTACTACATAAAAAATATAAGTATTATATATTTTCTAGTAAAAATAGCCCCATTTCGCTAAATTGTTTTCAAATATAAGTATTGTAAGCAAATTATTTTTTGATTTTAGTGAACGAAATTATGTCATTAGTATTCTACAAGACATTTTTAATTCCAGCTTTAAGTCTTATTTGAATTTTTCTTCAATTAAAACTGCAATATGGCATTATGAAAAGTTAAATTATTTAACAATTTATTGAAAAAATTTGATATTTTGAAGAAATTGTATTTCACCACAAATAATTCTTCAAAAGCTTACCACAAAAATCTCGAAACAAAACTTTTTTTAATTATTATAATTATTTCGAAAACTATTATGAATAGTTTTCAAAATGTCATTGTAAATATTATTTTATTTTATAAATTTATATAAATTAATACAATTCTAAACCTAATATTTATGAACTTATGTAGAACAATTTATATTTAATGAGACATTGATATATAAACATAGAATCATAATTAAGTATTATTAATACTACAGAAGGAGATATTTATTTCAAATAAAATGTAAATATAAAATCATATATTCAGGATTTTGAAACAGAGTAGTTATAAGTTTAATACAAAGTAGAGATGATTTTTTAAACTAATTTATTATCAGTTTTAAACAATGCAGAAATAATATTTATGGAATATATAGAGCAAAATATTTCAAAATATATTTTTACGTAAGAATAAAAAATGTAATATAAAATATTTTGTATTCCATGAAAGTGTACCATACTTTTTACAATAGTAAAATCTAATACAAAATATTTATTTATAATAAGTAAATATTTTATAAAGTAAATTAAAAAAATAATATGATTAAAAGATATCTGTTCCCTACTATGTTAGTAGGCCGTATAATAACTATCGCAATTTATAATTTTGAAAAAAGTTAAGGTAGCAGAAAGTATTAAACTTTGCTTTGTCTTTTATTACGTAATGCGATTAAGAACTCATAAGATTTTTTAACCGAAATTCTAGAGTCCCCCTTAAAACTTGAGCACACATCTTTCATACATCCAACATCTTTTGCTTTGGCAACTTCCACTTATCATGAAATCTTTAAGGGGCGCAAGCGCAGACTATATCATGACGTCACGAGCTTTACGGTGAAGAGAATACACGAGCGAAAATTCGAAGTGAGCTTTAGTTGCTTTCAGCACTCGCTGAGATCGCCGGCTGAGAATTTGTGCGAAGATTTTGATACTTTTGAGATTAATAAGAGTTTCTGCTATTTATAAAAAACATATCTAACATTTTGTGCTGATAAATGCCTAAAAAATGTATGGTTTATATATAAGTTATATTTATCCTTTATAACTAACTAAAAGATAAACTAAAATATTATATAAATTGATAATATTTGTTGATAATAATCAATATTCAAACTTTTTTTAATTATATTAAGAAATAATTAGTGGCATCTTATTAAGTTATCATATTGTAAAATTGTGTGCCAAAATATTTGGATTAAATGGATAATGGACTTTTCTTTTGTGAAATCTTTTAACAAAAGAATACCTTCACTTTCTCTTTACATTAATGTAACTTATCTTTGCCTGCTGATCAAATCTTAAAAGTAAGTATGAAACACTTATTTTTTTAAGATATTTTTTAACAAATATTATGATATTAACGTACTGTTAATTTGTATATACCGTTAGAAGTAGATCTTAAATCAACAATTATATATTGAATGAATTTCTAACTAAAAGCATAATTTGCGATTTTTTATAAAACTTATTATATTTTTTTTCATTAAAATAAAATTTATAATGAGGATAATTTGAATATAAATACGAAATGTTATTTTAGTTATTTTTTAAAGATTTCAACATTAATCAAGCTATCAATTTTTATTTTAAATAAAATATTTTACTGTTCAATTATAAATCAAAACAAGATAAGCAACTAAACAGTTATAAATATACTGCGCATAAAATTGAACTTTAGACTTATTAAACTCATCGTAAAAATAAATTGAAGACATATTGTTTTGAATTCATTTTGGTGTTTTCTATAGAATATAGTTACTAACAGTACTCATTCAAAGAATTATAAAATACTTTAGGAAATATCACAATAAATAAAATTTAAAACTTTTAAAAATTATTACATTAATCCTAAATAACATGTTTATCATCATCATAAAATTCTAAAATTTTACTGACAAATTATAACTACATTTATCTAGATAATCAAACTATTTTTCAAAACTGAGACTAGAAGGATTTAATTTCTTCTGTCACATTAATTCTAGAACACAAACTAATTATTTAAATGGTATCTCTTTCAAAATCACTTCTTTACTTTAATTTAATTCAATTATAAAAACTTCTACATTGATAAACTTGAAAATAATGTGCCGAATGTATTTTACCCATATATAATAAAAATTAAAAACATACAATTAAATTTCTATTAAATTTGTTTCATTTCTATAAATTACAAAACAATAAAATACAAAAAAATAACAAATTTGAAAAAATATTTATCTTTAACAATGTAACAATGTTAGATAAATCTGTACAGTTTTCAATATACCTTCTACGAAAGAAATTGGAATGGCAATTTTAGTTATTAGTCATAAAAATATGTATATATATATATATATATATATATATATATATATATATATATATATATATATATATATATATATATATATATATATATATATATATATATATATATATATATATATATATATATATATATATATATATATATATATATATATATACCAGTAATAGAATATTTTTTAAAATACTTCATTAACAAAAAAAGAAACAAATGAATTTTAAGAAATTCTTTATATGTTTGACATCAATTGATCAGCTTTAAATCAGCTTTGAATTTAATCAGATAAAAAATTATGTTAAACTCAAACCTGAAAAATAAATTCAGTATATTGTTTAAAATGTATATCATGTCATAAGCACATGTATTGTGTTATCGGTTTAAATTAATATGTTATTTGCTAAAAGAATGTCCCTATTATATTTGCGAATAGACATGAAATATTAAGTCACTTTTCAAAATATTTTCCTAAGCAAAGACTTGGTTAATGTATGCATAATTAATGTAATATCTCATCATTCTAGGTAAATATAAGTGGATGATATTTTAGAAACATACGGTTTTTTAGTTTAAGTTGCGATCATGTAGAATTCTTACCAATGCTTTTAAAAATTTTAAGTAGAGTTCTCAAAACAAATAATTATCTTAATTCAGAATAATAAAATATCATTGGTTTCATAAATTTAAGAATAAATTTGTTTTCCTAAAGTAAAGCTATCGAAACGTTTAATATAGGATTTTTTTAATTAAAATGTAGTGCAAGACTTTTATACTTATTATTTACAGAGCGTGAATCGTTAATAACTAATTTATTTTACTCAAAAATTGTATTTGTGTAAAAAATAATTATGCTGCCCTAATTTGCAATTTGTGTAGATCATTTTAATGTTTTGCAACCTTAATTGAGTTTTTTCTACTGTTAAATAGATAATTTACTGTTAAAAATTTTACAAGGAACAATAAAAAGAAATACCCTTTTATTTCATTAAAATCAGCTACGTCCAACTGAAAATATTTCGAAAAAAAAAAAACGCACAGAATTTATTTAAGACTGTAAATCTACAAGAAAACACCCATCTACATTATTCTTATCAAAGGAAGAATATCATTTTAAAATACGTTTTAAAACCTTTACAAAGATTTTGCCTTTCCTAATTTCTTAGGTAATTTCTTTCAATAATATTTCTTTCTCAATTTTTTTATTCAATTAAAGGTAGAAAACAGTATCGAAAAAACTAAATTAAATTACAGTCAAAAATTACATGAAAAGGAATATTAAAAGATACATTTAACAATTTATATCCATAACATTTTTTGAGTGCCATTTTGTGCAGAATAATATAATGCTGTTAAATGATATCTGAAAGAATATTATTTTAAATGAATAGTCTTATTATTTAATATTTTTAATTTAAGACAAATCTAATTAAGTTTTTTCATGGTTCATGAAATTATTTTATGTAAATAAATAATTCTACAGTGAAGTTTTTTGTTCAAAAAACTGTCAAAAATAAGTTATTCTATTTATTTCAAATCGAAAAAAATGAACATTTTGCGTTATAATATCAAGGTTCACAAGAAAAGTTTTGTACTTTAAACTCAAAACATTTCATCTCAAAATCATCCAAAATTTTAAAATATTTTTATCAAAAAAAAATGTGTTTTTCGCAAGTCTGCTTTCAGCGAAACTAGAACATGCTCTTATGAAAGGATGTTATTTTCAGATATCTTTGTTAAAAGGCTTTCCTGCAAAATCTCCGTATCCCCGACACACACACATACACATATAAAACTGAAAAGAGAGAAACCAAAAGTTGGAGATTTTCAAAAAGGAGTTACTCTTCCGAAGAAAAGAAAACAAATCTTTTAACTCTTTTCCTTCGACTCTTCACGTCCAATCCCATCCAGGCAATACTCGACTTTTCGAAACAGCATTCTATTGACCAAGCTCTTCTTCTCTCCATGGAAGAAGAGCTTAAGGCAAAGGACTATTCGTGAACGTGATCTGGAGGTTTAATGTTTTGCAGGGCTTTGTTTGATGGTCCCGGAGCTGTGAGTGGAATACAAAATCTTCTCTTCACCGAAAGCTGATCTTAATGTGCCCCGGAATCCCTCTGAAATCTTTATTGTGCCTTCAGCCACGCAAGCAAAGAGTCATGCTCGTTCCTGTCTTCTATGTCTTGCTTATTTATGTGCACATTACTACAAGTGAGTATTTGTGTATTTATTGTAAACTGCATGAGCATTTCATTTTTATTATTCACTCCATAATTTTACAATCTCCTTTTATTCCTGAGTAATGGTTTAAAAAGCTAAGCGAAACAATATAGGAAAGATAAATTGCTTAAATACGAAACATATGGGATTTGCTTATTTACGAAATGTTTTTGAAAATTGCTTAATAACTCTGAGTGGGGAATTCAAAAATGAAAGGTTTGTAAAATCAAAGAATATTGAAATATTACTTAAAAGACTAAACTAAGATATGTTATTGTAAAACTTTGTGTATATTTGACTTGGTGTATTTTTTGACTTCGCATATTATGTAATGCTCATTGGACTTTAATAAACTATATTTTTTGATGAAATCATTCAAATATATTGCTCTGTAATTAAAAGAAGTTGTTTTATGTTCCCGAAAATTCATGACATTGTAAAAAAATATTAAAAATATTAGTTTGTTTATTATTTTCATCTTTATTTATAAAAAAATTTAAAATATATAGTTTTTTATTTTCAAAATATTTACTGAGCAAACAGTTTTAAAACTTTAATTATAATCTTAGTAAATGGGAAGAAGGCAGTTAAATTTTAAAGTTCTTTTTTGGGGAAATAATAATACAAGCATATTTTTAAACATAATTAATTATAATCACAAAACAGAAACTATTTTAATGTAAATCTTATAAGAAATTATTACTTTTAGTATGTGGAGATTATAAAAAAGTGTATGTGAAATTTGTGAATTTTTTCCTTTTCATCGTATATTATTAAATTTTTACCTCTAGAAGTTTATAGTTTGATTGAATTTTAAAATTAAAAATATTAAACTTAATGTATAGGCAACGGCAAAAAAAATTAAACTGTAATCTTTAATGTCTTGTTATTAAGTCAAAGTGTTTCTACTTCGGATGAGTAATTAACGACATCCAATGTTTAAAAGTAAAGTTATTAAAAGAAACTAGAGAGTGTGAGTAAATTCTCGAGATTTTGTGTGAAAAAAATTACCATGTTTATTGGTTAAAAATGCCACGCCTCATTGAGAAAAGCTTTACAAGAGTAACTAGCATTTCACTGATAAGAGATAAAAGTGAAAAAAAAAAGCTTTGGAGCGTAATATAAGTCATTTATACCAAGAACTTACTTAATAATTTATGGAATACATTAAAACAAGTAGAGTGTTGAAATTTATTTGAGTGTGAAAAAAAGTATTTGCCAAGTATTTCTGCAAAGATAGTGCTATCAAAGAAAAGTTATATGCTTAATCTGTAAAATATAGGAGCTCAAGTATATTTTTATACTTCTCAGTTTTCCAATGAAATATGCTCTAGTGGTGAGTTACAGAAACATTTTAAATTATAGTTTTTAATGATAATTCCTTACATCCTTATTATTTGTATAGTCCATTTAAAATCCTTATTATTTCGAATAATATTTTAAAATTTGAATAAAAATCATGTGTAATATTCTTACTTTCTTCTTTCACTTAGTAAGTATAAGCATTTAATATCTGAAAGAATTTTTTCTTGACTAATCGTTATGTTATCATGTAAGACTTTTGAACATAGTTCCATCAATTCTATTGAAAGTTATCATAAGGACTTGTATTATCAGAAAGACTTGTGATAAAATCTATTTTTTTTAAATCATTTCCTAAGAATTTCCTTTAAAACGCTTATTTAAATGTAATTATCATTTATACATAATTACTTTTATTCAGTAAAAAGTAAAATTCAAAAATATATTAGAAATAATTTCTAATTTTTCTGATTTTTTTTTTTTTAACTATGTTTATTGAAAACTTTCAGATTCTTTATTGAACATATTAACTCAAATATCACATTTTTTTTGCTTTGATATATATTGAATTTTGTGTCAGCGTATTGAATATTGTATTGATATCTCATAAAAGATTAAATTTTTTAAATCATATAAAAAATTTAAATCCTTCTTAATCAATTATTTTGATTATTTAACCCGATTGAAGTAAGTCATTTTCTATACTATTTTAATCAATTGTTTTATCAATATAGAATACAGCCAGTAAATTCTTTCTCTCAATCTTATCTGTTTTAAATGAATCCTCTATTTGTCTATCTCGTTATCGTAATAATTTCTTTATAACAGGCATAATTTTTCTTTTCTTCGTCATAATTTCTTTATAAATTCCTTCACGAAACATGGAAATTATATCTATGTCTATAATATTTTTATATATACATACATATATAGGTAATACATTATTATATAATCATTTTTACAGGAACAAGCGAAAAAAACAACCTTGTTGAATTATCACACTTTTCTCTATAAGTCAGTGACTTAAAGGTGTGAACTATGAATTGTTTAAAATTGAGATGTATAAATAGTAAAACAATACAGATATTTAATGATTATGTGTATTTTTTATAAGAGAACTTCCTATGTTCTATACATTTTGCTAAACAAAAGAATCCTTCGCTATGATGCTTCGAAAAATGCACTGAATCTTAAGACCGTTTTCCAATATTATTACCAAATTTCAGAGACAGATTTTACCTCTAAAACACCTATTTTATAACATCAGTTGTTTTAAAAATGTAAAATTATTCTCTTTTTATATGTTTCCAAGTTAATAATAAATGGAAAATTTTACCAAATAAATATGGTTTACACATCTTCATTAAATATGCCACATTAGGGGAAAATCCACAGACAAAATGTTAAAAAAACCTTAAAAACTTCTATAATATTATTTTCCTATATCAAAACGTTTTATTCTATCCATTTATTAAATTGTATATGAATATCCCTTTTCAATTATCTCTTCCTCTATTCTAATTTTTGAGCTTATATTTTTTCCTCATCTTAGATTTTTAATTTTATAAAAAAGGAGAAACACATTTTGGATAATTTTTAGCAAACATCAAAAGTTGCAATTTTTAAATCATTTTAAAAACTTGTTCCCTTTTTATTGTTATTACTATTTTTCCAAATTTAAGTAAAACATTTCAAATACTTTCAAAAGAGTAATCTGTTGAATTACTATTTAACTGAAAAATAAAGAAAAATATCCATGCACTGCACAGTGGAGTAAATATGAAGATCAAACGAAATATTTATCATTTTTGTGCTCTTAAGAGTATTAGATTAAAGCTTGCTTAATGTATTTCTATAAATATACGTTATATCGTGCAAAATGTTACATAAGAATGTTTTTTTAAAAACAACTGCCTGTTGTTTAAAATAATAATTTGTATAGTTAAATAGTTAACAATATTAGTTTAGTTTAAAAATTATGTGGATCATTATTAAAAAGTATTCTATAATTTATCAAAATTATCATTTGATTTTTAAAGCGTTAGTATATATCATTAAACTTATAATTCAATAAATCCTTTCACTTTAGTTATTGATTTTTAAATGATATTACACTGTTCTAAAAAAGTAGGACACTCATATTTCATTAATTATGCTTTATATTTAAGCGATATTAAAGTAAAATTTCGTTTTATTTTATTAATCTAAATTTTCTTTTATTTTCCATGAATAAGTTTCATCTACCTTTAAAAAATAAATGTAAAATTAAGGATTTTAGGTTTGTGGTTAAAGTAGGGGATCTAAAGTAGGACATCTGCAAAAATATTCTCATTTTTGAATCTGCAGAGGTTTAGTATGCTGAAAATATAATTATCTTCTGTCTTTCTTTCAAAAGATATAAATGGTTGAAAAAAATCCTCAATTTTTGTACAGTTAAAATGCCTAAGGGGAGAACCTTTAAATTAATTTCAAAAAGGAAACATTGTGGCTGGTAAAGATGCGTGCAGAAGTATAAAAGAAATTTCAGAGCATCAGTTCAAACGTTGTTTCTAACTTCCTGAAAAATCTAAAGAGTCAGAGGAAAGCAAAGATTGGATGACCTAAAAATTTATACGTAATCAAAGGAAAATCTTTAAATAATTTTAAAAAATGTGTGGAGACATTGGAAATGCAAGATGCAATCACACATGTAACTAGAAGAGCACTTTAAAGCTACGTAAAAATTGGATACGTTTATATTCAAAAAAAGAAAGTACCATCTTAAATGGAACGAAAGTCACATTGAGCTCAGGCTACTGTGCTCATAAACACATGACTTCGAACTCCAAATGGACTTCAGTTATTTTTTCTGTTCAAAAAAATACAATATAGATGGCTCTTATGTTTATGACTATTTTTGGCATTGTCTGGGTTTAATGGTTTGGATAGCTGTTTGGGTATGGTGAAAAGACTAATCTAGTGCTTCTGGATGGAAGACAGAAATATTCAGATAACATTCGAATTTTAAACTCATTGCCTCTTCCCTATGTCAATGAGCTACGCGAAGAAAGTTGGATATTTTATCAATATGAAACATCAATCTACACGACCAATGGGGTTAAAATTTGGTATGAAACAAATAATGTTCGGGTTTTGCCATAACCTGCTAAAAGTTCAGACCTCAAAATTGTCAAAAATATATAGCCAGTAACTTTTCTGCATGTTTACACCAGATGCAGGAAGTATGAATATTTGATCGAACTTCGAGTTGTTTTGAACTGTGTTTTCGACAATTTTTATCAAACCGAAATTCAATATTTATATGTTTCAGTGGCAAATAAGATTCTTTGAAGTAGTTAAAGTAAATGATAGATTCCTTATAAACGCATTATTTTCATTATTTGGAACTGTCTTTCTACTTTTTTCACCCAGTATGATGTGAATGAAATTAATTTTTAAAAGTAATAAGTAAGCAAATTTTTATTTCATGTTACAGATATAGTTATCTTATTGTTAAATAAGTCTTTAAAAGTGTTGTAATGAAATTATTTTGATAAAATACAAAGTTCTTCCCTTATTTGAAAAAGAAAAAAACTTAGTCCCCTTCTACTTTTTTCCAGCAGTGAAAGTTGATAAAATCTGTTGTCTATTCATATAATCAATTTATTTACCTTTATAAACAAGAAATTTCAATTAATTTTCTTACCTCCGTTCAAACAATCTTGTTTAAATGCAATCTTAATAAATTTTAAAATAGACTAGAATTTAAAATATGATATGTAATCCAAAATAAGTACAAGAGAATTAATTTTATTTATGTTTATTTATGTAATTTTATATTTTAAGTAAAAATTATGAATAGTCAAATTTCATTAGTTTTCATACCAACATATAAATATCTAATGAACTCTATAGTGTATAATATAAGCATTACATTTCA
Organism: Latrodectus hesperus; assembly: GCA_037975125.1. Taxonomy (NCBI): domain Eukaryota; kingdom Metazoa; phylum Arthropoda; class Arachnida; order Araneae; family Theridiidae; genus Latrodectus; species Latrodectus hesperus. Next base: position 41,115,233 of record CM075861.1, on the reverse strand, counting down.
AAGTTTTGCTGGAAATATTAATTTATATAATTCATGCAGTTTTAAAATTTATTTATATAAATTCTGTTACATAAATTCGGTTTAAATTTGTAACAATTTGCATATACTTCCAAATACATTGAAATTAATTTGCAAAATACAAATTCTGTGTGTTACCTGGTTTAATAAGGTATAATAACGTCATTTAATATAATTTTGTTATATATTAATAAATCTCTATTTTCTTAAAACATAACTATTAGAATAAGAATCTATTCTATTTCAAAATACTTTGGATTAAATATATATGTAAGATAATACAAATTCACTGAAGTAATGCTGGTTTAATAATAAATTGCTGATTCATTGTTCAAGTAAATGAAAAGAGTCTTATAAATTATGGGGTTATTTTCATTCACACGTAATAAAATATTTCCATTGATGAACTTAAAGAAGTATGCAGAGTAAAACAAAAGATTAATTTTTTCCAAAAAATTATCTAAAGTGCAATCTAAATGCGGTAGTTACTGTAACACAATAGGTTTCCACTATGAATAACAAAAATGTAGCCGTCTTTCTTTTGTTATACTAAAAAAGCGGCTCTAATTATTCGGATGTCTTTGTATCTTAAATATCAATACTTTGTTGTGGTGAGATGAGGTATGAGTCTAATAATTTTTCTTTTAATTTTTATTTTTATAAATGAATACATTAAGTATAGGATTTCTTTTTCTTATTTTCAAAAAAAATATTTTTTGTATGGTAACTTTACTACCATAAAAAATAATAAAGTTAAAAATATTTTAATGAACATAAATAAAAAAAAACAATTTACGAGTTACAAAATCGAAATAAAATTTTACATCTTCTATTTTTACACTTTAAAAATAATAAGATTTAAGAAATTCTTGACATTCACGTAATTTTTAAAATACATTTCTGAAAAAAATATAAAATATAATGAAGATATAAACATTATTTCTAAATTTTTTCAAAAGCGTATCTATTTGATAATATTAAATTATTAATTACGTTTATGATTAAGTTAAAGAAAATATATGGACATTATCAAATGAAAAGAACAAAATACCAATTAAATAATATTTTATAACTAACATTTACTTTAATTTCATTCCATGTTAAAACGGCTACATTTTTTTAAGAAAATCTCTGGAATATTTTTAATATCTATCTTCATTAGTTATAGGCAGAGTGTGATATGAAATATAATTTAAAATAATGCTGCAGTAAAAAAGTCAACAAACTTAAATGATTTCTAACACACTGCAAAGTTTATTATGAATTTAGGAAAATAAAATACACACATGTCCATAAATTAAGGATAATCCAGAACAACTTCAAAATTGAAAGCGGAAGGAAAAATTCCACCTGTATAAATGTTACTTACAGTGTCAATATTATATCAGTGGCAGCTGTTGTCACCGAGAGTACACCCCAATGACGAGAGCGTAATAGTGTATAAGCACCTGCAGCTAAGAAGGAAGTGGACTGACACCAGTTTATACGGTGGGCTTACACCAGTACATACGGCACTCAATGTTTCAACCACATAGGTATGACACAGATAACACATGTGGATGATCTTTTATGAAGTAGAATTATCGGCAACCTAGTATGAGGGAGTAAGAGATAATAATACCCAACGAACTCAGAATAACTCAAAAGGTCATCTCTTGATTGTGGCAACGATTCCAAAAGGTTGGAAATATTAGTAGACGTTACATTATGAGTGATAACGCCAAAGGACAATCAATATTAAGCAGTAATCGAGAAAGGAAACCATCTCAAGACAAACGATATATAGACGTCTTGGGGAGTATGATCTATATGCTAATATGACTGTCATACGAGTTTCACACAATACAACTCACTGTCAGCAGTGGTTAGCTTTGAGTAGAGAATATGTAATGTGGTCACCATCTCAGTGGACTTCCAACAAGTCCAGGTTTAGCTTGTAGACCGATTCATATCGGACTTTTATGTGGAAAAAGTCTGGTACACAGTAATACCAAGATAACATCAATGAACGTGAACGTTACAGAGCTTTTGGAGAGCTTGTTGGGGAGGCACTATACTGGGCTTCAGACAAGATACACATGTTCTGATCAGGATAAATTTATCGGAGTATCAATTTGGAATAGCATATTCTTTTTTTATGCATGCACGGGATATGATTTGTGCTTATGGATAAAAACGGACATTCTAACAGTAAGAACATCATCTACGACTGCCTTCAAACGGAATATATCACCCGTGTGGAATGCCCAGAATTCTCACTATATTTAAGTCCGATTTGTGTGGGACATGTTTAGTGTACTAATGATAGCATATTAACCTCCTTCTACACATGCTCTTAAACTTCTATGATCATTGGTTGCTGAGTCCAGTTATTTGCCAGCTATGCAGCTCGATGATGTAATCCTCACTATACCTTGGCATTATACGGATTGCATTTTCTCGTATATAGGATACATTTGATGTATTAACCATCAAAAAAATAACATAATGTTCAGTTGTTGTATGGGTGTAAGTGCTCCATGGAGCTAAATTGTTAGTTGGTACATTAAATGTCGTACATTTATACATCATCTCTTTTGTTCTTCCTTATTCATTTAATGCAATAACTTTATGAATATTTTTCTGGAACTTATTATGTGTAAATAGATTAAAAAATGCACGGAAAAAAATGTTTGATTGTTATTACATGGAGGCACAAAATTTTAGCGGATGCTTTGAAAAAAATAATGCAGATTTCAAAAAGTAATAAAAATTTCGGGCGATTTCATTTTACGTAAGATTTATTTGATGTAATTTAAACACATCTTACTTATAAAAATGAAAAACATTACTAAATTTATATATGTGCATATGATTATGCGATTCTATAGCTCTCTACTTTTTAATTTTAATATCTGGAGTTCATTGTCATAAACAAAAAATTTTAAAAATCTTTATTAGAGATTTTTCTGACTCAGTATGTATCAGTTTTCACACGCACACAGACTATACTTTTATATTTTAAAGTTTCCAAGGAATAAGAGGTTGTAAGAAGACACCCAAATCGTTTTAAAATCTAATAAAATTAGAGTATAATTTGTATTGTTCATTTAAGTTCAAAACACATAAATTAAGGAAAAAAATAACAAGTGAAAATGTATATTTCCCCTTCCTCATGTTCAAACAATGTTTAAGTTTCAATATTTTTCCGTATATATATATATATATATATATATATATATATATATATATATATATATATATATATATATATATATATATATATATATATATATATATATATATATATATATATATATATATATATATATATATATATTAGGAAATTTACTAAATTATGTATAAATTGAATTTCTAAATTATTTATTCTACTGCAAAAGATAGTTTAATAATCTATTAATCAAAGTTTTGTTTCCTCAGCAGTATATCATCATGAAAATAAGCAGAATATTACTCACTAAAACGCCAATGCAATTTTGCAGAATATCTCACTGAAACTTGTAGTATTATGTTGGTATATTATGGTAATCAAAGGAAAATCTTTAAATAATTTTAAAAAATGTGTGGAGACATTGGAAATGCAAGATGCAATCACACATGTAACTAGAAGAGCACTTTAAAGCTACGTAAAAATTGGATACGTTTATATTCAAAAAAGAAAGTACCATCTTAAATGGAACGAAAGTCACATTGAGCTCAGGCTACTGTGCTCATAAACACATGACTTCGAACTCCAAATGGACTTCAGTTATTTTTTCTGTTCAAAAAAATACAATATAGATGGCTCTTATGTTTATGACTATTTTTGGCATTGTCTGGGTTTAATGGTTTGGATAGCTGTTTGGGTATGGTGAAAAGACTAATCTAGTGCTTCTGGATGGAAGACAGAAATATTCAGATAACATTCGAATTTTAAACTCATTGCCTCTTCCCTATGTCAATGAGCTACGCGAAGAAAGTTGGATATTTTATCAATATGAAACATCAATCTACACGACCAATGGGGTTAAAATTTGGTATGAAACAAATAATGTTCGGGTTTTGCCATAACCTGCTAAAAGTTCAGACCTCAAAATTGTCAAAAATATATAGCCAGTAACTTTTCTGCATGTTTACACCAGATGCAGGAAGTATGAATATTTGATCGAACTTCGAGTTGTTTTGAACTGTGTTTTCGACAATTTTTATCAAACCGAAATTCAATATTTATATGTTTCAGTGGCAAATAAGATTCTTTGAAGTAGTTAAAGTAAATGATAGATTCCTTATAAACGCATTATTTTCATTATTTGGAACTGTCTTTCTACTTTTTTCACCCAGTATGATGTGAATGAAATTAATTTTTAAAAGTAATAAGTAAGCAAATTTTTATTTCATGTTACAGATATAGTTATCTTATTGTTAAATAAGTCTTTAAAAGTGTTGTAATGAAATTATTTTGATAAAATACAAAGTTCTTCCCTTATTTGAAAAAGAAAAAAACTTAGTCCCCTTCTACTTTTTTCCAGCAGTGAAAGTTGATAAAATCTGTTGTCTATTCATATAATCAATTTATTTACCTTTATAAACAAGAAATTTCAATTAATTTTCTTACCTCCGTTCAAACAATCTTGTTTAAATGCAATCTTAATAAATTTTAAAATAGACTAGAATTTAAAATATGATATGTAATCCAAAATAAGTACAAGAGAATTAATTTTATTTATGTTTATTTATGTAATTTTATATTTTAAGTAAAAATTATGAATAGTCAAATTTCATTAGTTTTCATACCAACATATAAATATCTAATGAACTCTATAGTGTATAATATAAGCATTACATTTCAAAGTTTTGCTGGAAATATTAATTTATATAATTCATGCAGTTTTAAAATTTATTTATATAAATTCTGTTACATAAATTCGGTTTAAATTTGTAACAATTTGCATATACTTCCAAATACATTGAAATTAATTTGCAAAATACAAATTCTGTGTGTTACCTGGTTTAATAAGGTATAATAACGTCATTTAATATAATTTTGTTATATATTAATAAATCTCTATTTTCTTAAAACATAACTATTAGAATAAGAATCTATTCTATTTCAAAATACTTTGGATTAAATATATATGTAAGATAATACAAATTCACTGAAGTAATGCTGGTTTAATAATAAATTGCTGATTCATTGTTCAAGTAAATGAAAAGAGTCTTATAAATTATGGGGTTATTTTCATTCACACGTAATAAAATATTTCCATTGATGAACTTAAAGAAGTATGCAGAGTAAAACAAAAGATTAATTTTTTCCAAAAAATTATCTAAAGTGCAATCTAAATGCGGTAGTTACTGTAACACAATAGGTTTCCACTATGAATAACAAAAATGTAGCCGTCTTTCTTTTGTTATACTAAAAAAGCGGCTCTAATTATTCGGATGTCTTTGTATCTTAAATATCAATACTTTGTTGTGGTGAGATGAGGTATGAGTCTAATAATTTTTCTTTTAATTTTTATTTTTATAAATGAATACATTAAGTATAGGATTTCTTTTTCTTATTTTCAAAAAAAATATTTTTTGTATGGTAACTTTACTACCATAAAAAATAATAAAGTTAAAAATATTTTAATGAACATAAATAAAAAAAAACAATTTACGAGTTACAAAATCGAAATAAAATTTTACATCTTCTATTTTTACACTTTAAAAATAATAAGATTTAAGAAATTCTTGACATTCACGTAATTTTTAAAATACATTTCTGAAAAAAATATAAAATATAATGAAGATATAAACATTATTTCTAAATTTTTTCAAAAGCGTATCTATTTGATAATATTAAATTATTAATTACGTTTATGATTAAGTTAAAGAAAATATATGGACATTATCAAATGAAAAGAACAAAATACCAATTAAATAATATTTTATAACTAACATTTACTTTAATTTCATTCCATGTTAAAACGGCTACATTTTTTTAAGAAAATCTCTGGAATATTTTTAATATCTATCTTCATTAGTTATAGGCAGAGTGTGATATGAAATATAATTTAAAATAATGCTGCAGTAAAAAAGTCAACAAACTTAAATGATTTCTAACACACTGCAAAGTTTATTATGAATTTAGGAAAATAAAATACACACATGTCCATAAATTAAGGATAATCCAGAACAACTTCAAAATTGAAAGCGGAAGGAAAAATTCCACCTGTATAAATGTTACTTACAGTGTCAATATTATATCAGTGGCAGCTGTTGTCACCGAGAGTACACCCCAATGACGAGAGCGTAATAGTGTATAAGCACCTGCAGCTAAGAAGGAAGTGGACTGACACCAGTTTATACGGTGGGCTTACACCAGTACATACGGCACTCAATGTTTCAACCACATAGGTATGACACAGATAACACATGTGGATGATCTTTTATGAAGTAGAATTATCGGCAACCTAGTATGAGGGAGTAAGAGATAATAATACCCAACGAACTCAGAATAACTCAAAAGGTCATCTCTTGATTGTGGCAACGATTCCAAAAGGTTGGAAATATTAGTAGACGTTACATTATGAGTGATAACGCCAAAGGACAATCAATATTAAGCAGTAATCGAGAAAGGAAACCATCTCAAGACAAACGATATATAGACGTCTTGGGGAGTATGATCTATATGCTAATATGACTGTCATACGAGTTTCACACAATACAACTCACTGTCAGCAGTGGTTAGCTTTGAGTAGAGAATATGTAATGTGGTCACCATCTCAGTGGACTTCCAACAAGTCCAGGTTTAGCTTGTAGACCGATTCATATCGGACTTTTATGTGGAAAAAGTCTGGTACACAGTAATACCAAGATAACATCAATGAACGTGAACGTTACAGAGCTTTTGGAGAGCTTGTTGGGGAGGCACTATACTGGGCTTCAGACAAGATACACATGTTCTGATCAGGATAAATTTATCGGAGTATCAATTTGGAATAGCATATTCTTTTTTTTATGCATGCACGGGATATGATTTGTGCTTATGGATAAAAACGGACATTCTAACAGTAAGAACATCATCTACGACTGCCTTCAAACGGAATATATCACCCGTGTGGAATGCCCAGAATTCTCACTATATTTAAGTCCGATTTGTGTGGGACATGTTTAGTGTACTAATGATAGCATATTAACCTCCTTCTACACATGCTCTTAAACTTCTATGATCATTGGTTGCTGAGTCCAGTTATTTGCCAGCTATGCAGCTCGATGATGTAATCCTCACTATACCTTGGCATTATACGGATTGCATTTTCTCGTATATAGGATACATTTGATGTATTAACCATCAAAAAAATAACATAATGTTCAGTTGTTGTATGGGTGTAAGTGCTCCATGGAGCTAAATTGTTAGTTGGTACATTAAATGTCGTACATTTATACATCATCTCTTTTGTTCTTCCTTATTCATTTAATGCAATAACTTTATGAATATTTTTTCTGGAACTTATTATGTGTAAATAGATTAAAAAATGCACGGAAAAAAATGTTTGATTGTTATTACATGGAGGCACAAAATTTTAGCGGATGCTTTGAAAAAAAATAATGCAGATTTCAAAAAGTAATAAAAATTTCGGGCGATTTCATTTTACGTAAGATTTATTTGATGTAATTTAAACACATCTTACTTATAAAAATGAAAAATATTACTAAATTTATATATGTGCATATGATTATGCGATTCTATAGCTCTCTACTTTTTAATTTTAATATCTGGAGTTCATTGTCATAAACAAAAAATTTTAAAAATCTTTATTAGAGATTTTTCTGACTCAATATGTATCAGTTTTCACACGCACACAGACTATACTTTTATATTTTAAAGTTTCCAAGGAATAAGAGGTTGTAAGAAGACACCCAAATCGTTTTAAAATCCAATAAAATTAGAGTATAATTTGTATTGTTCATTTAAGTTCAAAACACATAAATTAAGGAAAAAATAACAAGTGAAAATGTATATTTCCCCTTCCTCATGTTCAAACAATGTTTAAGTTTCAATATTTTTCCGTATATATATATATATATATATATATATATATATATATATATATATATATATATATATATATATATATATATATATATATATATATATATATATATATATATATATATATATATATATATATATATATATATTAGGAAATTTACTAAATTATGTATAAATTGAATTTCTAAATTATTTATTCTACTGCAAAAGATAGTTTAATAATCTATTAATCAAAGTTTTGTTTCCTCAGCAGAATATCATCATGAAAATAAGCAGAATATTACTCACTAAAACGCCAATGCAGTTTTGCAGAATATCTCACTGAAACTTGTAGTATTATGTTGGTAAACTTCTTGTAAGTCATAGAATGGTTGGTTGGTTGGTGTCTTATCTATTTGAAGTGAAGTTAATTTATTTCAAGCTGAAGTTAAATTATTACAAAATCATGGTGTTGGCAATGTATACAGTTTTATCATTGTAGAGATTTCCCTGAAAGGGAAATTCGTTAACAGCCTGTAAACTTTTTGTGATGGGCGGGCAGTTAAAAATATGTTCCGAGGTGTGCTCCATCAGTGCAGCTCCTACATGATTTATATGAACTAGTGCGGATAATATTTATAATCATTTTACTATAGGGTTGAACTCTGAGTCTGGAAATAGTCCTGGAATTCAGTCATTTTATAAAAACCATTAATTATATTCTAAACTAATTGTCGTTAGTTTAGCAAATATTCTCAGAAAGAGCCAATTATCATTAGTCAATAATCTAAATATATTATAAAAGCAACATTTAAATTTTAGTTTTATTTTGAAACTAAATGTGTTTGTCAAATATGTATCTAAAACTTAAATCATAATAATGTGAACAAGCCGTGTACCTCTTTGGAAAATTTGTTTATCACAGATTCTTAATTTGCAATTTTTAATTTTAAGCTTGATTCTAAGTTTTCATCAATAAGACAACTTAATAATTTATTGTTTATTATATGTGTTTGTTTAAACACGATTATCTGCACGAATGTTTAGAACCTGATAGGAAAGTATAACAAATGCTTGTTTTCAACTGATTTTATGAACCCAAAATAATACCCATATGTTAAAAATCAAGTTTTCTTAATTTTGTGTATATTTCAAAGCTGAACACTTATGTAAATTAATAGAAATTTTGTTTCGCTCATAGGTTTCTATATCAGTGATAAGATATTCGATTTTTGAGTTCAATTATTCTTTACATTTTAAATCCAGCAATTGAATTGTAAAATTTACAATGTTAAAGTTAAATGCATAGAAATTTGATAACAATTATATAATAGTTATTAAACAAACTCTAACATCGCGTTGTTGCTTCTAAATTTCTGAAATCTTCTGAAAATAACATGGCCCACATTTAAGCATTTTTTGAAATAACACATTTCAATGTCAGAATTATATAACAGATTTAAAAATTGACTCAAAATATTTCTTTCAAAATCTTGAAAAATCAATTTATATTCAAATTAAATAAATTATTTCAGTATTGTTTTATTTCCTTTCCACTCATGTTTGTGATTAATCTGACACAAATTTGATGTAACGTTTACTACGAAATAAATTGGTGTGTATCCACTGATTATTCATTAGTTCAAGATAAAAAACCTCTTTTCCAAGAGAAGTGTTTTAATTACTCTTAAAAAGAGAACGAAATGTTTTTAGATATAAATTTCTAATTACCAACGCATTTTGTTATGCAAAAGATCTGCTTACTACTTACTCGTTTCAACTAAAAGAATATTGCAAAATTACGTTGATTAGGAATTTTTGTTATAACTGATTTGGTAATCTAAATCATATATTTTTCTGGAAATGTCTATATGTACTGCAATTCTTGATACAATGGTAAGTCTTTCCTGATTACCAACATGATAATATTTTATAAACATTGCAATTTTCATTATTGGATGATTTTGTTTAACAATAAGAACTCACTTCAAGCCATATTTTCAATTGTCTAGCAATATTATCATCTCTCCAGAACATCGGACAGTACCCATTTGATGGCGATCTCTACACGGAGAATACAGAGAAGCTAATTAATGCTGTCATTGGTTGTTAGGAATCTATTCCACTTCCCGGACATGACACCAACCAACCAATCATATATTGTATTAAAATACACAATTTTTTTTAATCTTCTGAAGTTCCTCAACAACTTCTTGCATTGTATCACGAAAAGGGTATTTAGCATTAAATGAAACTCGTTTGTAAAGTCTCTTTAAATTTGAGATTTTATTAGAAAATATTTCTTGACATAGAAGACTGGTTAGAAAGTTTAGGATTTTTTAATAAACTCAGAAGTCTCAATCTATTTAGTTTGAATTTTTTAATTCTTTGTAGCCAAGTTAAATATAAAAAAAAGAATACGACTAGAAATCAAGGGGTCTTTTGTAGCACTCGAAAGATTTATTTATTTGACAAATTGTTAAGCGTTTTCTCTTTCACTAACTAATTCACAAGAATCGCAATTGGATATTTAAGTCCTTGTACTCTATAGCAGTTCATGTGTACGAGTCTCACTTCAGGTTTAGATGTATGTAAGGTCTTCAAATTTATTTTAAAATGTAAGCTCTAGTTTAATTGGCCTTCATGTGCAAAAATTATCATTGAGAGGCAAACAAACAAAATTCACAAAAAGCCTGTAAACTGATTGGCTACCACAATTAATAACTCAACTCAAAAATGATAAGCATGTTGATTACCGGAGGTAGGAGAATTTCAATCCTATGACGAGTGCTTTTCATCAAGTTAAAAAAGCAATAGAAGGTCAAGTATCTGGAAAACGGTATCACTGTTATTCTTGTGGTTATAATGCCACAGAAATCAATATAATTGGCCATTTATTAATAATTCATGCAAACATTTAACATTAAACAATACAATGATAATTCTAATGGGAAATACAAAAAAATGTAATATTAAAATGTCATACAAAATTGTTAAGGAGTTGAAGTATTCAAGCATTTTCACAATTTAAATTCTTTCATGTATTATATTGGGTCTGTGTATCTTGTGCTGCTTAAATTTAAAGAAAATTCTAGGAAAAATGTTGTTTCTGATACAGAAAATTTAGAATATATTTAGACTAAAAAGAGTAATAATTTGAATCTAGATTTAATTATTTTACATTATTCACCGTTTAAAATTGGCATTGATAACATTTTATAATCCAAAGTATTTCATTATTCAAAAGATGTTTCATGATAATTGCAAGGCAGGTCAATTTTGTGTACAAGCAGTATAATCAAAATGCCGAGATCTATGCTAGAAAAGTTCTGGAAACAACATTTACGGATATGTTTCCATTTGTTTTTATGCTTGTGTAAAATTATACAATTTTACACAAGCATGAAAACAAATGGAATTTTTAAAAAAAATGTACTTTTTTATTGGTATTTTCAAGATTTTCTTGATTTTAATTATGTGGTTCGTGCTAAAAAAATTTACAATCACTCTCTCACTTTCTGTCTCTTTCTCTAATGGAGAATGAAGAAAAAATATTTGAATTCATGTCACCATTTTTTCATAACTGCGGTTTCTTATATATGTATAATTTAATTCAACTTTTTTTATAATTTATAAAATAATTTTGGGAACATAATTCATACTGTAATTTCTTTTAACTAATATTATTTTTAAATGTGCAGTGAAATTTTCAAAAATCTAAATCTATTTAGAAATATAGATTTAAGATAAAAATATCTATAATGAAATATCTGCTCTCAAATTTATACAAATGAAAAATGTAAGAAATTTTTATGATTCTAATTATAAAATCATCTGAAATAATTTGTCATACTTTTGAAGCCAAAAAAATTAATTATATATATTCTAGAATGTTTCAACACAAAATTCTATTTCTTAAAACATTAATCATATGTTTACTTCCGGTAACTTTCAGTGATTATATATTCTATATTAAATTTTGATTAATAAGGTTATATACACAAAGAATGTAATTGCGCTTTATCAATCTTGACAAATGTTTATTTCAAATATATTAAGAGAGTTGGCTTGGAAATGATTTGATATAATACTTCTTTAAAGGATTTGAATACACAAACTTTTAAATTAAATTTACTATTTGATTAACTTTAAGCATTTACTGAAAAGGGTGATGTTATTATTATCGTCAGAAGTTAAATTGTTAGAAGTAATTTACTCATTTGCATGGAAACTTGCAAATTGTAAGACTTCTTCGCATTTAATAACTTGTTCTAAACTAATAAATTGCTTTTAAGATTCTTATATACATATATGTATATAGTTAATAGTATATTTTTTAAAATACAATGAATATAATGAAACAAAATACAATGAAAAATGCCATGTTTAGTTCTATATCTAACTTTGCATATATATATATATATATATATATATATATATATATATATATATATATATATATATATATATATATATATATATATTCATATTACATAAAACATTTATAATTTGTGAAAAGTGTCTATATTCATCAACAATCGTGATACTTCAGTCAAAAAGTCATAACATTATTCAGAATTGAAAAGTAAAAAATTCAGGTTGTAAAATTCCTGTTAAATAAATTAATGATCTTGTTAACGTCATTATAAAAATAATGAATAATAAACACAATTTCAATTTATATTTAAATTGGAAATATAGTTTAGTAGATTTCTTTAATAAAAGATTAAATTCAAGAAAAAACATGTTGAGTTTTAAACTCTCGATTATTCGAAAATTTTCAATTCATAAATTGCTCTAAACAATATCAAGAAATATCTTTTTTATCTTTATTTTATCAAATTGAAGATGTTAATGGCTTAGAAGCATAACCTAAGTTTCTAGATTATAGAATTTTATTTATTTATTTTTGTTTTTTATATAAGTATATATATATTTACAGCACTATGTAAATATCTTAGATTAAATTTTAAATATAACTAGCTATTAAATGTCTTCTGTTGTAAAGTGTTCTAATGTTACATCGAATGTGTATCACAATTTAATTTGTTAGATCTGTGTGGTTGTTTAGTCAAAAATTGTTGCCCTAATTATGAATATATGTATTTTATTTCTTAGCTTGATTCATTTCATTTGCACAACTGTTAAATTGATTTGAAATAGATATAAATTAGTAGAGATTAATATTATAACAAAAATTATTTTTAAACATTTAAAGTCTTTCTCATAACCAAATGTATTTAGTTAAAGCATATGAAAATAACTAGTGTACTTTACTATTTTTTCGTTGTTGTTATTGATATATTGCATATATGTAATACAGCAATAGCAACAGCCAAAGATATTATTTAAATGATTATAATATACTTAAAATCTTAAAGTTAATTTCTTTATATTACATTTTATATGATATTTTATATTAATGAATGAAATTAAATATTTCAGATTTTGCTGAAGAGTATGTCCGTAGAGGCCCCACCTTTATTACCGAACCGCCCAACAAAGTTGAATTCTCAAATTCTAGTGGCACTATTATTCCCTGCTCTGCTGATGGTATTCCTCATCCAACTATAAGTTGGATGAAAATTGATGGTGAAATTCTTCAAGATTTGGCTGGATTAAGATATACAAGGCATGATGGTACACTTGTATTTCCTCCTTTTCCCGGTGAAGAATATAGAGCTGACGTTCATGCAACAATTTACCGATGTGAAGCCTCAAATTCTGTTGGCGTCATAGGTAGCAGGGATGTTAACGTTCGAGCAGGTAAAATTTATATTTTTTTATAATTTTCAACAAAAAAGAAATTTACATTCTTTTTATTACATGGCTTTATAATATATTAGAATATTCCATTTGAATAGCATATTTCCATTGTAACATTGAAGTGTTTTTCTCCAAATAATTTCATTTCAATTAAGTATTTGAAGACAAAAATAATTTGGTTTTTTAAAAATATTATTACATACTAACGTACTTACCATTTGATTTAATGTATTTATAATTGGTACAGAACTTGCTTCCTGCTTATGCTTATTTAGCATAGATTTTACCTCATATTTTTTTAATCCTTCTACTTTAGGAAGCATTTTTTTTCAAGATAACATATGAAAGCGCTCATAATTAGAAATTATATTTTGAGGTCTACTCCAATTATAAACTAAAGAATAAAACATTAAACTTATGCAATGGAAACAGAAACATAATTTGGATTAATTATTTTCACTTGACTAAATATCCGAATTAGGAAAAACCCAAAGAACTGACACAATCTATTCTGATTAAAGTTTATTCCCTATCCATTTTATTAAATTCATTCAATCAGATGAGACTCAAAAACATATTTTCTGATCGATGCATTAACTTTTGTACAAAATTGTGCATATATGAAAACAAATTGTCAATTCTGATCTAGTTATCAACTGGAGAAACAAACATTAAATAAATGATTATTGTTAAATAAAAACGTATACTATGGTAATACAGAATGAATAAATGAGGCGCTCCAACGAATAATTTTCTACTTTAAGTGGTACGCATGGTTTTATTTTAGTGTCGAGTCCATTTGAAGTCAACTCAAAACATTCCATGTGTCGAAATCATGGCTTTGGCAATGTGTATAATTTTATCAATATTCAATATAAAATTCCTCTGAAAGGGAAATTCGTCAACAGCCTGTAAACTTCTTATGATGACCGGGCAGTTAAATGAGTGTTCCGGGTTTGCTCCTTCTCATGTATTTCCTACATGATTAGTAAGATCTGGGGCAGTCTGTATTTATAAGAATTACACAGAATTGTTAGCTTCTAAGTCTGAAGTGGTACGCATGGATGACAATTTTAAGAGGAAGTTTGTCACTCAAAGTCATTTTCTTCATACAAGTTCTAATTCGATTAAGATTTACTGTTTCATGTGGTATCCTATCCATTAAAAAAATTTAGGAATATGGTGGGATCAAACCTTCAAATTATTGAACAATATAGGTAAGAACACGAACCAACAATAGGTAAGAATGAATAAGGAGAAATAAGGTTTTATATATAAATCTTCTAGAAAATAAATATTTCATCAAATATATACTCACATTATAAACCAGGTGTTTCATTAATCATTGATTATGAGGAAAATTTATGAAAAATAAGAAATTTTATGAAGAAACTATGTAATTTATGTTTTCCAAGATGTAAAAAAACAAATTTAAAAAATGCTTGAAATTATACATTTTTTAGTAAAATTTAAATTAAAATTTAAATCTCATGAAATTTTTAAACTTCAAATGAAATATTTCATAAAACTTTATACATTCATTTAAGTTTTACTTTACTATTAAGCTTAATTATACGCAAAAAGCTATTTTCTGAAGAAATTTCAATGTAATGAATGCGTCGCAAGAATTAATGATAATGGACTGCTAATGTTTTCTCATATTTATTTTAATACATTTTCTAATATGCATCTTACTTAAAGTGTTACAATGCTTATACAAAAGATCAGTATTCGCTTCACATATATTGCAACATCTTTTTAGTCAACAGCCACCATGATATATATTTTTTATGATAAAAAGTGTTGTAGACAAAATCAGTATTGTTAAATTATCTATTTTATTTAACTCTAGGAACAATATTAATAAACTCAGATAGCTTTTAGACAGATTGGATGCATATGTTAATAATTAAAATTTTTATATATACAAAACACTATACAGATATTCAGACTTTTGATAAAATATATTCGTTAATGGTAGACATAACAATAAAGATATATGTATTTATTAATAACATTTTAGTAGACAGACAAAAATTTTTGATATTCACTTATATTGCATGTATGTGTTATTATTTCAAAACATTATACATCCAGCAACGTTACAGACAGTTGTCTATATATATAACTATATATATATATATATATATATATATATATATATATATATATATATATATATATATATATATATATATATATATATATATATATATATATATATATATATATATATATATATATATATATATATCATATATATATATATATCTATCTATCTATCTATCTATCTATCTATCTATATATATATATATATATATATATATATATATATATATATATATATATATATATATATATATATATATATATATATATATATATATATATATATACAGTATGTCCACTAAAGTCCCTTGCCACTATCATAACTTTGGAACGGCTGCTGCTATATTCATAAAAGTGGTGTCTAGGTATAGTAAAGTAGCCGTGCGCTACTGAATGAAACCATCTACCGTGCCACTTGGTGGAAAAATGTGCAGTTAGCATTCGTATCTCGAAAACGGGATGAGATAGGTTAAAAAAAAGTGATTTACAAAGTTGTAGAGCATCCTCGATTTAGTACGAAAAGATACCTAGTAGGCATTATTGTGAAGAATACAATGGTTAACACGCGCATTTGTTGTTTCGTCTGTGACGTGGCACATCATACGTGTGCATATTTGAAAAAAACAAAAAATCGATTTCGTGATTACATTTTTCACTTTTATTTCGAAATGAGAAGAACGGAAGTATTAAAAATAATTATAAGAATTTGTATGCAGTATGCAAATACGTAAGAAACGTCACGCTTGTTCACCTGAGACAGCTATAAAAGAGACATCTTCTTGGGGCTGTAGTATGTTGATGCTCATGGTCATGGCTGAGTATTGTGAGATGGTACTATACGGTGAATGTCGACGCAAGGCATGATCAGCTTCAAGGTTGTATCACCAACCATTCCCTGCAGGCCTCATCGTTCTCATAAAACCATCCTAACTGTTGTAAAACGTTTAAAAGAGACAGGTTGCGTTACTGGTCGACCTCTATCTGACAGACCAGCTAAGGTAGGACTGCAAGTTCAACCGGATGAGGTATTAGCATATGCCCTCAAGTATCTGAAAATCAGCATAAAAGAGATCAGTCAACAATGTGGTCTCTGCAAAAGTTAGATTTGGAAATACTAAGCGAATCAGGTTCTCATCCATACATACCAATGTCTGAACAGGTTTTAGTGGACGGGGATGACGAACGACGCTATGGATGATGCAACTTCGTCATAAATCAGATACAGGTCCAGCCTACATTCTTGGCAGATATAATGTGGACGGATGAGGCATGCTTTTCACGGAATGACATGTACAAAAGGGAAAGCAACCATTACTGGGCACTGGAAAAGCCTAAATGTTTCATCGATGTTCGACATCAACGGTGTTATGCAATTTACAATAACAAACTGATAGGAACAATAATTTACAATGGCACGTTAACGAGTGCAAAATATTTACAGTTGCTATAGAAGGTAATACCCGATGTTGTGGAGAACCTGTCGTTGTTTAATCTTATTAATCTATAGTTTCAACATGACGGCGCGCTTGCTCACAAGACATCTCCAGTGAAGCAGTACCTCATCAGGGAATTTGGCAATCAAACACTAGGGTATGGCTGTTTCGAAGAGTGGTCTCCACGTTTTCCTTATCTGGCTCCACTGGACTTTTTCAACGGGGATACTTGAAACAGCAGGTGTATGCGACACCTACACAAAAATTGCAGGACCTTAAACAACGCATTACGGTCGCGTGTTCCAACGTGTCGCGCTGTATGCTCCAACGCGTGAAATGTGATCTTCAAGCGAAGATCCAAATGTGCACGGCAGCTGACGGTGAGAAGTTTGAACATCTTAAATAAAGTATATTGTTGTTTTTTTTCTTTCTTAGAAGGTTTTGTCACGTCATAGCACGAAACAACAAATGCACGTTTTAACCGTTGTATTATTCACATTAATGCCTACAAGGTATCTTTTCGTACTAAATCAAGGATGCTCTACAACTTTGTAAATCACTTTTACTCTCTATCTCGTTCCGTTTTCAAGATAAGAATACTAACTTCGCAGTTTTCCACCAGGTGGCGCAGTAGTATCTTTCATTCAGTAGCGCATAGCTACTTTAGTATACCCAGACACCAATTTTATAAATATAGTAGCAGCCATGCCAAAGTTAAGAGTGGGTGGCAAGGGACTTTAGTGGACATTCTGCCTATATATATATATATATATATATATATATATATATATATATAAGAAAATGTCTACTCAGATAAAACTTGTTTAAACCATATCTGTACTTTACATAAATTTTTTATAATTAATTAGTCTCTCTCAACTGGGTTTTTAAAGTAGATTATTACAATGGCGCTGTTATTTGTAAATCAATATAGTATATACATATATTTCAAGAATGTTCTTATAGCAGTTTTTTCCAGATTTCAGTTATAGCCCAACACGTAAAAGTAACCAAAAAAGTGAAAATATTAATTGCATTGTATAGACTGGTATACGAATAATTTTCAATCAATATCCACTTTGAAATTTATAATAATTTCTTATCATCTTTTAATTAATAATCAAGAGACAATTTATAATTAATACAATGCAAAATTTTAAATTTGAAGTTTTGTATTATGTTACTCGTATTCCCTTTATCAGTTTTTTCCGTAACTTTCTCAATTAACATTTTATTAACAGTAGCAAAGAGTAAAAAGAATGATTTCAATATTTATTGATAATTAATAGAAGTAAATATCTGTGCATTTTGCCATATATTGTGTACATAATTATTTAGGAGGTATGGAAATTATCTTTCTATTTTAGAATTTACCAAATATAAACCTTGGTGTTTTAAAGTCATAGATAATTCAATGTTGGTTTGCAATTGACAAGCATAAATCTGCCTGCATCTTATATTTGAAACTGAACTTATCAGAAACCTATCAAAAATGATAGTATAATTGAATTCAAATTTGTAGTAAATTTTATTTCTATTACCAGTTAATATATACTTAGATAAAAAAGGACAAATAATTACATTATCTAAATTTTGCTTGCGCAAAAACTTAGGTTTTCATTTATGATATTTTTGTCAAAAAAAGTTAATTTCGTTGACACATAATTTAAGCATGGAAGATCGAACTACAGTAACAGTTATACAAAGTTTAATGAAATAGTGAAAACAAGGCTTAAGTTTTTGAACAATTTAGTTTTTATCCTGGATAAAAAGTTAAATTAATGCATGGCTATATACGCTTAATAATTTATCAAAAGCATAATAATTAGTAATTAATTTCCCATACTGCAAGAAGACTAGAGCAATCAGTATATAAATTCCCAACACCCATAGCTCACTTCTCAAGAAAAATTTGTAATGTGTTCTTCCACATGCATAATTTAAAATGTTAGATACAACAAAAAAACTTTCGTTTGTCATAAAATGAGCTTAGATATGAAATTCAAGAATACTTTAAACCAAATGCTTCTGTTGTCTTCAAATGCAGAAATATTTTAAGAAGTTCATGAATAAATTCAACGATAAATCTCGCATATTTTGTAAAATCCTCAGTTGAATACTTAATTAGAAAAAAATTCCATTGCATACTTGTTAGAGGGATTCCATCGATTTTCTTATTTATTCTTTTGTTGATATAACAAGAGAAGCAGATGGCTCTCATACATATCTAAAGCTATGTCTTTGCAAATCGAAATAAGATTATAAGGATTATTTATGATTTATTTAGAATTTGCTGTCTCATATGCAAATCTTATGAAATCCCAGCTGCAAAGAATAAAGCAGTTTGCAATTTCTTATTAGAGGGCAGTAAAGTATTCCTGTCTTATATCAAACTTCTCTATGCTAATCCCTGAATCAAATGATCAAACAACTGTTAAAATAAAAATATGATTTAACACAGAAGATACGCAATTTATATTTATTTTTACTCTCCTTTGATATGAATTCTGCTTTTCATAAACATTTTCAAACTGAAATAGCAATTACATTATGTTTAGTCATCTGTTTGCTTTTTTATAGAATTTGTACAAATTTAAATTTAACAAACGATGGAAATGGAAGAAAATGTCGTTATAAATTATTTTTCAATTCCAAGAATGTTTCTAGATATGTTACATTATTTTAGGTATGACTTTCAAAGATAAAATTTAAGATAACAGAATATTAATTCTTAAAGAGTATATGAAATTAATATTATTTTTCTGCAAACGTTATATTTACTGTATATGTATCATGCATTATTGTGATTACCTATATAATTTATTTAAACAACATATTGATTTCTATCAAAATGTTTACTTAAATAAAAACAAATAGCATAACGCATGAAAGAGTTTTCACATTAAATATTCTATTTGGAACCCCAATTATTTTAAAACTAGTATCATAAATAAAAACCAAAACATAAAAAGCTTAAAAAATTATAAAATGTCCTTAAATTTACTTAAAATGTAGAGCTAATTCTTTATGCTTATCAAGACTTGCTAAGAATTTTGGTGCTACAATTTACAGAAATTTGCTTTTATTTGGTTTCAATGATTAAAAATAATAAAAATTTATCTTTTTAAAATTATATTTTTTCAATCAAGTATTGTTTTTAGATTAGGGAAACATGATTATTTTCTTTAAGAATATTTTCTATTTTCCCTAATATGAAAGAGATGTTCTCTGCTCTTAAGTATATTATTTATAACACGTTCTTCTATTTAATTAATTTTTAATTTATGTTTTTAATTTTTCATGTTTTAGCTGTGACACTAAATAAAGCAACAGCTGAGATAATTCTATGTTTTACGCAAATGTATTAGCAATCCAATATATTAATAAGATAAACGATAAAATAACTTGTCTCACAGAAACAGATAAAAAAATTATTAACAGAAAAATAACGTATTTAATAAAATTTTAAGGCAAATTTAGCCAATTTAATGGTGCATGCAATAAGTATTTTCTGGTATTTTAATTTTACTTATTATTCTTACTTTTCAAACCTGTCCCAAATTTACATACTCCTGTTTATTGTCTTAATTGAGTTGACACGGCATAACATATAGCATTGCATAAAAATACTAGTGAGGTAATTGAACAAGTATTGCGCTTCTACTTTCTGAGAAGATTTTATTTATATTAAAGGCCATATTTATGTATGAATAAAGATAGAGCTTATAAAGATCATGAGCAACCTAACCCCTAAGATATGTACGCTGAAAAGAGAATCTTATCTTTTAAATAAAATAAAATATTACAACAAAATACTATTTTTTCACTCAATTCCTTGGATGAACTTAAGACTGTTTATTTAGAAGAGCCCTGACTTACCATTAAGACATGATATATATGTAATTTAAAATGATCGTCCTGTCAGATTCTTTAAAATACTATATAAATGAAAAAACAAAACAAAAATAACCACCGCTTTAACTCATGAATAATTTGTTATTTACCATAACGTAACCATACATTAGAATATTTAATGGAAGAAGATTTTACACAAATTGATTTTAATATCTCTTAATAAATTCATTTCATTATAAATATTTCTATTTCGTGCTTAATGAAGAAAACCTTTTGTAGTATTATTATGATTTATAGTTTGATAAAAATAGAAATTATAAATTTCAAACACTGATTTGAGGTAAACATTCTATATTCATTGTTATGTTGCTCAATTTATGTAGCTTTTATTCATACATATCAACAATATTTCCTACATATCAGAAAAACTACATTGGCATATGTGTTTTGATTGGTGTTCCAAATGCATTCTCTTGCAAATGGAATCGGGTAAAATTAAGAGTAGGTTTTTTCCTTAAATATTTACATAATTGCAATTTAATATGAAAGAGTATTGTCTTCACAAAATGATACCTTATAACGAAATGTCTTTATACATTTATTTGACTTTTCAATTGCAAAGGAATATGAAAAAAGTTAAAAAAGACACTTAAAATATTAAATTTATTTTTATTAATATTAAATTTTAATTTTAAAGATAAAAATATTATTAATAAAACGCCAACATGTCTATTACAAAAATAAATAGATTACTTGTTTTGAGGTAACTTTACTGAGTTTTCCTTCGTAAATATATATATATATATATATATATATATATATATATATATATATATATATATATATATATATATATATATATATATATATATATATGTATATTGAGGTGGAACATTTTACTTAATTTATTCTTTAATGTGGTAATTTGGAAAACATCCTGCACAATATGTATGTTTTTGTTTCAGTAAATGTGTGTCTGTGTGAAGTCATTAAAATTTTTTAAAATCAATTCACCTTACAAAATCATCGATTTCTACTATTAACTCAATTTAACTTTATTATGCATTTTAAGATACAATTCAAGTATTTTTTTACAATTCATACGAATTCTGCATATTTGTTATTTTATTTTTGTTTTTGTTGCTTAAAGCAATTAGATGTGTCATTTACGTTAATCAAATAAGAATACCTTAGAATTTTTTCTTAAGTATTTCTGCTGGAAAGTTGATATTTAAAGTGCGACAATTTTAGATACAAAAATAGAGTTTCTTTAAGAAAATCTTTGATGCTTCATTTCCAACAAATATGCTTCAATCTAATTTCTAGAAAATTGAGAAATATCGTAAGATTTGAAAGCCTGAGAAAGTAAAATGAGTCACACATTGTTCTTTACATTTGAAACGGGAAGTGTAGAAGATTAAAATCACCTTTAGCTTATTTTACGCCTCAATTCTGTTCAAAGGTTGCTCTTAAGCCATCCATTTGTTTTAAGTAAATTTGAGGAATTTATTTTCCTTTTAAATGCAGCATCCATTAACTCGCAAGAGGATTATCATTTTTCTTTCATTTAGTTTCAGATAATTTTACTTTTCATTTTTTCGCATCTTAAGTTTCCTCTCCGTTTTAGATTCCGCTTTTAATGCAAATGACATTATCTTTTCATTTCCAATTTCTGAATGTATAGATGTATAGCTATAAATCGACTTTTGGAAAGCAACGTAAATGTAGACAAAAAAATCATTGAGAATATTAGCTTTTTCGAGAAAAGCGTTTTTTTTAAATAAAATAAGATTAAGTCATACTAAGATTCACACATACTAAAGTGCTTAAAAAAATCTAAGATTTTAAGTTAAAAACCTATGACTAAATATTTTGATTGTTTAATAATATAAAAAATAAATTTTAATTTCATTTTAATTTTCTTACACTGTAATAAACAAAATAATATATAAATCATCTGAAAAATTAATTTTTAAATTGAAATTTTTGTAACGTTATTCTATAAAATAAATTCATTAATTATAAAATCAGTAGATAATTAAAAATGAATTTCAACAAGATTCAAGAAGATATAAACTGCAGTGAAAAAATTCTACTTAATTATATTTAGTAATTTGTGAATAGTAAAAAATAAACTCGTAGCTTAGTTTTAGAAGTAATAATCAAATTTTTTGTTGGAAAACATAATATAAAGTATTTAATTATTTTTTCTTTATCGGCAATATATTTTAATGAGGATAAAAAGTTTCAGACAATTTAATTTATTAAATTAATTTGAAAAAATAAGCAGTTTAAACAAGAAAAAATAAATATATCTCACAAAATAATGTTATTATACGATTGTTTCTGTTGCATTTATTCATTCAAAATATGAAAAACAAGTCTTTATTTTTATTGAACATATTCAATAAAATATTCAATTGTTTATATTTCAAATTACTCTCAATTACAAAATTGCAGTCGATAATAATAGGTATTTTTTATATTTGTGAGAGAGAAAACTATTTAATATCAGGGTAAAAAATATTTTTCTCATTTTTTTAAGAAAGTTTTTCTAATTAAGTAAATACAAACAAGCATAAAAGAAAACTCTTCAAAGAATCGAATTACTAAATTCATTTAATAATTATTATATTTTAGTGTTAATAATAATCTAACAATATTTGACTCAAAGTAAAAAGAAATATTGACATATATTTATACTTAATAAAAGACAATGCCAGTTTAATTAGGTTATGTTATATAATGAGAAATACATAAAGTCAGAATATTCATATTAGTAAAATTTGTTATGATTTTAGTTTAGAAGTCTGGAATTTAATTTCATTTACTTGTATTCCTGAGTATATTCTAAACAGAATTCAAGAATTCTTCTTAACAAATTGTGAAATATGTGCACAATGAATTATTGTTACATTAGTTACAAATTTTTATCCACTATATATTAACAAATACAAAATTAAATCCTTAAAAAATGAATACCAGTTACTTTAATAAAATCAAATAGAAAAAGTATAGCGATATTGGATTTCTCTATTTAATGTAGCTTAAATCTAAGTGAATATTTACAACTTCATAGTCGGAATGAAAACCATTTTCACAAATCTTATATGAACAATAAAATCTAATATAAACCACTTTTACACTTTTAAAATAAAACAACCACTTAAACTAAAAGCATAGAGAAGTTAACATTCATATTTATAAGTAATGGGAGGACATGTATATCAAAAATTTAAATATATTACAGCGTAAGTACATATCATAGGGAAGATTTAATTTCACAGAAATCACAGATTTATGTCAAAGCCATTATGATTCTCTTATTATTTAACAAATTATATAAGCTAGAATAATGTGAAGAGTATATTTATGAATACTTTATTGTGTGATAATATTTCTGACTAAAACATGTGCTTGATTATACAATATACTATTAAATTAAAAAAAATTAATACAATTTAATGTAGATAAGAGTCAATTTCATTAAATATTGAAAATATATTCATAATGGATATTAACATATTCATCATTTTAAATTAATGGAAATTAAAATATTTGTATACAATAAGTCATTAAATTTAAGTTGTCATTAAGAGCATCACTATATTCTTAAATTATTTTACGATTATTCAGATATAAATTATGTAAATTCTGAGGAGAGAACAACCTTAAAACTTTCCAATTCTATGCTTTACGTCTTCACAGTAGAATAAAAGTAATTTTCAAAGATTTTTGTTATCAACAGAAAGAAAATATAAAATATTTGTTATTCCTTGTAAATATAAACATTTTTTCCATGGTTTGCGATTTTCATAGAATACTCTTCCCGTATGATCTCAAACCACAGAACAATCTCTTAATTGTATTTGAAAAAGGTTAAGACAAAGGGAATTTTGTATTCCAAATTTCATTTCAATAGGTATCAAAGTACAGTTATTACGAATTTCTTATAAAATAGAATGAGAAAATATAAAAATAAGAAGAAAAGCACCTTGTGCAGGTTATTCAATTGAGTATTTCCGTATTCGGTATTTCTTAGCGTAAGAAGCAGACAAAATCTATCCATATTGTCTGCAAAACTTCGTCGGTTCGTTACTTCTAAAAAAAGATATTTTTAGATAGTGGTTGGCAAGACCAGAGGAAATATACGGAACAGAAGTTTCTGTCGTAACACCTAAGGCTGCTGGCTTGATAGAAACGGAAATGAGGGAAACAGTAAAAAGAAAATATTTTCTCATAAACAAGGACTGAGAGGGACAGAATAATGCGCTGATATTTTTTTTCGTTATCTTATGTGGGGATTACAGTCGGAAAAAGCAAAAAAAGAATGTCGACAATGTGACAAAGCCGTAGTTTAAAATACCTTGAGGCAACAGATGTTATAGATCTCCTTGATGGATGATTGCAACAAACTGCAAATATATTTTTGAAGTAGTTGCTATATTTTGATAAGCATAAACATGCTAGAAAATATTACATCATTTTTAAGCAAATATAACAAATATAAAGTTTTAAAATGCTCATTATATATATATATATATATATATATATATATATATATATATATATATATATATATATATATATATATATATATATATATATAATCTATATTCTTTCAACTGTGTAAGTTATATTTAGATATCACATTGATTTGTAAAATTGAAAATAAGTTATGTTGCTATGTAAGCAATTTATAAAAATTCCACTTTTAAAGTAAGTTACACAAAGCTATTAACTTTGTGAGTTAATGCTTATTTTTCACAATCATGAATTCTATTTATCTGGTTATATAAATAAACGAAAGATATATTACATACATATTATCTTAAAGATTATTGTTCATTGTCATCATTCAATCACATTGTTGTCAATGTGCTTACTTTTATATTCTTCATTCATATGCATGAGTATTTTTCTTTCAATTATCATGAACGTCTTGTCTAATGAAGTATAAGCATTAAATTGGAACTACAAAATTTAAAATATTGTTTGAAATAAAATACAATTAAAATAGGTTCATATATTATGATGACTACTACATTATTTTGAATACGTAATTTAAACAGTTTCGAAAAATATTTATATCACTGTAGTAATCTCAATTTTTAAGATGCGTGTACATCATTTAATGCCTAATATGTACTCTCTTGATAATTTATTTTTTAAATTTCTCAAACATTGATAAGTAATATTGTTCGTCAATTTGTTAAATATTTATAGTATTCAGTATTTTATTGAATGCTATAAATCTTATGTTTCATAAAATATTAAAAGTACTCTCATTTGTAAAACTTGCAATAAAAGGTCTTACTACAGCTTTATTTTTACTTAATTTTAAAAATTTAAAATGTATATTTAAAGCAATTCTGATAAAATATGTCATTATAAACATTGCAGGCAGAAAGTTATAGGAATCTAGTGTTCTAAGTTGTGCATTCTCAAAAATATTGTTCACGTATTTTTATCATAACGTCTATGTTTTTAGCTTAACACATTTTAAAGTTTTCTTTTCTAAAAAACATTTTTCAACTTTATTTCATAAAGAAATACGAATAAATTAACTAATATACAAAAACAACCAGTTATATGGAAAATTTACTTCAAAGTTATACATAAAGTATATTGGGATATTAGTTTCATAAATTATACTAAACATACGTTTTCAATTTAACATTTAGAAAATTATATTTCAGAATTTTTATTGATTTCATTTTGTTAGTGATAAGGTAGTTTATATTTGAATTCAGTCTTTATAATTTAATCAACAATTTTTTTCATGAATCCGTCATCCTAAGTTATTAATAACTGGATTCAGTTTAAGTGATTTAAATAAATGGCTTTTTTATAAAAAGAATTTAATGAGATAATATTTTTTACAATTTATCTAAAAATAGTTCTAGTTTAAATATACTTCAAAGTAATGACAACTATTAAATGCATTATATATTTTATGCCTTATTGAAATATGCAAAATATATTAGGATAACTTAATATCCAAACTTAAAATACAAAATGAAACAAGGTAATACTCAAAATATAAATTAAGAAGATTTTAAGAGAAAACATACTTAAATTAAGTTACATAAAACTGTTCAATATTTTCTTATAGCTAGATAATTGTTTAAAAAAAATCTATATTTAAATGAATCTAGAAAAAGCGCTGTCACATACATATAAATCGAGAAACTTAAATTACATTTTTTTATGGATGGAATTGTTCTGCAATGTAAATAAACATTTTTGCAAAAGCTTTTTTATTATAACCATTTATGTTTTTGAGAAGAAATATACCTTTGAAATGAGTAGCGAATTGTGAAAATTAAGACGTTCATTTAAAAGTCTGCTAAGTCGCTTATCTCACTCTACTGACGTATCTTACGAACATTCTACTATACAAAGCATCTTATGGTTTCACATTTCACCATAAAATGCACTCGCTGAATGTTTCAAAAGATCAGTGGTTTAAGGGAAGAACAAATTTGCTTGCTTTCACTTCTGAAGGAAAAATATTTATGCAAATGTAATGTATTTTGCTTTCCAAAGAGAAGTAAATTCCTCCACCAAAATGGCTATGTAAGTTTTATGTTTTATTTGAAAAAAGAATCTCTGGCAAATATCTGTGATATTTGATTCAAAATGTGTATTTATTTCTCATCGTATATTTTCTTTAATTATATTCATAAACATCTTTGTCAATATTTTCTTTATTTAAAAAATTTACTCTAGTTTCTGCAAATGCGAAACATTTATAGTATGTTATTACAGAATTGTCTTTTTTCTAACTTTTTTATAAACTAAAATAAAATTACAAATATTTTAAGCAACTTAGCTATTATAAAACTACCTACACTATTAAGATAGTTAAATATACATTTTGCAAGCAAAAACAATGTAGATTTGAAATTTATATATATATATATATATATATATATATATATATATATATATATATATATATATATATATATATATATATATATATATATATATATATATGTATATATATATATATATATATATATATATATATATATATATATATATATATATAAAGCAAGATTAGAAGCATCATAAGTAAAAATTGAAAGATACAAGAATACTTATATAATTGAAAAGTACAAGAATAAAGAATAAACATAACACTTATATTTAGCAATACATTCAGCACAAAAGTGGCTAAAATAGAATTATTAAAATATAATTAATAGTACATTTTTATAAAATTAGTAATCAAATATTAGATGGAGAATAATATAATCATATACTAGAGGAAGAATAATATATTGAAAATATCAAAAGGAGAGTAATAATATGTATATATTTAAAATTAGTCAAAAACAAATGTGCGAATAATAATCAAATATTAGATAGAGAAAAATACATTGAAAATACGAAATATAATAAGCAGATGGAAAAATGTTCAATATATATTTTATAATTTCAAAGAAAATATAATAAAGAAAAATGGAAAGAAAATGGAGCGAAGTACCTACATGGCCAGCTAAGGGTGTACTGGCTTTTTTCAGACTATGTCTTGGGCCAGTGTATAACTCATTGGTACAAAGTCATATTGGTACAATAACACACCAATGTGGTCAACACCTCCTGATGAAACTGCCCATGTTGGTACTTCAATCCATTTTCATTCTAGTTTCTTTCAAATTTTAAAATATATATTGAACATTTTTCCATCTGTTTATTATATTTCATATATATATATATATATATATATATATATATATATATATATATATATATATA
The DNA here is from genome assembly GCA_037975125.1 of Latrodectus hesperus. Lineage (NCBI taxonomy): Eukaryota > Metazoa > Arthropoda > Arachnida > Araneae > Theridiidae > Latrodectus > Latrodectus hesperus. The sequence goes on along the minus strand of CM075861.1, from coordinate 41,086,286 downwards.
TATATATATATATATATTTCATATATATACATATATATATATATATATATATATATATATATATATATATATATATATATATATATATATATATATATATATATATATATATATATATATATATATATATATATATATATATATATATATATATATATAATATATGTATATATATATATATTAAAAATTATGTTATAATTAATTATTATTATAATTGATTTTGAATTTACTGGAACCTGAAGATAAATTTTACTACCATTTATTAATATTAACATTTTATCGCTACATTCCTACTAATTTTATGAGGTATATATATACATATGTGAATTTTATGATATTTTATCTTAAAGTAAGTAACTGCAAGGAATAATTAGATAATATTTCTATGGTATATATATATATATATATATATATATATATATATATATATATATATATATATATATATATATATATATATATATATATATATATATATATATATATATATATATATATATATATATATATATATATATATATATATATATATATATATATACATATAATACCATAGAAATATTATCTAATTATTCCTTGCAGTTACTTACTTTAAGATAAAATATTATAAAATTCACATATATGTATATATATATTCACATATATGTATATATATGTATATATATACCGCATAAAATTAGTAGGAATTTAGCGATGAAATGTTAATTTTATTAAATGGTAGTAAAATTTATCATCAGGTTTCAGTAAATACAAAATAAATTATAATAATAATTAATTATAACATAATTTTTAATAATTTGCATATACCACTTTAATTAAATTAATTTTTAATTTTCTTTACACATGAAAATACTCATAATTTATAATACTTATAATGAATTTTATGTAAAAGAAAAGATTAATTTTCTGTTTAAGTTGATTGTGTTTTTTACTAAACTATAAAATGAATAATAAATCGTTTTTGTAAATAACTTTGCTCTACAAATATTTTTTTCCTTTTACAAGTGTTAAATATACATTATATTATTAATTTTTTATTGAATTCAAATATGTACTCAGAATTTCTCTATCTTAGAATTTTTATGATACATTTACGAAATTCTTAAAGAAGTGGTACTTAGAAAACTTTTATTGAATAAGTATTTTAAATATGAGACTAAAAATTTAATTTTTAACAGCATTTTACAGTCTATTCTTTTGTATTACTCGCTGTTTTCTTATAAATTTCCCTCTATATTATTGTAAAAAAATCCACCAAAATGTTTTTTATTGAAGTAAAAACACCTTTTTTTGAACCCGTAAATGAGTATAGTATATATTTTATGTCATGGAATAAGAGTCCCGTTTAGGCTACTTTTTCCTCATGTAATGAGACTTTTTAAGTTATCGCATGTGATTCAATTATATTTAGTGCATTGAATTTTTCCTAACAATTCCTTATTTTCATTTTTCTTTCATATCATTAGCATGCGCGATAAATATTGAAGGTATTTCATTTCCATTATACAGTAGTATAGTCTTCAAGATAATTATCAATGAGACTATGAACAATCACAGCTCATGTGCCTGGTATTGGTATCCAAGAGCCTCATTATTGAACAAACATTATTAAGATCTTTCTCCTTTTGAGATGTAGTCTTTAATATCACTAAGTCAATTGCGATAAAATATATCTTTACGTCACATTTAAGTAGATTTCAATCTTTGAGCTTGGAAATCATATACTCCGCCGACTGTTTAGATAAATTTGAAAAACCATTATATGGTCATTAAGCTCTTGTTAAGGTAAAAAGTGAGGTTCTGATTAACTACTTGTTTCAAAAGTACGTTCACTTCATTCCTTTCCCTCGCCTTTTGTGTGATCTAAGTTGTAGTTAGAGTTATCATTTATGGTCAAAAAATCTTGGTACAAGTTATTATTCATTATGAGACACACGTCGTCTCATTGCAAATTCTAAATTGGAATACCTTACAGCATATTTTTCATGTTATTCTTTTAATGTTTATTTTAAAAAATTAGATGTCAACTGAAAGGTCTTTTTCACTCAGAACCATTAGAACTAAAATCACATATGATGAGTATCATTTTTTATCTTATCATAGGACATGATGCACTGCACGTACCTAAGGCCCAGTCCTTATCAAAATAACTAGATTCACACCCGAAATACATTTCAAAACATATTTTCTAAGTGGTGTAAAATTTTGTTCTTGAAACTTGAATGTCAGTGTTCCCCAGATGCAACAGAATTTATTGTTTGACTGATTTAAACACTTTCTTGACATAATGAAAAGATTATAAAGGAAATAGTGCAGAAATAAAAGAAGCAGCCATCACGAAGAAGCATCATGTGTTGTCAGGTTTACTATTATTTCAGGATCGTCTTCTGAGATTTGCTTACTAAAACTATGATATATGTTAAAACAAGAATAGACATAAATGATCTTACATGAATGATCTTTATTTGACATGAATAGCAACCTTCTTGTAGTAAAATTATTCTGGATAAATTTATCCCTGATTTACAAAAATCAAAGGAAAATACAAATGACATTCACAAAAAATTGCATGATGAAAATAATCAGATTACATATTTGGATTCAGTATATGTAAAATTACACTAAAATCGCTGTTTAGTTTTTTGTGAAAAAATATGATGACTAGTGTAATCTCAAAAAGCCATTTTTATTTGCAGTGTTTTAGACACTTAAGAAACTATTAAACTGAGATTATTTGTAACTTAAAAAATATTTGCCATAATGCGTAAATTTGCCATAATTTAGCTATTCATTAAACCTTAATTTTAACTCTACTGTCGTTACTTAAAGATGTTTTCCACGAACTTAATAATGTATGAAATATGCCTTTAATAAGTACTTGTTTATTTCAATATTGGTTTTTACATTAAAATAATTCCTCATAAGTATTTCTACTGGATTAGCAAATTATGCAACTTTTCTTCTAAAATATTTCTTTAATATGATATTGAGTACCAATTTAATTCAATGGTTGGTAAATAGGTGTACAGAGTTTCAATAATAAATTATATTTATATTTTAACACAGTAATCTTAACTGCTTATTTAGTTTTTTTAAAAAAATAAATGATATACTTTTTTAATTCTATAATCAAAATACATTTTACATATTTGTTTAAAAGAAAGAAGTTCTGAAATACGATCAATATATTTCCTTATGATTTTTTTAAATTTAAATACATGTACGAAACTATGAATGTAATTTTTAAATTTTATGAAAATAATCTGAAATTAATCTAGAATTATTTTAAAAAAATAATTTTAATTAATAGTTATTTTAAGACATTATAAAGTTTTACATTTCTAATCTGTATATAACTGTATTACGTTTATCCAGAGTAGAGGAGGCTTTAAAATATTGCTTATATATTTTATCCTTAAAAAATTAAAGAATGTCAATGAATAAATATAAATAAATTAAGATAAAAGGTATTTATGAAAATTACAAATAAAAGCGGTTTGTTCCCTATATAAATCTGTAAATATGATATATATATATAAATAAATGAGTAGCTGTGATAAAATATCCTAGAGAAATTCCAGCTTATCAGTTAGATTTGACATTATTCAATTCTATGACAGCTGCCTCAAATATAAATGCTAGATAATGTAAAAAGTATTTCATTGAATAGGAAAATAAGTTGTGCTGAGGAGATTAGAGCTTGAGTTTCTGATTTGAAATTCAAAATGGGAAGTACAGTGGATAAAATGAAATGATACTACCGGATGAAAAAGAAATAAATTTTTGTGGCTGGATACCCTTAACGGAAATGGGTTTCTCGTATCAGTCAAAAAATCTGCTGATGGACTATCCATATATTCCAATTTTATGACCCAGAGCTACCATGGAGAAAGGAAAACCATGTTTACAATACCAAACTTATCCCTAAAAACTTCGAAAGGAGATAAGATACTTTTATTTTTACTCTCAGAAGCAACTTGAAGCAATTGGATACACACACACAATTCTAGACATTCGAAAGTTCAAAAATGTACTCGAACTTTTTTTACTATCTAAAGTATATTTATTTCATGAATTTTATTTGAAAAAAATCCAGGAAATAAATCATTGATAAATAAAATATATGACTTTATTTATTGCATTGCTTAATAGAAATAGTTTGTGTTATTCAGGTATAACGTATAACATTGTTCATTTATAAATCAGCTTTGTAAACGTCTAGTGATTTAAAAATATGCTATTACTTTTTCCGGTCATTATCTCACAATGCCAATCATCTCTCATCATTAATATCAATTTGTACGTTTGGTGAAAAAATAAATTCAAGTAAAACATTTACCTTTGAAATCTCATTATTTTAAACGAAAGGAAGATTAAATTAATTTCATTGCATTCAGTATTTTTAACTAATTATTAAAAATAAACGTTTCCGTATCAGTTTTGTTTAATTACATTATTTTACTTTAATGTAATATTTGTAATTGTACAATGCGTTTGCTTAAATGTGTTACTTACCTAACTTATTAGCATGTGTTTATACTTTAAGCAGTAGCTCCTGCACTTGAATTATTTTTATAACATGGCAAATCGTTTTAAGGAAATTCCAATTATAAAACAATTTTTTATTAAAATTCGATTATTTTACTGGAAAATATCTTAAAATCATTTTTATAAAAACAACAAATTTCTATTAAATTGAATTATTTATGTAATTTTAGAGTAGCAATCATTTAAATGTAATAATATTCTACTTACTTATATATATATATGTATCCAATAAAATATTATGAATATATTAATCTTTACTATATACAACCTGCAATTAAGAAAAATTAATTAAAATACACTTATTCAAAATTATCTAATGTGTTTGAACAACTATAGTTATATTAGATCAAAACAATTACTTCAAATATGAGAATTGCAAGTACATTTTATATTTAAATAATGTGACTCAAACAAATAGATCAATATTTTTCTGATGATATTTAGAAAAAGGCCAGTTTTGTATGATACAAAGAAATTTCACATTGCTTGGATGATAAAACATTATATTGCTTAAAAATGATTAGTTAAATGGTAATTCTTTCATCCGTTATATTTAAAATGTGTCATTTAAATTTTCTGAAAAACTAATTTTTTTTAAATATATATAGAGCAAATTTACTTTAAATTAAACTTGTTAAGAGTTGTACATTTATTTTTCTTTTATATTACTATAACAACTCAGCAGTGTAAAAGAAAGATTTGGCAATTGAAAGAAACATTGTTATGCCTAAGCAAAAAGCATTCGTATATTTTATAAAGTGATATAATTATAATATTCTTTTAGAAAAAATATTTCAATATATGAGAGTCACTCCCTTAAAAATGCATAACATCTGATTTTAACAACATATTTCAATGTGTCTTTCTAACACTGTCGTTTTAAAAGGATTTACATCATAATATATCATCGTATACATTTAAGTGGAAATCTAATTTAATACTAATTCCCTAATTTGAAAAATAATGATTTTTCAAAATAATATCTCATTAAGTTACCTTTTCACCTAAACATTTAATTAAATTGATATTTTATCATATCATCTATCAAAAATGATTTTTGTGTTAAAGGAAATTTAAAAAATATTATTTTTTGCATGATATATATATATATATATATATATATATATATATATATATATATATATATATATATATATATATATATATATATATATATATATATATATATATATATATATATATATATATATATATATATATATATATAAATTTCGTGACACGATGTATGTTCCCGATAAACTCCGAAACTACTGAACGGATTTTGATAAAATTTTGTAACAATTTATAATATGGTCCAACTTAAAAGATAGAATAGTTCTTATCTCTCAATTATTGATCTCAATATTTATTATACGACATTAGTGTTTATTTATTGGTTAGTCCTGTAAGTTCCTAATAGATGGCGGTTTAGCATCTAAGTTGCACAGGTATTCGGCAGATAGCGACGTGTTTATTTTTCTAGATTATACCATCTTCGAGAAAATTATCGTGCGCGCGCAAGCGCGTGGTTAAATATAGAATTTACATATATTTTCATGATATATAATGATACTATAACAATTTTTCGTAAATCATTTTCATAATTATACTTTGTATTGTGTTATTATTGTGCAGTATTCAGTTTGAATATTTTTAATATTATAAATAGTAAAATAAAATTTTATTTATTACTGTTTTTTTCTACTAATTTTCATACCACCTCGAAAATATGTAAGTATTTCTTGATAGCCTTTTATTATTTTTTATTTTTATTTTATAATTTGATAATTATTAATTTATTCAGCAGTACATTTTGATCTAATTTATTTATTTAAATGATAAATTCTTTTAATTTTTTTTATTTCAGTATTATGCCGCGGAAAAAATTTTTAGTTTTAATATAATTTAAAATTAAAATAATAATAGTTCGATGTCAATGTTATCTACCTCATTTATAAAAATTTATTTTTAGATGTCTTTAATTTATATAGTATATTTTATAAGTAAGTCACTGATTACAAACTATAATTTAATATAAGATGAATAAAATGTAAATTCAGAAAGTATATGTTGATTTGTGCTTAATTTCAAAATTTCGATACTTTACCTATTACTATCAAATTTTGGTGAAACGTTTTATTTTTAATCTCCTATGAATGAAACTATTCCAAATTTTTTTAGAAAATATTAATTTGATTGAACCCAAGAATTAGTAAAATATTGATTCAATGTATTTTAAAAACTCAGCCACTGCAACGCGTGGCTGGGTCAGCTTGTATATATATATATATATATATATATATATATATATATATATATATATATATATATATATATATATATATATATATATATATATATATATATATATATATATATATATATATATATATATATATATATATATATATATATATATATATATATATATATATATATATATATATATATATATATATATATATAGTAACTATATATATAGTAATATATAGTTAATTAAATTACCCACATTTTGGAGGCTTTTTACTGAGATGGCTAATAACATCCAAGACAGAAAAAATAGCAAAACATGAAAGTGAATGGCTAAACATGTTTGATGCTGATCAATGAATATGGATTAAAAAAATGTAGTAGCATAACATTTTGCAAAAAATATAAAAGTATTATTTATACTTTCAGTCCCCATTCTTCATGGTAACATTGCTCATCACTAACATTTTATAAAGCAGAAATGTTTTAAAAAGCAAATTAAAATTGGTGATTGAGAAGTGTTTTTAAACATATAACTTCAGAAAAAATATTGCTAATATTCTCATACACTGATGAAAAACGCAATACTTTCAAATGTGATACCATAGAAAAACTTTTCACAGGTAGAAACTTCATTAAAAATGCAAAATATCCATGAAAAAAATAATCACATTTTTTAGAAGATGTAGATTCTTTCAAATAAATGCTCAATTTAAGCATAGATGCTATACTCAAAATTTTAAATTGAAATGTTTTAGTATATAATTTAAAATTAATTTCTTCAGATGTAAATATCAGCAGACTGGATGAAAAATGCAATCACATTCAAAACTCTAATTTCTTTCGAAAAGATTAAAGTCACTTGTAATGGTATAAAAGGTATGAGTACTAAGAAAATGTTGAATGTGGAAATCTATTATACTGCATAAAAGATTATATCATTTTCTAAAAGCTTTTCATAATATTTAATGAAAACTGACTATCAAATCATTTATAATGTTATTTGTGGCTGCATGAAATGCGAGAAATTAGAAAATAAGCAAAATTGTTATGGAATCTTCACATCAGGTGTTTTAAAATAAAATGTCTGCTAACTTCAATAAGCGAATCAAAAATACATCTACAAATTCAAGGATTTCTTTAAGATGGTAATCTTCTTTCCTTGTTGCAGTATAAGAAAATATTTGTAAATCATAGTTGCAATTCATCTTTTAAATCATTAACATTATGTTTATAAAGAAGGGATTAAAGTTCAGGAAAATTTATTTAAAATGAACAAAATTGTAACAACAAATACTCGAAAATATACTTCAAACTTATAACCTCAAATTACTTATAATTGCTTCAATATTGTAACTGAAAAAGACAAAGATTATCATGCCACGTCATATTAAATAAAGTAACAGAACAAGATATTCACACCAATTTCTTTCAAATGTAGTTGAAAAATATTTTCATAATAACGATTTCAAATTTTATTTTCACTTATATCTATAAGTATGTTTAATTTTAATGTGATAAATATCTGCTAAAAAGTCCTAGCTATAGATCTTAATATGGATTATGCTTCGACTTCCAAAGCAAATTTCTTTGATAGTTATACACACTCCCTTATCTTAATTAGAAAACATTGAAAATTTCTAAACATAAGGAAATTAAGCATAATCATCAAACAATCAAGCATAAGAAAATTAAGAATTGAGCAAATACAGTTAAGTTTGCATTGTGTCAATATCCTGTTACAGTTTTTAGACAAGGATTAGGATCTGATTTTAAAAATTTCATTTTAAAGTGTTTTATATTACTAAGCTAAGTGAATATTTATAATAAACACAAAAAAATTTCAAAATAAACACACAAATAACATTTTAAAATAATAATAAATACACATACAATTTATGAATTGCGTAGTTATATAGATTATTTTTATAGCACTTATAAAATGAAAATATCCTTGATGTAAGTCTACTTTCAATAAGTTCTCAAAATATTTCATTCTAATGAGTTTTTGGTTCTTTATTATAAATTTTTTACATGCTTTAAGCATGAATAGTTTAAAAAATTATATAAAATTTGTAGTAACTAATGCAACAGTATGAATGAATGAAAACAAGTTTGAAAAAATCAGCCTATAAAAATATGACTGGGTAACTATTAAAAATATTATTTTAATAATAATTTCCTGGAATTATTAAAAAACAATATATTTATTAATTAAAATATTATTATTTTCTAATATTTAATAGTATAATTTTTCTATATAGTATTTTTTTTAATTTCTTTATATAATAATTACTTTCCAGCGTATCTGAAATATTTTTATTAATAACAAAACCATAAATCATGGTTTAAATAAATATGTGGATTTCGTTTTATCTTAAGACACAGCTCATAAATTTAAACTGCTATGGTTAGAATTATGAGTCAAAGAAAAATGTGTATGTAAAATAGATATGTTTCTTGAAAGATACCTCTGAAAGAGAGATTTCAACTAAGCTAGGGGCAAAATAAATACATTCATGAAGATTTGATTTAAAAATTTACTGTGAAATTTGGCACATTATCAATTTTAAAAGTTGTTCTTGGATTTCAAGCTATTTTTGTCTATTAAATGCAAACAAAAAAAAATGAGAGGATAAAAATTGAGGAAACTATACTTAAAAATGTCCTCCGACGAAAATTGGCGATTTTTTTTCTCCAAGCTTGTTTTCATTCATGATCGAAGAAAAATTTGTGCTGAAAACATGATAAACCAAACAGAAATAAACCAATATCACTATCTACATAGTGACAAATTTGTGATAAACGGATGGGAACCATAAAATATATGTCTCTCATCCATAAAAATTACTTACGCAATTTAAACAAAATTGTTAAATTCAATGAAGAAAAATATCAAAATTTTCAATGTTGCCAATTATCCAAGCCTATATATAGATAAAATAAGGTATACAGATTAAAAAAATTTTAGTATTGATTTCCTGGTAGATTTCTTGATGAACGTATATTCTTGACGTTTCTTGACTTTGACTTGATAGACGTTTATAGATGTTTCAAATAATTTGCACACATGTAGTGCAATGATTATATCGTATGCTAAATTTGACACAAATCGACTTTTATCACTATTGATAAAAAATTTGTTTTCATGAAAATTTTGCAAAACATAATATTTCAACTTTACTTATACAACTTATATGTCAGTTTTGTTACAAATTTTTATTTTAAATACCAAAAAATTCATGGAAATTACCTATCATTAAATATTCATTTTTAATTTACATAGAAAATTTATAAAAAAATTACCTCTTTGCATGACTATTCAAATCTTTAGTGAATAATGTTATTATTTCATAGGATTACTTAGTTACAATGAAATTGAATACTACACTGATATCTAGAAAATATAATCAGATAATCTTGGAAAAGATATATATGTATATATATTTTAAATAATGTGGGGTTATTTAAAATAGGATGTGGGGGAAAATAAACTTGGAAATTTTTTTAAATATTACATTTGATTTTTAAATTAACAATTTAAGAGTATAAAGAGATATTTTATATTTTATACAGTATAATAATTAATTCTATCACATATTTAAATTTAATTAATTTTTTTTCAAAATTTATTCCAATCAATATGTTAAAATACTTTAAAATAGTATTTGGAATTATTCATTGTTTAGTCTACCTTGTTCTTTATCTTTTGATTCATAGTTTAGATAAACTAACTGTAGATTACATCATATATTGTTATTTTGATCTTATGGAATTTTCTCGCATCATAAAGCTTACGGCCATCCCAGCTGTGCGTACAATCTCAGCCTGTGTTTGCCTCAATACTTCAACTTATTGGGAAAACTCTTATTCTGAGTTGCATTTTGGCTCAGTTGAGCGGATTGGTAAAACTGGGAAGGAAGCTTCAAGACGTAATTTGTACACTTGCCTGAATTCTACTTGACAGGAATAACTTCAAGAGAAAGAAAAACTAAGAAAGACTTTGTTTCTCCAGATTTTTTGTAGTCTTTCTTTCCTTTCCAGGCATATTTGGGGAATTTGTTTTCCTTACTCGATTAAGTTCACTTCATTAACCAGAGCCATTTCCTCAGCCAATGGGTTTTCCCTTTAAATAGGGATTTCTGGAATGGCTTTCATCTCTTGAAGCTGATTTGTTGTATCGTTTTATTTTAGAGCATCTTTGTTTTACTCTCGTTTTACAGATTCTCGCTAAATTGCTCCACCTTTAAATGACTTTCTAAAAATTGTGATTCTTCGGATTGGATAACTTGAGGATGTTTTAATCAGTGAGATGTATCATTTCCTTCTTTGAATGGGAACAGTGAATTTAGACGGTGAAGAACTTCTTACATTTCCCTGGTTTTCAATTTAAAAATATTACAAATCAAACAAAATCTTGTTCAAAGTGCTTTAGAGAATGTATAAAATATTCAAATATTCTCCACGCTTTGAATAACAAGATTTGATTTTTTATTTAAATTTCAGTGCGTGTGTGATTTAAGTTTATTCGAGAATACCTCAGGACATTTTACACTAAACAAAATGTTTTTACTTATTAAACTTTTTAATGTGCTTAAAAGATATCTACAAATGAATATTTAATAGAATTTTTAAGGAAATTTAATAAAATATTAAAGTATGTTAAAATTAACTTACTACTGAATAACACTTCAAATTTTTTTAAAAATTTTTTAATAGATTTTATTTTTATTTTTTAATATTTATTTTAAATTATATATATATATATATATATATATATATATATATATATATATATATATATATATATATATATATATATATATATATAGATATATATATAAGTACATTCTGTTAAAAGATTGAGTCAAATCCAATTATTTTCAATTACTTCTATAAGTTAAGTTTTTATTATTAAATATTTAATCTATATTTTGAATAATTTAGATTATTTTTAGTCATTAATAAACATGTACATAAAAAAGAACAACTTTAAGGTGGTTCATTTTTTAGGTAAAATAATTTTGATAACAAACTTCAAAAATGTCCTTATATTAACAAATGTATCCTTACGTGCATTCTAATTTGCTTTCATAAATATAAATCAGGTAATTAAAACTTATTTTATAATGTATTATAAGTCTTTGCCAATTTTTAATCAACGTAAGAAAATAGAAGTGAATTTGAAATGTTTTACATAAGACTTTCAGTACTAATTGTAAATAATAAATATCTATTAAAGTGTTGCCATTCTACTTTGATTTGCTATTAAACACATGAAAAACTGAATTAAAGATTCATTTCAAATAAGAATTTAAGATGAAAATTGACAGTTTTAATATATATTTTAGTATTCCAGTTTCTCACAGAAAGTTTCAATTCGAAAATTTAATAACTTTACGTAACTGCCTGGCTATCGGCTGAAAGTATTTTCTAGTGATTTTTTGTGTATGAAAGTACTTTGTCATAAAGAAAATCATAATGCGACTGAAGTCAAACCCAATAAAGATATCCTTTTTCTTCTAGTAATCGCCAGAGCCCTCTGAAATTATAAGAATATTGCAGATACGCCGTTACAACAACAGCTGAACTTTTCCCAATACTGCTTGATCGACAAGAATAATTTCGGACTACTGTAGTTGCGCTTTCAAAGACATTAGAGCATAGAATTTTTTCTATCGTATATCGAAACAGAGATTTAAGAAAGATTAATGGATGTTAGCACCGTCGTATATACTTTTATATTAAATACAATCTTTGCTTTGCGCAAAGTGTCTAATCCATAAGAATTGTGATTACAGAGGCTATTTATTAGTTTGACTTAAATTAGTAATTAAAATATTTTTACTTTCATCAATCATTTTCTCATATCTAGTGAAAAAAAATATTAATTTAAAAAAAGACTAGGGAAAAGGATAGATAAATTAACTAACATCTCAATGACTTTGCTGGAAGGATTTTTCGATTAAAAATAAAATTTTAAAAATAAATAATTTATATCATAGTCATAACAACTGTGATTTAAACTGACATATTTTTATGTAAAAATATTTTTCGTTAAATACAGTTGTTAGTTTAAATGGGATAACTTTCTAAGTTACCAGTATTTCACGTTGACAGGTTTTGGCACTTCAAGATTATTTAATGCGTTTAAAATATTCTAAGTAAACATTTCGTCAATCCAAGTCTCATAAGATGTTCCATAGTTTTAAAATGGCTATTAAGTTGGACACTTACTTTTTTAAAAGAATTCCATGATTATGCTAATGAAATTATTGAAAAAAAGTTTCTCTAAAGAAATAAAGTTTTATTTGGAGAAACAGAGTTCATTTTTCTTTATTCACACACATTGTTTTCTTTTTTAAATGAATTCGAAATAATATATACATTGAAATAGAACTCACATTATTACATATGAGAATTTCTGACAAACAATCGAATAAACTTTAAAAATAATTTAAATATAATTAAATAAACAATTCAATTTGAATAAAATGCATTTTCTTGATTTATTTTAATGGACGATTATCTAGTTTTTTTTAAGTATATGTGAACTACTTTAAAAATAAACCGATTTAATAATGCTTAATGTATGAAATTGTAGCATAAATTACCATATAAGATGATAAATTATATTTATCATCAAATGAAAAAACTATTTGTGCAGTTTCAGTCATGTTGCTTAATATCATTTCATTATCATTAGTTAAAATTTATGTTAAATTAATTTGGATAAATTTATTTGTATATACATATATATATATACATATATATATATATATATATATATATATATATATATATATATATGTATATATATATATATATATATATATATATATATATATATATATATATATATATATATATATATATATATATATATATATAGATATATGTATAGATAGATAGATATAGATAGATAGATAGATATATGATATGATAGATAGATAGATAGATAGATAGATAGATAGATAGATAGATAAATTTATTTCTACATGTATGTAGGTATATTTAATATATTTAAGTCTGTGTATGTCAGTGTGTGTATTAGAGTGTAAACATACATTTATAAATGTAAGAGTGTCATCCGAGAAGTAAGATTCCCTTGGCTCATAGAAAGAAATAAAATATAATTACCTAAGAAGATCTACTGAAAAAATACAACAATATTGGTGCTATTTTTTCAGAAAAGATTTATCAAAATTGTAGCGCTTGTTATACTGTGGGATACGTTTTTGTAACCCACAGTATGTTTGTATCTCACAGTTTTGTATGTTTTGTAGAAGTCTGCCACCTTTGAATGGAGCGTCACAGCAGTCTGCACGCCTTCGTCTGTGACGAATTGGTATGTTTATCTATCAATGGTCACTTTTTACACATGAAGGCTAGTTAGATCGAGATCTATATTTTAATGTGTATTCGGAACCTCACTAGAAACAAACCTGCCCAGTGTGGGATTTCAGCACGCGCACTGTTGAACTGAAGTCAAGAACGCTAAATATTCAGCTGCCAGGTATGGTCATTGTGATGAAGGTATCCCCAAAAAGAATTTCTTCAGAGGAAAGGAGCAGATAGAAGTCGCAGGAAGCAAGATCGTGACTATAGGATAGAGGCTCAAACACTTCACAGCCAAACATTTTGAGAAGCTTTTCTTTGTGTAATTCGTTAATGAAGGCAAGCATCCCATGCCTCTTGTACTGGATGGTTTATCGCAAGTTCTTTGAAGTTGCGTAGTAATGTTCAACGATTACTATTGTGCCTCTCAGTAAACAGTCAACTAGCAGAATGCATTTCCTGTCCCAGAATACCGTTCACGTGATTTCTGTGTGGATACAGTGTGGTTGACTTTCGTCCTTACCATGGACCCGTTGTGATGCCGATACTTCGAATGTTACTTGGTTTCTGGGATAAAGCAATCAACCCACGATTCATAACTCGTAACGATCCTATCAAAGTTTTTCATCTCATTAAGCGTGGTATCATTACAAAATATTACTTCTTATCCATATACTAAACAAAAATGATGATGTATTTAATCGGCTTAAAAACTTCATCGCTCACTACAACTCACTGTCATCGGGGGAAGAAATTAGAGCCGGCATGTTTGTGCACTATAATGACATTAATATAATCTATTTAAAAAGTAGGAGTGAAATTTATGATAGCCACACTAACAACCTACATTACATATATGTTCGCGTTTCACTCATTTTGCAGCAATATCTTTTAGAGAGTAGGAAATGTACTTTCCGAATGACCCTCGTACATGTACATACTTTAATTTTTTAATTTATAATTTTTTATCGAATGATATATATATCTTACAATTCTTGATTATTTAAATAGTGAATATGTTTCCTGCAATTTCCTTAATTTCAATAACCCTATTATTCTTTCTTTCCACTTGATTGCCATATTACTTTTAAATAATTATATGGCGCTTATGCTACCTCTTTCAATACATAATTTATAAGTAGCATGAGAGGAACCCAAAAAAATTTGCCAGTAACTCTTTAAAAAGTATTTTCCAAGCTAAAATTAGAATAAAAATTTATTCACTTTGAAATAAATGCTAAGTTCCGCACAAGCATTATGTATGTCTTAATAAATTCAATTCTATATTGCATATATTGAATGCTGTAATTTAGTCATTTCTACAGTGAGTATCACACCAAAATTATGTTGAAAATGTAGTTATTGATCTGTCTTTGGTTCAACAAACTGTGGTTTTGATTCCGATCCGATGTTTTAATATTTTCAAGAGTTCGCAATGTACTTACTTCTGGTTAACTAAACATCGCTTAACCCATCTGAATTTTACGTAAAATATTCATAATTTTCTAACAAATATCTTATGATTGACAAAATATATTCTTCAGTTTGAATACGATTTAACGGTATTTTGTCTAATACATTTATGATTCATTGGTTAAATATTAAATTGCATTATAAATATTTTGTTTTATCGTTCATATATTCTTTTTAATTATAATATGCTGATTCACAAATTTATGTGGTCATATTTACTAAACTTAAAAAGATGTGTATTGCTTTTAATTTTTAAAATTAATGAAAAAAGAACGAAGTAATATTTAGAAAATAGATGCAACTTCATTTTTTTATTATAACTAATGTATTTTTAAAATACATTAAACAAAAAAACGTTTTAATTCTTCTGTCTAAGCATTAGTTATTTTATTAAACTGTTATAATGATGTACTATAAATATTAATGTTGAAACATGTTTTGCGTGTTTCAACATTAAAAAATTAAATAATTAAAAAGGAATCAAAAATGAATTATGCAAAGAATTCTATTGCACTCTGATTTAAAGGAGAAAAATGCAAGGATACTGCTATATTTAGTTCTCGGCACAAAATGTCATTTTATCTAATGAGAAATGGCTTCCAACGATTTCTATTTGGGAAATTGCTTTTGTTCCAAAAGAATACAACAGCTGTGGGTCAGGAGAATTAGATATTTGGTGATTTATGAAATATAACATAATTGTAGTATGCTTTTTGTGTTCCGCATTTTAATAAATATGCTTTAGAGCTTTATTGTCTTGACTTGTATTCAGTTAGCTACAAGTAATAAATAAGTGCTAAGAAACATATATTTCAGATAGTACATACTATTAATTGATAAATGTTTAATTGCTCCATACATTTTGCATAATATACTCGTCAATGAAACATTTCTACTGTTTTAGATCTTTAATTCTTTAATAAATAATAATAATTCTAGGAAACAAACTCATAATAATTTACATATATATATATATATATATATATATATATATATATATATATATATATATATATATATATATATATATATATATATATATATATATATATATATATATATATATATATATATATATATATATATATATATATATATATATATATATATATATATATATATATATATATATATATATTGCGAGAATATTGCTTTAAATGTATGTGATATTAGAAAATTAAGAATTATTTTAATATTTTAACTGAAGAAAAGGCCAGAGATAATTACGTTTGCATTCATTATTATTTGAACGGAATATTAAAAATATTGAATCAACAAATCATTTTTAACATGACCAATAATATTATGTGTTCTATAAGTAATAATTTCTAACATGCATGAATATAGATACTACAAAACTACAAATATTTTTGACAAAAATGTCATTCTATCAATTAGCTAAAGAAAGTCTCGATGACAATATAAACTTTACTGGGAGTACATAATGTATACATATGAACTTTTGATAATGTTAAAAAATTTATCCATCAAAATAAGAACTATAAATAGAACTCCAGAATATAACTTATAAAAGAGTAGACTTTTTGTCCTTATTACTGAAATAATTCCGAAAACATTGTATTATTTTTCAAATTTTATTTTTGAGTCACAATTTATTACATTATGACCCATATTATTGCATGAAAATCAACATAAACATAAGCATGTTTAAGCAATTATTCGAATTTGGAATAATCATTAAATTATATCTAAAATATAAAGCTTTATTTGCACATGAATAACTTTGAACTAAATATATCGTAATATTTATTTTTAATTTTATCCATAATAGCAACCAAATGTATAATATTTTTTACTCCTCATTTTATTTACTAATTTATTGCAACCAAGATTTTATTAATGAGAAATATTAGAAACTTTTAATATTTTCTGGTAAAAAGATACATAACTTTTGAAAATGTATAAGCATTAGTAATAAATCACAGAAATTAAAATACCAAAAGGAACACTTGAAGTACAAATTTGAAACAGTCTTGCAACATATTGCTAGGTGTTAAGAGTCTTCGAATCGTACCGTAGATTACTAATTTAACAAATAAATACTATTTGATTAATAACAGATCAAACAGATATTGCATTGAATGTATATTTGCAACAAGTGAGGACGCAACATGCATCTTCTTCTTTATATCAGTAAAAACATAACTACAACTCCACCTCTACCAAAGCAAAAATACATAATAATAACAAATACCAACCCACTAAAGGCCTGATAAACGACCAGCTGCCAGAACCTTACTCACCACGCGAGATTGAACTTTTATTATTTTTTTTTCGTCTGTAAGAGGGTACACCTCAGTTATTGATGACTCTTTCAGTTACAAATCTTCATTTTCAATATATATAGTCTTATCCTTACTCTCGATAAACGCTCAGGTTTTTTAATATACATGCTAAGTAAAATCCGTATTTATATAGACAGAATAATCTGAATAGAGTTAACAGTATATACTATAAAATGCATTAAATTGTGGCAATATTTTAATTCAAATAACTTTAAAATAACATTTGTTAGAAATACCCTTGCTCAAAAATGCTTAATTAGTTAAATGAATTTTAAATAGGTAAATAAAATTAATTAGGAATATCATTTTAGAAATATATAACTTTAAATCATTTAATTTTAAAATTCAGAAAATAAATGCTTCCTTTTAGATTTTTTTCATGTAGAATTTTTGTTTTCAATGTCTAGGTTTAAATAAAATAGAAAAATTATAAAAATTTGTCTTGATTTAAAATATTAGTTCAAAATAAAACGTTATGATGGATGCATTAATGAAAGTAATTTACAAAAAAATAAACTCACGCATTCAATAAATATCTTCATATGCTTATAATTTGAAATATTGTATTCCTTTAACAATTTAAAATTATTTACATCTATCATTTATTAATATAATTTACATGAAATTTACAACATATTAATTAATTTCATAACTTAATTGAAACACATTTTAAAAATTTTTGTAATTTTATTTCATGGTTAGCTTATAAAAAATATTAAGAAATCAACTTTGGATTCTATCATTAATTATTATGAAATTAAACGTATTATGTATCAAGCAAAAGCAAATGTCTTTAAATCCCTTTTACCAAAAATACAAAAACAAATATAGTAGAGATACATTCAATTTAAAACAAATATTATCTTTTGTTTAACTGCAAAAAATACTTTTCTTAAGTATTTCTAGTAGAGTTTAATATAAAGTAACATATTACATTAAAATCTAGAGATCACTGTGATTAATTACTTTATGCAGTATTTAGTGGTTGAGAGAAATTGCAAATTAAATATACTTATGTAATCTAAGAACCTAATTACATCAATTTATTGAATTATAAACTGCAAAAATTAAGCTACCCTGAATCATTTTTTAATTATTTTCCATAAATAAAAATGAACTGTTTCGCTTCTAAAAAGCTTTATATTTTAAAATACTTAATAAAAATATTTCAAAAATGCAAATTAAACAGATAGTTAAAATTTATGTTAAATATTAGGATAATCATTTTCAATATTAGTTGACGCTCAGTAATAACGAAACAATTTAACATACAAAAATTTTACTTTAAAATATTTTAAACTTGAATAAGCATTTCATTTTATTTAAAACATAAATAAATTGCTTCAAATAATAAAAAACATAAAATACTATAAATCATTAATATAAAAAAAAATTTAATCATAAGACCTACACATAACAATAGATTATTATGAAACATTTTCTGCACCATTAGTGATAGCAAATATCTCAGAAAAAAGTATGTCGTAAATTTCTGTTTTTAGAAAATAAATATTTATATATAAATTTATAAATAAAAAATTAGTTACTTTTGATGCAATTAAATCTAAATATTTATATAGTTCTACTAACTTAGTACAACATTTAAAATGTTGTACTAAGTTAGTAGAACTATATAAATATTGAGCTTGTTATTTATATTATTAGGAAGTAGTATTGAACTTCATCAGATTTTTTTATTAAAATACATACATACATACATATATATATATATATATATATATATATATATATATATATATATATATATATATATATATATATATATATATATATATATATATATATATATATATATATATATATATATATATATATATATATATATATATATATATATATGCATGTACATATATATATATATATATATATATATATATATATATATATATATATATATATATATATATATATATATATATATATATATATATATATATATATATATATATATATATATATATATATATTCCAATAAAAGTAAAAAATTCTTTATACGCTTATTTGGAAATGCTTCAAAATTGAAAATAAAGTATCTTCTTTTCAATCAACTTAACTCATCTTCTGTAGCAGTTCACTCAATAACGTTTATCGATTGCGGTCTGGTATTTTCATAGAGACAAATAAAAGCAATTTGTCCCCAACTTTCGACTTTCAAAGTTAGTAAATTCAATTTCAAATTAAGTTGAAGTACTCGAGAGAGCCATCCCCTATCCTCGATTAAATTCCTTGCTTTACTTAAAGTGGGTTTCAAGTTGTGTTTATCTTTTTGAATAATCTTTAGCAATTTGAAAAGTTTTTGATCAAAATGATATAAACCGTCTCAGTTATTTTTAAAATATTACTTATTTTGTGTAGATGTCAGAAATATTTCTCTTTTTTTATTTTTCAATAAATTAAATTATATATAAATTGCGTAAAAGTACCACATTTCATACATGGAAACAAACTTCTGATATATCTTTTTTTTAATTCAATTATTATTTGAAAAATTAAGAACCAAGCAGTAAGCTATTTATTAGAAATTTGCTATTTTTTGCAATAATTCACACACACAATATCTTTATTAATACATTTATAAATTTCCTCCGATTCTAAAGTTAAATATAATGGAACACATTTAAAAAAATAGTGTTATAATGATTGTCTTTTCAATATTTTACAAATTATTATGTAATTCGTATTTCATGTGATAATATAGCGAAAAGTTTACATTTTGATTTTATTCATTCATTTATTATTTATGCATACATTTAAAAGAAATCATTATTTTTAATCAAAATTAAAAGTTTAATTATAAATAAATGAGTGTTATTATATTTTCATTTATATTACCCTGATTCTTTATAGTGTAAATAGAAAATATTATAAAAAAGATCTTACTTTCTATTTTAATACATTTGAATAACAATCTACACATTATTTAAATATCTAACTGGTTTAATACTCTGTTTAGTATAATTTATTACAGTTACAGATTTTACGTTTAAAAAATTTAACATTTCCATACTAACACTTTAAAAGAACCATTTTTAATGATCAGAAAATTATTTGTTTGTTTTACAAAATTAAAATAACTGTTAAAGTGCTCATTTTATAATAATTGCAGCTGAAGAAAATATATTTCACACCCAAACTTCCAATTATATTTTCAATAGATTCTCGTATATTTATATAATATCACTACCAATATGTTTTGATCTTTCCTTGTAAAGTATATGAGTATATTGGATGTTTGCTACTATAAGGTCCATTCCGTCGTGTTACCATTTTTATTTCCAAAGAGATATTTAATTTTTAAAAATCAGATACAGCCTGCTCTTTTATAGGATGGGATTCAATAT
Organism: Latrodectus hesperus; assembly: GCA_037975125.1. Taxonomy (NCBI): domain Eukaryota; kingdom Metazoa; phylum Arthropoda; class Arachnida; order Araneae; family Theridiidae; genus Latrodectus; species Latrodectus hesperus. The sequence continues at coordinate 41,065,009 of CM075861.1, read as the reverse complement.
GAATAAAATTGCATAAAAAATTTATTTTACATTCCTTAACTACTATTCATGAATAAAGTGCTTTTCAATTTTCCATGTTACAAAAGTTAAAATAATTAATTACAAATTTAAGAAAGCAAGTATATTGAATATGATTTGCTCAAAAAATACACTATAACATTTATATTTTTATTTAAAAAGGTTTAATTAGGTAAATTTTCTTAAATGAATTGGAAATTTCTAAGCAAATCTGATTCATAATTATGCTAAATTAAAGGAATAATATTGCTTTTGCAATAAAATCAGTTTTTTTTAATTTCACTATTCAATGTGCAAGTGGAATTTTAGGTTCTTTAAATAAATAAAAAATCATTTACATAGAAATTTGGTGACATTTTATAAATGTTAGAAATATCATAAAGAAATTTTAACGAGATTAATTTTCAGACACGTTTATGCAAAAGGAAAAATTAATTGGGAATACTAGAAGTATTGTCAATATATGAGGTAACTATGAACATTTCGAACATTCATTGATTACCGATGTGTAATTTGTTATAATCCAAACTTCAAAAAAGCTTAAGTTATTTGTAAACATCAGTCACAGAATATTCATGCACTCAAACATGAGAATGAAATGTTAGATGGGAGCAATTTAATGAGCAGATGTAACATAATTACTTGAAGATAATCCATTAAAAAATTGACATATTTCTTAAATAATAAATTTTTTGGTAAATGTTTAATAGTGTACAGGTGATAAACACTAATTGGCATTAGGGCAAAATGACTGTTACAAGGTCTTTAATTGTTAAAAATAAGGTATATAATTATTGAGATAAGGCAGTGATTCTTAACCTGTGGGGCGCGCCCTACTAGGGGGCCGCGAGCATATCCAAGACAGAATGTTATTTAAAAAAATTGATTTAGTAACTGAAAGAAACACACACACACACGCATATACAAAACAAAGTACATTTCCACACATTTAATAATTAACTTAGTATATTAAAACAACTTACTAAATTAAAAACAAATTTAATAATTATTAGTGACTTCCTGGGGCCTGTCTTTTAGAGCAAAGTTTTTCGAAGGAGGGTTTAATATTAGAAATAGAAACTCTCAGTTCTTTTTCTGTATTTAGCTGATATATATTTTTTGTCTTCAAAGAAGCCACTGCAGAAAATCCAGTTTCACAAAGGTAAGATGTTAAAATGGTAGTAGAATGTGAAATGCCTTTGTTTTTAGTGCAGATAACTCATCATGCACTCCAGCCCAAAATTCAAAGAGTGATTTAATACTCAATTGTCTTTTGGTTTTGCCGCTTGCTAAGAAGTCTATGAAGGTTTCTTCCTCTTCAAGTGAGAGTCCTTCTGGATTATTTTGAAATGGATCCATCACCCACTTGTAACTTGATATCAGTTTGTCGTCAGCAAGAAAGTACTTTTTAAAATTCCCTGCTAGCATTGTTAAATGATTTTCAATGGTTACAAAAACAACTTTTACATGTAGTTCTTCAGCCTTGTAAGATTTAATACAATCATTCAAATTTGCAAACATTGTTAAGTTTTCTTGCTTTAAATTTCTGCTCCACAATTTCAATTTCCTTCAAAAAGCTTTAACTTTATCACTCGTATCCAATGTATGTGTATTTGCTCCTTGCAGTTGAAGATTCAAGTTATTTAATTTCACGAATATGTCCACCATGTAGCTCAAATTCATCACAAATGAACTATCGCGCTAAATCTCAGCTTCCGGTCTGTTTTCCTCTTCTAGTAAAACGGCGATTTCATCTCTTAATTCATAAACACGTTGCAAAAATTTTCCTCGTGATAACCATCTTTCCTCACAATAAAATAGTAACGCTGAATGTACTGCACCCATGTCTTTACAAAGTGCGGAAAAGATTCTTGATTTCAGGGGTCTCATTTTTATATAATTTTCTACGGTTACAATCGTAGTTAACACAATGTCAAACCAGGACTCATTTTTTTGGAAGCCAAATCTTCTCTGTGGATCATGCAATGTGTCCAGACGCACTGTGGCGATTTTTTTCACTAGTGCTTGAATACTTTGGAATCTTCCGGGCATAGAACGAGCACCATTGATGCATATTCCAGCGCAATTTTTCCATTCTATGTTTGCCTCGTTCAAAAAATCATTTAAGATAGCAAATAATGTGAGTGGTGTTGCTTTGAGATCTATTCTTTGCTTTGAGTATATTAAAAGTAATTCTTATACTACTGACAAATCATCACAAAATCTAACATAGGCAATGAAATGAGCATCTTTATTACTATCTGTTGCCTCATCGAGATCTATTAAAAACAATTTTTCACGCAACTTCGACAAAAGCTGACACTCTACATCTTCAGCTATATCAGCAATTCGGCGGGCAACAATATCATTTGAAAGAGGTATAGAATGCAATTTGTTTGCAAAATTATCTCCAAATATAATTTCTACAATCTCAATTGTGGCTGGCAAAATAAGATCTTCACCAATGGTATGAGGCTTTTTACATCTAGCTATTTCATATGAAATTTTGTAAGAGGCAATTAAAGCTTTTTCATTCACAGACAAAGTTTTTTAAACAATGATTTTTGCTTTACATATGATTTTAATTTTAGTTCGAAGAATTCTCTGGGTTTGTTTACGTACTCACTATGAAGCGTTTCCAAATGTCGCTTAATTTTATTAGGTTTCATGCTGTCTGCCGCCAGCATTTTTGAGCAAATGGTACACAGGGGTCTTTATTCTTCATTTTCTTCGGTACTAGTAAACTCAAAATCTAAATATTCTTGAGAATATTTTTTTGATTTTATTTTTGGAACCACGCTTGTCTGTGTACTTGTTGATGCTTGTCTATCATCTAATGCTCGCTTACGCTAGTTTAAAAATTCATCCATTATTCCGCATAAATCTGCTGCCGTGAATATTTAATACGGTGAATTGCAATTACACAAAAAAATACATAACATCCACATTCAGAATAGATTTAATAGCGATAGAAGGATCGACTCGAATGAGATTGTCTGGAATTGAAATTGGTGTCTTAGAACTTTCTCCTTCTCCCTATGAGAAAACATTTGTTGACATATGCGCACGCTCTTAACTTTATTTTTAAGCTGACCAGACAAATTCTAGACAAATCGAAACTTCTGGTGAAATCGTGAGAATGCCCGACATGGCTGGATGCAAGAGCAATAAAAAGGCATAACATTCTAGTTTTTTCAATGCTGAGGATCGGTGTTGCAAAATGTCAATAAATTTCCTTATTTTTGGTAATTTGTAAAGTTTAAAATTAAGGTTGTAGTGCAGGTTTAGCGTTAAAATAATCATAATACATTATTATTGTATGCGGTGGGGAGTGGTTGCGCGATGAAAATTATGATTGAAAATTGAGCCGTGAATACTGAAAGGTTGAGAAACACTGAGATCAGAAATATGGTGTGCTTGAATAGCTCTGAAAATATTAATTATTCTTTTATATAAATGCATCATATTTTGAAGTACATATTTTCATCTGCATGTCTGTATAAGGCATGACTTATAGATAGTTCACCAAATACACAAAATAAGAAGAAAACATTGAAGTAATGACAAAGTGAAGAACTAAATAATGGCTTTTATAATTCAGTTATATAAATTAATTGAACACATTTTCTGACATAAGAGAAGGTAAAGTTATTTTATGATCTACATACGGGACTTGATATGATATTTTTATAAAATCTGTCTATGAAAACAATTTAATCCCCTCCAGTTTCCAAAACGCTGGATATTAATATATTTTATCTTGAACATTTCGTGTTCTATAATCAAAAACGCTGTTTCATTTCTCATTACCTCTTTCAAAATTAAAATATAGGAAATAATAATATAGAAAAAATTATGATATACTAATATTGACTAAGAAAAGTTCTAGGTATCTTTAATAGATTTTAATCAGACATTTAAGTTAGAAGAATTTAATTTTGTGCAAAAGGAGGAAAATAGGAAATAGAATTCTCTGATAATTTTTTTTACTGTTCAATTCTCTTAATACAATTCCCAATTTCCCTATTTCAGTTTAAATTTCATCTTTTTATAAAACTACATTTTAGTATTATATTATATTTTAGAATAAAAACAGTGAAATTTATAAAAAGACACAACATTAGTTTTAGTAAAAAAACTGTAACTTCTTAAAACTATTCTCATGTGATTCATTTGTATATGTAACCCTAACTCTTTAACTTCTTAGTTTATCGATTAAAATGTATAGGTTTAAATTCATTTTCATCTTACGTTAAAGTTAACGTAAGATGAAGCCCTTAAAAGTTAGCTAAAAGCTTTTGCAAAATGTGAGCGCGAAAAGTAATTCAGGTAAGTAAGATCATTGCTTAAATTTTTTTTTCCTGGGGAAAAAATTCTGTGGAAATGGATGAAAGAAGAGAGTTTTTATGAACCCTTCCATCAATAACTTAAAATAAAAAGAGAGTTATGTAGTTTTTTATTTCTTTTCACAATTCCTATCTTTTTTATTTTTTACGAGAAACTGGTATGTGTTTTTAAAAATGCATCACTTCTCACAATTTATTAAATTTTATTATCATTGTATTTACACTTAAATCAAAATGAAGTTTTTATGTTAGGTTATTTTATATTTATTCTAATAATTAAAGAATAAAAATATTTTGTATGCCGGTATCAAAATAGTTTTCTAAATTATTTAAAGTTCAAAGCATCCATAATATTATATCTATAAATACAAGAAAAAAGGCAATATTTGATAATATTATTTTTAAATATAAATTATATTTGTTGTGCATTACTTATTTAATTTTTTACAAATGCGAAAAACATTTCTTAATTGGATTTTGAATGTCTTTACCATTTTTATTATAAATATATTTAATTAGAATACAATTAACTTTATAGTTAAAAATGTTTTTTATAAGTTAACTTCGCTTTGAATGCCATAAAAAGTTCTTTATTTTTCCTTTAAAATAAAATACAATAAATATGTATATTGCACGCACTCTGATCACTGCGGAAAATTTACACAGTTCAAAATAAATAGTTTTTTTGTAAATTTGTTTATGACGGTTTTTACTAAAGCATTAACGAAGAAAGTAGAATTTTTTTTTCATAAAAGTTTAATGAACACTGTAAGATTTAAATATTTTATATTTATTTTACATTATTTCTAAAAATTTAGTAACTATCAAATGTTTTTGTATTTATTGTAGTCATTTCAACTATTTATTGTGATGACGATGCAAAAATATGTATATTATATAATTTTACGTAATTTTTTATTAGTTTGAAAATTTATATAAAAACTCAAAATGAAAATACTTTATATTTTTTGTAGTCATTGAAAATTTCTTATAAAACTTTCTTCTATAAATGAGCAAAGAAAACGAATTTCCATCTAAAATTATTGAAAAAAATACTGATAAAAGCCTTTAATAGGAAATTGCGTAATGGTTAAAAAATGAAATAAAATAGCAAAGTAATTTATTTCCCTATAAAGCAATTGGTAAACTAGACAAAAAATTTATTAATGACTTCAAAGATGAATCTTATGTAAATAAGAAATTCTGAATAATTATTCACTCTAAATCATCCTTTTGAAATCCGATAATAATAAAGAAGCAAAAGTCACAAACTAAAATATTCATTTGACAATGACAAAAATTTAAATTTATCTATGAAAAAAATATTAACATTAGAGGAGAAGAATAAAACAAAGTTCGGCATATAATGAGGACTTATTTCCGAAACTAAAGCACTCGGAGGTTTATTTTTCAGGGAAACCAAAGAAAAGAAATGAACAAAACAGCCGTGAGGCAAAACATCAATCTTTTGCATCCTCCGTTGTCAAATAATAATGAGTCCATTAAGATAGCATAAGGCATTTCAGCTTAAGTTACAAAAGTGGAATGTTGCCTGCGGCTAAGACTTATTTAATGTCTGCTTCCAATTTGGGGAGCAAATAACAAAGGAAAGTAATGTGGAAGCTAAAATTTCTTTGGTTCTTTTCTTATTCAGAAACAAATATAAATGATTGGGGATTATTTGATTCCGCTTTTCTGCTACTGAGAGCCCACTATGTATAGGTTCTGAATAATGGATTCTACTGTTATTTTTTTTCAATATTTAATTTTTGGAACTATTAAACTTTGAAGATGTAGGTTATATTCCCTTCAGATATTTAATCTGATTGAACTTTTAATAAAAGAAATGAGAGCATATTAATTTTAAGACTAAGTTTTATAATATAATTTTTTATTAATAGAATATGTTTCATTACCTCGAAGATTTAATTTAATCATTAATAATGCAAAATCTTATTTGATGAGATTTTTTATATTTGTAATGACATATTATAACTTATTTACTTTTTTGTATATATTAATTATTTTTCTGATGTTCTAAGTAAAACTTTTAATTGATATTATCTTAATTGATTTCAATGGATATATTATTTACTTATTACTGTATTCTTATTTTTATAGCATTTAAATTTAATTAAAATAAATTAGTTTTTACTTTTTTATTTTTAAAAGCAACTTATAATGGTTAAACATAAAGAAAGTGGCTAATATATACAATTATCTTAGTCTAAATTGAAAATAAGGTAATAAATATTTTAACATATCCTAGTTCATATATAAAAAGTGTTATATGCGGTATAATTTGTAGAAAATATAGTTAAAGATGTTTACCCGTTTCCTGATAATTTCAGTTAATAAATTAATGAATTAAAATTCCCATGTAAATAATTACAAGTTTAAATATCTTTATTTTATAATAAAAATTAACACCAAAGATAATTATAATTAATGTTAAGAATGTTATTATTAATGTATTAAGCCTCCACAATCAAAATTACTTACAATTATCTTTTTAGAATCATCCTAATCCTGACAAAACATTATTGTAACTATTGAACATTGAACTTACTGCTACAGGGAGTCATAAAATCTTTCTTACCCTCAGTGGCATGTATGTGTATGTGTATATGTATATATGTATGTGTATGTATGTGTATATATGTATGTATATATATATATATATATATATATATATATATATATATATATATATACAATTTTAAAAAAGAAAAAAATAATTTTAAAGATGTTAAGTTTGTAAGAAGTTCTATTGGGGTGAATCCATCATCTTTTCATTGTCTTACTGCTAGAACATGGTGACTCCATTGCTATTTATAATTTTCCCTATTTTTTATTTCATATGTATGATTCAGTTAGCGTATTCTCAACAACAAAAATTTGGAGAAGTGCGCTGTGGCTTATTAACTGCAGTGAAAACTGTATCAGAATTTGCTTTCAATACACTTATTTTGACGTAATTGGATCTGCCACTTGATGAAAATCCTACTTGACCAGTAGCACTGGTTAAATATAATTGGGTATCATTGAAAAACTCCACTTTATGCTACACTGAAATCTAAGGTTTTCTATGCTAACTTAAATCCATACACAGACACAAATGCAGTTAGCTTAGTGGCATGATTATAGTCCGCCAATGGTCGTGACTGATATTTGATCAACATGACAATTCTATTCGTATCGCTAAATTACGATTGAAACACTCCATACGTTTGTCATTGCGAGTCCCATTGAGTATGTGTTAAATAAATTATGGAAAAATCGCACTGCCAGATCATTATTTCATGCGACACTTTTAAAACCCTAGGCAGTGAATCATTTTTTTCTAAAAGATATATTAACTCCAATTTATGCGTGATTCTTGAAAACAGACATTTGTTTGCAGTCTATACGTCAGTTTGGTGATTGGCAATCTTTCCTCAGACCACACACACACACACACACAACAATAGTAACCAAAATAATAATAACCTATACTATATTTGTGATCTTGTAAAGTTGTACTCGTAGAAATTTCTAAAATTATTCAAATCACTGTGAATTTTATTTTATTTTTAAATTGAAAAGTAGTCCTCCTTTCTTTCAGTCATTGTTTTCTAAGTTGTTAGTCTTAACTACTTATGATTTTGGTAAGGAATTAAATACTACATTTTACTAAGAACATTCTTTAACTAATTACCTTGAATTTTCAACTGCAGTAATTATATTTACTAAATGAAAATATAAAAAAATTAAATTGGAAACATTGATTAAGGAATGGAAACGGAAATGGAAAAATAACAATATTAATAAAGCATTCTAAAATGAAAGTCTCTGTAGATTCAGCCTTTATACTTTATATTGATAAATAAATTTGTGTTTTGTTTTTCCTCCATTTTATGAGAATCAATATGTATCTCTGATGTTTAGCTTCTTGGATTTTTTAAAGCAAAAAGTATAAAACAAATTTTCACCCCTTCGAATAAGTCTTGGAATATTTTTCAATAAAAAACAGTATGGCTTCTAAAGTATTAATTTAGAATTATTTATTTATCAATTGCAATTTAGTTTTCTACAAAACTATTCTTCCAATTTCCATTGCCAACAATTTTTTGCAATCATTTAAATTAAAAATATTTCATGAAAATTTTTTCATGATTATTTCGAGTACTTATTTGAATATTCCTATTAAAGTTTAAATATATCATTAAAATTGTACAAATGTTTTGCAACAGTAAATTAGTTTATAAGAATTATAGTTATGAAAATATTTTTAAATAAATAACAAAATTTCCTAACTTTTACTTTTCCTGACCAATTATAAAATAAAAATAAAAAAGGGACTTAATGCAATTATTTTATTATCATGTATAAATTTAGGATTTTATTTATTTTTTAAAGTATTGTCATTGACAAGAAACCTTCTTAAATTTAATTTAAAACACTTCTTTTAGTCCTCATTTTGGATTAAATACATGCCTCATTTTTAATATTTCTTAGATACTATGAAAATTAAGAACCAAATAAGTATGATCCCCAGCATTATATTGTTTTTTATGATTAAACATCTAGGATTCATATAATAAAAACATACACAAAGCTCTATTCTGAAGAAATAGTAAATTTATATAGAAAAAGAACAGTTTGCTTTCAAAACCATAATTTTCTTGTAATACATATATAGAGAACAATATTAATCATTAAAATTGAACAATAACGATGTAAGCAAATTTTGTTGAATAGTTCTTGATCAATAACGATTTTATCTCATACAAAATTTGAATTTAGATTCTTGATTATTCTTAATATATTAGTTAAGTTTGTTATTATTAATACTCACGAAATCTATGCGTACATTTTGGAAAGAAAGGTGAATTAAAATACACAAGCGTTTTCACTCTTACAAATATTAGATTCATTTTCACAGATATGGTTTCGAAAATAAGAATTCAATTCCTTTAATTATGTTATTTAAAGAACTACTTTTCATACATAGAAAATAGGCTATCATTATAAATGTAGGTAGCGAAATTGTGAACAAATGCTGAATAGAATCAATTTTACTGTCTTTAAATTAAATAGCATCTTTCCACCAAACTGTGAACATTTACACTAAAAATTGCTCTTCTGTAAATATTTTCCAATTAAAAGTATTCATAAAACTGTATTAGTTTAATCTGAAAATACTCGATTTAATTTATTACTTATGTGAAATGTATCAAAGTTTTTTTAGCATTACATAAAAATAATATAAAAAATAGTATATATTTTTTTAATTTATTTTGACATTTAAATATATTACAAGCTTAAATTAATATTAATTACAGAAATTTATTATAAGCAATATTAATTTGCAGTTAAAATATTAAGAAAGGCTGTGAAATGAGTATAATAAATGTTTAATAATGATTATTATATTTTTATATGCTTTTGTCTTAATAATGCTTTTGTTTTCTACAATACAATCTGATTAAATTCATTTTGTATTTAATAATATTTTTACTTTATTGGGTGCATTTTATAAATTAGTCACAAAAAGACTTCCTCAATTATATTTCCCCACTAAAAATAATCAATTTTTATCTCCAATTTCTTTACACAATGTATACATACAAATAAATAATTAATTTTACTCTAGATTTATTTATATTGATTTTAATTTTCGAAACAAAGTCAGTTTTGGAAGTTTTGTTCAATTAACTCTATACTATTGTTTATTCTAGAAAATTATTTCAGTAATGTAAAAATTTGGTGATACTTAAATTGTTTCTACTTATAATGAATTAAACAATATTTTTCTGTAGGGTAATTTTAAAAAAATTGCTCAGATGAGTATTATAAACGATCTCACACATAGCAGAATAAAAAAAAATGCAAGAATAATTGCATCTAAAGTAATTTTAGGAATCATTTCTGTTATGCATACAGATATTTGTATTTATCAGTAACAAAATATACAAAGTGGATTTTAATTTCAAATAACAAGATGATAGAAAAATAAGATTGTTTAGATCATTGTTATTGTTATATTTTAATGAAATATAAAAAAAAAACTCTTTTATCAAATTATTTTCAAGTACATTTTTGATTATATATGTATACCCATATACATTACTTTAAAATTTATATATTAAAAAAGCAAAACAATAAAATTACAGAATTTTTATTTCCTAAAGTACATTATATGAAATGAACAAAAGTAATCGGCAATAAAAATTATCTTCTTCAATTCTGAAAATTAATTAGAAAATTCGTATCCAATAAATTAAACAAATTTATCACAAAATCAGCTAATGCAATACAAAATACATTGCCATTAAGGTCCTAAACTATTTATAAAAATTAATATTTTTAATATGAAAACGATACGTTGAGGTATAAATAAAGAGCGTCTAAGAATTGTATTTAAGCAGAAGAACCATCACAATTTGTTAAGTGTCTAAAAGCTACATAAATGATTTCGAAATGTATGGGAAAGCTTGTTGATTTCAAGCTTGCGGTAATTTATAAGTACACACATGCTTGTTTGTATATAAATTTACAGATGTTGAGTGATATTATAAAATACATTCCTCATGAAATTTCAAGTAAAATTTTTTATAAAAATTTTAAAATTTCAAACATATTTTACTTTTAAAAAGTTAACACTAAATAAAATAAGCATGAAATGCATTTTGGATTAAATATATTATCTGAGATTTTGAGAAAAAAATAATAATAAAGAAGGAAAATGATAGTTATTTTACGAGAAAATATTAAAAGAACGACTCTATATTTAACTCTCTTGGGCAATGTTTTCTCATTATTGAAAAGAAATTTAATTTACCCAATTATAATATTTCTGTTTCTCATTTCAAAATGAATAAAATGGAATATTTTGCTTGTTAATGAATATTTTTGAATCGAACAAAAGAAGAGATAAATTACTGGTATGAATAAATATATAGATTATTAGCAGATTTTTTATACAGAATTTCTTTCAAATAATTGCTTTCATAATTTTAGTCAATATATATCTTAAAAAATTCTATTGCTAATATTAATAAAATTTTCAAACGTAGCAATAAAATTAAAATTGAAATCTTTATATATCTATATCTATATATATATATATATATATATATATATATATATATATATATATATATATATATATATATATATATATATATATATATATATATATATATATATATATATATATATATATATATATATATATATTTTCTGCTATTTATACATGTATTATTGATTTTGATTTAGTTGTGAATAAATAACCATAATGTCTGCATTATTTTGTGGTATTTTCATTCTCAGCAATTTTTAATCAAGAAAAATATGATATGAAGAATACGTTGTACGAATATATCACACATGAAGATAGCATTACACTATAATCTTTGTTGAAAGCATATAAAGTAAAATACAATTAATAAAGAGAGCAAAATTATTTACAAGGGATACGAGAAAAGCGAAAAACGAAAATAACAAATAAATCACACAATATTTGTGAAAGTAAACATTATTCAGATAGGAAAAGAAAATTTCTTATGGTAACGTTTACTGCAAAAGAAAATATACAAGGTATTCAGTTTATTAAATTTTTCATTTTTTTATATTTTCCTTATTTTATGAATTATTAAACATTGAAATGTGTATAGTATTTTATATATTCGAAGAGAAAATTATTTGTATAAGAGAACAAAGAGATTTTGCACTGAAATTAATTAATAAAGTTAAGCTCCTGTTGAGTTGGTTTGTTCATGCAATTTATATACACAAACTATATAAATTTATACGTATCTAATTAAAAATATTTCGTATTAAAAAGTAAAATAACATCTTATAAAAAATTCTAATTTTAATTAAGTTTCCAACCAGGTTCGTCAAATAAATAGAAGACGTCAATATCAATTATACATGCCAAATAAGTCTAAATATATTTAACAATATGAAAAAAGAATAATATATATATTATAATTTACATTTTTCAAGAAAAATTTATTAAAGGAAGAAAAATTTCAGTCTTTATTATTATTAGATTTAATACTAAAAAGGCCATACATGTAATGCTTTTCACAAGAAATTAATTGAACATTAATAAAGTTATTTATTGAAGTTTTAATTTTCAAAACAATATTGTTACCTATGTGATTATACGGAAAAATGAACCAAAATTATCAAATTTTGTTAAATGAATGTCTTTAATCTTATTTAAAAAATGCATTCAAAAATAATTATATCTGAAATATTTATCTATATCTTTAATATGTAATAAATAAGGAATTTTCATTTAAAATAGATGAAATGACGTTTAAATTTTACTTTAATATGATTCCTGTTTTTGAATCATTTTAGTTGTAATGCAATCATATGAAATACAACTTTTTGATGATTTTGTACTGCGGGGTAACATGGCTCTTTTGAATTGTCCTGTGCCAAGCTATGTAAGTGATTATGTAAAAGTAACATCCTGGGAAAGAATGGATGGATTCTTAATTAGTCCAAGTATTATAAGTGGTAAGTATTTTTTGTGTATAGTTTTAATTTTTTTTTATTTGCATAAAATAACCATTTATTAAACATTATCAATATAACAAATTATCAATATGAGTTCTTTTAAGCGACTATACATTCTCAATCTTTTTATGTTTCTCAAAACTAATGAATTCAATCCCGCTTATTGTTTCAAACTTTATGTAAAACTAACCAGAAAAAACATTGTTCTGAATTGCACCATAAGCATGCTTATGTGCATACTTCGCATAAATTGGATAAATTCAGAAAAAACATAAAATATATTTACAATTTGAAATACAAAAATCTTAAAAATTAACATTTCAAGAATAATTTTCCACATTGAAAAACCCGAAATTAAATTTATCCATATTTAAAAGAAATACTCATTTTAATTTTAGTTAATAAATGACAATATACTTAATAGCACGAAACTGTGTAATCTATTCAATTTATATAATTTAGGAAAGAAAATTAATAGCAGATTTCAAAAAGGTAAGAAAAGTTATTCTTACAAATATTACATTAAGTAATAATTTAATTACCCAAAAAATAAAACTGCCAAATTAAAATAACTTTTCAGTCCACAACTGTAAAATGAATTAAATACATTTTTAACTTCATGCAAAATAACAGTAGCTTTTATTAAAATATAGCTGAATTAAATAAATCATTACGACTTTATAACGCAATTAAAACTGGTTTTGCTTATATTTCCTACTAAGTTAATATATGTGTCACATTAGATTTGGGATAAAAGAGAAATATTATAATTAATTTAATTTTATTTTTTGAAATTTCAGGTATTTTTGGTAATTATAGGCTTTGAAATTTAGCCTAAATTTCAATTTTGTAAAAGATTAATGCGAATATAAAAATTAAAAATCAGTGTTAGAATAGCGACAATTAAAAGTTCATAATATTAATCAATTTTAATATTAATTCACATCAGTTAGTATGCTTATTGCAGATTCTATGATAAAATGTAATAAAACTCTGCTAGTAAATTTCTTCAATATTAAAAGAAGAGAAGATAACGAATTATTAAAAATTTGATTATAAATTACAAATATTAGAAAGAAATACTTTTGATGTGATTGTAACTACTTTAACATACAGACATTCATTTTGGGTTGTAGTTAAAATTAAACTTCCCTTATAAAAAATATCCTACATCACAAAGAGGTACGATGAGTTCAACAGAATATTGTATGTGGAAAATACACGAAGTACGCTCACTAAATATCAAAAACGTAATTCCGAAATATCTACAACAAGAAACTTTTTCAGAAAAAACATGATATTTAACACAATAAATAACCGAAATGGAATACCGGAACAAGATTAAAATTTATTGACTACTTCCTGATCACCTTGTCCTCGAACCACGTTAAGTAAAAATAAAACACAAGCTAACAGTTTAGTTTACAGAAACAAACACATATTAGGACAAAATTGTATAAGAAGACAAGCAGTATAAAGAGACAGCTGAGCAAGGAGACCTTATACTGTATCATTTAGTTAACGGGTTATGTCTCTCTTTGATAACATCTGAACATTTATTGTAAGGATAAATTTTGTACTAATTGGAGCCACACATATTGCTTTGATGCATAGAAGGGAATGTAATCCCGGTAAAATTGACATTCATATAATGAGATTTAATTAAATAAATAAATTCATGAAGAGACGAAATACCAAATAAAGTAATTCGATTCAAGTTAAGTAGTATGGCTTGAAAGTTTATAAAGTTTTTGTTCTTAATACTGATTTTACATAGCTGTTGATTAAATAGTTTACTGTGTAAATGGGCAAAGTAATCAATTTTAAAGGCTATTATCATTACTTGAAATCGGAGGTTTCGGATGTATCTCTATCAAATGGAGTGTAAATATTACTGCACAGTTCAAGGCCACTTGCGGATAGTTATTTTCGTAACTGGATAAGTATTTGGAACTGGTGGCTATTCCCAAGGCAGTATTTTGCAAAATTTGCGTTTGTTTGCTCCGAACACCTTGGGGTGGTAAAGTTTTTTTTTTTTTTATTCCTTTGTAAGATATAATGTAATTTATTCATATGCATCAACAAATACATGTTAGTGACATCGCATTCTTTATTCTAAAAATGTAGTTTGGAAATAGCTCATTGTTGTTAGGAATTTAGTTTAAGTGGGGGTTTTCATCGTCACCTTGCTCTGGTATTGATAATTTTGTAAAATGACATTGTGCAGCGTTATTCTATATGTTTTGGCATTGCTGCGTTATATGTGTTTGAAGAAAGCGCTTGAGGCGTCATCGTTTAAATGCACAGGAAGAGAAGCTCCTTCAAAATTCATTTCGAAATTTTCAAGAGTTACCACCCTCATTCACCAAATAAATTTCAAATATATGGGTACTATGTTTGGTAGCCAATCCAAACTGATAAGTTGTGAGGTTTTGCCCATGAAGCGCTATGATGATCTTTAAATCATTCAAAGTTATAACACATCCACTATACACAAGATTATTTAAATAACCGCATAACTAAAAATCGCACGGAGTTGAATTGGGGAAATGGTGTATCATTTAATTAGGAAAAGAGTAATTAAAATATGTTCCTCCGTGAAGCGTTGAAGTAATAGCGTCTTCACGTACCCATGGATATGTGAGAGCGTACCATCCGGCAGGAAAATTCGCCTTTGTTGTAGTTATGACACAACAAACGCCTGTTACATAACACCAAATGTGCCTGGCCCACGATCATAGATTTTTCAAAGAAGAATAGCCTAAGAATGAATATCGCTGGGAATCTATACCAAACAGTCACTTTTAGAGTATGTAGAGGAATTTCAGTGTGGGTCTTCGAATTTTCATTTGTGTAAATCCGGCAATTCTGAGTTTTGACCGTCCCATTGAGATAGAAATGAGCCTCATTAATTCATAGAATATTCCAAGTTCATGTCCTGGATATATTTAGTATGCTTTGTTATGCATTGGTACATTCCGTAGGATCAATTTACAATGAGATTTACAGACTGTAGAGGATATATTTCCCTTGATAATGTAAAATAACTACACAAATAACTCACGTTCAACTGAAGAGATTTTCATTAATACAGTCTGTAACATTTACTTAAACCAGACAACATTTACAAACATTGTACACCTTAACCTGTTTTACATAAAGATTTCCTTTCTTCCCAAGCATGAAAATCTCGATATTTTTCTTATACAATTGAGAGCTTTTCTGGATTTTGAATTTTATTACTCATAATTTCTAATCTGGATTGTTAATATTGTTTCAGTATTCCGTTATGCTTGTTTATTAAATTTCTCAGGTTACATCTGATAATGGACATTTTGGAACTTCTTTTTTTCAAAATCTCATGACAGCATCTCGTATATAGGCCATATAATAAATTTTGTTGCTTTCCGTTCACATATTTAGGCTGACGGATGTCATTTATAGGAGAATATTATGTATAACCACATATTAAATGTACACATATGTATTATATATGTATGTGGGTGTATATATAAGTATATACATATAATATGCGTATATGTGTTTAGAAATGATGAAACCAAACAAACTTATTTTTAGTCAAATACAGGCAAGTCTACAAAAATTTTTTTCAATGAAATATGTTTAAATTTTAATTAACTCAATCATTTTGATTCTAAAATTTCATTTTTATCACAAAAGTGGATACGGTCATTTATGATTATTTAAAATATATTCAAACAGAACTTTTATTATTTAAATATACCAAATTAATATTATACAATTCAAATTTCATCTTTATGATTCCTAAAGAACATTGAAATTGTATATGCATATTAATTAAATGATTTTATAGGTACAAAAATTATTGAATGGCCTTTTCAATCTTTATTGAAATATACTATTGGAAAAATAAATTATATGTTAATGGAATATATATATATATATATATATATATATATATATATATATATATATATATATAGCTTTTTCTGAAATGTTAGTAACATAGAAAGTTAATGTCAATTAAGAATTATTAAAGATTTACATAACATGCAAATGTTATGGTAATATAGAATTTGCTTACATATTTCTTACAGTAAAAAACTGTGAATTTCTATACAATAAGCTAGAGAATTTTGTTATATTTTTAAATATTTAGTTGCATTTAAAGCTGTAAAAACTGTTCTTGATAGGAAAATACGGGATGCTTGATAATGGTGATCTTTACATTAAGGATACAAATGAACATGACAGTACTTATAACTTCCGATGTCACGTTGAAAATTTTGTTACCAAAGAAAAGCAAATTAGTGGAAATTATGCAAGAGTAATTGTTACAGGTAATTATTGATTAAGATAAATTATTCATAAAAAATTGAACTGTTTTATTTTGTTATGTAACGAAATTAATATTATATTATTAATTTACTTAGAAACAATACTTTACTTTAATAATTATTTAAATGTATTTACATGTGTGAGTTGAAAATAATTTGTAAATTTAAAAAGTACTGAATAGTAATTCGGACTACATTGTTATAATTTGGACTACATTTTAAAAAAATTATTTCTACTGTGAGATAAAAAAATTCAAAACAAATGTGGGATAAATTTAGATTATTAATTGAAGTAAATAATTTCTTAATAACATTAATTTAGAAACAAGTGGTTAAAGAAAGTATTAAAATTTTAAAAATAAATGATTCTTAAATGTAACATAATTTTTAGTTATAATTACATAATTCTTCAATTTTTATGCAGTTTCATATTCAAATTTTAAATTAAAATTTTTAAATATTTTTACATAGATTTCATAACACATTTAAATTTCCCTATTCAGTTTAGTTTTTTATAATTACAATGAAATAAAATAATTATGTATAGCATTATATATAAAAGTTATATCACAATAACCAGTAAAATAAATCAAACTTAGAAAAGCTGATAAGTATGAATTAATGTCAGCACATTTATTGGTTTTGTTCGTTTCACCGTAATTCCATTACTACAGTATAAATATCGTACAAATATTATATTTTTAGATCCACACCATAGTCAGGCTCCAAGAATAAACAGAAGATCAAATCGTGTTACCGTGAAACCAGGAGAAAGAGCAACACTTGCATGCATGGCTCAAGGCTACCCAGTTCCCAATTACAGGTGGCGAAAGCATATTGGAGATGAACTAATACTGCCAGGAATAGGACCTTCTGTTAGGCAGGAAGGCGGAATTCTTATATTTGAAAAAATAAGTGAAACGCATGCAGGGAAGTATACTTGCTATGTTAGCAACACGATGGGTGAAGATAAAATGGAAACTGAATTAGTCGTTGAAGGTAAGCCAATTCATTAAATAAAAATATAATTTTTTTAAGCATGTTTACAAGAATTACTTCACTCTATACTCCTGCATGATGTAAAATCAATGATTTGTATAGGATCAAAACAAGGAAGGAGATATTGTTAATCCTAAAGTAGGTAATCTTAATTTAAATGTTTAGACTATTCAGAATGACTTGCAAATTTATTGAGTCACTTCGCATAGAAAGTGGCGTGCAATCATATTATATATTAAAGCAACAATAGTTAGCTTTTCTAAATGCGATGGAATTCTATTTTCCCAGGTGTCATACTAACAACATTTCTGCACATCCTCCAACCTTGGCCTTTAAGACATAAAATTGATGCAAGGTGATAAAATATGATTTAATTTTGTATTTTCAAATCAACCTTTTAGTATAATTCCTTTCCTTAAAATAAACTTTTTTGTTTGAAATTCTAAAAAAATGTAATTAAAATCACAATTATTATTATTTTTCACAATTAATGTTGAGAATACTAAATATCTAAAACTTTTGGTAGCAGTTTATTGTTTTAAACTCTGACAAAGATTAATATTAAGAAATATGTTTGTTTATAAATAAGTTTTTATCAAATATAATTTGACATGTGATATCATCATCATTTTCTACAATGTACATGAATATTTTACTTCATTCTTATAGAAATATTTATTTTTTCACCCAATAATCATAGACTACCTCAGTCTTCGATGATAACTTTTACAATTGTATTATATCAACCAAATTTACTTTTTTTCAACTTCAGAGAGTCAAACAAAAATCTCTGACTTTATTTCCCAATAAATCAACAAATACACAAGAAATCAACAAAAAGTTTCTGTGACTTCAGGACTTTTCCGATAAAGCTGGTCGAGCACTGATATAGTTTGTTTTCCAGAAAGCGTCCTATGATATTTTGATCCTTTTATCCTTGACTATTTTTTCTTTTATTTATGATGTCATGGGCTCTCTTGGAATCTTCTGCATCATATACCTCGCGGTGATGCGATGATAACTGATAACATAAGACACCAAGACATGGAAACTTTTACTTCTTTGCTTTGTGTTTCGTTTTCTATTGGTTACAAGTTTTTTTTGAGAAATGAGCAACAGAACTTATAGAAGTAAATACTTTTAGCAAAAAAAGGTAATTGCGTTTAAAAACTAATCTTCAAATTTATTTATACTAAAATTCTTTTTATAAAATGCATCACGTTCAATAAAAAATTGACTGCTGTAGTTTTATAAAAGAATCATCTTTGAGAATGGACAATAATAAAAAATGTACTTTATTTAAATTTTATTTATTACTAATTTGTTAATATAAGATTTTCCAAAAATGTTTACATAATTTTAACGTATATTTATATTTATATTTTTATAAACTTATATAGAGATAATTGTTTGAAAGTATAATATATATATATATATATATATATATATATATATATATATATATATATATATATATATATATATATATATATATATATATATATATATATATATATATATATATATATATATATATATATATATATATATATATATATATATATATATTAAAAATTTAAATATACTTTTGTGTAAGCAATATTGGAACTTTTCATGAGCTGAGGGAAATTTCAAGAGTTATTACATTTCACTAATTTATTTTACATCAAATTAAGAATTTGTTTTTTTGATTATAGTCTTTTTTCCTGATTTAATTTAAACATTAGTAACTATATTGCTTATTTTTGATGTTTTTTAACCGCATACATCAAAAATCAATTTAAAATAACTTTATTTTCAGATGAAAAACAAAAGAAAAAAATGTAATAAAATTACATACGAAATTTGCTATTAATGATATTCACATTTAAAGAAACATTTTTAGCAGTTTTTTTTAAAATTTATAATTATATTCAATAAAACACAAATACAATATCAAAGTTTTTCATGCAAGATCATTACAAATAAATGTATTCAATTTTTAATAATTTTTTAAAAAAAAGAAATATTGATAAATATATTTCCCTGAAATTATGCCTTGTCTCTATAAATCCACATTTTGATTAATTAAATAATTAATTGTGTACAAATTGTATGTATTAATCTAGGAGAAATATGTGTTTTAAGCTATAGATTCTTTTTTAATAAAATAAAGGTTTAATGTCAATAATCTGGATTCTCAAATATTTTAGATCCAGTCCATATCAAAATTTCCCCTAATTTGCTTAATATTTTATTAATTTGCTTAGTCGTCATAATTAAAATAAATCTTTTAATTATGACGTTAACATTTAGAATTCAAATTTCATTGCAAGAAAATTTCTTTTCAAATTTCAATCAAACTTTTAATAAAGAATAAAATATATTAGTTTACAAAGATAAACATAATTTTGGCTAAATCTTACATTATCCGAAATCAGAAGCTTATGGTATCTTAGTAGAAGCTGAATGAATTTTTAATTATTAATAACTATTTTATAATTTAAAAAATATTTTTTCATTCATATTTGCAGTTATATATTTGGGTACATATATTTTATAATGCAGTACTATACTAAGATATTTGAAATTTAAAACAATTGAATTTTATTAATATTAATTATATTTATATAAGCTCCATATCTAAAAATTATTAAATTATTCAGTTTTACATCATTTCTTAAAATAAAAAATATATATTTTTCAGAATATTGCTCTGTTACTGACTTTTCAGAAATAGTATTTCATAATAAGTCAATATAAAATTTGATAAGCTGATAGATTGTAATTAATTGACTTTTTTGTGAGAAATACATAAATGTCCGATAGTTTTAAATATTAAAAAGAAAAAAAATCAATGCAAGAGAAATTCTTCGAAGGTGGTATTAATACAAAAAATATCTACATATCCTTCAATAGAATCCAGAATAATTCCTTAAACAAGATAGGCATTTTGACAGTTTGATTAAGTAATTCCAAAACAATTACAATTTTAATATGAAAATGATTTTTTCTTTATGGCGTGAAAAGATATGGTATCAAATAATTTATAAATAATCCAGAAAATTAAATTGTAATTATTTGAATTAAAATAATTCTCAAGTAAAATTAGAAATAAAGACCTTAAGCTGTAAATTTTCCAAAAAGCTCCAAAATTGTTCAATCCCAATCAATAAAACAACTGACAAAAAATACATTTCTATGTTTACTTTTTCTTGAAGAGGAAAGTTTTGTGATTAATATGGATGTAAATTGGTTATATATATATATATATATATATATATATATATATATATATATATATATATATATATATATATATATATATATATATATATATATATATATATATATATATATAATTAATATTAATAGATTACAAATACATAACTTGTGTATTTATAGTTTTCCAATGCCATTTTTATTAAAATATTGCTGCCATTTTTGCTAGATAAATATCATTGCCCGTAAAGTCTAAACTTATCGATCATTTTCTTCGCTTTATTTGTAGCGGAAATGCAAGATAACTTTCGAACGCTCTTCTTTGTCTCCTTTCTTTGCTTTTTTTCTCATTTTACGAGGAAAGAACTTTGAAGCCCGAGGCAATTTCGGCATAAGTATCCCGCAATAGTTGGAAAAAATTTTTTCTCTGTGAGCGTAGCATGTTTGAACAGGCTTATTAGTTTGTTGCTAGAAAAGAGATCTACTTGACAAGCTGTCGAGTTTAAGTCTATTTTAAAGTTTTTTTTCGAAATTTCTCCCCAGGATTAGTTGTTGGTTCTATTTATTTTTAAGGTGTTAAACAAGTTTTTGCCTCACTTGACAAGTTCTAGAAATAGACTCATTAAATTGACTGTTCTCTATCTTTATTTTAACTTTTAACTTCTGATTAGTACAATTATACTGATGTGTAATCATTTTAAAGTATGTAATTAACGTAAAATATCTTGCCTTCAATTTTATTTCCAACAAACATCTAGAATGCAGTTATGATTTCTTACAAATATATAAATATTTAGTCATTTTTATTAAAATGATTCAAAATAAAAACAAAAATGTACACCATATTTGTCTATCTCATTAAGCTTGCTAACTTTTGTTTTAAATAACAAAAATGAAATTCGCAAAAAAATTAGAAAAAGAAAGATATTAATGTGTATTATTTATGATTAGCATTGTAAGCTATGACACAAATCATTTATATTTCTATTTAATGTATTGTAGTCATTTCTTATAAATGTGTGTAAAGATAACAATCCCTAAATTTATAATACATGTCTAATCTTATTTTTTTAAATTGAAATTTCCTAAACTTTAATAGAAAATAATTCCTTAAAAATAACATTTATTACGTCAAAATTTGTTTTCACTTTTTCAAAGACATTTTCTGTTTCTTTTGGATAATCACTTACTATATAGAAAAGAAAGAAGATAAATAGTCAAATATAATTCTTATTTAAATTAAAGAAGACATATAGAATATTATTTTTTAAAATTTACCTCAAGGAATTCGCATTTTTTCTGAGTAAAATAAACAGTAAGATATTAAAATTACTGTAACTTTCAAAGGAAACAAAGTTTATTGTTAAATAAATAAACTAAAGGAAAAGAAATTTGTACAGAAACAAAAATATTAAAATTGTAAAAGTATCTAATTTTAAATGTGTATATCATTTTAGAAAGTCTTACATTAACTATACATCCAAAGACAACAAGAATTGACATCGGAAAAAATGCTACATTCAATTGTACTGTTTCTGGAAAACCAATCAACTCAGTTATATGGAAAAAAGACATGAAATTTCTTACATCAAATGCACGAATAACATTCCCCGTTCCTACAGTGTTGCATTTATCCAGAGCAATGAGGCAAGATGCCGGCATGTATCAATGTTTTGCTCAAAGGGATTACTTAGTTAATCAAGCAGCAGCTCAACTAATAATTGGTGGTAAGTAATATAATACCTAACTTATTTTATTGTTTTACAGATATTTTCTGTTTTTAAATGGAGTTAAATGTGTATTTGTATGATTTTTTTAATTAAAATTAATTGGATTAATATCTTTTTTATAGAAAAATATATATATATATATATATATATATATATATATATATATATATATATATATATATATATATATATATATATATATATATATATATATATATATCATTTAATAAGGTTTAGCCCCCAATATTTTATAAAATATATAAGGATTAGAGGTAATTTTAAAATAAAACTTATGCTTATATATTAGTAATTAAAATTATCTCTATGCAGCATTTTTATTTACTAAAGAAATCATCAGTGTCTGAGACAAGATTTTTGAAAAAAAAATAGTTGTATGCACTAATCGTCTTTTTAAATTTACTTTTCAATAATTTAAATTTTACGTTCATAATTATTCTTAGATCCAAGTTATTCCAGAAGCAATTAGTGAATATAAAATATCTGAAGAGAAAATTATATTTATTTCAGATATTATACATTAAAAAAATTTTATTCATAGTTTTGAGTGAAGAAAGTCACTAATTAAGATGCTAACCAGATAAATATTTTAACTTTAATTCTTCTTCTTTATACGTAAATAATTTCATTACTAAAGATACTTAAAAATAGAATTTAAAGTTACATTTAATATTGAATAAATAAGAGAATTAAGAAATCTAGCTTGTATTGAAATTGTTTTCTGACGTTAAAATTCCAAAGTAAACATTCCTATTAAACTAAGGTAACTCTAATAAAAAACTCATCATGAATTCGGCTTCCGTTTACAAACTTTAAAATTACATAAGATAGCATTTGAAAACGTATTTCTTTATAGATATATAAATTATTTTGTAATAATATATTAAATTGAAAAATTAGCTTGACATAAATAGCACTGTTTTAGTATTATTTGAAGGAATGCAGCAAATTACAATGTTGTATATCGCAATGTGTTCATATTTTTAAATTTCGTTTACATATGGGCCAAAAACTTTACCTAAACTATTTAAACCTGAGTGTAGAATTTTAAAAAAAATATAAAAATCCCGATGCACACAAATTATATAAAGCAAATAAAATGTGATTTAACTAGAGTTAACTAGAGCAAGATGTTAAATATGAGTCCACTATACATTGATTTTTTTTTTTTTGGAAAATATAAAAATACTGAGAGAGTATTTCTCAACTGTTTATTCAAATCATATTGTTTAATTTTTCTTGCGATAAAACTGTTTATTTTGAAAACAAACAAATATCTTTAATAAACTTGAACAGAATTGAAAGTCCATAACTATATAATATTAATTATTAGTAGTAGTACCATTTTATATCTTAAGCACAATGAATACTTTTAAAAGATACGCATGTTTTGTACACCTTCAAATGATTTTTATGAAACATACAACTATTTTTAACTTTAGAAGTAAGTTATAATTTAGTAAATGTATCTCTGACTCATATCAAGTCCATCTTTGACAATAAAATACTATTCTTCACAGATATATAATCAAATAAGAAAATCCTCTCTGTAAAATAAAGTATTAAGATATTTAATGATTCGTCGAATGAAAGATTTTTTTTAGAAAACTTTTAGAATTTTCATATTGGGACACATACATACAACAATTTTATCAATTTAATGGAAATAATACGAAATATTTCAAGTAAAATACAGTTTTATATTAAAAAATATTTGTCTTTAAGGAAATCAAAGGGTTAATTTAAAATTTTTTGTTTCCTAAATCATCAAAAATATTGGATTCCTAATACAAAATAGGGATGATCTACCATAAATCATTCGTAAACAAAATTCAGCAGTCCCACTGTCGATGGCCAATTTCAGATCCTCTAGAAAATTAGGGGCATTATTATAAATTTTATTTATTATGTAACCTTATGAAAATACGCATGGATTTATTTCCGGACTGTTTGTTGACTACTATATCTTATATTCAAAGAATTTCTCTTTATCTAATGTTATATTGAATGCAACGACAATAATTTGTTCCAAGCCACATAAATATGTCAGCAACTCTAAGAAGAGGAGTCCCTCCTGTATAAAGCAGTATCGGGGTTATATTGTAATAGCTCACGCACACAAAAAGTTACTTTTATCGTCTCTTAATACTTCACTGCAGAGTCTACACAATGAAGGATTATCTAACATGTTATTCCTATGACGATATATCACATCACACCATGAATTTTTGTAGATGAAGAGTGAGACAGTATTAAGATAAGGAATTTTCTATTGCTATTTGTTCATGCAACCATTCCATTAAAAATAATCCGCATTACTAAACCAAATGTGTTGTTCACTGATGAAATCAAGTTAATCGATCACGAGGTTTGGGAAATCATTCCACCCTTAAGTTTTTGACTTTTAGAGGCTTGCATATTTAAACCTGGTATGGAAGTACGATTGCTTTCTTGATATGTTTAGCTGTAGAAAATGTTTTTATTAGTGGAATTTGTTGATTTATTCTAAAAGTGGCAGCGTTGGTCTGGCTGATTAGGATATAATTCTTCCTATTGGAACGCATTATTTTCAAACACCGGCTTAACGGAAAGTCCATCGTGTTCATTAAAGGTTGCAAGGTAACGTTTAAATAGGTCGATTCAAAATATACTTCAAATGAAATGATACCTCTGTGGGTATATTGTCAAGTATTCGAAGATCTTCTGCTTGATCCCTGTTACTAAATTACGAAGACCAATACCTGGTTGCTTCCACTAACTGGTAAATTTCAACTTAAAGATAGGGAAAGGGAAGCATGTTGGTACAACAACAACAACTGATCCTCAAAGAATACGCGTACGTCTGGACGCTTCCTCCTCTCATCAAGAACTTCAGAATTTTAGTGTGACGTTTCGCTTTTTACTTTCAAAACATTCCCTGTAACAGCCCAGCATGAAATTAACAAATTACACGTTTGAAATTAAGATGAAATTATCTGATGCTTTCAAAATTACTGCGACATCCAAGTGCTATAACTGACACTGCGATTACTATTTCTTTAGACGCTCTTTTCTTCTCGAAATCTGAATGACATGTGCGTTGAATGGTGACATGATTTTGGGTTATTCTCATATTTTCTTATGATAACTAATCATTCTTCCAAAGTCAGTTATTCCATATTGCTTATTATTTATCCCCACGGTAATCAAGCATCTAAAAGGTTGATATGTGTAAATAAAAGTATTCACATATATTGCCATTAAAGGTATCAATAAATGTGAACTTTTTAGGTGTAAACATAAATAAGTTTTTAATATAAGGATTAATTATATCTATATCGAGATAAATTTGGAACTTAGAACTTCAAATGTTTTCTATCATGATTTCCCCTCCTGTATGTATAAATTTTATACATTTCTCACAAAATCTTTCGGAATATAATAAAAAAATGAAAAATTATTAATATCAATTTTTTATGAAAAATTGTGAAAATGTAGAAACGGATTTTACATTTTATTTAAATATTTTAATGAGAACAACAATATGTGAATTCGAAACGAATTAAAAATACAGCATTAAATCGCATACCACATTATTATTATGTTATAAAATAAGAAAAAATATAATTTGTACTTTGGTCTGATAGATGTTTCACTTAAATTTATAATTTTCGGATTAATTACTTAATTTTAGTTTTATGTGGTTATTCACTCACATTCATCTTCTATATAAATTTAAATGGTTTTATTTTTTAATTTTTATATAAATTACGAATTTGTAAATAGGTTGAAATTTTTCTCTCATTCTCATGTTAATAATAAAATCATTATTTACCTTTTCGTACATTTTTTTGAATATTATCAGAGTTTATTTGTTTCATAACTGCTTTTTAAATAAAATTTGACAATAATTTCAAAGAAAATTAAATTAAACATTTAAAACTTTCAAGTTAAGAATTTTAATTTCAATTCATATCAGACAATAAGTATGATTTATACATTCTGCTGGTGTAATGAAGAAAATCAAAATAAACCAAATGACAATTTCATCTGCTGGACTATTAATATAAACTATTTAACCATCTGTTTCATTTATTTCAGAGGATGAAAAATAATGACCCATTTCAATATTAAGAAAAACATGTTTTATTTCAGTGGAAACACCATTCGTTAAAATCTTCACTTTATTTGATCTCTTGTGTTATAACAGAAGAAGTTTTACATATTAATTTAAATTTTAATTATCTCCAACTCACATAAATTAAATTACAACAGCTGGTGTGGTAAAAATGTTTGAGAGGGAGTGTTCCTCTCAAATATGTCAAATTTGTTATTTTTAAACGGATTACATTGTAAAAAAACTATTATGTCGACAGAATTTATTCAATTAAGCATTCGGAAAATTCAAAGTTGTTAGAGTACTTTGTCACTCACTATCTCTGTTCTAATATTTCATTTTTAAATCTGTCGGCATTTATTAAAAAGCTAAAAAAAAATTCGCTAGAATATACATCAGTAAATAATTCTGTATTAATTGAAAATCATTTTTTTAACTTAAATGAGTTTAAGAAAATCAAAAATGAATAAATATTCGTATTAATTAAAAGTTTTAATTATTAAAATAAAATTACTTATAAGATAGTTCTATAACTTTAAACATTATGCATTTCATTTGACGCTTACAGTATTCTTTTGATTTTAATTGTACCACATGAAGAATATGTAGTATACAAAAAAAACGAAAGTATCAGAAAACTTGATACAGCCCATTTTTAATACTGATAAAAATTTAAAAGTGTTACTGAGAGATTAAGACTCTTTAATTTAAATGTTCACGTTTTTGCAGAAATTTTAATGAAATGAATATATATTTTAAATTAAAAGAAAACCAATTTTATTTAGTTTCCTACCATATTGATAGTTCGACGTAGTTCATAATTATTAAAGAAAAAAATTTTAAACGTATAAGTTTAGCAAAAAAGTTCCAATTTTAATTAAAGAATTGCTCATACTTTTGGGAAACACACACAAAATTAGTTAAAAATTTTTTACTATAAGCCTTTATTACTTTTAAATAATGTTTACAATTTATTTTGAAAAAATAATTTTGAGAAACATTTATTATTTTAATATGATTTTTAGCATGATGGCTGTTAATCAGTTTCTTCCAATCACACACACATTCAAGTGTAATTTTTAAATACAAAACATATTTATAATTTAAAGTAGAATATTTCATATTTTTTTGTTTCTTAATATTTAAATAAAATTAGTTTAGATTTCATATTTTACATATTTAATTAGACATGTGATTAAGATTAATTTTTATTAACCAAATAAATTTCATTAGTAATATTCACATATCTTAGAACTAACTTCATATTTCAGAAATAAGCACAAATTTTTGCAACGATGCTTCAAATACTTTACCTCTAATAAATATGAATAAAATTATACAACTATATCAAATCATACGAATCACATATTTAAAAATATACTTGTCTGTACACTAATATTTAAAAATTAACTCAATTCAAATAGAAAAATATTTGCTTTTATAATTGCTTTATATTTAAAGGAAATGCTTTGTATTGTTCAAATCAATAGTCTAACATTTCTTTTATCCTTTTTTATAACAATTTCATTAATCAATGACTTGAATTCTAAAACTCAAATATTTTTCTAAAAAAAAGAGCAGAGAAAAAGTTGGGTATCAGTAAACTAAAAATTATGCTTTAGTATTATACACACAAGAAAAAGTACTCTATTATCCATTATCAGGTGAAACATTTTAAAATACAGAATATCATAGCAAAACATACTGCTTCAAATTCTGAATTATGATGCATGGAAATATATCACACACAGAATTTGCTTTAAAACTTGATTTTTCTTTTAAATTTGTAATACTTAGAAGTAAAATTAGCTTGTTATTTAAAATAAACAATATTAAGTGTTAAGACTTCCATCGTAATAATTATTTTTATCATGAATAACAATAACAAATTTCATGATTCACATAAATGTAACAAAATTTTGATACAAGCAACTATCCTGCACATTTTTCAAGCGTTCAATACTCATTTTTCTTGTCACAATCGCTATAAGTGAATACTTCAATTCTACGGCTTATAGTTGGGATAAGCTTTACAACCTTTCCCAACCAGCACTCAACATAATGTTACACATAAAAGTATTATATGATTAAAACACCAACAAAAAATTAGAGTTAAAGGAGTGAATGAAATTATTATACTTATCGATTTAATTATTTAATTACTGATTAAAGTGTAAATATTCAGAATAATTAATGTAATAAATCATTTTTCTTATTACTAAGCACATTTTAAGTTTCTTCACTAAGTTTATTTACAGAATAGGAAGCTAAATTTATTTTCACTCTTAGAATGTCAAAATCCCATAACCTTTGTATATTTACTTTTCATTTTAATTCCAAGACCTTACATTTCATTAAATAACTTTACTTCAGCTTTCTAAACTTCTTTCAAGGAAATAATGGGCTTTGTAATCTATTTGAATGTTTCCATGAATATTCAGTCGTCATTAATTATCCATTATCTATGAATAAATAGATGAGGAAAAGATCTTAAGAAGTACACTTTCATTTTTATCTTTAAACACTTAGATGGTACTTGTTTATTGCAACATTTGAAATTTTGTATTGATTTTATGTTAATAAGTAACTAACTATTCTTATCATTACTTGAGTGTATTGCTAATACTATAAAAATAAATCTTCAACAACGAATTATCAACAAGATTATTATGTTACTTTTTAAATACGATATAATTAATATTTTGTGTTTTGTATTGATTATTGAATAAATGGCAGAATATATATATATATATATATATATATATATATATATATATATATATATATATATATATATATATATATATATATATATATATATATATATATATACTTGAAAATAATTAAATAAAATATTCATAAAAGTGTTTCACTGTTCTTATTTCTATTCAAAAAAGAAAAAGTTGTCGCTGGATAAGAAAAGCAAACTCTCTCATTTTCTCTATTAATTCTTTTGGATTATTCTTAAAAGAAAAGCATTTTATTTTTATTTTAAGGAGTCGTTACAACTTCTTCCAGTTAGATTTCACATCAGGAATGTTTTCGTAAAGCATATTAAAGTTTAAAATGGTAATAATAAAGTCACTATAATAATAATAAATACAGTATTTCTAAAATTACTATATTTCGATCATAATATTTCACAAGTTATATGAAGTCTGAATGATATATAGAATACACACACAGACACAGAGAGAGAGAGAGAATTTTTGATATTCATCTTGATTTCAAAAAATAAATTTAGTTAAAATAAAAATGTTCTAATATAAAATCACATCATATTTAAAATTTAAGCAAATTAAAATATTTTCAGATATTGCACCAAAATTCAAGCTAACTTTTCCTGAGAAAATAGTTCGACCCGGAAGTTATGTCTCTCTTATGTGTGTCGCTACTGGAAATCCAGCTCCTCAAGTGAAATGGTCTATAGATAATATATGGCCATTGTCTACTCGTCCGGGAATCTTGGTCAGCACATACTTGAGCAACCATGGAGAGGTCTTCAGCTTCGTCAACATTACTTCCGTTGACGTTACCGATAGTGGAGTCTATACATGTGAGGCCTATAATGATGCTGGACAGGCAATTCACAGCAGAAGACTGAATGTTTTCGGAAACCTCTTCATACGACCTTTGAATAACTTGAGTGCTCTCTCTGGAGAAGGATTCTCTGTTCTGTGTCCTTTTGGGGGATATCCATTCGACAGTATCTCCTGGAAAAGAGGTAATTTTACATTAGATATGTCTCCTAGTTTTTATTAATCATTTTTATTTATTATACGAAGTTATTTTGATATGTTTTCTTCTCCTAAAGGTAAAAATTATTAATTGCTTAACTGCATTAGTTTATTTCTGTTATTCAATGGAAGAATTTAACATTAATAGCAAATATAATTAAAAAAACTAATAATATATCTTCAAACTTAATGAATTGAAAAAAAATTAATAAATTTTCAGGAATAATGCAAGATAATAGAATATTCCAAAAATAATTTGTAAACTCTTTTTATTTATTTTTTCAAGGTCAATATAAAATTAAAATCGTTTGTTTCTTCTTCTTAATTTCTGTGGGAGAAAGTTGAATAAAAAATAAAATATTTTCAAAAATATGAACATTTTCTACCTTAATAATTACAGTAGTGTTGGACAAATTAAATAAATTTACATATTCATTTAAATACAATGCACACTTATTTTGCCAATCAGTGGAGTTTCAATGATCAAATGTACATCGATGTATTAAAAAGTACAAGTATATATACAAACTATGTGCGATACTTACAGTTTAATAAATAAATTATATTTGTGAAACACCACTCAAAATTATACATATAAGTACTTGAAATAATAATTGTATTGCTTAGAACTTTAATGGGTAAACAACTAAAAAGCAAATAATATAAAAAGCTTAAATGTTTTTCTACAGATTGAAAAGAACTCGAGAACGATATTACGTATTTAAATGGTTTATGATGTATGTCATACATTTTTAAGGATGTTAATTGAATTATTTCACGAGTATTATATTGTAAGTCATTTTTACTT
Source organism: Latrodectus hesperus (assembly GCA_037975125.1). Taxonomy (NCBI): domain Eukaryota; kingdom Metazoa; phylum Arthropoda; class Arachnida; order Araneae; family Theridiidae; genus Latrodectus; species Latrodectus hesperus. The sequence goes on along the minus strand of CM075861.1, from coordinate 41,033,220 downwards.
TTTCAAGTAAAAAAAGATCATAATACCAGTATTCAATTTCTAAGTTTAACCATACTTGATCCATTAATTAAATTAAGCAATCTCTTTTATTTAAACTAATCAGAAAATTTTCTCTCCAAAGAATTTAATTCTGTTGAAGCTTCTATTTAATGGATTTTAATAGTTTTTACTATTAAAATTAGTATATTATGCAATCTATATAAATTAAAAATTCCTCTTCTAAAATAAATTAAGTAATTAATCAATTCCCTTAAAATGGTACTAAATAAACAAGACTTTTCTTTAAAGAACCAATAAATAAACAGATCCACTTTCTTGGCTGTAAATTTCGGCTTTAAAGATCTTTCCAAGTGTGTAAAGCCACGCTCAGAAAATCCAAAAGATAAACAAAGAACCTCCATAGTGCAGAGGATTGAGAATGAAAAGTCGGATTAACGATAAAAGTTCGTAATCTTCCTTAGGCATTGGAGAAGAATACTCTATTTTCAAGGGATTTCTGAGAAAGGGTAAATAAAGTTACTCCTAAAATTTTGGCCAAGCTTTAATAAAGCTTTCTGTATCATATAAAATATAATTTTTCAAATATAAATTGTGTTGGGGAAATTCCTAAGAAGTGGGACACCTGAAATTCTCAGTAGTTATGAATTTATTTTGATTTGAAGTATTTTTAACCACATTTATATATCAAAATACTCTGCATCGCCTCTTTTCATAATAAATTTTATATTCCAAGATTGAAAATTTACTAGATCATTATTCGAGGCAGAATTATTTTTATTGTTTAGTAAATAAACAATATATAAAAATAGTTTTTCTTTAATTCTTCCGTTTCTTAAATGTATTTTACAATTTCAGTTTAATAGTCAAATGTATTGAACTTAGTGAAATAAATTCAAAATAACACTTACAGTTTTTTCAAGTAAAAATTCTTTAATGCAGATATCCATAATATTTTAGTTATTTCCAACCAATATAAACTATTATTTTTTTTATTATTTTATTTCAAAAATTTATAAAAATGAAAAAGAAACTTGTCTATAAGTTAGCCTTTAATATGAAGTAATATATAGTATTTTAAATATTTAAAATTAAAAAAAAAGTTTCGAGGCTTTATTTTTGGTATTCTAAAATCACAATTCTAACATCATTGCTTTATTTCCTGAAAAATAATCCATACGCAACTTTAGTCTTAGCAACCGTTGTTTAAACAATTAATAAGATAGCCTGCGGTGACGAAAATGGCGGTGATTTGTAATTATAACTCATGGGGGAATATCCGCTCGCGTGCCTAAACGCTTCTGATTGCGTTCAAATCACGTGATTGTGAAAGATTTGACCTAAACAGTAGCACCTGTTAAATCCTTGATTTAGGTGGTCAAACAAACCATAATTGCTTGCTGAGGGAAAAGTTTCCCCGGCAGTGATAAATGTTTGTGCCTTTTATTACCTGGCAATTATATACAAAAATATTTATGAGGCTTTATAATTCTAACATAATTCTGAATTTCATTGGTTTCTCACATAATGAGTAAATTGCTTAGATTCAACAAACTTAAAATAGGTAATATATTTAAAATACAAATTTAGGTTCATTGCTTGGTTAAAACAAATTTCAAAATAAGTTATTCTTTTTAATTCAATATTAGGTACTTCTTTTTTCTTATTGCTGTTGATTTGAAATACAAGCAATAATTCATAAAATATGCTGTATTTTTAAGTTAATTACTAAGAAAAATTTTAACATCAATATAAAAAACAAATCTTACTGCCTTTTAAACATGATTATTTTTTGGAACAACTTACGAAAAGTAAATAGGCTATTTTCTTTTTTTCACACTGAGGACATTAATATATTTATATGAAACAAAAAGGGTACATAAAAATGTAAATGAAATGCTTACTACCTATGAACTTTATTAATGAAGATTATAAAATAAAATTAAATGGAAAAGAAATTTTTTTATAAATTTGAAAAAAATAATAACATTTTACATGTTTACAACCTGATGTACATTTTTTTTTATTTATAAACTAATGAATCTTGTAAGCATTATAAAATTCAGTATGCAGTCTATTTTCAATTTGCCCTTTGAAATAATAAAGGTAATTTTAATATCTTATAAAATATATCATATGAAAATTAATATATAAGTTGATTAGATGATTAAACAAATTCCTATAAATTTGTTGATAAAAAATTGCGATCAAAATAAGAATAACGTACTTTAAAGATAATTTTTTTCTTAGTATATATCAAATCTAAAAATAATTGATGTGGATTTTAAAGTCCTTTTTGGTTAACAACTAAGTCTCCCATTCGAAAAACCTATGCCAAGGAATCAAGTCAGTCCTTAAAATATCTTATTTATTTTTAATAATGACAAAAACAAGAGAAGCCTAAATGAGAAATCCTTTTTCTGTTTGTAAACTGAATTGTTATCCAAACTTAAATCAGTAATTAATGCAAAGATTGGTGAAAAATTTATATCAAGATTTTAATTTCTGGTTTATTTTAAAATGAAAGTTCTATTTAATTTTTAAATATTTATTGTTGCATTATAATCAATTTAACCAATAATTAGCACTGATTTTAATTCTGGAAAAATTGATTATGCTAAAATATAATTTTTATAGGTCAATTTTATTAGTTTCCAGAATTAAATTAAGAATAAAGGCATGCTACTTTCCTCCCTTTAAAATTATATTTATAGATAATCACTATTAATAAGAAAAATATTAATAGCATGTGATTTTTCTTCTTTTTTCATCTCAACAGTGTAGTTTGTTTATGAAAATAACAGCTTTTACTACATATTTCTGTTATTTGAATCACATTTTTTTTAATTGCAGCATCATATGCAATGAGCAAATATATAATTTGTCATAAAAAATGTGAAGCATAATTTCTGAGATTTCAGGTTTGTTTTCCAAAAAGGCTGCTGATATAAATACTTAGATTGAATATAAATTTTTGTATCCCAAAGACTTGGAATAAAGGCTTTCAAAATTACACTTCTTACTTTCTATTCTTAAGTGATTTTCTAAGTATCTGTGTCATATGGACGATTGAGAAAAATTCTTGTAGCAAGAACAACTGCGATTTTCACACGTCGTCAACGATACAGAATGCATATGAAGCTGAATATCGGTAGTAGGCACCAGCTCAGTTGACGATCAAATAAAATGTCTATACAATAGAAATTATCTTAAACACAAAATGCAGCACTATATGTCAGAGTTTACAGTTGATCTTATATTACCATGAAGATAAGCGTATGATGCTTAGGTTGCAAATTTTATGTAAACATTCATTGTCACAGAATCCGTAATTCATCTCACTGTCGTTCATCTACTTAGCATTTTAATTCACAACGAAATTTGTGATTAACAATGAAGTTTCGGAGATACTTGTTACAATATTTGGGCTATCACAATTTACTTTTTATCAAAATTGCTTAAATTATGAGCCATTCTAATGAAAGAAAGCCTACAGTCACACGAATAATGCTTAATGTTCGCTCTGAGAAGTAACTTAAATTTCCTCCTAGATCATGTATTCTCATATCATTTAGGAGCACTCATTGTTAAATAAGGGAATAGTCATGACGTTTTTTCCATTCAGTATATGTTTGTTCTTTTCCCAATGTGCTACTGACAGGAAGTGCACTGTATCATTGATAAAAAGAGAATCGAATTCAATACTTAAATATAACTGTTATGAGTTACCAAGATTTTTTATTATTTATCAAAGTTTTCCTTTACTGGTCTATCTCTACATGATATTTTAATTCCTGTAGAGTGCTTTGATATAAATACTATCTCATGCTAATAAAATATTATCATACTTTCAACGCACAATATTCCCCAAATTCTATATCTAAGTTTTTCACGGGAATCAATTATTCACTAATCTTTTAAAAATTTAAAAATTCTTCACAATACATAATCATAAAAAATGTTTAATTAAAAATTTTGCAATCAAAATTTCTCTAATTATGTGATTTATTATTTCGAAAATTAAGTACAGTTGTGTTCTGTAAATAATTGTTTCAAACATTTAGTAACTGTCATATTAATTCTCTCATATATTTTTCTTATATTCATACATAGTATGTGTATTTCTTAAGAAGTTATCTAATGAATTATAAATCCTTTATAGAAATTTTTAATTTTGTATGTATTTGACGAATGAAAATTATATCTTAAAACCAAATTCATTTATAAAATTACTGAAAATTTTCCCATTAATATTATGGACACGCTTAATGTTTTTCGTATTACATGAATGTCCTCTTTTTTTCAAAAGAACTACAATAAAAATTATAATCTGAATTTCAGAATAGAATAAACTCATTAATTTCATAATATTAATCTATTACATGCTCATATGTAGAAAATGAATTTTAATATTTAAAGCTAAACATTAATCTATTATATGCTCATATGCAGATAATGAATTTCAATATTTAAAGTTAAACATTGATATAACAATTTTAAATATTTCAACATTTTAAAGTCAGACGTGTAACTAAAAATGTACAAATTTATTTAAATTCTTATTTTTAAGTTAAACTTAAGTTGTATCATTAAGATATTGAGGAAAATAATAAAAGTTAAATTTTCAATTTCGGAATTCTTAACATCACATTTTAATTATTTCTTTTTAAAATTTGTAGATTTCTCTAGTGAGAAATATTAATAAATTTAATATAACAAATGTGTTAAAATTATTTAAAATCTGCTAAAATGATGATTAATAGTAAATATTATCATTAATCTTAATTTAACAATGCTGAGTGAAACATTTTCGTTAAAAGTAAATTTTGAAAAAGTTTGAAAAATGTTTTCGAAAGTGTAGCAATATAAACAAAATTGATGAATTCAATAAAACTTGAATAGGGAAACGTCAAAAATATAAATTGAATGAAATGTTACATTTTTATATCCGCTGACAGTTAATGCAAAAAATACGCTAAAATAGGAAGAAGAATTGAATTATTCAAGGATTTACACATGGAAATATTTTATTAATCTGGATAAGTTTTGGTACGACACTCAAATATATATATATATATATATATATATATATATATATATATATACGCACTGCTGTAAAAAAGTAGAACAGTCATATTTTAGGAATTATGCTTTCAAATTTTAGCGCAAATAATGTAATTTTTCTTTTTTTTAATTAAATAATTTTTATTTTATTTTCAGTGAATTAGTTTCATTTACCACTAAAACAATATTGTAAAATTGTACTAAAGGATTTTTTGAATTTCAAAAAAGCCAAATTAAGGGAATAAAGATGTGGGCAAAAGTCTAAGATAGATATCAAAGCACTTTTACGTATCAGTCCCAATGCTGTTTCTATTTATTGAAAAATCTAAACAGTGACAGGAAAGCAAAGATTTGCAGACCCAAAAAATTGACACTACGTAATCAAAGGAAAATATTTAAAGAATTTTAAAAAATTCGTGGAGGCATTGGAAGTGCAAGATGCAATGACACATGTAACTAGAAGAGCACTACACAATTACATAAGAAAATAGAATACGTTTGTATTCAAGAAAAGAAAGCACCATCCAAAGTGGAACGAAAGACACATTGAGCACCAGCTACTGTTGATAAAAAAACAGATGTTTTGGAACTCTGAGAGGACATCTGTTATTTTTTCTGATGAAAAAGAAATTCAATTTGATAGCAGAGATGGTTATAAATATTACTGGCCTTATCTTGGTACACAAAAAATTCTTCCAGACAGATAGTAGGAGGTAGTCTAATGGTTTGGATATCTGTTGGCTACGGTGGAAAGACAGTTCTAGCGTTTATGGATGAAAGACAGAAACAAGCAGATTACTTTCACACTTTAAAGTAAGAGCTTCTTCTCTATTGCACTGAGATAGGCAGAGAAAATTCAATGTATCAGCAATATGGAACATTAATTTGCACGTACATTGGCGTTAATAATTGGTTTGAAACAAAAAATGTTCATGTTTTGGCATAAGCTGATAAAAATGCAGACCTCAATATTGCTTAAAATGTATAGTCAGAAACTGTTCGGCGTGTTTACGCCAGACTCAAGCAATATGAATCTTTCACCGAACTTCGAGAAGCTTTGAATTGTGTTTCGGACAATTTTTGTCAAACTAAAATTCAAGACTTATATGATTCAACAGCAAATAAAATCTTTGATGTAGTTAAAGCAAATGACAGAAGAATTCCTTATTAACAAGACTTTTACAAACACTATTTAGAACTGTCATGCTTTTTCACACAGTATGATGTGAATGAAATTAATTTCATTAAGTATAGTTTTATATTTCATGTTACATAGATCTTATTGCAAATACGTTTTTTAAAAGTGCTGTAGTGAAATTATTTTGTAAAAGTTTAAAGTTCTTCTCTTATTTAGGAAAAACCTAGTGTCCTACTTTTTTCCAAAATTGGATATATATATATATATATATATATATATATATATATATATATATATATATATATATATATATATATATATATATATATACCATTTTGCGGAGAACATTAATTTTTTCATAAATATTTTTTTCTACAGAACTACAGAATCAAACTAATTTCAATCTAATTTTTTCTTGTGGTGAAAAAGTTACCTTGAAATTAGTTTGAGTTTCTGCTTAAAACTCAAAAATGCCCCTGCAACTTAACTAAATTCACATTCACGATAAAAGATTTCTAAAGAAGTCAACTTAAAATATTTTTTTCTGATAAATTGTTTAACCGAAAAACCCATCACAAAGTCTTAAACTATTTAGCGTCATTTTGCTTACGTTTTCTAAAAATTCTTAGAGTTATATAAACAAAAGCATACGTCCAAATCATATTTCACATTATAGGCATATAATAGAAAAATGTACTGAACACATAGCATATTATTAGTCATATGTATACCCCGTGCACTATGTCTTTTAAAACTCATGCTAAAATATTAGTGATTTGAGAATGTATTGTTTTATAAGAAGAATTGCTTATATAAAATTATGACTATAGTAAATTTGTCAAAAATTTATTTTCAGAATCCTCAATTCAAGCTTATCTGTACTGAAAATAAAGCAAATATTATAAATATACCACTATGTATAATTTCTTATCACAGCAAATGTCACATACTAGAAAAGTAAAATTTACACTGCACTTAAGACTATTGAAATTTGATTACACTTGTCATTTTTAAATAAAAGAGCAGGAAAAAAAGAAGAGAAAAAATACTTTTAAATGTGCATTTAACATACCCAATTCAATTAATGTTAAAAACCATTTTCAAAGGTCAGAAGCAGGTAAGTAAATTATTAAAACTTCCAACTTTTAGAATTAGCTTTTTTGATTTTTTAAAGGTTCTTTTTTAAAAAAATACATGTTTAAAGTTATTACATAACAATTCAGTCCCATAATTACTAACGTAAATTCGTTACAATATCAAGAAGATTTTAAAAGATTTTATTTTATGTAGAAAATAAAAGTTTATTTTATTTTTATCTAGACTACTTTTAAAAAAATTAAGAAGAATATACATTTATTTTATATATCAGACTGCCCAAAATTTATTCAAACAATATTGGTAGAGAAAATTAAATGTTATTTTACATTTTTATTAGACATTTTGTGAATCAAATTATTAACTTTACAAAAAACTTATTGTTATAGCAGAATTTCAAAATACTGTAAAACAGACTTGATTTATCTTTTTACATTTTTTATTTATTTATAATTTTTCATCACTCTTTTTTTGTAAAAAGAGGATCGAAGGAAATATTCTTTCTTATCAGTATGTCTTCTTTTTAAATTATGAGCATTATAACATTTGGAAAATATAAAAATTAATAACTCAGAACTAAAAATATTAAATAAAAATCTACCACAAATAATAATAAAATGCAAAAACTAAAACAGTCTAATCATAGCAAATTAACAAGTCTTTTTTAGTAAATTGCAAGTAATAGGCTTGATATTAGACTTCAGAGACAAATTTGTTTACTAATAACAACAACATTGATAATACTCGAATGCTACCACTTTTTCATATAATGTGATAGTAATTTATGAAAGTGAAAACTTTATTTTTAAAGTGATAGGCTCTAATATAACAATATTTTGTAAACTACTTGTCTCTTTGAAGAAAATCAATACATAACAAGCCAAGTTTTCAATATATAACAAGCCAGTCAGAATTATGTTGTTCCACCAGTATATTTTTCTGTACCTTCCCATAAGTAAACTCGACCAGTAAGTGAATTCGATCCATCAGTAAATTCGACCCTAATACTTGACAAGAAACCCTCAAATGTATCATTTCACTAGAAGCGCATAGTAATCGCGACCTATTTAATATGTCCCAGCAGCCATTAGTAAACAAGTCGTATCTCTTGTTAAATTGGGTTTCGAACTCACTGCCCTTACCTTCCTATAATGAGAAAAATTTACTTACCAACCGGCCAACAGCGGCCCGAAAGATCATTATGTTGTGAAGATGTATGCTTTCTGGAAATTTTATGTATCCGGCATGAATAAACATAAAGAGGAGGAAAGCAAGTCATATATTGACTTGGAACGTGATCTTGGATTTAAATCGAGAAGTATATTTTAATCACCAAATGTTAACAGAAATATCAATTCTAAGCCCATCTCAATAATCTAAAGAAATTTATGAACAAACTATATTTCTTGCATTCTATTAAAAGAACAATCTTATGTTTTCCATAGAAATAATAGTTTGAATACCTATTTTTAACAATAATAAATCGATTCTTAATATTATATTTTAGAAAGTTGCTTTGGTATTAATAGTAGTCGCTGGGAAATTTATGTTACATAACAGAAATTTTTTTCAAAATATCAAACCACTAAAAGGCGAATTACTAAATTCTTACAAAAAAAATTATTATAATACCTTTAGTAAGCAGAATCAGTTATGATGAGTACGAAAATTTCAGTATATCAAATCACTCAAAGAGAAACACAAAATACACAACTTTTTCTGTTACATAAGTTCACATATAAAATGTGCATTTTAATAGTCAAATTGTTAATTTTGTTAGAAAAAAGGAAAATAATTTCGTTAAACTTCTTTAATTATTACCTTCATAAAATTTTATAAAATAATAATTCAGAGCATAATGCAGGCATAATTCAAACACAAATAAAACACTGCATAATTCAGGGAACTGAAATTAATATTCTTGGAATCATCATTTTAGTATATCCCTTTCAGGATTTGTTGAAATGATGTGTGAGATTGTAGTAAAATATTAATTTATCATTCTTTGGTATTTATAGAAAAAGTCTTTAGCTCATTTGTGAAAATTTGAATTTATATTTATTTATAATTATTAAATGTTTAAATTTATCCTAATTTTCACTGGAATTAAACGTTCTTATTTACTCGGTGCATGAGAAAACACTGATCCAAATAAATATCGTTTCATTAAAGTCTTTTACATGTTAATATTTCACAAGCTTGAACTATTCTTTGTTAAAATTAAACTTTGGATCAGAAAGTATCAGTGTAATTATTAAACCTATGGAATTTGTAGGGGTGTAAAATTGGATTATAGCAAAGTGATACACCAGTTGACAGTTTGAAGTATGAAATAGTTAATAGTGTTTTGCAGTTACAAATGAAATATAAAGTTTTAAATTTATAGCATAAAAGTGGAATCCAAAACTTTAATTGTAGTTTATGAGAAACATTTTAGAAAAGAAACTGCTAATATTGAAAATAATTGTAAGGCAAATAATTTAATTTGATTCCTCAAATATTTAGTATTTATATACTTAAATTTATCTATTTCTTTTTGCTTATGTATCCATTTTTGTGATATAATGATTTTAAAATAATTGTTACAATTTATAAAATAAAGAAACAATTATATTTTTTATTTTATAAATATAGAATATTTATATTGTTTTTTTTCTAAGAAGAAGGATATAAAGTTTTATATATTTCATATGTACAAATATTTTACCTAAACCTAACGTCTGCATTTACATATAATCAAGAAGTGATTTTTTGTTTTTTTTTGGAAATCTTGCCAGGTTAAAGATTTCAAACACAATTCAATATTGATTAGAATTCAAAAATATTCTTTTAAGATTGCTAATGCTCCATTTCGTTGAAGATTTGAGATTTCGAATGTCATTTATCATTCCCAATAAAACATGGAAAAGAGTACACCCCTTTAATTTCCAGATTCTTAATGACTGTGCAGTTTGGAAAGCCTACAAGCATTATATTTTGCATAGCAGCCGTCAAAACTGCAGCGTGGAAATAAATGGCTAATATGCAGATCATTTGCAAAGGCACGGACCGATGAATGCACTAATGAAGGCCCACGGGATATTTCGGTGCGCACAACCGAAAACTTAATTTCTCCTGATTTATGTGAACTCCAAATTTTGACTGTGTGCTGTGATTACTGGATGTCTTATGATTGACGTCATGTGCCAAGCGTAGTTATTTTGAATATGAAAGTCAGCGCTATGAGTAATTCAAAGGAGATCATTTACATTTATAAATAATTTATGAAATTACAACATTGGCGGATATGACTGCAAATTGTTACCACCATTTTTGTAGTTTTTTAACGGATAGAATGTTACGCAGCCTACCATGTTTTTATTTATAAATAATGCATGTAATGCATGCACGGTATATGAGACAGTTTTAAAAGTAAATATATAATGCACCTATGAACACACAATAACTATTCGTCAATTCTATTTATATTATTATTTTTATTTATTTATTAATTTTTATTTTTTTAAATTCACATCCAAATATTCTAAGATTAAATTTTAAAAAGAAATAACTTTAGGAGATAAAATTTCTATTTCAAATTTATACAAGCTATTTATTTTTCAACGCATATCATTATACACATTTTTAGTTTCAAATATAATTTCTTTTTTTTTTAAATGAAGACTAAATATCAATCAAAATATAATCTAATAATTCATCATTTCTATGCATAAATATATATATATATATATATATGTATGTGTAGTGTGTGTGTGTGTGTGTGTGTGTGTGTGTGTGTGTGTGTGTGTGTGTGTGTGTGTGTGTGTGTGTGTGTGTGTGTGTGTGTGTGTGTGTGTGTGTGTGTGTGTGTGTGTGTGTGTGTGTGTGTGTGTGTGTGTGTGTGTGTGTGTGTGTGTGTGTATATGTAAAATTCGCAATCATTTTACAAATGTGTTCACAGAACTAAATTCTTACAAATTTTACACTTATTAGTTATATGGGTAATTAAGTTGTGAATATATATATATATATATATATACATTATAGCATTAAATAATCCTTATTGTATTTTGAACAGATTTTTAAGCATGCATCTCAATTATTATAAATATAAACATTGATTTAAATATTCATTAACTGCATAAATTTTCAAGAAATATTCGTGTCTTGCTTTATTTAAGGAAAAATTCATGCTTAGTCACTTTTAATGTACATTTCATTATATATACTATATTTAATATTAATAAATGTGTGTTAATATATCAATTGAGATGTATATTTTAGTTTTTAATTTCTTTAATATATATATATCTTTATTTACAAACATGTCAAGTAGTTTTTTATGATTAACTAAACATTCTCTTTTCGTTGATTGGTGTTCAGGGTATCTTTTTAAAATACTCCAGATTTGATATGTTTGTGGAGATATTTAACCTTACATACTCTTGTGCAGTGTTATATTTAATTGGCTTAAATTCTTCTTTTTTGGCATGGAAGAGTAAATGAATGCACAGATAATTTTTCATAAAGCTTATGTTACTCAAAACAAATATCATATAGTATTATCTTCATAGCAATTAAAGAAACATTGTTTTTTTAATTCATTTACGTTTCCAATACTGTTCTGTAAAAACAAAGCATTTTATATCATTCAAATATAATTCATTAAAACTAACTATACTCCTCTTTTTAGCTAATTCTTAATTATTTGAAAAATATATTTATTTATTGTTTGCTATACAAGGAGATTTTGAAATAAAATTTTAACCAAATCAATTAAACTTAATCAAAATAATTTACTGAAAATCAAAATTTCTAATGTAATTGTAAAATATTTTACAAAGCTCAAATTTTGTACATGAAAATGACCAGAAAAAGTGGTATTGATGACATATGAAGCTTCTTCATTAACTGTAAACTTTTAAATATATTTCTCTTTTAATAAGAAAACTTAAGTCAAATATATAAATATTAAATATTTTTTTTACATTCTCCAGTTGTAGTAGATGGAGATAGTAAGTAATATGAGCTAAAAAACAATTCTTCAAAAATTAAATATATATGTTATATAAAGTAAATTTCAGGCTCAAACTTATAAATGTAAAATGCACTACAATATAACAATCCACCATACCAAACAAAATATGCTATTTACGTTTTCGCAGCTATTCACCATCCAACATGAATAGTTTTTCTTCGCAAAATGTTTCTTTACAAATCCAATCTGAAAATTTTCTTTATAAATTTGATACAAAATATGCCAACGCACTTTTAAAGTATACCATAAGCGTTAACATAGAGTTTTCTTTCACAGATGGGCGGCAGCTACCCGTGAATCAGAGGCAGAGAGTATTTCCCAATGGCACCCTACAAATTTTCGAAATGCAAACAGGTGTAGATGATGGTCTGTACAGCTGTGAAGTGACATATGGACAAGGAATTCCGGTATCGAGAACTTTCTCCATAGTCATAAGAAGTGAGTTCCGTTTCCTTCAAGTATCTTTCTCTTTTATCCAACAAATGGAAGGATGCTTCGCTGGTATTGTGTTACTGAATATTATATATTTCATTCCTTACTTTCTTTTCATACACATTTATATTCCTTGTTGAAAATAGGTGCAAAAAGCAGCTTAAAGTTTTTATTAAATAACACTTTTAGCAATTCAGGTGAAAATATCCTAACATTTTTACCTATCCCTATAATAGTTTTGATATCAATCTAAGGTAGCTATGAATATTATAAATAAATATCTATAAATATTATACCTAATTTGATAATATTGCTTATGAAAATTTTCTTGATATGTAAGATCAATCAAAACATCTAAAAATAAACAAAAATTTTGAAAATTTATGAAGCAAATTCAATTTCTGAGTACGAAAGTATTTTGTGTATTCTTGTATATAAACATAAAGTACAGATGCATAAAATAATTTTAGTTCTATGTATATACATTGTACATTCACATGAAGCAATGTGACTTAGCACTAGCGGTTAAGCTCCCAAGGCACAGATCAGAGGTTCGATCCTCGGGCTGAGCGAAGTCAACTCAGCCTTTCACTCCTTCAATGAGTCAAAAAATTGGGTACCAAGGATGCTTGAGAACAAAACACTGGAGGTTTTACATTAGGCTGACCACTTAGTCAGGATATATGCTTCACACCCTGGGGCCTCTCGGTCAAAAACACTGAGATAATCATTGTAGGTCTTGGCCAACATGGGCTGTCGTGACACAGAGTTTAGTTTAGTTTATATTCACATTAGTATTGAACTACAAATATTTAACTGTATTGTTATTTCAAGCAATTACCATCGCAAATATTCTAAATTATATTTTATTTTTATAAGATCTAAATTTAAGTATTTTATTGATAATTCTTTATTATTTAACTACTAGTTCCGAAAAATGTAAATAGGAGCATTAAAATAAACGTGACTATAAACTGCTTTTTTATTTACTCAATTAGTTTAAATTTATTTTAAACTAAATGTTTATAAATTAAATACGTATTAAAAATATCAAATAAAATTTAAAACACTTTGAATTCTCATTCACAAAATTTGCTAACATTAAGTCATTTTAAAACACAAACGTTGTATTTTACTCTTTATCTCCAATCCTCTTTAATTTTTTGTATTTTTAATTATAGCTGAACCGCATGTCGCCAATTTTAGTTTCCCTGGTAACCTTCACGAAGGAATGCGAACTGCAGTGACTTGCATTGTGTTAGCAGGAGATCCTCCAATTACCACAAGATGGCTAAAAGATGGTTTACCTTTAATTGAAGAGGATTTAGATGCAAGCATAATTTACGCAGGCAACGGATTTGTATCTACATTAACAATCAATACGCTCGCCTACAAGCATAATGGGAATTACACATGCATGGTTGCAAATGACGTTGGAACTGGTTCATTCAGTACGAGATTAACCGTAAGAGGTAACTAAATGATGATTTCTCTGATACTAGAGCATTTGTAGCTAGCTACCTTTAAATTCTAAAAATTATGTATAAACGCAGATCTGATTCTACAATTTTAGTTAATGTATTTTTAAAAGAACATGTGACTTTTATAATTGATTAAGTAAAATTATTATTTTTTCAGTTTTTAAAGTAAAAATATGGTAGATGTTTTATTAAAAATTGAATAAGTAAGTATTGTTTTCATAATGAAAATTTAAATGAAAAACTTAAAAAACTACTTAATTTTTTCATTTAAATTTAACTCATTTAAAATATTCACAGCAATTAACTGAATATTAGTTCCCAGAATTTTTTTAAAATCATAAGATTATTACAAAATTATAACAAGATTCAAGTTTATATGATGATTGAAGACAAAAATATCAGGTTTCATGATAAAGGATATTTTTTCCGAAAGTGTATAATTTGAGAAATTTATGACAGCTTGATTTATTTTTCTTTACATTGGCTGACAAGCTGCAGAAAATAATGAAAACATCTATCAGCTTTATATTATCAAACATAACCTACTAGGATAATCTGATTTAAAATCTACATTATCAGATAAATTCCCAAATTCAACAACGTGGGATAAGGAATAAATTCAATTGCTTTTTGTATTTGAAGAAAAATGGACTGAATATTATTTCAGTTTTTGAGTGACTAATAATATTAAAGATTATTTTGAAGTCTAAATTGATTAATAGAGATAGATAAATGTTTCATTTACTTTAAAAAATAATTTGACATACGTATATAAATATCGCAAAAAGATCGGAGTTCTTTCATTTGAGAAAAAAAATGCGAATCATATATATTGTAAAGAGATTCTTAGTTTTATAATGTGTAATTCATGTTCTGTGTTTATAAAAAGATATTATTTTAATAAATATAAAAGGACAAAATTGACATCAGTCCAAACACGATTTGATAGTATTGTATAATCTATTTAAATATATCGATAAATTTATGAAATATAGATGAAAATCAGAAATTTTACAGTGTTTAATAACAATGATGAAAAAAATGCATTGATTAAATAAAAAAGCATGTATAATAATCTGGCTAAATTATTTAATGTCTAAGATAATTATTAAACAAATATTTACTTAAAAATAGTTTTAGGTTAGAACTATACAAATTAGTTGAATATTGCACATATGTTTTGTTTTTCTTCACTTTCTTATCAGATAATTTCTATGAGCACTTTTAGCTTTAATCATCATCATGTATAAGAAATTAATACTTAATATAAATATTCCTGTAAAGCAAATAAATATTTGAACTTCAGGTTCTTTTCTTATTTAACTTTATTAGTTCATGACAATGACACCCATGAAATACAACATGAATTCAATTCTCCTTGTAAACGTTTTAGTTGATGACATCTCCTTATACAAATTTATGATGTCAATTATAATTCAAATTATCAACTGATGCTTTATTATTACAAAATCTATCGAGCTTAGATCGTATTGAAAAGAGTTTAACATGTTTAACGATGGTGCATCTTAATTAAAATTTCTTCATAGTATAACGTACAGCAAAAACGTTTTGATTACTTTTACCAATAAAAAATTGTCTTTAAACTCATTAATTCTATTCAAGAAAAAATGATTAGATTTTAGAAAACGATTAGATAATGTACAATTAAATTTAAAAGAAACTGAATATAATATTTAATTATGAAATATATCACATAAAGTATTCAATCAAAAGTATAAAATAGAGATTCATATATGAAAAAATTCTTAGCCAATAAATAATATTATTTATTTTTAAACGTGTTGACATTACTTTCATGGAGATTATATCAGTCATAATAAATATTACATGAAACAAAATCGAAATAAAATATTCTTAATTGGGAATAATGGAATATTAAATATATATAGTATTGTATTTCTTCAGGATTATTTTAATATTTTATTGTGTTCATCTAAACAATATGCTATTATTATTAGTAGGAAAAAATATCCCCTCATTGTATCAGCATTTGATATTTTTAAGACTTCAGTGCAATTTGCATCATACATTTTCAAATTGTTTGTATTTTTTATTATTTATTTGTCATGTTCTTTTACCAGAAATAAATTATAATGTATTATATAGTATATATATATAAAGACATAAATATATATGTATGTATTTGAAAGATCCTACATTTCTTTATATTCGAGACATAGTTATGTATAAAAGTTTTATTCTTCTATAAATGATTAAGAACAGAATATAAGCTAAATACACCCGTTTTAGTTTAAATATCCATTGTGGATATTTCAGAATATATGAAGATTCAGGATTATACATATGGATTTTGAATACAAATGTATTTTAATATTGGTGCTGCTCCATTTTTAATTCTTTTCATCTTTTCCATTTAAAATGATATTATCTTAAAAAAGATTTATTATATGTATATGCATTAACATACTATTTTCAATAACAATATCAAATCATCAAAATCGAAAATGTAATGATTGCCAAATAATTTACTATCTCTAATGTTATATCTATTAAAATCCTCAGAAAATTTAGCTTTTAAAAATCATTAAAGCGTGTCTTCTATATAATAGTGATAAAGAAATCAATCTACGAAATCTTAAACAATTTACTATAATTCGGACAGTCATGAAAAGATATATTTTCCGTTGTTATGGTTCGATAGTAAATTAAGCTCGTTATTTATATATATATGTTTAAATTTTATTCTAGGAAAACTTTAAAATATTTATTAAACGTTTTAGAATACAAAAAAAATTAAGTATAATAAATATTAAGCTTTTCATAAGAATTACCTTAGTTTAAAAGTAAATAATATCAAAATAATACAGAATAATGAAATAAATTAATTAATTAAATAATATTTCAAAAATATTTTAATAAAGAATTTAAAGTTTATAATAGCATAATTTTAGTCTCTCTCTCTCTCTTTATATATATTTATATATATATATATATATATATATATATATATATATATATATATATATATATATATATATATATATATATATATATATATATATATATATATATATATATATATATATATATATATATATATATATATATATATATATATATATATATATATATATATATATATATATATATATATATATATATATATATATATATATATATATATATATATATATATATATATATATATATATATATATATATATACATACACGAATTATCGTCATAAATTCTCTTCTGAAACAATAGGACATGTGTTTTGTTTGTTTAAAAAATAGCTTCGAACAGCAATTTTACATTGCATTATAGATTATTTACTGTTTGTACATATTTCTGTGATTCTATTCATGTAAAAATAATGTTTATGATTTATTTAAAATAATAATAAGCAATTATTTTTGCAGATAAAATATTTCTCATAACGAATGGTAGAAAATATATATATTTTATATTAAATAATAAATTATATTTGCTAACTGAAAATTTTACATTTCTTGCAGAAAACTGCTTATGTTGGAAGTATAATTTGTTACAATGAAATGAAAATAAAATTTTGTTACTGTTTTTGAAATAATCATTTAGTCGTTTACTATTCTTATATATATATTTATACGTATGTCCTTGACGTTTCTTCACGTTGACTTGATAGACGTTCTTAGATGTTTCAAATAATTTGCATATATGTGGTTCAATGATTACATCGTATGCTAAATTTGACACAAATCAACTTTTATCACTATGAATGAAAAATTTGCTTTCATGAAAAGATTGCAAAATATAATATTTCAACTCTGCTTATACAACTGTTTTGTTACAAATTTTTATTCTAAAAACAAAAAAAACAAAAATAAGCATGAAACTTACTTATCATAAAATATTCGTTTCATCATGGAAAATATATAAAAAAATACCAATTTGCATGAGTATTAAAAACTTAAACGAATAAAGTTATTTTATTTCATATGATTACTATATTATATACATTATATATATATATATATATATATATATATATATATATATATATATATATATATATATATATATATATATATATATATATATATATATATATATATATATATATATATATATATATATATATATATATACATATATATATATATATATATATATATATATATATATATATATATATATATATATATATATATATATATATATATATATATATATATATATATATATATATATATATATATATATATATATATATATATATATATATATATATATATATATATATATTTGAAATTGACAGCTGTAAAAATGTAAACCCTTAACGTAATAAACATTAAGTATTAGAAATATGTTGTTGATTTTATGACCAACATAATACTTTGAAACATAGAGTAAGCATTTCCCTCATTGATAATAATTCACAAATTTTATTTATTTTTGCATATTTGTGATATACACTATCTTAGGTGAATAGATTACACTTATCTTTAGAAAAGTCACTTAATTTCAAATAGTTAGACACAATATATTTTTTACTTCAAACTAAAATCGTAATAAGAAGCAAACTATTTCGTTAAGTCTGTGTTTCGAATAATAATTAATAATTCATTAACAATATACAGATTAGGCTAATTATTGTCTCACCTTCCAAACATTATGTCTGCTATTTTTAAATCTGAAATTTGACTTTTGATTTGATACATGGAAGTATTTCCTACGGTTATTTTTATTGTTATTAAAAATTTTTCATGTACACCAAAAAATAATTTCGAAAATCTGTCCATTAATAAGTGGAGTGCCACAAAGGATAAAAATTATAATGTTAGTTGCATATTTTATAAGACAGACTTCAAGAAAAACTTATATTAAGGTATTTTATTTCGATAAAGTAGTTTAATTTTAAATCGCAGATCTAATACTTAATATTTTGCTACTATTTATTTGAAATTTAATAAGTAAAGGTGATTTGAAATTACTAATTAACTAAGACTAGGATTTTCTGCTTGAAGTAGATTTGGTTGGGTTAACGATTTACCAACTATATCAGGTGCATTAAATGTAATTTAATCCGTACTTGTGGATTAAAATAGAATCCCTCTGGTATACGAAAAATTTTCATCCCTAATAAACGCTATCTCTCTCAAATAATATAAGAGATTATTATTAAATCAAGGCATAAAATCATTCATGCAAAATTGTACGTGAAAAAATTCGTTTGCCTTTGGTTTCACCATGATTTACTGAGTACCTGAAAGAGAAGTATGTAAGAGCCAATGAAATGACACTTAAATTACTAAAATATGGTGATAAAAATTTCATATGGTGATAAATGTGATATGGTGATAAATGTGATATGGTGATAAAAATTTCAATTACTGCTGATGAAAGCGCAAACAATTTGCCAACGTTTCCAGATGTCAAGAATGTAAAATTGAGTGTTTTTGAAGGTGATTCCAGATTCACAATGGTGAAAAATCACTGTGACAAATAAAAGAAATTTATGTTTCTTTCTTTAGAAATTCAGGAATGTTCAAAATAATAAAATGAAAATACACACTATATTCACAAAAGATATAACACACACAATACGCATAGAACTATATATATATATATATATATATATATATATATATATATATATATATATATATATATATATATATATATATATATATATATATATATATATATGTGTGTGTGTGCGTGTGTTTGTATGTGTGTGAGTGGGTTGGTGGTTTGGTTGGCTGTTTGGGCTCATGGATCTGTGGTGTAGCTCCATTATTCTGGGTGAGATTAGTAGCAACAACAACGTTTCTAAATCTTGTTGTTGCTACTAATCTCATGTAAGATTTATATACATTTCTTTGAAATACGATAAAATTTCAAAGAAATGTATATAAATCTATATATCTGAATTCTTCGATTCCACATATCATACTAAGATATATTTAAGTGCTAATTTCAATTAAAAAATCAATAAGTTACAAATTGTGAAATGATTTCAAGTAACTTAATTCTGCATATTTTATTGTATTAAAATACTAGATTTAAAATATATTTAAACGCATACAGTTGCTTCTTTATTTTGTTATACTTTCCGTTAGTATATTCAAGTGATAAATATAAATTATATCGTAATTTTTGTTAAATCGGTCTCCTTAGAATAGTTGTAGTTATACTTTAGCATATAATTAATATCATTGAAAGTTTTTTATATAAATTATGTAAAGGATTTTTATGTATTTATATGTTTTAAACGGTGTGAGAGGAAAATTATTTATTTCATGTTTATTCTAATTTAATGTTAGACGCCATGAGATATAAAATATGTATGATAATAACTGTCATTTATATTATAAAATTTCTTTTTATAATTTCAGTTCCTCCTAGATGGATATTAGAACCTAGAGACACTTCTGCCATTTCTGGACGAGCTGCAAGAATCGATTGTCAAGCTGATGGTGTTCCTCAACCTCATGTGAGGTGGAAAATGTCATCCAGTAAGTAGATTTTTTTTTTTTGCAATCTAATAATGTGTAACTTGTTGTCGTGTGCTAGGCTGCGTTGCTCTACTTTACGTCAAGTCTTCAAACATAATATTTGAATTTGCGTTAACTTTAAAGTACAAATTTTAGCTTAATTTTAATAGTCTATGATTTCAACCAAATTACCATATGTACTTCAAACGGTAGTATTGCTATATTTAGAAAAGTAACCTTAGCGTTTTTAAATCTTGATATCATTATTTATTAATGATATTTTCACACATTTCCTAATCATTTTGCAAACCAAAATAAAAAAATCTGCATTTTTAACTACTTATATTTACTGCATGTTAATAAAGGAACAACTTTAATCAAAAGTAGCTAGTTCCTTAAAGAATTAAATATATTTTAAAGTTCTTTATTTTCTTCAACAGATTCAATATATTTACTTAAGCTTCAAATTCACGAAATTGTATAAAACATAAAAAAAATTTCTAAGATCAATTTCATATTTTAATTTTCTTTTATTAAATAAAATAATTTAAATTTACATGAAATAGAAAAAAAAGAGCTATCTTCCAAATGCTGATATAATTTCAATTTTGATTATTTGTATCAATATCAATATATTATTTCATCCTTCAAAACAAAACTCTGTAGGAATGAATTTTCAATATTTCTGCGTCAGAAATCAAGAAGAAATGAGCTATTTTTTTCATAAGTTCAAAACAATCACTCCAATTCTTTCCATCATACGAATACCCCGAATTATATAAATCATTTCTGGACGAAAAATGATGGGGAAAAAAGGCTTCCTTCAAAAATCATCAATAATCGAAAAGCTTTTCTATTGGAAAATATTTTATTAAAAATTTTCAATTGCTACAAAACTTAAGAAAAATCAATATTATATCATAACTTTCGAGTCACACAGTCTTCGAGAGTGAAAACAAGCTCTTGTCTCCGCTAGAGCAAACACCCTTGTCCCCATTTTTGATGGCAAAATTGCTTCAATTTCCCACCCTCCAGAGAGGAAAGAAAACAATTTATTAATCTTAAGTGAGTTCGCATAAACACGAGAGTACGTCAAAGAGAATGTTTACATTATGAAATTAATAATAATCGATAAAATCGAAGCAATAATTTTTGCTTTTAATTTTACTTCCCAAAAAAAAAGTTATAAAAACATATAATTATTAAAAAAGAAATTTTTCAATATGTTTAGATGGTATAAAATGTTAAAACCTTGAAATCTTTTCATCTAAATTCAGTAAGTATTCTAAGTATTCTGAACTGTACAGAAATTATCAAGTTTTTATCATGAAATCTTTTCTTTTTTATTTTAAAACAATGATGATATTTGACATTGATTTAGTCGAATCTATTTCTCAATATATTGTAGCTTACGTATGAAATTAAAGCATTTATTCATTAATATATATATATATATATATATATATATATATATGTATATATATATATATATATATATATATATATATATATATATATATATATATATATATATATATATATATATATATATATATATATATATACATATATATATATATATATATATATATATATATATATATATATATATATATATATATATATATATATATATATATATATATATATATATATATATATATATATATATATATATATATATATATATATATTTTATATATTATTGCATTCAAAATTTTAAAATTTTAGTGATAATAATAGTTTTACATCTGTTCGTTAATCTTAACAATAGCTCCAAATAACAATACATCTTGAATTTTCAAATTTTGGAATTAAGATAGGTATAAATGGGGTAAATACGTATTGAATGCAATACGCAAATGAAATAAAAAAGAACATCTTGCCTCAAAATTATAATTCTATATTATTATTAAAAATTCATTGTACCAAAACTCAGTTCGTATGTTAAAGGCTGATAATAGATTTATTTACAATTGAGTTTTGATTGCAATATTATAGATTTCGTTACATTTTTTCCAATATTAATGTCTCTTTCTTTTATCTCCAAAAATGAAACATAATATTCAAAATAGTTTATTGTAGCATGTACTTATCAAACAATCACATCACTTTTATTAATTTTTTCTAATTAAATATTGAATTAAATTTATTAATGTTTCATACGATTTTTTTTACAAAATAAAGAATCAATTTTGTCAAAAAAATTTTTATTTGGAAGTAAGTAGTTATTTAGTTTTATTATTTAATTCATTTCTATTATTTAATTCATTCATTTCAAATATCTTGTTTTAATTCATTTTTCTTAATAATTTAATAAAACTTGTTAGCCTAAGGAAAGGTATGTGGTTTTAGAAAAAGGAATTGCCTTAATAAAGCATTTCCATTTAAAATCCTTTGCACCTTAATTCAATAAATTAATAAGATATTTTATTTAAATTCTTAGAGTAATAATAATATACAATTATATTCAAAATTATTTGTAAGAAATAGTTTTTTAGGTAAAAAAGAAGAATATTGTTTCTCATATAATTTCTTCAGATAAATTGAAAAATGTTTCAAAAATAAATATCATATACTTAAATTTACTTAAATTATATATAAATTGAATTTATAAATTATCATAAGTTTTACAGACTAGAAACGATACATCATTTGCTTTTGATTTCTGAAAAAATAGTCTCCAAAATATAATCTGAGTTAACTTAATTGGATTTCACCGAAGCATTTCTTTCCTCAACTACAATTTATTGATTATGAATACGGAATAAAATGTCTTACCAGAAAAAATTTTGTGGTGAAATTAATTATTATTTAAATGACTTCGAAGAAAATTCCAAAGATAATTGGAAGAGAATGAAAATAAGAAAAATGTTTCCGAGAATACTTTTTGAAACTGTAGCAATTAGAAAGTATACGTTTGAAATAATTTAATTATTTCCGTAATTATGCTGCATGAATAATTCATGTAATTATTTTATTTTATTCGGCCATTTTAAATGTTTGCTTTAAATGAGTCTTGAAAATATTTTTTTTTCAAAAATATTGTAACATTTCAGTTGCATTTGAATAAATATTAATACTTACAAAGCAATTTTTATTCATATTTATGACTTTAAATAGTTCTTAAAAAATAATATTTATACTACATTTCTAGAATTGGGTATATATGCTTAATTTAATAAATTAACCTATCTTCTTTATTTATGTACTTCTAAACTTTTATTTCAATATATAAATATTAATGACATTCTTATTTAATTTCCTATTTAAACTTAAAGAATGAATAATAAAATCGTATTTTTAATATTTCACTAATGTAAGTTTTATTATTTTCATATTTTTATTCATTTTATAAGCATAATGCTTACAAGTCAGAAAATTAAAGTCACTTTCTTTTAAAATAGCACAATAGTATATTTTACTACGATTATCC
This sequence comes from Latrodectus hesperus, assembly GCA_037975125.1. Classification (NCBI taxonomy): domain Eukaryota; kingdom Metazoa; phylum Arthropoda; class Arachnida; order Araneae; family Theridiidae; genus Latrodectus; species Latrodectus hesperus. The sequence continues at coordinate 41,009,099 of CM075861.1, read as the reverse complement.
GTTGGATCATCCAATTATCCATAAGGATCCCATTATTTCTTTTTCAAAACATATTAACTCTCAAAATTGAAAATAAGAGTCCATATTATTTTTTACTTCAGTTCAACCATTATCAATATACATATCTTTTTTACTGTAATGTTCTCATTATAAATTTAAAATCAGAAGTATGTTTAATAAAATGCTTTATATTTATTTTTTTGTGTCCATGGTAAATAATACAATCATGATGAACATAGTAAAATGAACTCCTAACTACAATAAAACCTTCTCATATTATAGTTTTAAATACACAAATAGTTTACTGAAGGTGCCAGGAAGTTGATATTTTAATTAACAACTGTAATTCATCAAATGAAGTATCTCGGTAATAAAAATATGTCATAATTTACTATATCTTGATAAGTCCTCAGAAGTTCCTCATAATATCTTGATAAATGATAAGAGTTACTAAACTGTACACATACAGTAGTATAAATTTTTGATGGTGAATAATTTAACTAATTAATTCACCACAAAAAAATTGTAATATTTTTTTCTTGAAAATGGCTTGTCGTATATGATTAAAATTTTTATGAGTATCATACATATACAATTCACTAAAATAGTGGTAATAAACCGGGTTCCTTCCTCTTAATAATGGAAGTTCCAACACTCATGGTATGCGTTAATGAATAAAACATAACCATTATAAATTACCATTAAATAATGCAAAATTTAATAACAGTTATAAGCAAAAGATAGTTATAAGAAATTACTTATAAATACAAAATATGCTATTGAGGATGAATAACTGTAATTACTTTGTATACACGTATGTGTAGTTGATGAAACATTTTAATTATCAAAAAATGTTAATATTCATGTCACATTGTGTATAAACTTACATATTATGCGAACAATTAAAATAAAAATGCATTTACAAATTATTCTTGACTCGATAAAAAACATACTTTTTTTACTATATTTTTCAATAAAAGTCACATTATTTTAAAAATAAGAATACTTTAAGTATAAATGTCAATATGGCACAGAATTTCATTTGAACTCTCTACATTTTTCGATAATGAGAATAGCACCCTAATTCACCACACCAACGCAGCATAATACATATTTAAGGTTATTATTTACTTTGTTTTCTTAAAACACATTGATTACATTTAAATACCTACAATTTTTCTAGAACCTCTTTTCATTGTTTTTTTTCTATTTATAGTTAAAAATGTTGCTACAATATTTTTATTCAACGGAATGTATCTAATGTTTCTAAAAATGAAAGTTATTATGAAGTTTTCATGAAAATATCTATAATTTCTACCACGGTGTAAAGACAGGACACAAAAAAAATTATATACTTTTTAATTCAATTATTAGTCATATTTATGTCAAAATAAATAACATTTTCTAGGCTACAAAATATTTAAAAGTTATTGGTTCTAAAAAATGATCAATCACTTTTCTTTAAATAATATTTGCTGTTAATCTTGTAAAAGTTATAAGTGCTCAATCACAATTTATTAATTCATAATCAAACAAGACTATCTTGCTTAGATATTTTCATGGAATATTTTAAAAAGACATATGTTACTATGTGGGCCAAATTTAGGCAATTATTCTTGACAAATGTATTCAAGTAAATGAATGAAGTAAATACTTTTGTTTCCTTTGATTCGATGTAGCCAACTTATGAATTTCAATGACGTGTATTAAATTTTTGATTAAATCTTGTAATTTGGCATTTATGTTAGTCATTGCACATCTTAGCTGAATTATTAAATTAGTATGTTAAAATGTGAATTAATTGAAAATTTCATCTTTTAAAGTTATTTTCTTTAAATATATGCGAAGAAAAATGTACGTAAAATGAATACATTTTGTCTGCAAAATATGTTAACTCAATTTCATAACTATGTGTTGGAAAACTTTAGTTTCATAGTGATAAAAAAATTTGAATTGTTTCATTTTAACTTAAATTACTTTTTATAGATTCTCAAGTTTTGTACACATTAAAATGAAATAACTATTGAATCATCTGAAATGTTTTATCCTTTATCTATTAATTTTCGAAAATAACTTTCAAACAAATTTTTATTTTAATACCTCATTGGCATATTTCAAAATATTCTCAGATTCTGCTTTTGTAAATTTAACGGTGGAAAACATTGAGCTTTATGATTTATAAGTTGGAGGCGAAATAAGAACTAAATTATTATTCAAATTTTCAAAGGATAAAAATTAGCTATTGTTATTAAATCATCTTTTTTATGTATTTTGCTCTTTATGGATTACCTTTTTACTATGTCGAATGAAAATTTAACAATTAATTATCATCACTCAATTCAGAAAAAAATTTTCCCTTTCTTTCCATAAACATGTCGTCTTTCTCCCATAAGTTAAAAATTTATTTTAAGCTCATTCAAAACTACATAATTACAAAATTTAATTATTCTTGAATGTTTTCTCTTAAATTACCTATCAATGAAAACTATGTAAGTAATTTTAATTATTTTTATAATTACGTTCACATCTTAATTCCGGAATCGCTTACGATTACATAAATTTTCTTTACATTTCAAATAAAGAAAAACTATTATTGAATTTAATTCCATTTTGATTTAGCTCATTAATAAATAATTTTAATATTATTTTTCTACCTGCAACTTCAATCACTCCGTAAGTTGTATATTCAAAAACAAAATCTGTATGATTATCCAAAACACATCTTTTAATCCCTTGGAAAACTTCTTTGTCTCTAGGTGTGTCAATCATTTTTCCATTCATTAAATTACTGGTATTGTAAATAAATATCAGAAGTTGAGAGGAATTTGTATTAAATGTCAAAAGATATGCTATAAATGATTTACTTTAAGTTTTGCAAAGTAGCAATTTTTAGAACAGAAATATCATTTGTATGAAGATTTATAGTTTGAGATGAGGAATACTAATAATTAAAAATACATTTCTTAGGGGTAGTATAATTTACATTAAAGTATAATTTACAATTCTTAGGGGTTATTGATTATAATTTATGTGGTACAAAATTAGGTAGATCATAATTAAAATATAAATTTCCTTTTCTTGATCAATACAACGCAAAATAATTTTATTTAATAACAATAAATAGTTGTGTTAATGATTGTTCAATCAGCATTTGCCTAATTTTTTCATGATTTACATGCGTAAAATTTTACTTTTTTACTTTTGTTAGAAATATTAAGTGTTTTTTGTCTCATAATGTCTTGTAAATTTATATACCTTTAATAGTGCACATGTCTCTTTTCTAATTAAAATTAATTTTTATTCTGCATTAGAGAAACACTTCCTCGAATTATCCGTTTCTATTACACAACCTTTTTATTAATCTCACTTAAATTACGCTGCTTCACAAATTATAGATTTTTTTGTCATTTGATATTATTGTTTCCTCGTCTTACATTTCTAACGACAAAAATACGTTGATTTATTTTTCATTTCCTATTCAACTTATATGGAAACGTTACTGTTCATTGTGTACCAAAATTGTATTCTTTCTACAGAATTTTCTGTGTGAAAATACCAAATATAGAACCGGAATTTATACTCGCACGTGTACGTTGCAATTATAATATGCACAAATTTATATTCAATTAATATTTTTAGAGTATACAACATGAACGAATAATATAAGTGTAAAATCTTAATTTAAATACAAAGTCAACCAATCGATTGTATGTATCATATGGGCCACATTTTGGCTATTACCTTTTATGGAATTTCTAGATAAGAGAAGTATTTACTCCAAAAGTAATATTACGTGTATTAATTATTTAAACATTAGTGTTAGCTCGTTGATCCACATTGGGGAAGAAATAAATATACTGATGTACGAATAAACAGAGAAATGTACTTACCCTCACGTGTTCTAGAGTATAAATCTCTGTAATAAAACTTTAATCAATTTATGAAAACAAGTCCAGACACTTATACTTATTGTGCCTTGTTTTATTCCTTCAAAGCAACTCGTGATAAAAAAAAACTTTTACTAATTTACAAGAAAAAATCACATTTCATTCATTATATATGTGTAAGGCAGCACTGACTGCAAAGTAAATTTCTTTCTTTTTATGCCACTATTCTCCTTACAGCTTGAGGGTAATAACATTTCTACTGGTCTTGTGGTTACGGGAAACTCCAGGACTGGTTTTCACGGTAGTAGAAATACTCATATTTTCTGTGCACGATGCCACAATACAGCGACTTTTAGAAAGTGAATAAAATATTTAAATACTCCTTGAATTTCTTTAAAAAATATTTTTTATTATTTTAAATTAATTTAAAAAATATTATAAATATTAAATTTAAAATTTATATAAAAAATACGACATTCAATAAGAATTCATTTATTTTTTTTAAACAAAATATTTTGATTATTAGCATAAAATTAGCTTTTAAATTTGCAATTCTAAGGTAAATACAAAGTTCAATTAAAACCCACCTTATATTCTAAGACATATCTTAAACTTGTTTAAATTACATTTTAAACTAAAACGTAGACATTTTTAGCGATTTTATTCATAAGAAATGCAGGAATATAATTTTATCAGGCATAGAAAATTTGCACCCAATTAAAAGTAAATTTTCTTAAAGGAATTTCCAATTTCTTTTATTTTAGCAGTTATTATTAAAATAGAGCTGAATCATTTTTACCTCATGAAAATATATTTATATATTACAAATATTGATTAAAAACAAGATTGTTATCAATTATGCGAAATAATTTGCAAAACGAGAATAATTTATCCAGTAACATATATTTACTTCATAAAAAACAAAAATATAATCATTTAAGAAATATTTTGAATAGTGCAATAAAATAGCAATTTATATTTCCTAATTTCAGAGTCATGAAACAGATATTATATTTCCATTTCTTAAATATTATGAAAATTATGAGGAGGAACCTCCATTATCTCATTATAGAGGGAACATGATCACTATTTCAGTAATAAAAATTTTAATAGAAAAGATTTGTGTACTCAGTTAAAACTAATTAAAATCTTTATTTTACAAATTATTTTTAAGACATTTTCTCCAACAGTAATAAGGGAATATATTCTTTCAATCATCAAACGCGTAAATGTTTTTTTTTTTAATTTTTGTAATATATATACATAAGTTTAAAAACCAATTCATTTCAAAGTCTAATCTATTTGTATCTGTGAGAATTTAGAAAATCAATACAAGCAAATTATCCCTTCCTTTTCTTTTCATTCATTTCGATGCACTACATATTATTTCCTAAAAATACCATTTTATTCATTCCATTATTCAAATCTCTTTTTAAGAGGAGCGAATGGAAAGAAATAACCTAGACGTAATGTTCTTATAATTTTAGAAAGTGAGGGATAGATAAGAATGGAGAAATCAATTAGATTTACTTCTTTCCCTAGTTAATGATCAAGTCTTTGTTTGATGCCATTTTTTCTCCCTTTTGCTTCATAGGAGAAAGCATTCCAGAGAATCGCTTAACGATTCCTTTATATTCCCTGCTAATGACAGCTTCTCTCTCATTGGCTTTGATTTATGAACTGTAAGGAGCAGCTCCCAGAAATTGTGAATCGCTCAAGTTCTTCAGAGCGTAAAACCATCCATTATATAACGATTTTAATATATATACACGATATGTTGTGGCAATGTTAAATTATTTTTAGGTCATGTGAGGGGATTTTTTGTCAAAAGAAGAAACAATGTGTATTCAAAGGAGTGGGTGTTTCTGTATTACATCCATATGCGCATGATATCTTGCAGTATTTTATAATTTTTTTGTGTCTAAGAATAAATGAAAAATATTTATACATTATTCTTTTGTTACTTACATCGATTTTGATTTTAGATTACAACATGGTATCACAAATTCTGCTTCGGGTAATGAAAAGAAACTTGTTTTCTCAAATTTAGCCTTTTGAAATTAAGGTCCTTTTTGTCGTATGATTTTTCTATCTCGATTTTTTAATTTCTTACTTTTTCTCAAAGTTGATTTATTTATTTTACTGTGATATTCACAATTAGTATTTTTTATAATTACGCCACCTTCGTCGCTGTCCAGCACTATCCGAACCGTCCTTGTGTGATCGCTACTGGCATGCTCGAAACATCCTCAGCGCTTTATGGATTTTTCTGTGTTCACTTGTCCACTTATTCTTTCTGTATTTGTTGCACAGTAGCCTTTGTAAACGTGGAAATAAAAAAATATATAATGGATGCAATATTAATTCATATTTATCTTGAAAAGCACACGTTTGTATCAAAAATTGTGATTTTTTTTCCAAGACATAAAATTTGCATCCACACGAAACTTTAAATAAATTGGTTTTTATCTTAAGAAACTTAAAGTAAGATTTTCCTCTTTCAAAAATATAATAATAATTGACATGATTACAAGTTAACAAAAATATTTTTATTTTTTGCTTTGCTTTTAAATATAATGAGAATATGCATACAAAAAATATATCATGGCTTATGAGGCTATCATTCAAGAATAGGTTTATCAGACACTAGGAAAGTCTGAGAAATATGTGTGAAATCATCAATAACTATTTGAACAAAAATAAAAGCAAATGGTATCTAAGAAATTCTGGTGCCGTTCGCTTTACGACTTCAAAGTGCTCACCTGAATTTCATCAAATCACCGAAATCACAAACCGTTTAGAGGTACTGCAATGAATAAATTTATTATATTGGCTTCAAAAATTCAGATTGAAAGAATCAAGACAATTAATATTTTTGCTGAGCAATCTCCATTTCTTTGTTTCCACAGCTCCAAATTTTTACCAAAGAGATGCACTACTGGAATGACATTAGCAGAAAATGCAGAAAGCCAAGAGAGATTAAATAAGGGAATATAAATATGCATTAATTTCTATGAATCATTTTCTTCTTTGGTTACGAAAAGCATTAATAATTTTATTAATAATCTTATACTTTCTGTTCATTTTTCTATTATTTATTATTTTCTATGATTTCTGTTTTGTATTATAAAAACAGTAATATGAAAATTTTGTTAATGTCATCGAAACAGAGAATTTAGGCATAATGTGTGCTTGAAATATATTTACATTTAACTTTCATTGATTATGATTAAGCAAAAATTTATATTTGAAATGAAAAAAAGTTATTCACAACAATGTTATTAAATAGAGAAAAATAAAATCCAACAGGACAAATGTAAATATTATATTACGCTTTATTAATATTGTATGAGGAAGATAGTTATAAATGTGCAAATGTTGTTTTTGGTTTAATTAAAATCCTAACGCAATATTTATCTTATGATATGAATGCGACAAAAATATTCAATAAACTTGTGCTTTGGCTAATCATGAGAGATGAAAGATGAATGACAGAAGAATTTAAATATTTTGAGTAAACAGGCTTCCTTGGTTGAAACAATTGAATTATTAAATGAATGTAAAAATCTTTAAAGCATCTTTTTGCAACAGGAAAAGATATTAGCATTAAAATATAGCCTATGCCTCAAAGACCGGATTAAACTTGTATATATGATTCACATATAGTGTAAAATAAAGCTACATTCTATTAATGTTAAACCAAAAAAATTATCAATCTCTTAATATTGCACTAACTAGAATTATTTACATTATTTTCTGAACAAAAAATAATCTATAAAATAACATTTTAATTCAAAAAATGAATTTAAATATTTAATTATAAAAATTATTTATCTATTAGAAACAATGTAATTAAAGTATAATGTTATTTTACTATAACAATATGTTAAATGAGTTTGCCACGATTTAATTTTAAGGACGAAAAGAAAAAATCTAAGTGATACGGCTGATAATCTTGTAATTCTAATTATATTCAAACTTATAAATAAACAAATAAATAAGCATTTTTCTTCATATGAGTTGATGTTAATTTATATCTTTATGTTTAAATATATGAGATCACATCTCTTTGAAATAAAAAATAAAGAAAAGTAACTTTATTTACTGTATTAAATGTGCTTAGTACAATACAACATCATTAAAGCAATGAAGCAAATGTAAATGCAAAGAGACAACTATTAATTACAGTCACTTATTATAATATACAAAATCCGAAATATACTGCTTTTCTGAAACTAACATAGAAATGATAAGCTAGCTTAATCTGTAACAGTAAAATCTTTTTATGTTTTAATTTTCTTGAAATGAGATACTAATGCTCAGAGAGTCATGAAAATGTTCTTCTATTATCTTGAGTTTCCATAACAACGCGATTTATTGACAAGTTTGAAATTCTTTAATGGTAAAAATTCTACGCTTGCGTTACTTTAAAAGGTTTAAGAAGGAGAAATTTCGCTATCATGCAGGTTTATGTTTAAAGAAAAACAAAAAAGAAAATTTGTTGAATTATTTATTAGGATACAAAGTCTTTTAAAGAAACTGAATCCTGACTTTTAAATGAGAATGTTTACTAAGATGCTTGAAAGTAAGAATGCTCCTATGTCTCATTTTATAATAAATGCTAGTCAGGAAAGAGACTGGAATGTAATATACTCACGCTTCTAAAATATATCTTTTAAAATAAAATGTGCAACAGTTTTTCAGAAACTTAATTAAAACTTTGACTTAAGAACATATTTAAAATTATAAAATATATTATTGAATTAAAAATATGATATTTATTTAAAAGAAACATCAATCTACTCTTTTTTGTCTTTTAAGCAGTACAACCAAAATAAAATAAATTTTATTATTAAATTAAATATGTTGAAAAGATTCTTGTAATATGAAAAATACATCCACAATTTTGGGAAAACATGGAAAACATTTTGTGGGACTTTGTACATTTGTTTAAATAAATTTAATATTTTACTTTCAGATTTGTAAGTTTTTACTGATTAAAAAGTGATAATATTAAATAATAACGTAAATAATAAGATTATTAAATCTACAGTTGGAAATGTTAAGGATTTTTAATACATGTTTAGTCAATAGAAATGTTAATATAATCGTTTCATTAATATAATCATGAAAAAAAGTATTTTAAAAACAAATTCACTAAAAAATTGCAAGCTATAAGTAGTTTAGCTTTTTGTTTCCTTTTAAAATCTAACCACACAGCTTTATTTTTATTTTCAAAAATTCATTTCGAAATACCAAATATATCCCTGATGTATATAGTTTGACTTATGTAAATTAAAACAATTAAGATGCAAATTAATAAAAACACTTAAAACAAAAAATCTTTAATTATTTCCAGATCCACTTAGTGTTCTGATCAGAAATATTTAATAACATAAAATATGCATACATATATTTTATACATATATATATATATATATATATATATATATATATATGTATGTATATATATATATATATATATATATATATATATATATATATATATATATATATATATATACATATATATATATATATATATATATATTATATATATATATATATTTATTTATTTATTTATTTATATACACAAACAGACAGATATATAATCTGTATAACTAACATATATTGATTAATTTTTAACATAATTATTGTTTTAAAACCCCATTTTTTAAGTAGCTTTCTCCTATTTTAATCGCATGCCTAAGAAACTTTCTATTATTTTAAAGTTCCATAGTATTTCATTCTCTGCCAAACCTCTATCAAAAAAATAAATAAAGGGATTCAACTGGGTTTAAATTTTCAATTTGCACATTTAATGAGAAATTTACTAATTACTTATTTATAAACTATGTGTAACTGTTTCTGCTAAAAATGTTAAAATTACAAATTCAAACTGAAGTACTATTCATATCATTATGAATTATGTTTTTAAACAAGAATGCAGGCTTCCTAACTATAAACGTTTATCAAAGCAGAATATATTTTGTTATTTTATAAAATAATATCCGCAATGTTAGTACATAGAGAAGTGCGTATATATAATTATTATAATTAGAGAACAATTTAGCTAAATTTATATATTTCTACATTACATTTAATCAAAATTTTCCATGCATGTAATATTACACATTTTTAGGAGAATTTCAAATAAATGGGATTGGTTTATAAATATTTATTTGAATGTGGATATAGTGTAAATTTTAAGAATGCTGTATTAATTCATGCTTACAAACAAAGCATTTAAATTTGAAAATGGTATTATAATATTCCATTATATTCTAAAACAATTATTTAGAAATTTGAATGCGAAAATATATTTCTAGAAATCAGTTATAACAATAAAGTGTATGTCTGAGAAAGAAAAATATTTTAAACTGATTTAATTAGAAAAAAATATTTCAGAATAATATCAAGAATGTTTTAATGAAGAGCAATCTGATGTTAACGTACGTTTTTCATAAAGCCTATAAAATTAATAGATTCGAGTACTTTAATTTCAAAAATTATCATTTGTATTTTATGAAATGATAAAAAATAATATAATTAGCGTATTTCATATTAATGCTATGCATTTATATTCACAATATTTAAATATCATGTAGATTTCTATTAAAATATTTTTATACATTTAATTTCTTTTCAGTAATTAAAATCCAACAAGAAATATTTCAGTTTTTTCTTTTTTCTAATGAAACTATTGATTTACTAATGAATTCACTACTAATAAAAGCTGCTGATAAAAGAAATAGTTCTCCTAAAAAGAAGTTCTAACTAGTTTGCTATTTTTATACAAATGGTATCTTTAGATTATATTTACACACTCTCTCTCTCTTTATATATATATATATATATATATATATATATATATATATATATATATATATATATATATATATATATTTATTTATTTATATATATATATATATATATATATATATATATATATATATATATATTATATTATATTTATATATATTTATTTATATATATATATATATATTTTTAATTTAAAGGTGTCCCACCTGAAGACTTCAAAACTATTGTAAGCAGCTCTCATGTTCATATCCTTGTCAATGGGTCTCTCAATTTCAGAAGTGTAGAAAAAGCGGATGAAGGGTCATATCTTTGTGAAGCTAATAATGGCGTCGGCACAGGCTTAAGTACAGTAGTTCGACTCACGGTTCATAGTAAGTATTCAATTTTAATCAGCAAAGCATTTAACTTTAATCATTTCTTTATAAATTCTCCAAAGACATATATTTATGCATTTATTTTTATGTTTAAAGTAAAATAAACAGAAATATTTCCTTAACTATTCTAAAAGTTATGACTTTTTATAATTTTGAATAAGTTACAGATATCATAACAAGCATTTTGAAAATTTTAATTCATTAAAAATCGTTGAATTTATAAGAACTATGACATGAGAGTTACTTTTTATCCCACACACGTACGATTGTAATTATTCATTTTAATAAATGTAATATTAATAAATGTAATATTAATAAGTATATTAAAAACACAATTTATTAATGAAAATTTAATTATCAACATTTATTAGTTAAAGTAATAATAATAATGAAAATTTTTAAATATATAATTTAAATATATTCAGAGGATCTAATATCAAATTATAATTTCAGCGAAATGAATACATTACATTTATATTGAAAATTCAACTTATGAAGAAATTATGTATCATATTTGATAATAATACTGCAGAATAATTTATGATGAAAATGAAAACATACCCAAATGAAAATATTTTAGTTTTAAGTAAAAAAAATTAAATTCTATTTTTTTAAAAAATGTATGTCGTTCATGAGTTTATTTTCACTGATTATGTTTTTCTTAAGAAAAATTATTCCTTGTCAAATAAATTTTTAAATTATATTTTATCTAAATTAATCACTCACTTTTAATATCTTTTATAATTTACATTCATAAATAAAAAAGAAAACTGATATTTTATAGATTATAACATTTTTCATTGTTAAATTTATCAATATTGAGCTCATCATTTTTTTAAATATGTGAATTATATTTAATCGATTAAGTTAATAGGGCTTACTATTAAACAACTTTGTGTATTATTTGAGGATATTATCAAGTGTGTTTTTTATTTATTTTACATGGCCTTCCATTAATTTAGGTTCATTTATTGAATAATGATATAAAAAAATTTCGATTAACTGTTTATAATTTGCATAGTATCTGCAAACAATGTGATTAATTACAGACAGAAATTTCAGTTATTTATTTTAAACATTGAATTACAATATGTTAAGATATTGCAACTTAGATCTTTAATAAAGATTCTAACCATGTATTGAAAAAATAAATATATTTCAAGGCAATAAATATTTGAAAAGTATAATATCAGAAACAAATATTTTTAAGGTATGATAAAGATATATTTTTATTAAAAATATGTTCTTCAGACTGTTGTAATTTATAACCTAAAAAAAGCTTCAATAGGAATCTATTTGAAATCTGATGTTGCTGAAATATCCTTCAAATAGAAGAAACTTAAATGTTTTCAGTCCAAATCAATTTCTAAAAGGATTTGTGAATTTCTGGAATCGCAAAAGTCACAAGTATTTGGAATTCTTTACATACAATAGTGCAGCTTTACTAAGAACAATTTGTGAATGTCAAGGGCTCAACCATAAGACTCTTTTCAAAGGCATTTTATAAATAATATCCAAAGAAAAGTATCATAGATCAATACAAACTTTGTTTCTGGCATTCAATTCTTGAAGAATTGAATGAGAAATTTAAAGACAAATCAACACATTATATTATGCTTTTATTTAATGATAAAAAAAGTAAAATGTTATCGTTTGATTTAATATTTCCAATTAAATTTAAATTAATTGGAAATATTAAATCAATTGTTTAAAATTATTGTTTGCATTTTCTGAAACAATACACAAATAGTTTTCTAATTATAATATTCATAAATTAAAAATAAACCTAAAGAGATTTAGTTTTTGATTTTAGAATAAAATAAAATGTATTTGGTTTTACATTTATTTATTATTAGAAGTTAGTGGATACTTTAGCTTTATTTAATGAATTGTAAATCCAAAGCAAAACTTAAAATAACATGTTATCCTAGTTTTATTTTATGGAGCATAATGAATACACCAACTTATTCAAAATTTATCTAGGCTGTGTTACATCATGTGTTTTCAAATAATCTATTGAACTAGCGTGTAATAGGCAAAGCTCTTAGCAGCTAATATTGTTATTGATAAAATCATAAATTCTTAGTACATTTCTTAAGTGAAGGGTTTGTAATTAATATCCTTCAGTAAAAGTTATCAGTATATTGAAACATATTGAAACATTAAATCAATAACAGTTATTTTTATTCTCAAACAAACATTCATGATTAGCTGTTGCATAGTCTTCACAACATATAAGTCATAAGAAATATCTAATATTTCTATCATAAATGAAAACTACTATAGAGTTCAAAATAATTTTTGAAAACAGGTCAAGATATGAGTTAAAAATAGTTATGCGTATAAAAATTAATTTCAAAATACTAAAGAATTCAATATTTTTAATAATTAAAAATAATAAATTAACTTTATATCAAAACTACAATCTTCGAACTTAAAAATATTTAAAAAGATCGCAAAAGTAACTGCGAAGGTGTTTAGATTAGCATACTTTAGTAAAACCACCAAGGATGCCACACAAATACAGCAGCAAAAGACATTCAGTCAATTAGATATTTAGATATCATTGGAATATGAAACGCCATGCTCTTAAGATGATATCAAAAATAGATATCTGAACATTTAAATTTGGAGACGATCCATAGTGGAATGGTTAGCGTCCCTAACTTCAAAACAGTAGGTTCTAAGTTTGAATCCTGGTTCAGGCATGGATGTTTCTTTCTCCCTCTGTGTATGTGTTTCTTTATTTCTCCATTTTTGGGGCGAAGATAGCACAAACACTGGGTGTTCCACTGTATTTGATGTCAAAACATTCGCCACTTGTAGAATTGAATAGGTGTATCTTAAATACAGCCGAGCATATAAAAGGAACATTTCAATTTAGAGCACTGTTGGAAATGAACAGATCCAACTCATCCTATACTGCTCATATACAATATGCTCATGATTTCTAATATGTGTGTTCAATTGAAATTTGGTTCACCATGTTGGTATCACATTCATGTGCGAATATGTTATAATGAGAGTAAAAATGAGAGTTATAGTTGTTATATCCAACCGAATATAACAATATAACGCTTATCTTATCTCTCATCTTATAAACAAATGAAACAAAAATAAGTTTCGCAGTGAATGAAACAACCATATAGAAATAGATATTCATTATTGATTCATAGATGTACCCGTAAGCAAATTCGTTACATAAAGAATTAGACGTGCTCTCTGAAGACGTCACGAAGGAAATCCGATTTTAGTTATATTACCACAAACATTGTTCGGATAACCACAGTTCTTAAGATTATCAAAGGAATAACGTAGAATAATATTGTCTTTTTTACTATAATAACAATGGTATCTTTAAATCACCATGTTATGCCTTAAAGCACAAACTATTCGCTATTTTAAAGATGCTTGACTACCAATCACATACCTAATAGAATTTCAGAATATCCTCTCAATTTTTTCTATTGTCTCATAAATGAAATGCATTTTATCAAACTAGTTAGTAATGAAGTGATTTGTGCTGCACAAAATATAGTCAAGGAATGGCGAATTGATGAATCAGAACCATTTAATTCTTCATTTCACTAAATTCAGTGCTCCATTTCTATCTACAATCTTCCCTCTTAATTTTGGAATGGCTTCTGATATATTCAAAAAATGTCTATATAGATAAAAAGGAAATGGGCATGCGCTACAGCATAAAACAACCTGGTGGAAAACTTCCTATCTCGAAAATAGAATGAAATATGAAAAAAAAAAGAAATGATAAGCACTGTTGTACAGAATCATCGATACAATACTTTAAGACGACTTGTAGTCATTGATGCAAAAAATAGAATAGTTAAAATCCTCATTAGTTTTTTCTTGATTTCTTACGCTTTGTCATAAGAAAACTGAAAAAAATAAACAACCAGTTGTATTAATGAACCTTTATTTAAGTTTTTCAAAATTCTATTCTTCAGCTGCACGTTATGTTTCGATCATTATTTAAATTTCTCGAGTAAAAATAAAGAGAAACACGTTAGAATAAATGTATAATACATTCTTCAAAGTCTTGCAATATTTTTGGTAAGATGTCATGTACTTTCTGTTTCAGTTGTCTCACAGAATATAGCCCAATCATATCAGATCAAGCCCAAGCTTAAGCTAGTGATTCTCAAACTGTAGGCTCCCCCTATGGAGACATAATTTTATCCAAGAGAAAATATTATTTGAAATATTGATAAACTGACCTAAAATAAAGCTCACACACACAAAACAAAATGATTAGATTTAATATTTAATAATTAAATTAAAGCTTTTTACTAAATAAAAACTTACTTAATATAAACTTCTTGAATCTTTTTTCAAAAAAGACTTCTTTTCTATATTAAACTGAATTCTATATTTTTTCTTCAAAGAAGATACCACTGAAAATATATTTCACAAAGGTAAGAAGTTGAAAAAGGTAATAGGAGGCAAAACGCTCTATTTTTTTAGTGCAGAAAATTCACCATCTACTCCTACTAAAAATTCAGAAAGCGATATGTTACTTAATTGTCTGTTGTTTTCGCCACTTTTAAAGTCTGTAAAGATTTTCTTCTAGGTAATTGGGACCCCCTAGAGGGTATCATGAAATGAATTTCTAACCCACTCGTAACTAGTCTTTTAAAATTCTTTGTCAACATAACTAAATGATTTTCAATTGTGATAAGAATAACTTTTAGATGTTGTTGTTCAGCCTTTTAAGTTTTAACACAATCATTAACATTTCAAAAAAATATTAAGTTTTGTACTCTAAATTACCTGCTCCACATGACAATTTTCTTCAGAAAGAATTAATTTTGTTAATCATATCCAATACATTTGTTATTTGATTTCTTGAATATAAGCTCAATTTTATCACATATAAACCATCACCAAAATTCTCAGTTTCTTCTCTGTTTTCCTGTTCTAAGAAAAATATGACTTCTCTTAATTCATAAACACGTTGAAAAAAATTCCTACTTATTAGTCATCTTGATTCGCAATAAAATAGTAACGCTGAATGTACTGCACTCATAGCTTTACAAATTACAGAAAATATTTTTGTTTTAATGTACCTCATTTATATAATTCACTACAGTTAAAGCAGTAGTTAACATATTTTTCAGACCAGGAGTTATTTTTTGAAAGCCAGAGCTTCCCTGTAGATCACTCATATGTCTAGATGCACTGTCATGATTTTTGTTTTCTACGTGCTTGTATACTTTGGAATCTTCCTGACATTGAACGCCCACTATCGATGCAATTTCTGACGCAATATTTCTCTTATATATTCGCCTCATTCATAAAATGATTTAAGATAGCTCATAATGTGAGTGCTATTGCTTTGAGTTTTACTGGTTTGCAGAATAATAGTTCTACTACTGACATATCATAACGAAATTGGACATAGGCAATGAAATTAGCATACTTATTTCTATCTATTGAATTATCAAACTGTATTGATAACAATTTATCACAAATCTTCGAAAGAATGACACTTTATAAATCAGCAATCATCATTTGTACCGTCAACAGTCTCAGTTGAAAGATCTATAGACTGCAATTGTTTTTTCAAAATTATCTCTAAAAGTAATTTCTACATACTCAATTGTTGTTGGCGAATAAAGGAGGTTTTTTACATCTGAAAATTTCATATGAAACTTTCTGAGAGTAAAATAAAATTTTTCCTCCAAATGCAAATATTTTTTAAAAAATGAATTTTGCTTTTTAAATGATTTAAATTTTTATTCAAAGAATTCTCTGAGTTTGTTGACTTACTACAATGAAACGCTTTTGAAATCATTTAAGCTATCTGCAGCAAATGTTTTTGAGTAAACAAAATGGTAGATACAAAACTTAAGTATTCTCGAAAATATTTTCTTCATTTAATTTTCGGAGTCATACTTATTTGTATACTTATAGATGCTTGACTAATTCTCTGTCTTTTGTTTATCATGATTCTCTCTTAAACACTCTCTTAAAAATTTATCATGATTCTGCATAAATATACTGCAGCTAATGCTTAATACAAAAATACACATAACAACATGCACATTATTGATAGATTTAATAGCAATAGAAGGATCAGGTCGAAGGACACAGACAGGAATTTAAGCTGGCGTTATCGTACATTATCTTTCTTTCTACGAGAAAATAATTGCTCATACCTGCGAATATTCGTGTTGGCATCTTGTCGACATGCCGGAATGTTTGAAACAAGTCGGAACTTCTGCGAAACCTTTGAGAATTTTTGACATGATGGACACAAGAGCAATAAAAAGACATTGGATTCTTGTTTTGTCAGTGCTGAGCATCTGTTTTGCCACATGTTAATCAATTTTCCGTATTCTTGGTAATTTATAATATTTAAAATCAAGATTGTACTTTACGTATAGTACCGAAATATTCAAAATAAATTATTATTGTATGTATTTTAGCATATGGAGGAGTACAATGAAATTTTGATTGAAAATTGGGACGCGAATATTGAAAGGTTGAAAAGTACTGGCTTAAGCCAATTTTTGATAAAGCTTTACTCAATTATTTAGTTCCTGAAACCTTTGATAAGATATTACATTACTGCAGAATTCTTGTGAGAAAATGCACCGAAATATGGAATTCACTTATTCTTAAGTTCAAACGATAGCAGGTTTTCCACAAAATTGGTTCGTAACAGTTGTACATCTCTCTCATTTAAAGTGTAATCGTAAAATATTGCTCTGATTAGTTTATTATTGCATATTTCCTCACACCAATTGTGTAAATAGCAAGCCACATTTGATGTCGAATATTTGAAAAACTTCTGGAATTACACAGCTTCATCCACATCTTGAAAAACTTAGTAAGACAATAGTTGGTTTGGATGAATGCTTAATTTGCTTCGTATTTTCCAAACATGACATTTAGAATAGTCAATGTATTGATGGCGTCTCCTTTGTGATGCATTAAAGATGCTATTATCTCATCCTATTAAATTTCATCTCTTTTTTTTAAATTTTAACTCAAATGCTAGATTGAGATCGAGTATTCAATCAGCTTCTTAAGCATGTCTTCTAAAGCAGTGTACATTAGTTAGGATGGTTTGATAAGAAGGATGCTGGCCTACAGGGAAACATTGCTGGCGCAATCTTGCAGCTGATTGTGCATTCACCAAAAAGCAAAATCATTTCATACCCCTCATTTTTGGAAAATCGTTCCATTGCCATGATTATCAAATTATTACAACTCCAAGAAACTACGTATTTTTCTTAAATGTCTCAAATTAGCAAGCATTACACTACTTACGTATGGTCATACTGTAAGAATTACAAACATCTTGCACAAGTTAAGTTGAGATGATGGAACAATTATTTAGCATAATCTAAATATTGATGAATCTTCTTATAATGTTAATCAATACAAGAAAGTAACCATTAAAGTTTAAGCCACGGTCCTTTTCATTGGAAATCACAAACGATAACACTGTCCTTATTTAATGCAGTGTTTTATTTGAAAGATGATCATTTTTCATTCCATTCACATTTTATGACGTCATTGGCAGAAAATCATGAAGATAAATGAATCCGCTTTTAAGCCATTAAAAGTTTTTTGCATTATTATCCAAAGGAATCTTTTCGTACTAGATACATGAGGATCTATAAAACTGTAAAAATCTCTCTTATACTCTCTCGTTCTGTTACCAAGGTAGGAAAGCCAACACAGCAATTTTCAGCTTGGTGGCACCCTAGTTTGTTTTATTCAGTGAAGCCGGGATTTTTAGTATACTTTGACACCGCTTTTATGAATATAGCAGCTGCTATTCTGAAGTTATAAAGTTGAAAAGTAATTCATAAATACCCAATTCTCTCCTTACTTCATTTAATTTTTTAATAAAACTTTTTTCTGGTCTTTAAAGTCTTACAATATATATGTTTCTTTTTTTAAAAACAAATTTTGTTTCTCATATAATGACAAATGTTTTCCCCTAAAGAAATATTGAATTCGGTTTTAATGATATTTAAGCTATTTTAATACTTACATTTGTGCTTAAAACACAAGAGCCTTATATTAAAATTTTAATATAATCAGTAAAAAATTATTAAAGGAAGTTATATTAATAATATTTTCTATACATTGAATTTTGACTTATTAAAATAAATATATCAGTAATTGTAAAATAACAATTTGTTGCAATTTTTTTCAAATGGACATAATTATTACTGTAGGAATATTTTACCAAAAATTTCGTGTATTTTCATTAGTTTGAATGAATATTTTACTTTAAAAAAGCCAAAAGTGAAATTTGTAAAACATGTTCAATGTCTTTAAGTATTTTAAAGAGTGTAATACTTAAAAATTATAATTACTTAGAATATTTACATTTTTAAATTTTTTTTCAAATAAAATGCTTTTAATTACTAATTAGATTTAAACATTGTTTGCATCAGAAGTTACTAATAATTTTTAAGTTATTTATCAAATATTTCCCCAGAAAATCAAATAAAATGTTTATATCAGTACAAATTTAGTGTTTCAGTTCTTACAACTTGTTTAGCAGCGAGAAAATGAAATTCCAATTTACATAATATATTTAAATTAACTCAGAGCTTAGTTTCGAGTAAGCTTGTTAAATTCACCTTAAATTAATATTAAGTAATTCAAATATTAAATGTCTCATACAATAATTGTTTGATTCATAGATTATTATCACGATTTTTCTCAATAGTTTCTTAAAAATCGTTTTCTATTTCCTTAAAAAAGTTTTTCTCACTTTTATATTTTTTTTAATTTATTTATTTTTTTAAATGATGCTTCACTAGAAATTATATTCTAGTGATGCATGCTAAAAGAGTGTTTTCCTTTTAATCCAGATAATTATATATTTATAAAAAAAATATATTGTTATCATCCATGCAAAACAGCTAAATGTGCTTAGAAGTATAGAAAATATATTACGAAGAATTATGCAAATCATTTTAAAGCAAAACCAGATAGTAAATGATACATTAAATGTCATACCAAAAACAGATATGTTTTAAATTTGAATATCAAATAATGTAGCTTAATTTTGACGTTACAGTAGTCATTAACTATTAAAACTAGTCATGTTTATGGTATCAAAATTCTAAGATGCAAGTTTATATCACTACTATACTGTAATTATGACTTTTATACGCAAAACTTAAATTATTGTTAAACAATGCAATGTTTGAAGAAAAAAATTTATTACTGAATAAAAATTCAGCTGTAAAATTTCAGATTTTAATTTGAAAATTTTGTACTTTTCTGAATATTAAGCTAAACGTTATTTAAAAATACAATTTTACTATCAATATATTTGAGTGGAAATGAAAACAAATTTTGACAATACAGATTTCAAATTTCTTATGTAAATTTTTCAAACAAAACCAGTGTATTGCTTTATTTTTATTCCTAATCAAGTAAGCATTTACTTGGTTTTAAGAATAAGAACAGTTATAGTATAATTACACTTGCCCAAAAGAAATGAATGCATTCAGTTATTTTCTATGTTAATTCTCTCTTTCTAATTCTTTTTGATAATATCGGTCTTCAGCGATATAATTTAAATAAATAAATATTTCTAGTGCAATTTCTTATTAGAGAAAATTTTGATAAATGTTTTATTTAATTTTATTATCCAGGAACAATTCAAAAAATATATTTTTATAAAAATTCCTTTACTTTATTAAATCAAATATTAAACGAAATCAAATCTAAGAATTTTTTGTTTCAATATAATTTTTAATTTCAAGTACTAAAAAAAAGATCGTGTATTTTATTTAGCTATTAATAAAATTACAACATTTATTTTCCTTTTAATAACGCTCATATACGAGTACTATTTATAAAATGTATTTCTATTTATAAATTCTGTCTTGAGTAACCTTCATTTCTAACATCATGTCTTTCAGTAACATATCGATCCTTCAATAAACCATATAACTGTGACAAATTAATTATTATTTGTTAATATTATCAAATTTTATTTGCATTTTATTTTATAGGTTCCCCCAAATTTGACTCAAAATTTTCAATTTTGACTGTGAGAAGAGGTGAAAAGGTTACTTTAAGTTGTAATTCATATGGTGATTCTCCAATGACGTTTACATGGCGGAAAAATGGCATGCCTTTAGATTTCCAAACAAAACCTAGGTAAATTCTAATATAGTTAAATTACACAAAAAAACTTTATTGTTTTAAGCTCATAATATTATTTCGATGAGAAATTCTAGAAGTATTCTAAAGAACAATATTAATTATTTTGTTGCAAAAAGTAAATTTTTATGAATTTAAATTTAAGTAGCTTAGATTTTAAAAAAAACATTAATATGCCAAATGTATTTAACTTAAATGAAAAGTATTCAAATTATTAAATTTCTACGTTTCTATATTATATATATATATATATATATATATATATATATATATATATATATATATATATATATATATATAATTGCAAAGTTAGATATAGAACTAAAAGCACAAGAATAAATAAAATGTTTAAGTTTAGCAATACATTTAGTGCAAAAGCAGCTAGAATAGTATTACTAAGATATAGTTAATAGTATATTTCATAAAATACAATGAATGTAATGAAACAAAATACAATAAAAATTCCAAATGGTGAATAGTACATTGAAAATATTAAACGCCAAATGTAGAATAATATTCTACATTTATATAATATACATAATATATTATATATATATATATAGTGTGTGTGTGTGTGTGTGTGTGTGTGTGTGTGTGTGTGTGTGTGTGTGTGTGTGTGTGTGTGTGTGTGTGTGTGTGTGTGTGTGTGTGTGTGTGTGTGTGTGTGTGTGTGTGTGTGTGTGTGTGTGTGTGTGTGTGTGTGTGTGTGTGTGTGTGTTTATTAATTGTTTATTAATTAAATTTTAAAAAAATATTTATTTCTCTTAAAAAAACTTTCATATGTCTCCAGTTTTTAATCTTTATGAAAGAGGAACGCAAACTGAGAAAAATGAAATTATTCATTTTTATTGCTTTAAACTCTTCTTTCTTTTTGTTTATTATACCGATTACAGAATCGTGATAAAACCTCTTTTCTTGTTTGTTTTCTATCTTTGTTCCTGTTTCCAATTTTATCAGGTACAGCCAGCAATCACAGAGTGTAAAGGGAGGAGAAGGAGTGAACCTGATTATCGAGAAGGCTGAGAGGGAGGATTCTGCATCTTTCACTTGCACCGCGATGAACGACTTTGGCGAAGATTCCATGAATTTTCAATTAACCATCCAAGGTAAACATATTTCGAATTTTCAATCTCTCTAAGCCTTCCTCTTCAGAAGAAAGGCGTCTCTTTCTCGATACATCTTCTTTCCTCTTAAAGTGTGGCACAGGCTAATACATCACTGTGAAGCGTCGGAGTGTAACAGGGCACTCAATCTTTACTTTTACCAGAGAAAGCCGCCTGAACGAAATTTTTCATTCGAATTTCGAAAAGTCAAACTCTGAAGTGTTTTATAGTGTGCGTAAGCAGTTTTTCTTCTAAAAGGTGAAGCTTTCAAGATGATATCTATGAAGTATGTGAGGTACAAGTGATGTACATTATCAATTATAATGAATTGTTTGGAGAAAGAACATTTATTGTGTTTTTCTAAGATTACTTTGAGTTTCAGAATTTAATCTAGTTTGTAGGTTAATAGGAAGCAAAAATTTTTTTCTTCAATTTAATGTGTGTATACCTACACTTATATGTATGCAAATATATATTTATATATATATATATATATATATATATATATATATATATATATATATATATATATATATATATATATATATATATATATATATATATATATATATATATATATATATATATATATATATATATATATATATATATATATATATTATATATATATATATATATATATATATATATATATATATATATATATATATATATATATATATATATATATATATATATATATATATATATATATATATATATATATATATATATATATATATATATATATATATATATATATATATATATATATATATATATATATATATATATATATATATATATATATTAAGATTTTTCCCTTCTAATTAATATTATCTCTAATATTTAAATATAATTTCGTACAACAGCAAAGAAAGTAAGGAAATTTTCCTGTTCCCATTTTTTATTGAAAAATGTATCACAGAAAGTATTTGATTTAAATTACTGTTATTTATTCAATAGAAAACTCAACAAAGAAAGATAAAACGTTTTTATTTCTATAAGTTTCCTTTCTATGACTGCAGTTATTCGGAATGTATTTTTTAAGTACATTAAGATAATACTTTCACATGAAAATATTCATATAATTGTCATGTTTGCCGCTCATTGCAAACACGAGAGTAATAGATATATTTTGTGAATATTATTATCGATACTATATTTGGAATACTATTGTGTGATGAGAGGCCTGAAAATTCAATTATAATTATTTAAATAACATTTTAAGTGTCACAAAAGGGCAAAAAATAGGGTGCTCAATATAAATTCATAAATTTGAAATCTAACATTCATTCAAATATATATCGAAACCATTATCTTGTAATAAGTATAAGTTTTTTATATTGACAGAAACAATTTAACACTGTGGAGTGAATTAATATTTTAAGTAAGATGAAGCATATAGTTTTTTTACTTGTAAAAATGCATCGATATTTTCTTTTTTTTCAATGAATATCTTTTAAATATCAGAAATAAATTAAGCATAATTTATTTTTATAATTTTAATTTTTGAATTCTCTTATTTAGCTTACAGACACTTATTTTAGTTTTGTTAATCCTAAATTAATAATTCCTTATATAAAAACTCAAATACTTTTTCCTATTAAATTTATGGAGCCAATCTATATTTGTTTTTTTCTAAGTAATGTAACAATAATTTTAGTCTTAATTATTCAACTATATTTTTTGCTTTAATGTGAAAATCTAACTTAAATTTTATATTGTGGCACAAATATAGTTAACTTAAGAACCAAAGCATATTTACATTTTGATTATTGACATTGATTTTTAAGATGTTCCTGATGCTCCTCAAAATTTAGAAGTTCATGACGTCGGAAGTCGATCTGTGAGACTAACTTGGAACAGACCATTTGATGGAAATTTGCCAATATTACGATATTCCGTTTCTTGGAGGAAAATAAATGGTAAAAATATTTATCTATTTCTCACAGTTTCATTGCCCTATATTCATAGTTATATTTTTATTTAAAATTGTAGGTTGCTATCAAATATATCTAAATTGTAAAACTTATTTTTACCTTAACAAAAATATCACATAAAGATATTCCTCATGTTCAGCAATGTATGTACAATGTTAAGTCAGTTTTGATTTTAAATTTTAACTAAAACATAAAATATACAGATTTCTCAAAAATTGAATATGTATAACAGATTAGTGATATCAGTCACAAGTTTTTCTTTTTTTCAATAGTTAATCAAATGAAAAAAATCGATATTAATAACTTAAAACTCTGATGAAAAATTTAAAATATTTAATTTTAAAGTTTAAAATTTAAAGCAGAATTTTTTTATCCAATAAAATTTTTATTTAAGAAAAATTAATTTGAATGAAATTCTTAATGCCATGAATTTTTCCTTGCACATAGAATCAATTTCAAAGTATAAAATTTGTGATTTGAATTGTTTTCTTGATTTACAATAGTATTTTCTTAAATTAAACATTTTTCAAAAGAAACATTGAATTTCAGTGACTATTAAAAATAACTTAATTTTATGTTCAATCATAAACAAAAAATGTTATTTTTTATGATTGAACATAAAATTAAGCTATTTTTAATAGTCACTGAAATTCTTTATACTTTTCAATGAAACTACTGTACCATATACTTACCTATCATTTAATTTTCAAAATAATTATATTTAAAATCATAATCTACTATAACATATGAGGTCCGGATATAACTTAAAATTGTATTTCGTAAATTCTGGACCTCTGATGTTACTACGTGCAGACAGCTAAAACTTAATATATTAGATGTATAATAGTTCTCTTGTGATAAACTTCAATATTAAAATTTAATATAGACTTAAATTTAATTCTTTTATATATCAATAAAATTTAAAAAAATTGTATTCTTGCTTTTTTTATATTCCTATACATTCAAGCATCTGGTATTTACAACTAATGTTTCAAATCAAAAAACAGAATTGCATATTTGAAGAGAATTTGTGAACAAATTTATTTATTTTACACACATGTGTAAGTAAAAAAGCAAAGAAAAGTGACTTACTGTCTATGTTATTTTGAAGCAATAGATTTAAAAACATTCATGTTTGAAACATTTTAAATTATATAAATGAAATATGAAGTCAAAGTAAGGTATTCCTTTTTATCTGATAAAATGATTACTGTCAATGTTTTTATATCATTCATATATACCCAATAAATGATTTTACAATTAAAAATATATTTAGTGCCTATAAATTTCTTCACACAATTTTTTAAAGGATTCAAAAGTTTGATTGAATCAATATTACATATTTCTAAATACAAACAAATTTTTAATCCTTAAACATAAGTAAAAATTTATATCATTTTAAATTTTTTCGCTCATTTAATGTTCAATAAATAAGCAAAAATGTTAGATTTTATTAATTAAATCCCCAAGATATTTTAAAATATTGCTTTTATATATTCAAGTATCTCAACATTGAATTTTTACTACAAGTAATAAAATTGTTTTTTATAACATAAACCAATGTAGTTAATATCAAACTATGTTTAATAAACCAAAATATTAATTACAAATTACTTAAATACCTTGGCAAATATTTTTAAATTATAACAGATTTTTTTATGCTTTTCAGTAAATTTTTTTATTACTTTTATTTTATAAAATGTTTATTCCTTTATAATAAAAAAAAACATTCAATTTCTCCGCTAGCAATATTTGTTTCAACATACGCAAATCAAATAAAAATATCATTTTATTTATTCATTAGTCTGTTGCCGTGCATTGAATTTTAAAGTAAGAAATGCAATTGGGAATATTTATTTATTCCAAAACATTTTTAGGCGTATAGTGATTATTATTATTTGTAAAACAAAACAAGTTGTGTCTAAAATAAATTCACACACAACTTTTATAAATATACATTTATCAGAAATATACGCATTTCTTTTACCGTACAAAAGTATTTTTAAAAAGTAGATTTGTTTTAAGAGCTTATGCAATGAAAACATACAAATTTATAATTTAAATGAAAATTATATTACAATGTAATCCCGAAGCGATTTTTAAAAAAAATGTATAAAATTGTATATTTTGCTTCCTTTACCTTTGTTATTTTCTAAAAATAACTTATTATCTAGAACCATTTCAAATGCGATACACTTAATAACTACGTGTGTATGATAAATTTGATTATATAGAAAATAAAATAAAAATAAAGATATTTTCCTCGGTACCAAATATTTGGTAATAATAGATAGTATTTATTTTTCTATTTTTATTTTAAGTACTAAATCTTACTTGACAGAAAAGTTGATGAATTTTTCCTATTATATAAGGATAATGATAGATAATGAGTCCCATTTAGATTCCATGGCTTAAAAAAAGTTTATTCTTTGAAATAGTTTGTTACTTTGAATTATTTTAGGAGATAAAAAAATCATCATTAAAAAGCATCAAATGTATTCGTAAACATATTTGTAATCTTCATCTATTTTTATCTAAGAAGATCCATTTAGAATGGAGATACTGTCATGTCATAATAGAATGACGAGACCAAAAGTCAGATTACTGCCATAATTATGCAGCGACTTCAAATTCCCTATGAATTATTAAAATTTACCTAACATACCATCAATTTAGTATCATATGCAGCTCCATGCAATCACAGCGAATCTATCTATAATCTTATCTTGTGAAGGAGATTGCAACTTCTACAAAAATTGCATTACAAATATATGCTAATGAGACAATCATGGAAATTTTTGCTCAGACTAGCAGATTCCGAGTTTTTTTATTATTGAAGAATTCTTTCTCTTTCACTCATCTTAAAAATTCGAAAGTCATTTGAAAGATTCGTAAAAGCATGAATATTTTTCCTGTTATTCGACGTGATTTATTTTTCTTTCACTCTACATTTTAGCATTAGCCTAAATGTGAATTCGATACCTCCAGCGGCAGAGTGATATTTATTTTTAGAAATTGGTGTTTGCGTTTTCTTATCTCAAAAGTGATACAAATTTAAAAGAAACCACATTTTCACAAAGTCGTTTATTATATACGGCGGTAATCGAGTAGGAGTTTTATTCGAAATTCAAAGCATGCAAAGAAATA
Organism: Latrodectus hesperus; assembly: GCA_037975125.1. Classification (NCBI taxonomy): domain Eukaryota; kingdom Metazoa; phylum Arthropoda; class Arachnida; order Araneae; family Theridiidae; genus Latrodectus; species Latrodectus hesperus. The sequence continues at coordinate 40,981,659 of CM075861.1, read as the reverse complement.
TTTGCATATTTGATCCCACCCCTCCACATGCTGCAACATTATTTTGAGGAAATGAATACAAGTTTTGAAATTCAAATTACGGAGACAATGGATTTAATATTAACATCATGCTGATACTTTGAATACCGAATTCAGGAATATATAGTTAACATCGTAAATGATTATTTAAGGAGAAAGGAAAAGCGCTAACCATTTTTATTGTCACATTTTACTCACAAATTTATATACTTCAGATGAATTATTCAAATATAATAAATTTAAAGTCTTTGTCAAATGTATTAAAATTGATGATTTTTTCCAGACTCATTCTTATAAGCTCAATTCAAATAACATAAATCAAATAGTTTAAAAAAAGAAGCTAATATGTATTTTAATTTTTTATTAAAAAATAAATATTCAATGGCCAGATTAATTCGTTATATTAAAGATTTATTTAAAATTCAACAATTGTGTATAAAATAAATTATCAGTTATATTCGGAAGGTTTTTTAAAAAATGTAGTCATTAATTATTTGTGTTGTGCTTGTAAATTAATACAAAAAAAACTATTTATGGAACTTTACAATCCTCTAGCACACCTTAAATAAATATTTGGTAACTATGCTGTAGAAGCAAGTTATTGGCATATTATGTATCATTTTTCAAGACATTTATGACATAAAAGCTTTAGAGTTTCGCTTTTTGATACATCAGCGTATGATAATAAATTTAGTGCAGTGCTTTGCATATTGTGTTCCCCCCCCCTCTCTCTCTATCATCATTTTAGAATTTTACTCAGAATCTGAAGGAACATTCAGCTAATATTTTATTATGTTATATTATATATGCTTAATTTACATTTTAGTGTATTCAAATAAATTATTAAAAGTAATGCGTTTCTTATACTTTTGGCAACAACCAAAACATTCTGCCATTGTAGTTCTTTCAATTGGAGAATTTAAGCAGCATTTTAACAAAGTGTAGATAAGTAATGAATAGTAAAAAAATTATTTTATCATCTATACTATATTTCATTACTTCTTAAGAGCAGGAACAATATGATTATATAAGAGCGGAACTAGATATAGGATAATTCATGACGTGTTCACGTAAGAAAAGTATTTTAAAAATGACTTGCTTATTCCTAGAGAATCCCTAAGAAATAACAAGATCATAATACTCACACATACATATGATCATTGAAAAAAATCAAATAAGTTGGAAATTTCCAAATATATTTAGTTTGAAAATGATGTTTTTCGTTCGTTGTCCAATAAAATTAAAAATCATTATAAATCTTCTAAGCAATGGGTTAGCAACATTTGCATGTAGATTAATAAGGAATTTTAAATGAGGAATGCTCAAATTTATGAAAATAATACTTTTTAGGTTTCATTGAAATAAAAAAGCACCTAATATTAATAGTATACCAATGAAGTGATATATGTTCTATAATTCAACGCTCATAGAAAAAAATCGATTACTTTTTAATTTCAAACAATATGCTTATTAAAATAAAGTTTTAATCATATTAATACGCAATTTAATTATAAATATTTCAATCTCTTTAATCTCTATAATATTTTAATCAATTGACTGGTTTGACAGTCAAATTATGCTCTGAGCCATGTTAATATTCTCCGATTAAATTATCTTCTAGAACAATTTTTCATAAATCGTGAGTTTCATTCCTGTGCTATATAAGAGGAAATCTAGATAATTCTTAAGACAAACATCTGACTAACTTGCATGTAGAATGAGAAAGTGTGACATGTCCTGTTGTTTCTCAGTTTTTGCTGAGAAAGGACCCATAGTTTTCCATTTTGAAGTGAGCATTTCTATAACTTGGTCACAATGAGTTCCAGTTATTTTCCTTGGTTTTGATGTCTGAGGAAAACGTACTTGAAAAACATGTATAGGATGTTGAATATTATTTTTAAAACCTGTCACACTGTGTGTCTCTCAACAAACTTTAAGCACATTGTCCAAACTTTATCAATATAATCATTTCTATTCCAGTTTACCACATTTTACCAATCAATCTCATCACAAATTTCCTTTTTCGTATTACGTTCATGTGTACTTCATTTATTTCCCCAAAACATCTTCAGGTGTCTTAAATATTGACAAATTAAAAATAATAATGGTTTTGACCAAAACATATTTCTTTCCTTATTTATTGTGTACTGGATGAAAAGTTGATTCAGAAAGATATTTAAAATATAAAATTTACAAAATTTTATTTACCTTGAAATGTTTTATAAAATCTAAATTTTAATTTGAATTACATACTTCTTTCATTTAATTTATAACTTGAGAAATTTAGTACACATATACTGAAATTACTTTAAGACTTGATTATAACTTTCAGAAAGCTGGTCTTATATTTCAGAACAGTCTTCAGGAGGACCTATAACAGTGCCAGGTGATGAAACAACTGTGATTATAAGAAGTTTAAATCCTAAAACTCGATATTTTTTTCGAGTGAAGTGTGAAAATATACTTGGTGATAGCCAATATGGAGCTGAAGTAGCCATCACTACACTGGAAGAACGTAGGTATAGAGATTTTTCTATTATTTTACAGCGGAGTAAAACGAATCAATGTAAATATTTTAAATCGAAAAATTAAGAATCGATAATGCAAAATAATTCAAAAGTAGTTTCATTAAATTTAACATTTAAGGCATTTATTGTCTTCATTTTAATAAATTATAATTGTTATTATTATTTCCCTGGTACCTTAACTATTGTTAAAAAGTACATGAATACCAATTTTGATAGAGTTAGATTAAGAAATATCTGTTCTTATATGAATGGGACATTTTATTTTATATTTTTCATGCGTACGTAGATTATTTTTCTCAGAACATAGTTTATAAGAAATTCACCAAAAATTTGTTATACATTGAGTTTCATGAAGAAACAATACTTAATATAAGAACATATACTGAGAGTATTTATTTCAACATACAATTTAATACAATATAATTAGCTTAGAAATAATACTATGACTAAGTCTTATGTCACTTTTCTGTTTCACATACAGATACGTTTTAACAACTAGCTAAAGTTAAAAAAGTTATTATTAAATTAATAATTTTAATTATTATATTTTATTAATCTTCGGTTAAAACTTGGATTTAATTTAACTCAAAATTTAGGACATTAAATCTGTTCTGCATGGGGGGAACGGAAAAATTCTTACTAATTCATTCTTTTCAATGCAAACGATTCACTTTTGGAGAGAATATCAATATCAGATACATGATTCTCTGTATTAGATTTTGTTTGAACCCAATATTATCTTTATTTGTATTAGATACAATCTGCAAATATATTGTTTAAGTGTTGGTGTAAATTTCTTGACTAATGTACTTTCTTTTATAATAGCAATATTATTACTTTTCTTCATTTTATTCTGAACTATCCGATTTTTTTAACAACTAAGCATAATTTGTTTTAGCAGCTTCTATTTAATATCTTGTAACCCATTATGCTTTAATCTTACGTCATTAATAATGTCTAATACCTAGATCAATTTTATGGATTTTAACTTCGTAGCTAAAAAACATATTTTAACTTAAGATAAAGTTGTAAATAATAGTATCATGCAAATCGTAACACATAGCTTGGGTTTCTGTCAAGTTTTAATCCTTAAGGTAATTAAATGGTTATCTGAACTTTTAATTTGTTAAAATAGCTACTTAAACTTGTCCATTGATTTTTCCTGAAATTTTATTTCAAATCATATTTAAAACAGTATGCATACAAATCGTTATATTAACTGCATATTTAATACAAGTGTCAGTTAATACATACATGAAAAATACACATATACGAAAAAATAAAAAAGTCATTGAATCATAAATGAAATCATATTTATCGTTTATAATGAACCTTAATTTATTATTTTATCTGAAATGTGTAAAATAATATTTTTACTCGTTCTTTTGTTTTCAAAATCGATTTATATTTCTGTAATTATATTAAGAAAGTATTAACTATTTTCAATGAAATTTTTTCACTGTAGCACCTAGAGAACCGCCAATAGCTGTGAAAGTAATTCCTATTTCTTCAAGGTCTGTCAATGTTTCTTGGCAGGTAAGAAGTTTAGTCCAAAATGTTTTCATATTCAATAAAAACATTCCTCAGTTTGTATTGAAATACTTATTTTAAGATTTATTCCTATTTTTCTAGAAATTATTTTACTCATAAGAACAAGCGAAAACCCCATAGTAAATTTTAATATTTTTTTTAATTTCAAACATTGTTACACTATCAGATTGATATGCTTCAGGACATAAATAATGTATTAAATCTATCCTAAAGTACATAGCATCAGAAAACATATAACACGCACACACAAACACACAGGCAGCTAGCTACATTGATTAAAAGACAGCTAGATAGCTATTGAAAAAACATGTATTTATTATTTTTAAGTCAGTTTATTACATATTCAATTGAAAAAGATAGTTGGAAGTAATTGCATTAAAATATTTATCTATTAAATACATCAAAATGAATGGAACAGCGATAATGAATGTGATTTGTTGATATCCATAAAGTAATTAAATTTTTGTAAAGCAAGTAATTTTTCGCATTTTTTATTATTTTCAACAAGTGAAAGTATTTCAAATTTTAATAGAATTCCCATTTACTTAAATAACTTAATTTCTTAAATTAAATATACATAATAAATAAAATTATATTATTTTTATTTTTAATTGAATTCAATTAATTTTTCAACACTAAGTTAAACCTGATGTTCCATAGTTAGTACTCTCCTCGTTCAACAATTTGTAAGCCCGAATCCTAACTCGGGAATGGATTATTTTAGTAATTTGGGATCCCACCTAAGCATTTTCTGGTTTAATTAGCAATTGTAAAAATTACCGTTGAACAATATGCAAACGAAACATCGATACTAAATTTTAGTAATAAAAATATTTAACTATATGCTTAAAAGCTTTTACTATTAATTTTGTCATATTAATGTTGCCATAATGAATTCCTGATTCTTTACCACAATTTTAATGAAAATGGCAAATAAAAGTTAAATGTAATCTTAACTTATTTGTTCATACGAAATCACTTTTATTTTTGGAGCTGTGTAAGACCTTAGCTGTGCACTATTTTTATTAACAGATTTGATTATTCCATGATAAGTCTTTTATTTATAAATAAATTCTATTCTTTAAAATTCGATTTGGTGACTATATTTTAATTATGTGGCAAAAATAACTAGCGAACGACATGTATCTTGGTTCATAAATGCCATTAAATAATATCGCTACTTTTTAATTATCAGTTTATTTTATCTCAGCGATGTTTTTAAATCTATATAATTGACTTCCCAAGTAGAAATGCTTTAAAACCCATTTACCATGAAGAATCCATTCTTCATGTAAGATAAAATCACTGGATTAATTAAGTACTTTATTCCAGCCGAATGATGAATTCCGAAATATATTAAAGTGTATCATTTAAAATTTAAATGAAAGACAAACTTTCTTCGTATATGAAAAATAATAAACATAAAGTAGGTTTTATTAAAGTACATTATTGACAGGAGTATAATGCTTTAAAATATTTTATTAGTTTTTGCTTAAAGAGCATTATTGTTTTCTCAAAGAAAATAGCATGCGAAAATATATATGAAGTGCAATATATTTAATGACTTTTTTAAACTTCAGTTTTATTTTAACTCAAATAAATAAAAATGTATTCTATTGAAATTTTGAATTTTGTAGTTAAAACTTTGTTTTGTTTCAATATGATTAAATATTATTTATAACAACGTCACAAGTAATTCTAAATCTCTAAAGGTTGCTTAAAGCTTTCTTGTTTGACAATAAATGTGCATCTATTATACGAATTGTTAGTCATTAAGGTAAATTTTTGATCAAAAACATTATAAAAAATTATTCAAATTACCTAATTAGTAAAGAAAATGAAAATATAAAATACTTACGGAACATTAGCAAACAAAAAGTAAATTTTTGATAACTTGTTCAAAGTCAAATATCAAAAGGAAGTTATTCTGCTTTGATCTGAAACAAATAACATTTGTTCACAACACATTTTATAAAAATAAAAAGATTTTCCGTATCTTCATGCAAGTACGATAACGAAAATAAATGATTTAATGTTCTTGCAAATGACAGATGTAAAAAAAGTAATTATCGAAATTACACGGAGATAAGAAAACAATTACGCATGGGGTTGATAAAATGAGCTTTTTCCCAAAAGCAGAAAGTCATTTTAATAATTGCAATATTTGTTTTACTAAAATACTTAGAAAGGTAAATAGTTTTAAATAGAAATTTAAGTTTTGAATAGTTTTGAAACAAAATCATGAATCATTTTCCATTTTAAAACATATTAATATAACAAATAAGAGAGCATAAAATTACCCTTTAAATTTACCCTAAACATTGCCTAATTAACTTTCGTATGGAAATTGTAGAGAAATTTATAAAACCTTCCTGTTATTTAATTTATTAAATTTTGAAACTTAAATTTTCTAATCAGAACAATTTTACGCTACTGAGTTAATATATAAAACTTTAAGACAAAATATAATATAAAAAGCCATATTAACTGCATTATTAAAGCACAAATCTTTCAATAAAAATTCACTTTTTGTTCATATAATAGGAATAATAAAATATATTATATGTGTATGTTCACAAGTAGCGATATCTTTAGCGATATATCAAACAATATTATATATTTGTTATTTACATTCAGAATGAAATGTTGTTCTTGAAAACAATATTTTGGATTTAAAAATAATATAAAAATTGTATAAGCGACCCGATTTGTATACTGGGAAATGTAATCATTGTATACATTGTTAAAATAGAATTTAAAGTATACTTTATGAAAACTGTGTATAAGCATATATTAGAAACCTGTAAGCGTGTAGAAAACCATAAAATTCAGACAAATTTTAATTATTTTTAATAAATACTCATGCATAATAATAATATAATATCAAAAATTATATAAATACATTTACGATAAAAATATACTTTCTTTACTATAAAATTGTAAAATGTGATCTGTACATTACCTAAAAGATAACAAGACAGATCTAATCAAGCCATGCAATGTTTATAAACATGATTTTTAAATAAATTTATCTTATAATACAACAAATTTTATTTGCTATTATAAAATTATACGACAATTTATAATGTTCCGAAAACACTCATCTACAACACATACTTGTAAGTGATGCGCAATAATTTCATAAAAAATAATCTTTTTATTTTACACGATTTAACTATTATTTTATTTGTAAGCACGTTTAAGATTCATTTTATTAAGAGCTGAGACACAATTATTTTCATGCATAATAAGAAATTTCAAATGCGAAACACTTTTACACAAACAAAATGCTTGGCTTTACCGTGTTTCGAAACTTTAAAATATAATTAATTGATTGCTCTTTTTAATATTTTATTACACAGTGAAGAATAAAATAGTTAAACCTTTAAGCATAAATCTCATATTAACAAAATGGAAACCCGCCAAATAAAATTCAGATTCAGTTTAAATCTTATCTAAATTTTTTTTCTATATTTCTGAATCATGAAGGAAATTTATGCTATTTAAAATTATTCAACACTTTTTCCTTCACAAGTACAAAAAATCTTACATAAAATTTTAAAATTTATTTTTGTATTTTTATTAATAAATTATACAAATTTAATGAATATGCTTCACAGCACCATACATTTCTTTAATAACGTAATCAGCTATTTTTATAATAATTTAATACAACATGAAATATTGTTTCAAATTGTTTCACACATTAAAAACTAAAGTAATTATTATATTTCATAAATTAAATTTAACTTTTTAGAAATATTTTATTCTAATAAAAGACTTTTTAACTGTAACCTTGCACACTATTATTTTTACTTTTCTTATTCTAATTTGACTGTTTAATTTTCAAACCACTGTGTGAAACGCAGTTTATAAAGTTAATTTTATATATGTATATTATTGTTATCAAAAGTTAGGTCAAAAAATATGTTCCTTCATTTATTTGTAAAAAATAAATCTAAATAAATTAAATAGTAAGCTATATTCAGAATTAATTGGCAACGTAAGTAACTTTTAGGATAAATATAAACAACATTTAAATAAAATTAATTTGTTTGAGTCTTGTATATGTGTGTCTCAAATGTCTCCACTTAAAAACTCTTAATAATATTAGAACATTTTACATTAAACGGTATATTTTTTCTAAATTAATAACAAAATTTATACTGCTTAGAAATTTATTATTTTTTACAAAGATAAATATTAAATATTCCGTTCACTGGCCTCATATAAAACTATTCACAATTTTTATTTTTATCTCCTGCGTTGATAATTAATGATTTTAATAAATTTAAACTTATTTCAGATGGAATTAATCCTCGAGTGCAAAATTTAATCTTAATTTGATAAGCAAATTAATTTAGTAATAAATTATTTTCTTACGTTTTAAATCCTTAATTTGTATTTATATGATCCACGTGAAATTCACATTGATAACGATTGTTTCATGTTTTCTTCTACGTATAAAATAACAACAGCCCCCATGCACATTTAAAAAAAATGATATTCAAATTCAATTATGAAAGTTACTAAATTGTTCTACTGTGAAATGAGAATATAACATACACACTATGATATGTTCTGCTGGAAGTCAAAGTATTCCGTGTTTGATAGAAAACTTCATCAAAAAATTGGCTATCATTTTCTCGTTGTTAAAAATATGTGTATCGATATATACATCTAACAAACTTAAATAGTTTTAAAATCCTTTCAAAAATATATTTAATAGTAATTCATTGGTACTGTCGTAAAAATTGAAATAAAAGTAAACTAATTGAATTCTGGAGTTCAAAAATGAAAATTTTTTTTAATTAAATATGAAAACACTTATTGTACATTGCCATAAATGTTAAATCGATAGAAAACTATAGTTATATTGTGAAATTATTTCATTGTAATGACATTAAGTAATAATATATGTATATTTGCTAACTTTGTCCTTATTTAATATATCGTAATGTACAAAATGACCATTTCATTTCAATAACATTCTTCGGATAACTCTCAATATTAATGAGTTATCAACATTCGTTAACCTCATTAACAGTGCATAAAAAAACAGAACCAAAATGTTTTTTTAAATTTCTGCCTGTAGATCATTGTCATTACTTTTTAATGTCGTTTTGCAGAGACCAATTAGAAATGATGGAAGTGGCAGCGTAGATGGGTACTACGTGGGGTTCAAGACAAAAGGAGGTTCTGAGCCATTTACATTTAAATCAGTTGTTATGACTGAAGATATTGTTCAGCATTTCGAACTGAATAACTTAAACAGGTTTACAGAATATGCTATTGTTGTTCAACCATTTAATAGCAGAGGAGCAGGTCCTCCTTCTGAGGAAAAAGAAGTTCGTACTCTGGAATTTGGTAAGTATTTATTTTCATTTAATTCAACATATAAAAGTAAGGTTCATGCAAACTAGAAGTATTTTGGAAACTGTAAATGCTCAATATATACATCAACTGTTTCAAATTTTTGAAAATCTACCGAAGCAATTACGATTCTTCACACAATCAAAACACTAAAATCAAATATCAGGAAAATCTTCATCATTAAGTCTCTACTTTATATATATATATATATATATATATATATATATATATATATATATATATATATATATATATATATATATATATATATATATATATATATATATATATATATATATATATATATATATATATACATACATATATTGTATATACATACATATATATATATAAACCACCAACACAATTATGCCCGTGATCAGATCCTTTTGGAAATATAAAATAATATACATTTTCATGGTTAAGCGTTACTAATTAATGTTTGCTGTAATGGTTTTTATTTAATTCTAGCAATCTGAACACCACATCTGCAAGTATTTAGATAATGTGAGAAAACAAATCTGGATTTTAATGATTAATTATGATACCTTTGATAACATTTGATTAAAAATTGAAAACATATTTTCAAATGCGAACATAATGGAGAATTATATATAAAAATTCTAAAATTAGTCACTACCTGAAAATTTCGTAAAATAACTTTAATAATTTAAATGTCAATAAAATAAACACTGAGAGAAATATACTGAAATATTTACTGAATATGCAAATTCATATAAATATTATTGATTGCAAAATATTTAATGGTGAGAATTATGTTTAGCACATTATTAATAAATTAGATCTTTTTAATTTATTGAGTTATTCTTAAAACGTGTAGTATGCATTTTGATTTTTTTTTTAATTTTAATGTAATTAAAAGAAATATTTACAAATTTCTATAGCTACACAAATCATGATTTTTTCAATTCTCAGTCAAAACTTAACAAATAAAAATGTGAAAAATTAAAGTACGATAAATAAAATCTAACCAAATAAAAAAATGAGGGAAGAATTAAAGCACTATTTGGTTCCAGTGTAATTGACATTCTAGCGACATTTTGTTTTGAAAAGAATGCTGTATTATGATTACTAGATTTTCATTTGCTGAAAAGATGTGCTATTATTCACCCTTTCAGCCACGTTTATTATGTTCCAATAACTAAATGCTCCAGTGCATAGTTTAAAATACTCTTTTGAATGAATATTTATAATGCATATTCACATATTATCGACTATATACATATTATAGTACATATTATACCTATACATTTAGTCACTAAGTAACTGTGATCTCAATCCGGTAAGGAACATGTTGGGGTTCTCGCGAAAGTGATGTATACAAGCAGAAAGAAATAAAAGTGTATTACGAGTCTGAGAAAAAAAAAACTATATCCTCAAGACAGGGAAAAATTTAAATAAACATTTGGTGAAAACTTGTAGAAACCATGCAGAATACGATTTATAAGTTTATTCTGAAAAACGTCAGAGGAATTTCTTATTAATTTAACCCTGATTAGTTTGAATTCTTGTTGAAATTTAAGGTCTATATAATTTTTGTTCAACTCGCAATTCCTTCAAAACCTATATTTTTTACCCAGCATTTTCATATTGCATATTGTTTATGAAATAGTAAATTGTACATAATGTATCTTGCCATCGCAACTTAAGCGTTTGGTTTTACTTGTATACTTAATATTTCAATACACGATGTATTGGTTAAAAATCGTAAATAGTAATAGGAAAACATTAGTTTCGTAGGTACTATTTTGATTAGCGATTGATATATCTAATATCTTTCAAGTCAAATTTAAAGTCATAATTAGCTTTAGAGAAATAAGGAGTTTAAAAATAAAAAAATATCTAAAATAATAATGATCAAAATCAAATGAATTAAATTAAGTTAATTGCCAATGTCATTAGAATACTTCCAAATGATTACTGTAACCTAAATTTTCAATATTTACAAGGGAACAAAGTTTTCCACTCTAATTAAAATAATATCATTATAACATAACTTTCAATAATTTCCCTATTTTGACAAAAAGACAAAATTTTGTATGAAACACTTTTTAATTCACTGATGCTATTTATTTCAAATGATTCACCTTTATATTACAAAATAACTCAACTTTAAACTTAATTTGGTGATTATTATTACTATCAAAAAATTTCAGTGATATTCTAATCCTTTCCGAAGCTAAATAATCGTAATTCTCTATTATTCTTTTTTTATTATTTTATTCTTTATAGTTCCTTAACGTTAGGTAACTACCTTATTTGTTACAGTTCTTTAAAAAAACAATAAAGTTTTCTTAATTATATTTATCTTAGTTTCTTTTAAAAATATTTGGAATGAAAATATGTGTAAGTCAGAATTGTTTCCATATAACTACTTTTATATTAATAAACTGATAAAAACATCAAACACTTAAATCTTAAAATTTTGTCCAAAATTGTTTTATTTTTCAGATTAAAAATACTAGAAACTATTTGATGAGTTACACAAGTCACATAAGTGATTAGTTGATGAAATATTTGACCTCAAACTATTTCATAACAGACTATAAAATAATATTTGAGGTAACAAAATGATAAAGTAATTACTTGAACAGATATGTGTATTTTGATTTATTTTACAACAAATAACAAAATTTAATATTTAGTGTATATTGTGATTTATTAGTAAATTTCCACATTTTAATGAAAATTTTAAAAAAATATGAATGAAAATAAAATATCTTTCTTTTACAGCCTTAATTTTTATAAGGTTTAAGTTAAATTTTAGTTTGTATAAAAATATAAATAAAATATTTTATAAAATTATTTTTATTTCATTTATCCTCTTCCATGGAAATGTTAAGTATTTTACTTATTTTTTTAAAAATCATGCAACTAAAATTAATTTTAAATGTGAAGTAAAAAAAAACCTTGATTTGATGGATTTAAGATTAGCTACAAGTTTTGCTATTCCAATTATTAAGGAAAAATAAATTGTGCCACCCCTTGAAAGTGCAATTTCAATTTCTCGATAAAGTGTACATTTCAGTGAAGTGTACATTTCTAAATTTTCTAATATCATTATAAGAATATAAATTGTGACTAGATATATTCTATAAACAATATATTAAACATAATTAAAAATGTAATTAAATTTAAATAAAATTGTAATGAAATAGAAGAGAAAGGAAATAATAAATTTTGATTACAAAATATAATTAAATTCATCTATAATAAAAAATGCATTTGATTATCAAAATATTATGTGTTTTCAAAAAATATAAGTATCAATCTTAATAGAATAATAAATAAGTTTATTTTTCAAAGAAAATATTCGGATATTTTTTTAGGTTTTTTAAAATTAAAAGTTTTTTACGAACTTAAAATTGAAAGCAAAAATATTATAACCTTACCAAAGTCTTATTTCATTGTAATGGAAACATTGTAGTATTCCTGTTGACTAAACAAGAATACTCAGTCCTATGTAGTTTTGAATTCAATTTTAGTTCTTTTAAATACCCGCTTTCCAATAAAGTGTTTTTAATTTAAGCATGTCGTTGCTGTTTATTTTTCACTTGTGATGCGTAAAAATATGTACAAAAGTCGACAGTTCAGACGCTGAATATATTTATAAATATTAAATTCACAAATAAAACTTTCACTTATAGACTTTAAGCAAGCTTTTCTCCACTTGTTCAATATTCAGCTCTTATTGGAAAAAAGTACACAGAAATCATATTAATGACTGTATAAAAATGCATGCAAAAATTAAAATATTATATAACATCCATTCTTGAAAAATAATTGTTTTTTTCATCACATCATTATTTTACAACCTTTTTAATACGTACTCTTTAATAATAATCATTTCAAATTTGCATTAAACACTCCATTTAATAGGATTTCTCTTATAAGTGAACCACGTGTTTATAATGGATTTAAATTTATTTAACTGTTTGTGAACAAGCTATGTTTTAATCTTTATTCAACAATGTTTATTAAATTTCTGAGCTGAAAATTTCTATTTCAATATCGATCGCCCTCTCTGAGCAATTGTCAAATATAGTTTTAATAATATAATTCCATCTTACATCCTAGCCATTCATCATGTTTTTAATTAGGGCTGCTTGCAGATTTAATTCCAGTGTGCAATCAATTTCCATAGCCAGCAATCTATAGTTATCTCGTTCTCCATCCCAGCTCGAAAATATCATACCCGGCACATAGTTACAGCGCACTTCTGGATTTATTAGCCAAAAGTGATAAATGCCACTGCTTTCTGCTGCTTTTCAGACGCCATCATTTACAATTTGGAGGAAACTCTCATGAGCATCCTGCTGTAATGATAAAAGGTTAATTATGCTGAAAGCTAAATCAGGAGAAATGGGGGATAGGAACTCGATCCTATCTGCCTGCTTGTCGAGTGTGAGTGTGAAGAGAAGATTTGGTAATAATATTGGATTATTTCATTTAAGTTCGCTTTTATTAGATGCATGCGTTGAAGTTATGACGTAGCTAAATGCACAAAGCTCTTGAAAGATTAATGAATTACTCTACAAAATTTTGGTAATTTATTCATTCAAAATGCTAATGGTTGTTTTTGGATTATTAATCATAAATATTAAAAAACTATGGGAAACTTTTCATGAATTTGAAAAATTGTAAACTTGGATAAAATGTTCATAAAAAAGAAATTACATTATTTGTATTTCATTAAATATTTTATCTTTATTAGTATAATACAAAGAAATATTAAAAAAAGTATTTCTCTGTATGCATTATATTAATAAGTGTGAAATATAAATAAAATTAAATAAACAATAACATAAATTAATGTGCATTTCTCAAAATAACTGAACACACAACGCTCATCTTAAAAAATATATAAAACTGTAAAAAAATAAAATTTTTATTTTAATTTAGCTTAATCAAAGTATAAGATAGAAGGGACTTTATACTGTGAGTCAATCAAAATCATTTTTCTTTAAATCGCACATACTGTAGAATGTTCAGTTATTTTTTTACTATATTTTAAAACAAAAGAAATTGGGCATATCTACTTACAATTTGCAGAAAACAAGCAAATTTAGCTTACAAACATAATTCAGAAATTTAGACCAAAATTATTTTTTAATTGAACTGACATATTTTAAAAACTAATATCTTAATCTTAATTATAAAGGTAACAATGTGTTTAAACATTATATATTAATTATTATACTACTTATATATAGGGATAACAGTACAGTGAAAAAAATACCATTGAACCAATGTATGTTAAATAAAGAGTTTCCCAGCTTTTTATTTTCATAAGTGATTCTCTTGATAGTCATATACAAAGAGTGAATATAAAATTTACAATTTAATAAAATATCTTATATATTATAATTTTATATAACACCTTGGAACACTATATATTTATAGTTATGTTAACACTAAAATTGTAGCAATTTCTTTATGTAATTCCCAAGTTTTCCAAGTTTTATTTTTTTTCAGAAAAACATAACTAAGAAGTACAAATTTGAAATGAGAAAATTATTTATTATGAGAAAACTATTTGAACTTTAAATTGTAAGTCTTAGCTAAAATATATTAAGGGAAAAATGTTTTTTTTTTTTAATTCTAAAGAAAATTAGGTTATTCTAAAGTGAACAGGAAAAAAATAAATAAAATGTTCTTCACTAAAACATTTTCAAATTTTAACCCATACGTAACGATATAAAATTTTACAGTCAAGTTTACCAGTAGATAATATTAATAAATGGAAAAGTTTCAAAGTAGTATGAGCATATTTCAATGAATTCGTCAATTTAAATAAGAATATTTTCAAAACATAAATTTTTCACATAATTCTGAAAAAGTAATCATCTAATAGAACTAGTGCTACAATTATAGTTGAAAATTTCTCATAGGTAGAAATGAGTTGCAATGTGTCCTTTAAATTGCAGTATATTTCAATATCACTCACAAAATCAACGAAATCACTTGTCGATTGTGTTTGCCTATCTAATATTTTAGTTACCCAACTGAATGATATGTCCGTGGCTTGAAAAATTGACAGCTCATACTGAAGGAATTTTGTGGCTTGATCTCAATCACTATTAAACAGTGCGAGAGGAATAATGTGATTCACACATGCATGACAGGTGCATGAACCACATTGTTCATCTCACATTTTTGAGAACATTATTCCTAGCATTTTGTGAGTTTCTTTGCTTAAAAGACTATATTTCTGTTCACTATGATGTTTTCTCCATAAAGGTAAGATAGGATGACTTTCAGCTCTAAGGCTATTGCTATTTAGTGTCAAAATATAAAAATATTTTCCTAGCTAATTTAACAATGTAATAATTATAATTACCATGTATCAAACATAAATGCAATATTATTCTAAAATATTGAAATGTCAAGTTACTTCCTTCCTATTAACGTCAAATCACTCAGCATTAATTTTGTTTATACTTAAAACACTTTATATTTATTAATTGAATGCGATGTTTTCTATAAGATTTTCAGCATAACGGAAGATAAATGTAATATAGGAAAAACAAAGCAAAATGTTTTTCGTCAATCTTCGTAGCAATAAATTTCTAGATTTAACATTTTATCATAAAATATACTTCAATGCTTTAAATTTGTCCTAAATAATTTCTAACATAATCAATTTTCGTATTAGTTGAATGCGGGCATATAATGTAACTATAGATATTTAATCCTTATAGTTTAATATTTATATCGTTATAAATTACATTACGTTTAACAAAATTAATAAATACAATATGATTTCAAAGAAAAAATTGTTGTTATTAATATTCTTCTATTATAGACACACCTGGAACACCATCAATCAAATCATACTACACCACTTCGAAAACTATTAAAATATCTTGGGAAATCAACATCACCCCTGACGCTCCTGTTACAGGTAAAGTATTTAATTATAGACATATATTTACATATAATTATTTATTCTAAGTATTTTATGCTTAAATTGATATCTTCCATTTTTAAACTGCAAACAAGCTATTCTCATTTCATCATAATATGAAACCATGAAATTGTTCTTTACTCTAAATTTTATAACAATTTTAAAGAGTGGAACACACGTAAGAGACAATCATATTTTCGAAAAACATTTAAAGGTCTATTATTTTCTAATTTTTTTAATTATTTCACTCATTTATTTCATTTAAAAGTCTATTTGCTCTTTAATAAAAAAAAATCCTGTTTCTTTTAACAATTATAAAATATTATGAATTTTATGAACCACTTAAGTTTAAATTTCATTTGATAGTATAATAAAATGAAGATAAAAATGCTTACATATTTATTTAAAATAAATAATGATAAGTTTAAATTAACAAAGCAGAATCTCGTATGCATGATTATTGTGTTTTTGAATCCGAATTTTAAAAATACAACTTAAATATCAAGTTGGTCAATTCATTTTATTTAAACAAAATATATTGTGTTGAGTGCAACGCAAATGATTATTTTAGATTAATTTGGTAGTGATTATAGACACAATGCTTGGTAAATTTTAATATTTTATTAATGTTTTCTTCTAGTTTATTTAGAAAGAATAAGCATGTGGGTATATTTTATCTTATATAATCTCACACATATTTATATAGATATCAAATTTAAATTGTTATTAGTACTTATGCAGCTATTTAGACCAACTTAGTTATTTTAAAATTAATTATTACTTTTCTTGTTTAACTATTTCAATACAAATATAAAATTATTACCTTACCTGAATTTCACTTTACCAAATTAATATTTTTAATATTTATAATTAATATATTTCCAAGGGTACAAGACTTTTTAAAAAATCCAATTCCTAATTCAAACCAATATTTTTTTTATTATTTATCAATTAATTTGAATACAAATGTTGCTTGCAGTTTCCAAACTAGTATAAACAATTTAAAATAAAATTATTACTTTATCTTCATAGTGCTCTTATGGAAATAAATATTTTTAATTGAAATCGCATTGTGTAAGATTTAACTATTAAATATTATAAATTTAAATCAATAATATTTCTAAAAGGGTACAAGAATTTTTAAGTTTCGCAACCTCTAATTCAAAACTTTTTTTATTATTTATCAATTAATTCCTATGCAAATATTACTCGCAGTTTATAAAATGTTATTAACACACAACATATGTGTGTTTCCCACTATCTTTTGCAAATATTAATTATCATTTATTTCCTGTAACACACTTTTTAATTTAAATATTTTCTTTGATTACAAAAATAGAATTAGCAGCATAACATTAAGCAACATATAATATGAATTCTATGTAATTAGTTAGACGTTAAGTAACTTTTAATTCATTAAAATTTAAATTTAGCTTCATAATCAAAACAATTCTATTGAAATTAAACAAAATTTGACGGATATTGAAAGCAAACCTTTAACTTTTGACAAGGGATATTTTCCTTTAATAAAAACAATATAACCAATCAGGATTAAATATCGCAAGAAAAATAAGAATATTTTTTCTAAGATAATTTTGAAAAGTGTAAAATTATTAAACAAAATTCCCTTTTATCTTAGACTATATAAGAACCTAATTTCTTAAACAATAAATATGTAGTGTAATCCTAGAAAATAACACTTTACAAATTCAATTTGACTATCGCAGTCATTTTTCTAACATATTATAAGCAAAACAATTATCCTATAAACTTATATTAAAGAAATTAAATTTTAATAATAGTTTTTTCACATTATTTTAAGAAATTTATAATAAAACATTAGCAAAACTCAATATGTTATGCAAGTATTCATGATGAAGTAAAATCCAAATAATTAATATTCAATAATATTCAAGTTTTATTTTTTGTGGTGAAACATTTGACTGGGTTTCATAGCTGAATGATAAAAACTTAATAAATATTTCATACAAATCAAAATTTCACAGTTCCTCTGCAGAAGACATCATTTTAATATAATCGATATCATGGTAGTTTGCTTCTCCAATGATTTGATTAAGAGATTTTATCATATGTGAAATCTTAAAATTCATTTTTTTTATTGAAACATGAATAAAATTTCTGTTAAATAAACTTCTTATTTAAATTTGTAGGGACCAAGAATACCAGAAGATTTCACTATTTATTGAATTTTATTAATTATATTCCTATTTAAAATTAGGTATGAAAAAGTTTTATTTTTAAATTTAAATCATCTTTTCACTTTACCTTTCTACAAATATGCATATTATTACAATATAAACTGCTATTGGAAATAAAATAATATACAAGAATCGATTATTTTATGCTAAATTTGTGTCTAATTTTAATCAAGAGTTTAACTACAAATATTATTTCGACGATTTAAGAATTCTAGCATTTTTGTGCTATTTCGTGGAAGTGTGAGCAATTCCCAAAGTGTCCTGGTCTACTGAATTGCGTTGGTGGTTGCTTTTAACGGTCCATCTGCTGAGATTAAATGAGGAGGAAATTTCAACGGCTCCCCAAGTTTGGGAATACAGTTCGCTCAAGATCCAGATTAACGGACCCTCCCGAAATGACAGAATGTCGACCACAGACCATCGTTAATGAAATTATCAACCAGTCGTAGACATGAAATGATGTCCCTTGACTCTCGTGACGCTTTGGTATTCATTTGGGATAGGCAGAGATTTGTTCACGGAATGTTTAACTAATGTTCTTATCGCAACAAATTTGACGGGCAGGAAACGTGATTCAGCAACATTTACACAGTTGCAATTTAAAGTTTTCACTTGATGCATAAAACTTCTGATAAATGGATGGCTCTTGATGATAAAGATGTCATTTGTAGTTAATTAAATTAGCTAAAGGAAAAGTATTTGAATAAAACATGATTTCTCGATAATTTTCTTATTTAATAAAAACATTTTTGGAGTGAATATTTCTTGCGAAAACTCTAACCGGATATTTTTAAGATTAAATTATTTAAGCTTTTATTAAGCTGTAATTTTTAAGCTGTAATTTAATAAATAAAATTACAAATGAAATAAAATAATTATCATATTAGCAATAAATTTTCAATGTATATTTATTCAAAAACAAATGGAAGTATATAAAATTTCATGAAATTATTACTTTGAGAGTATTTTATCATTAGTACTAAATATTTTTACATCTTTTCATGAGAAAATAATAAGAGTAGTAAATTATTAATATTTTTTCAAGCATTAAAGTAAAGGAAATCTTTGATGTTTCACAATGAAGCATTTTTAGTTCGTTTAATTTCCAGGTTTACAAAATAAAAAATGAAAAAGAATAGTTTTAACGTTTGAAAAATAATAATAAAATCATATCAAATAAATAATGAAAAAGTGTTTAAAATAATATTACCTTCTGTAAGACTTTTTGAATCTGAAATTAATTAATATAACCGAATTTTACGAATGAAACCAAGCTTCTCTACAAAGGTGATAATTATCAAATAAATTTCGTTCAAAAATGAATGTTTAAAAATAAAGTAAATTAATTACGTGGAATGAGTGAAGATTGAGAAATTCCAAATTAATGTTTTAGTAAAGTATTTGTAAAGGGACATATACACATAAAATAATATATCATATTTACATTATGAATATCACCATTAATCAACATAAGGGTATTTCTGGACTGCAGGCAACATTTTTACATAAAATAGTATATGATATATACATTATCATATATACATATCATATATATAGCTCTATTTGTGTTTTAAATTATTAACTTAAATATATTTTATCGTTGAAATATTAGAAATATTAGACTAAAATGTTCTAGACTAATTAAAAAAGAACAGTGTCTATCTGACTTAGTTTACAAAGCTAAGTTTGACTTTAAAACACTATTTAGAAATCAAACTCATTCACAACATCAACGGATATTTCTCATCACTAATTTGTCAAGTGATTTGGTGATACTCTCAGCAAACTATGATTCATTTTATAAAATCAGTTTTGAATTTAAACTATTTAAGTTTTTTTTTTTTTTTTTTTTTACTAATTCAATTTTTTTTACTAATTCAGAAGGGTAAACAACTAAACGAGAGATTTTTAGTTCCTTAAAAGCAAGTATAAGATATTGGATGTTACTATCAATATAAAGAATTTTATATCGCATAATGCTATCTTTTTCTTTCTAATTGTTTGTGTTATTTTTAGGAGTTAGAGCAAAGGAAAAACAGCTATAAAACTATTTTGTTCTAATGAAGTTCAAAGAACATTTTATTTTTGTTTGGTCACTTACTCCATTTTATAGCATCTGTGAATACAACAAAATAAATAATTACTGGACTACTAGTAAAACTACTAGTGAAATAGACGCCTAATATATTTTATAGTATCTTCCTCACTATGTACAAATGAATCCTCAACATTTTTGATATTCTCTTGATAGAGTATGAGTATGAGTCTTCATATAATTTGGAAATAGGCTCCAAACCGATTCTTATTCTTGCTTCTAATGTTACTATTTCATATGGAAATCATTTACAAACTATTTTACTTGCCATATCCACCATCAATGTAAATGAGGGATATTCGACTAGATCAAGTATAAAACTCGTTACGGCTCTGTAAAGGGAATTGCACCTTTCCTTATTATATATACCGTTTTCCCACAAATTGCATTGACAAAAATCAATAAATTGCATTTAATATGATAATATTAGAAGAAAATATCTTATTACTATTTGTCCTTATTTTTTAAAAATATTTATTTTCTTGAAAAAGAAAACTTTAATTGAAATGGTAATAAAATGTCAAATAAATCTCATCTGTAAATAATCATAATAGCGCTTTGTTCCGTGTTAACCGCCAAATCTACAGCAGTAATGTTTCTTTCATCTTACACGCTAATATGTTACTATTTCTCGTTCAGATCTTACAATTAATTATTTGTAGAACAGAATCTTTTGAGTTTTAGGTACATTATGAAAACTTCTGAATTCCCCCAAAGATCCCTAATAACATTGCTCTCTGTAATGTATTCTAGCTTTCCTGATAAACCAACATTAAGTCAAGAAAATCGTATATAAAATACAAATTAATCGCCAATGCAAAAATTGCTGATTAATTGATATTAACTCTCTTTGTAAAAAATTAAAAATTCAATATTTGATGTGCTCATGAGTGCTGACATAGTCATTAGAAACTTAAATTGTCAAATTTTCAAAGCACATATATATCAATAGCAATAAAATTCCTCTCAGTCGGCAATTTCGATTCCAAAAATACCTTTGTGTTTCTTAAAGTTTACAACTGTACATGTCGTTGTTTTATATTTATATTTTCGGTTAATTTAATTTATTTATATTATGATTTTGAATATGGCTTTGGTGAAAAACTATATCATAACAACTTTACATATATATACACACACATATTAGGTTGGGTAATAAGTTCATAGCGTTTTTACCAAAGACTTTTATTTAAGCAAAAATCAATAATTATATCTAAAAGTTAATCAATTACCTATTCACTCTGTTACTATTTACAACCACCTCCCACCTATCGAGCAATTTGCTGATGCCGTTCTGCCAAAAATTACCTGGTCTGGTGTCAAAGAAGTTGTTGAGCCAGTTTTTAAGGTCCTCTTTGTTATCGACGCCCTTCATATGCTTTGGCAAGGAGCGGAAAAGAAGCTAATCAGTTGGTGCAAGGTCCGGAGAATCCGGCGGAGCTCTTACAGTGCGGCTTTGACAACATGTGCAACATGGGGCCTGGCGTTGTCGTGAAGGGGTATGGTTTTACCAAGTTTATCAGGTCTTTTCAGTCGAATAGCCTCATTCGCGCGGTGTTGCTGGGGAATGTAGAACTCCTTGTTGACTGTGGTATTGTTTTCGAGTATTTCCTAGTGCACCAAGAGGTCATTAAAAACAGGCTCAACAACTTCTTTGAAACCAGACCAGGTGAATTTTGGCTGAACGACATCAACGAATTGGTCGAGAGCTGGGCAGAGATTGTAAACAGCAACGGATGAATATACAATTGATTAATTTATTGGTATAATTATTGTTTTTTTGTTTAAATAAAGTATGGTGAAAATGCTACAAGCTTATTCCCCAACCTAATATCTATATATATATATATATATATATATATATATATATATATATATATATATATATATATATATATATATATATATATATATATATATATATATATATATATATATATATATATATATATATATATATATATATATATATATATATATATATATATATATATATATCAAAACGGCAGGAAGCAAATTCATTTGTATGGAAGTTATTTCTTTTTTCTAGGCTATGCTTTATACACCAGAATGGAGGGAAATATGTGGCAGGAAACGAGGTTAAAAGGAGAACACAAAGAATACGTACTTCAGGATCTTCAATGTGGTACAAAATACTTTTGTTACATTGTAGCTTATAATAGTGCTGGACGAGGAAATAATAGCGAGACAATTGCAGTGAAAACAGATGGAAATGGTAAGCTCACTTCTTTTCTATCAAAACTTTTACATTTCCTGAAGAAAGTTTAAATAAATTTGATAATAAAATATAATTTGTGTGTGTGTGTGTGCATTAATAACAGAAGCATATTTATTTTTAATATAAACTATTTTGTGCGTAATTTTAACGTGAAAAAATAAAATGTGAAAATTATTTTTATGTGAAATTTAACAACTGCATCATAAAAAAAGTTGTATTGAAATCCTTGTAGAAAAATATTCATTATAATTCTTTAATATTTGAAAATTGAATTATTTTATTAAATATTAAAGTATTTACTTTAGAATAAGCATCGCAAAAATATTTTAATTCAATTCCATTTGAAATTAAATGTGTTTGAATTTGAAAAATTATGTAAAATATCTATGATTTAATAACACTTTACAAGTTATAACAACGTATAAAGATGATCACAGAAAAAACTTAGATTTAATTTGACAAAGCAGTCTTTTTCTTCAAGAAATACAGCCACTCAGCATCAAAGAGAAGTCAAACAAATGTCAAAAAAACTAACTATGTCGAGTTGGCAAAATTCAAGAAGCGAGAACTGTGATTTCTGAAGAGTCTAAAATATAAAAAATATATACACGTGAAAGGAAAATACAAAGTTTCAAAGTGATTCTGCAAAAATATATTCTGAAGAAAGAGAACTCAAATATATGACATTTGTAGTATATTTGTCGTTGAGAATAAGAAAATTTTTGATTTATTTATGAAAATCTTCAGCAAAATATTTTTGCAAATTCTCTTTCAAATTATGACTTGCATTTGATAAATATATATTTTTTAATTTCTAGTTAATATTTTATAATATATTTATTTTATTTTCAAGTAACGTAATTTTTTTTCTAATAACGTACTCGTAATTAATCATAAAGTGATTGGACCGTTCATTCACTTATTCTTTACGGCATAATTTTATTTAGTAATATCAAATAAATACTATGTTAGATGAAACGATTCATTTTTATAAATTCTGTGTGTTCATCACTGATTTCTTAAATTTTTAAGCGTTTAGTCTACATAACATTTTACTAAAATTCAGTTAGTTTGTTTCATTCTAGAAAAATATTTACCTTAATTTATTTACAGAATAAATTTTCACAAAAAGAATGTGACTTCTCTTCAAGAACTTAGTCAAACTTTTTTTCGCAAAACTCAAGTTTCTATCAATATTTCATGGGAAAATATTGTTTTCTTGATTGAAATAATTTATATTTTATACTTTTAAGAGAACCATAATATTTTTTGCTTATTATAAACTTTTTATTAACATAATGTTAAAAACAATTAAGACCATTTTGATCATATCCAATAAATGACAAGTAAAATTCAAATTTATCTAATAAGATAATTATAAAAATACTCGAATATGATCACTTATTACGAACAAAAAATTAATTACTTGGAATCTATTTAATGTTATCAAAAAACCGTTGAGTTTACGCCACTCCTAATGCTTAAAAATAACACAAATGACGGAATTTAAACATTGCTCTGAAGACAAAATCATCATTATATTTTATTTTGAAATGGCAAACTTTTCCATATAGTATATTATATATATATATATACATATATATATATATATATATATATATATATATATATATATATATATATATATATATATATATATATATATATATATATATATATATATATATATATATATATATATATATATATATATATATATATATATATATATATATATATATATGAAGCCCGGTGGCTTAGTGGCAGCGTTTCACGCTCCCATGACTTAGGTGCGAGGTTCGATCCTCGGTCTGGGCAAGGTTGACTCAGCCTTTCATCCCTTCAGTGGGTCGATTAAACTGAGTACCAAGCATGCTTGGGAACTAAACACTGGGGGTCTTACGTTAGGCTGACCACTTAACTGGGACATATGCTTCGCACCCCAGGGCCCTCGGCCATGAAACCAGTTATGGGCACTGTAGGCCTTGGCCCACATGGGCTGTCGTGCCATGGAGTTTAGTTTTAGTATATATATATATATATATATATATATATATATATATATATATATATATATATATATATATATATATATACCGAATCTTAGATTCACCGAAATAAATTAGGATGTGGAAAATTTTCTTGTGAGAACGGTACTCTTAAATACAGCAAAATTTTCTTATTTTTCTTTATTAAATCTTCTTTAAAATCTACAATAAATACTAAATAAAATAAATTTTTTGGAGTATTTGCTTCATCTTTCTCATTTTTTTAATTTTTCTGAAACCAGTTTGTTTTTTAAATCAGCATCCAACAAAGATTACAAAAATATCACTCGCAAATATAACATGCTAAGCAATCACTGGACTTGTGTCCATTATATTACTTTACTCTAAATGGAGTTTAATGTCATAACGAATTATAACATGTGCAACAACATGTACAATAGTGAATCTTTAAAATATTTATCGATTCAAATATTCTTTGATATTTATCCGGAACCGTTTATATGAAAACTCTGAGTGTGTTAGTTGTAATTGTTACTTTAAATAATTGGATAATTTTTAAATAGTCACTTGAAGTATTTAAAATAATAAGAAGTTTAAATTTTTATGCCTTATTAAAATTCATTTTTGATATGGAGTTAAACATACAAGAAAAATTTACTTAGTTTATACAAGTTCCTAATAATTTAGAGATATATGTTTAATATACATGGAAATGGTTAAATTAGAAAATATATACTTCGCTAAATTATAATTAATGTCTGTAAGTAGTTGTAAGTAGCTGTAATGTCTGTAAGCACATTACCCTTAACAGTAAAACTAAATTATTCAAAACGAAATCTTTATATTGAACTAAAATTCATAAATCCATTTGTAACTTAGATAAAGAAAAGGATTGAAATTTCAGATACAAAGGATATTACATATTTCATAGTTTTGGGGATTAAGCAGGCATACTAGTGTTTTGTTATCTAGAATGTAAATGGAATCTCGGTGTTGATGTTGCGTTATGCTTAAGGCATACTTGGCTAATGTACATTTTTAACTACAAGCAGAGCAAATTGGCCACAACTTATCCGAAGGTATTTAGATCCCATTAAATTTCCTAAAGGTTTCTGCGGTTTGGTATTGAGTGTCTTAAGCACTTAAATTGGTCTTCTAACTATCTGTGAAAAATGAAAACTCTTCCAAGGTAAAAATAGGCAAAAATATTAAAATGTCTTACTACATTATTTACAGGTCTACAAAAAATTGCTATTTCTTTGAGAATCTCTCTTTATATCATTATTGTTAATTAGGAATAAATTTGGACTCTTGACTTAATCTTGAGCAAAGGAGAAAGAATTTACCCATGTGAAATATGGCGTTTAAACATCAATCAAAAATTCTTAAAGAAGTATTATTGTTATATATTTTAATTGAGTCATCAATTATAGATGTAAAAGTTTCATTCTGTTCAATGATATGGGAAAGTTGTTTCTAATCTCGACAAAAACTCCTTCTTTGATGTTAAAATTTTTATTATGTCTGATGAAAAACTAATTAAATCAACCATATATATTGAATGAATATATGCACATTGAAAGTCATAAATAAATAAATAAAATAAACTTCTTAGTAAAACTAAAAGAAAATAATGGGCTCAAATCAATAATTTTAAGACAAAATAGTGCTCTTGAAGTGGTGAAACTTTCATTCTGTATTTTTGCAAATTCTCTTTCAAATTATGACTTGTATTTGATAAATATATATTTTTTAATTTGTAGTTAATATTTTATAATATATTTATTTTATTTTCAAGTAACGTAATTTTTTTCTAATAACGTACTCGTAATTAATCATAAAGTGATTGGACCGTTCATTCACTTATTCTTTACGGCATAATTTTATTTAGTAATATCAAATAAATACTATGTTAGATGAAACGATTCATTTTCATAAATTCTGTGTGTTCATCACTGATTTCTCAAATTTTTAAGCGTTTAGTCTACATAACATTTTACTAAAATTCAGTTAGTTTGTTTCATTCTAGAAAAATATTTACCTTAATTTATTTACAGAATAAATTTTCACAAAAAGAATGTGACTTCTCTTCAAGAACTTAGTCAAACTTTTTTTCGCAAAACTCAAGTTTCTATCAATATTTCATGGGAAAATATTGTTTTCTTGATTGAAATAATTTATATTTTATACTTTTAAGAGAACCATAATATTTTTTGCTTATTATAAACTTTTTATTAACATAATGTTAAAAACAATTAAGACCATTTTGATCATATCCAATAAATGACAAGTAAAATTCAAATTTATCTAATAAGATAATTATAAAAATACTCGAATATGATCACTTATTACGAACAAAAAATTAATTACTTGGAATCTATTTAATGTAATCAAAAAACCGTTGAGTTTACGCCACTCCTAATGCTTAAAAATAACACAAATGACGGAATTTAAACATTGCTCTGAACACAAAATCATCATTATATATTATTTTGAAATGGCAAACTTTATACATATATTTTATATATATATACATATTATATATATATATATATATATATATATATATATATATATATATATATATATATATATATATATATATATATATATATATATATATATATATATATATATATATATATATATATATATATATATATATATATATATATATATATATATATATATATATATATATATATATATATATATATATATATGAAGCCCGGTGGCTTAGTGGCAGCGTTTCACGCTCCCATGACTTAGGTGCGAGGTTCGATCCTCGGTCTGGGCAAGGTTGACTCAGCCTTTCATCCCTTCAGTGGGTCGATTAAACTGAGTACCAAGCATGCTTGGGAACTAAACACTGGGGGTCTTACGTTAGGCTGACCACTTAACTGGGACATATGCTTCGCACCCCAGGGCCCTCGGCCATGAAACCAGTTATGGGCACTGTAGGCCTTGGCCCACATGGGCTGTCGTGCCATGGAGTTTAGTTTTAGTATATATATATATATATATATATATATATATATATATATATATATATATATATATATATATATATATATACCGAATCTTAGATTTACCGAAATAAATTAGGATGTGGAAAATTTTCTTGTGAGAACGGTACTCTTAAATATAGCAAAATTTTCTTATTTTTCTTTATTAAATCTTTTTTAAAATCTACAATAAATACTAAATAAAATAAATTTTTTTGGAGTATTTGCTTCATCTTTCTCATTTTTTTAATTTTTCTGAAACCAATTTGTTTTTTAAATCAGCATCCAACAAAGATTACAAAAATATCACTCGCAAATATAACATGCTAAGCAATCACTGGACTTGTGTCCATTATATTACTTTACTCTAAATGGAGTTTAATGACATAACGAATTATAACATGTGCAACAACATGTACAATAGTGAATCTTTAAAATATTTATCGATTCAAATGTTCTTTGATATTTATCCGGAACCGTTTATATGAAAACTCTGAGTGTGTTAGTTGTAATAGTTACTTTAAATAATTGGATAATTTTTAAATAGTCACTTGAAGTATTTAAAATAATAAGAATTTTAAATTTTTATGCCTTATTAAAATTCAATTTTGATATGGAGTTAAACATACAAGAAAAATTTATTTAGTTTATACAAGTTCCTAATAATTTAGAGATATATGTTTAATATACATGGAAATGGTTAAATTAGAAAATATATACTTCGTTAAATTATAATTAATGTCTGTAAGTAGTTGTAAGTAGCTGTAATGTCTGTAAGCACATTACCCTTAACAGTAAAGCTAAATTATTCAAAACGAAATCTTTATATTGAACTAAAATTCATGAATCCATTTGTAACTTAGATAAAGAAAGGGATTGAAATTTCAGATACAAAGGATATTACATATTTCATAGTTTTGGGGATTAAGCAGGCATACTAGTGTTTTGTTATCTAGAATGTAAATGGAATCTCGGTGTTGATGTTGCGTTATGCTTAAGGCATACTTGGCGAATGTACATTTTTAACTACAAGCAGAGCAAATTGGCCACTACTTATCCGAAGGTATTTAGATCCCATTAAATTTCCTAAAGGTTTAAATCCAATTAAATCAAATAATGACAGTTTCTGCGGTTTGGTATTGAGTGTCTTAAGCACTTAAATTGGTCTTCTAACTATCTGTGAAAAATGAAAACTCTTCCAAGGTAAAAATAGGCAAAAATATTAAAATGTCTTACTACATTATTTACAGGTCTACAAAAAATTGCTATTTCTTTCAGAATCTCTCTTTATATCACTATTGTTAATTAGGAATAAATTTGGACTCTTGACTAATCTTGAGCAAAGGAGAAAGAATTTACCCATGTGAAATACGGCGTTTAAACATCAATCAAAAATTCTTAAAGAAGTATTATTGTTATATATTTTAATTGAGTCATCAATTATAGATGTAAAAGTTTCATTCTGTTCAATGATATGGGAAAGTTGTTTCTAATCTCGACAAAAACTCCTTCTTTGATGTTAAAATTTTTATTATGTCTGATGAAAAACTAATTAAATCAACCATATATATTGAATGAATATATGCACATTGAAAGTCATAAATAAATAAATAAAATAAACTTCTTAGTAAAACTAAAAGAAAATAATGGGCTCAAATCAATAATTTTAAGACAAAATAGTGCTCTTGAAGTGGTGAAACTTATCCAAGGTAAATAAATTTAATTCCGCTTAAGAATTTAAAGAAGATTTAAATTGAATATATCTGTCATATAAAAAGACCAGCTTGAGCATTTGAAATCCAAAATTATTCACGATTCAATTGATTCAATACATCGATGGTACAGATTCTGATGAATTTTACCTTATTGATTAAAGTATATAGTGAGGTTGATAAATTAATTTATTATATTTAAAATAATAATTTATATTTTATTTGAAATTTATATCATATGTTCTTATCAGAATAACAAATTTAGATTCGAACTTTTATTAAATTTGGAAGATTCATTACTGCACTTATGTTGTTCCCAAAATATATGTATATCAATATAAAACAAGAGGTTTGTCTAGGTAATAAATTAAAATGCTCTATAATGCAGTCTGTTGCAGTCAACGCACTGAATAACCATTAAATGAAATATGAGGAAGAGTGAAATACAAAAAACAGAGTATGAAAAAATAAATATTTATAATTATAGACTGATTCTTTTGCTTCAAAAAGAGTATAGCTTCACAAAATAAATTATATTATTTTAATAATTTACGCAAGTATTCCGAATTATATTTTATATGAATCTCCAATTATGTTGCTCATTTTCAGAATAATAATTTTATAGTACATATATCAAACAAAATTTAATATAATGTATGCATGCAACAATCTACAAATTTTTTAAAGCTAAATTTTATAAAAAGTAATTCTTGAATAATAATTTGAAGAAATAATGTATGAAATATCTGCTTAAAATCCTTATATTTTTCTATATGTAGCATTAATCTGATAAAAATAATTTATGTGGTTTTAATTAAAATTTACAACTCTATTTCATTTAGGTATAGAAAGCGCATGTATAACAAGTTTATAATTTTAATGCTTATCTTGACTCTTTAAAATTTCACAAAAATCAAATCTATCATCGTTTTTTTATATTATTTTTATAACATATTTTCTCCTAAGTAATAATAAATACAAATAAAGCAGAAAATATGTAATTCTGAAAATGTCCATTTATATTAAACCATGTGTTTTGAATAATATTTAAATTATAAAATTTAAAGGGATATACCGTTAAACTATATTGTGATTTATTTAGAAATTACTCAAAATTTTAATTCATATAAACACAGAATCAAGACTACATTTTTAAAAACAAAAAAAAACATTTACAACAGTTTTTTCTATTTGTTTTAAAATTTTTAGATCCAAATATGCTTTAGAAAAAAGTAAACAGACGAAGACAACCTCAGCAATTTTGAATCTATATATTTTAAATTAAAGAAAACATAAGGAAAACAAAAAGAAGAAGTAGGAATTTTTTTTCTGGGTTAGATTCCAAGCTGTCGAAAGTTTCTGAAAGCGCGATCAAACTAAAATGTAGTGAACAAACTCAAAAAAATTTAGCCTGAAAAATGTTAACCATTAAAAAAAGCAGATGTTTTAGAAAAATCATGGTTTAAAGTAAGTAAAGATTTTTTTAGAAAACAAGTACTTAAATGAAAAAGATAAAAAGATAATTCAATGAAGGTTTTTATTGTTGTAAATAAATTTCCTTATCATTTGAAGAATAACATTTTTTTGATATCACACAAATCTTATTTTAAAGAAAAATATTAATTTACAACTGAGTTCTTTTAAACAGCAATTTAAGAGTTGTAAATTATCTTAAGAAATAGACTAATTTCACCACTATATCAGGAAACCATAAAAGTTTATTATTTTTGCTTTGATAGCTAAAGTAATTTTAATTTCCCATCTAAAACAATTTTATTGTTTCAACTCAGATTTTCTTAAACATTAAATCAGTGAATTCTTAAACATTAAATTCTGATTGATTTCATTACCCAAATTATTGCTCTAAGAAATGTTACATACAGAAGATCACATAATTAAAAATGTATTTAATAAATTGAGATCATAGTAATGATCTAAATTTGATTAATAATTTAAGTAGCAGAAACATGAATTTACTTGACACAAAATTCCTGTCACGTCAAATATAGAACAAAATTCTTATCAAAATTTAAAAAATATACTGAAATAAAAAATGGCATTATTCTAATATAACACATTATTTGACAAATTAATATTACTCATAACATTTAGTCGATGCAAACTCATTGATTTTGTCAAATAAATTTTTGCCTTTGTCAGACACTGATCTGAAGTACTTAATACATGTAAAAATTTGTCATTTCTGTAAAATATATATATATATATATATATATATATATATATATATATATATATATATATATATATATATATATATATATATATATATATATATATATATATATATATTATATATATATATATCTATATATATATCTATATATCTATATATCTATATATATATATATATATATATATATATATATATATATATATATATATAATATAATATAGTATAATATAATTTTCTTCACTATGTTAAAATAGAAAGAAAGATCAGAATTAAACTGATGATTATAAATGTTGATCTCTTTACTGTAATAAGAAATTAAAATTTACAAGACAGAGAGAAAAATACTTAGGAGTAAGAAAAACGAAAGTGGAAAATAGAGTCAAAAGCTTTGTTCAGAAACTTTCATTTTAAATGTAAGATATTATATATTCAAAGTATGGCGTGTACTGAAAATGTATACAATGTGTGTGTGTGTGTGTGTGTGTGTGTGTGTGTGTGTGTGTGTGTGTGTGTGTGTGTGTGTGTGTGTGTGTGTGTGTGTGTGTGTGTGTGTGTGTGTGTGTGTGTGTGTGTGTGTGTGTGTGTGTGTGTGTGTGTGTGTGTGTGTGTGTGTTGACATTGACACCAGCAAACTCCCCTGTACCTAACTCCAAAGAGCTTTACCTGTTTAATAGGAGCTGCTGGGACTTTTATTGAAAGATGCTAGTTTTGTTTTATTTGAGAGAAATTAAGTAATAATTTTAATAATCCTAAAATAATTTTCATGATTTATTTCTCTAATATTATAATTTGTTTGATCAAATTATTTTATATACTGTAAGAATTAATTTCATTTATTTTTTAAAATCAGTATTATGATGTAAATTTGTAAATAAACTCAACTCAAATGAGGGGCAAAATAAAGGTAGAGTGAAATAAGGGAATAGCCTGCACGATTTTTTTTATTAATCATAACAACTCTTCTGAAATTACATTTATATTACATTTGTCATATTTAATAATGAACTGATCAATTGAAGGTATTTTCTATTATGAATTTTACATTTGAAATTAAAAACATAAAATTTGTTATATTTTATTATAAGCTTAGCAATTAAAAGTACTTTCTGTTATGAAGTTTGCATTTGAGATTGTTAAAACATTAAATTTGTCGTGTTTTATAATAAACTAAGCAATTAAAGGTATTTTCTATTATGAATAAAAGCTAAATTTTTTACTATATGCATATATCAATATACATGCAAGATACTTTAAATTCACAAGATAAGAATTTTTGATTTCTAAGAAATTTTCAATGCTTGCATAAAATCTTTTTATCACAACACATAAGAAGATTTTAGCTGTGTAAGAAAATCTCCCCCACTGCAAAAACATCTCGAACCAAAAACAGGTCGATACAATGTCCTTCTATTGTACTGATGCTAATGTTCCTCTTTTGCTTACTTTAAATATCAATACTCAGTATTCTCGCGAGTTTCTGTGCTGTCATAAATATTTAAACTATGTAGCACAATTCAAAAGAAGGATCGTCAATGCTTCTTCGAAATTTTTTACGTGTTTTTTGTTTCAAAATTGTTTGATCTATACTTTTGAAATATGTCTCTTCCAGAAATATTGAAATAGAAAGCTATCTATAAGCAACTATTTGTAGTCTCAGAATTTTATCCTGATGAAATTTTTTATATTTTTTAGACTGAAAACAAGAAATTGTGAAATAAATAATAATTTTAAATTAGTATATGTGTATATAAATACCAGAATTAGTAACATCATTTAAAATGAAATATTAAATGAAAAAATTTTAATAATTGGATAAAGTTCTTAACAAATCAAATTATTTTCGACCAGATTATAGATTTGTTTGTAATTTAACATATGCTTAGATTTTTATTCAGACATCTTATAATCTCAAACATTATCAGACAAATCTTGGTAAAAAGTTTGTTGTATGATCTAATCTTTGGTCAATTCAGAAAAAGATACAAAATAATTTCTTTCATTTTTAGTTTCAATATTGATTTCTAGTATAACCGGAAAAGAATCTACAAAGAAATCCTTGTAACTGTTTTCAAAAAGTAATTCTTTATAAAAATCTATGAAAAAGGAATAAATGTAAAAAAAACTATTCAAAATTCTTAGAAACATTTATATATACTCATTGTAAGCAATCAAAATTTCTAAAGTCCTTCCTATAATTTTATAAGCATTAAAGTACAAAATGGGGACATCTACGTTTTGCATAGGAAATTTTTGTATTCAGATAATTTGAAAATATTTTACCAAAAATTCTTTATGTAACAATAATTCTCCAAATTATATATTCAACCCAATTCTATCTATTTTAATTAAAAAGTAATATAAAATATTTCTTATTCTTATTGATATTGTAATATATCCCAAATTCTCTTCCTTTTTCAAACTAAAAGGAAAAATTGAAGCACTATTTCTCATTTTTTTATATAATATCATTTTTATAACATTTAAAAAATCTTTTAGTAGGTTATATAATTTTGCTTAAAGAAAATCACACTGGAACTAATTGAGCTTTATCATCTACCAAGCTTAATGTATTTAGTTTTGTATTCATTGTGTCAACTTTCCTTTAAAGTACTTAAAACAATGTAATATCTTTTAAAAAAATACTTGATAAGATGCATTTGGAAAAGGAAAAATGTTCCTTTTGTAAAATTTTCATACATAGTCCAAATCCATTTTTAAATATTATTGATTTCACTTAAAATGAGCAGAACAATTAAGCTTAAAAAATTCAAGTTTATATTCATCCTGAGAAATCGAGTTAATGAATAATTTTTTAGCGTCTTGCTATCGCTTCTTTTCTGGTAATATTAAATATCTTTAAAATTTTTTTAATTTGAATTTTAAAGAATATGTATTTAATTTAATTAAAAAAGATATTGTTAAAAAATTTACTTCTATTATCAGTTTTACAGGATTAATAAATATTAGTTCTCTAAATAGTGTATTTTTTAAGTATTTCACATATCTGAATTTTAGAATTCGAAGATAGTTTTATTGTGAAAATTTTGATAATATTGATGCATTTTTTAAATGTTAGAAAAGGGATTGTTTGATTTAATTTTCATTAAGCTTATGGTAATATTTTTCAACAGTTCTTTTTTATATAAAACTCGGAAATTTATTGAATGCTGAAATCTAGCAAAAATTAACTAGTAATTTGTAACACAGTTGCTTGCGTGTTATTAACTTCTGAATAAAAAAATATTTTGAGAATTATTTACGACTAATTCATAACTAAATAGATTCCATATTGGACAGAAAATTATCGCTGTATAATTTTAATGCTGCTATTTTTGCTTAAAATAATGCTATTTTTTTAAAAAGAGTTTTATATTTTTATTTATTATTTAATTTAATATTTCTTATTTCATAATTGTATACATTTACAAATTTATATTTTAAGAAAATCCTAGACTTATTATAAGTAAAATATCAAAAAGTTCTCGCAATAAAAATTTATTATTAGCAAGAAGTTTGATTTTTTATTTTTATTTTTTGTCGAACATATTTATAAAATAATGCTGAAAATGATCCACATAGCTTTACGTCTTTAATTGATATATATATTAATAGATCTTTTAGAAAATTTTTCAAATATTTTCTAAATGTTCCTTTAATTTGTCAGCAATATTTTTTTCTGTATTTTTAAATATTATTTGCATAAATATTACTTTTTATTTATATTTAACTGTTAAACAGGATTTTAATATATTTACTAATTAAATACTTCTTTCTAAGGAACAATTTAAACATATCTTGCCTATGTGATTGGAAATTGCGAAAAATTCTTTTTGTTTTAACAAAAAATTCTTTTAAATTTGCCTGTTGGAAGAAATTACCCGCATTTATTAGCAGAAATATATTAACCCTTGAGAAATTCTTTCAAGTAATTTTTATTCAAATATTTGCTAATTTTTGATGGTTGAATTTAAGTTAAACGTTATTCCCTTTTTTAAAAATGTCGTTAACTGAGTAAATTATTCAATTTAATTACCTAACGTTATACTTTGAATAATATTATTCTTTCCATGAATAGCTTTGTATTTTTCTCTCTGACACATGATAAAATATATTACTTTTACACACTTCCCACGAAATTAAGTAGGATTTTCTAAATATAAGAAAGATTTTTTTCCTTAGTATCCCGTGTAATGACCTAATAACCCTATCTATATGAAAGGAAAAGGATAAAATTTATTTATGCAAAATTTTCTGAAGAAAATTAGTTTAATTTTCCTCAGAGAAAAATTCAAATTTTTGAAAATAAATTAAACAAATAATGCATTGTTCATTTAAAAGACGTTGTTGATTGAATTAAACATAAAATTTTTGAAATAATAACATATTATATTAAAATATATAAAGAGCAGTTTAAATATAATTTTTCATAAACTAAATTTCAAACGTTTCCTTTCTTTAGAATTACATCTGACGATGACAGATTTAATAATGCAATGTATTCAAATTACAAAGATTTTCATGAATATATATTCAAATATATTTAAATTTATCACAAGACAATCCATATACTTTTTATTAAACTTTATACACTACCCTTTACTTGTAATCTTGGCTTGTAGCCAGACCAAAAACCATCTTAGTTTCTCGATTATCAGTGAAAAAACTTCACGTCTTTCTTTTTTATTCTCCGCTATAAAAAACTACCGAAGTGGAAACTCTTCACACAGAGTATTAAGGCTAAGACTTCTTTCTTTTTCCATGTACCACTGAACTCGAGAAAAATGGAATTTTAAATAGTACCTGACGGCACAAGCGGCCCTAATGACTCTAAAATCGCAATTAAACTCTATTCGGGGGAAACAATATGGTTCTTTCAAGCATGCTTCAAAAATAAGTATGCTTCTTGCGTTTGTGAGTTATGAATGCCATATATTAAAAGGGATATTATTAGCCAGAAAACGGATATTTTATCATTCAACTCATTGTCTCATTGAGAATCTTTAAGTTTATGCTTAAATGAACTTTGAAAAAGTTTCAGTTTTACTAAATTTATTGAAAAATCTATAACTTATACGATATTTTTTATTGATTTCTTCAGGAATAAGCTGTCATTTCGTCGTAAAATCATTACTTTATAACCATTGGAAAAGTAATCATTTCTATTAATTTAACTTAAAATCATAATTTTTTGTAAGAAAATTGTAAACACATTTTATGTGTTTTAAGAAAATTTCAGTTCAATCTTAAAAGCAATTATTAACTTTAGAAACCTGTTATAATACCTACTCAAAAAATATTCAAAAATATTCCATTTATCATTATAAAATTTGCACATTGTCAAAAATAATTTAAATTGCATAAATAATCAATTTCTCAAATTACAAATGCATTACAAATTTAGCATGGCTTCCGAATTTAAGACAAAATATTTAGAAACATATTTCTTTCCATTTAAAGTTTAACAAAGTGCAAAATTTTGTTATTTTGATGAATTTAATGAAAACACTTAAAACTTTAATGCGTATTATCAATGTGTACTTATGTGCATTAAGAATAATATGAATTGTTTATTATTTATACACATCAATTGAATAAAATTATCATTTAAATATATTAGTGCATAGTACATTCCTGTTTTATGTAAAATAATTCACATATGTGTTGAACAGTCATCTCAGTCATTCCACTTTGTTGAAGCTCAAAAATCAATTTCTAATACCATTTGTTAATGAAGAGTATTAAAGAAGAATAAAATATTATATACATACTTTTATGTACAATTTGCTGACATTAAAAACATGTGCAACATATAATCTTTTTAACTAATGGCCGTGGCTGATAGGTCGGCTTTAAATTCAATTGCAAATTTTGGTTCAAATTTAAAATTAAAACTTCAATTTTCACTAAAATAACCAACTCAACACTTTGGTCAATGTAATGCATTGAATGTAATACATTGGTGTGCGTTGCATTGTAATACATTGATATGCAATACATTAGTTATACATTATAAATAATAATTTCTGCTCGATAATTTTTTATACATTTTATGTTGATACTTATGTTTTTATATTCTATGTACTTTTTGAAAATAGATTGTTCTCTTCAAGAATACACATTGTCACTGATATCATGGCAAATTTACATGATTTTTCTTTTATTTTCTTTTATACATACCATCTATTAATATTAATCATTAATTTTCTATAACGACTAGAAATTATTTTCGTCTAAATAATACAAAATTTTCTTTCAACTTTACAGAAAAGTTATTATGCTGAAAACGTTTGTTTCAAAATTTCATATTTAACACACAATATTTGTAAAATTTACTAAAATTGTCATTAATTAAAAATCAAAGAATCTGATTTATCAGCAGTGAATGTTTAAAAACATACAAAAAACGAAAGTGTACTAAAATATTTGAAAAAATGATTTAAAGATTTTGGAAATGCTTAACTTCAACATTACCAAAATTCAGGTCTAAAAATCATGCATTAAAACATGTGATTTATGCCATGTTAGCAGATTTTTAATAAGTTAACCAGCAGTGAACGCTTTTAAAAGCTTATATGACAACATTAGAAATCTTGTGATAGCAAACAATAATGCATTTTTTTAATGATATCAAACATTGCCGATTTCTTATATCAACACATGCGAGTATAAAAGTACTAATACTGCTCTTTTCTTTGTCTTATTTCTTTATCATTGTAGCTCCGTATCATTTATCTATTGCAGAGAGCTTCTTAACATATTTTTTATAAATAACACTTTTAACGTTTTTTTAATTATTCAGAATATGTGCACAACATTTATTATAATGTAAAACAGGATTTTGCTGCATCGTTTAGATTGCAGTTCGCGTTTTTTCTTATCTCGGAATAGTCAGGCTTCTCGTTGCTCCTTGGTTATCCTGTTTGTAAATAATGATATCAAATTAGGAAAAGACGTGCCATTTAAACTAAATTCCGAATTCTTACAGATACTCAAGCCTATTGTAGAAACCTAACCCTTGACCTGTTGGAACAGTGTGCTAATAATTCGATGCCATTTATTGATTGCGATTTTATTGCTTAAAAGGAAGAACGTATGTAAGCTTTTATTTTGTAATACTTATATGAAATCATTTCTAATTTATGCACAAATTTTTAATTTTCAACATTAAATTTTACTTGTGTAAAAAAAATCCTAAATGGAAGAAATCACAATTTTACGTTCACAAATTTCCTTCATAAGAGAAACAGCATTTTCTTTTGTTTCTCTCATAAATTTATTAAAGCAGATACCACCAATAAACATTTCAATTTGTTTTTGCATAAAAAATTGTCCATAATTCTCTGTTAATTAACACGATATAAAGATGTGTTTCTGCTATAAAAATGTAAAATGTAAAACATTTGAAAATTTATAATTAAAAAATCGATAATGGTTATAATTTTGATATTCATCTGAGTAATTTACATATATATATATATATATATTAATATAAAGAAAATACATATATGAATATAAAGTATATAAATACAATGCTAAAAATATAATGTTGTAACTACAATGCATAATAGGAAATCTAGCCAGCGCAAAAGCAGCTAAAGAAAGATTTGCCTATATAAATAAGATAAAACATGAAGAAAAGTAAAATCAGAAATATAGAATTGGAAAGATACTAAAGTATATGAAGCAAAAGACAAGAATACAAGATATATATATATATATATATATATATATATATATATATATATATATATAAATTAAAAAATTAATAGATGAGATTTGATTTTATTAAAGTTTCTTCCATTAATTTTGCAATTTGCAATATACCTTTAATACAGTTTTGCTACAAAATTTTATTTGTTTGGACATATCTCGTAAACCTTTAGCATCGTATTTATAGCTACTCCAGGAAGTTTTTTTTTCACTTAAATAATCAAATTTTTCTAATTATTCGTCTCTTTGTTAACTGAATTACCAGTTCAAAAGTGAGTGCTCATGCATTCAAAATAATTCAAGAGTGGCATTATCAAGTATTACCGTTAATTTATATTTAACAGAATCAAAACTAAATTTTGAAAAAATATTTATGTTAGCGATTTGTTAATTCAATTAACTTCTCTGATAAATTATAATTAATTTCTTTTTATTTAACAAATTTCACATAAAAGTATTTTTAAAAAAATAATATTTATAAGAAATTTAATATTATAAAAATATTTGTGTCAGTGGTTTACTAATTTAAATATTTTCTGAGAAAAATCACAAATAGTTTCTTTTAGTTTGTGAATTCTCTGAGCTTTTATTTTCATAATACTACTAGAATGTATTAATTTAGCACGCCATTTGTTCCGAAAATTTAATTTATAAGTAATTACGGAAGAGTTGTTTAGTTATATAGTTAATATGTGTCTGTTTATAACAACTTCATATTTATTAAGAAATTCAATACTCGACTAATTTATATTCTTGCTGTCTCCATTTTATTATTTATAAATTTTATAATTTAATAAAAATATGTAAAAGTAATAAAAACTTAAAAATCATGAAATTATCATAAAATTTGCATTTTAAATTTTAATCACTGCTTCTTCTGAAACTACATCTTTATTAACAACGTTACAATTTAAATAAAAATACCAAATCTTTACTTCCAGTTAAAATTCCAGTATCTTCTTCCATCTAGAAATCTTGTAAAAGATTCAACCAGTAATTTTATTACATTCCGGAACAAAATTTCAATCTCAGTTGGGAATTCAAACAAGGAATCTAATATAGAGAGTAACATAGCGAG
Organism: Latrodectus hesperus; assembly: GCA_037975125.1. NCBI lineage: Eukaryota > Metazoa > Arthropoda > Arachnida > Araneae > Theridiidae > Latrodectus > Latrodectus hesperus. The sequence continues at coordinate 40,941,000 of CM075861.1, read as the reverse complement.
AGAGAATAAGATTTCTCGGCAAATAGCAGGATCTGTGCGAATCTATCTACCACTGTAGAGGCAGATATATATCACATGAAAGTTTTAATTAATTCTCTTTTTGGTCGTGCGCACTGCCATCTGAAGCAGTGAAATCAATTTAGACAGATACCGTAGAAATGCTGCTGTCAGATGAACTAATTAGGCTCGCTTAGAAATGGAGATTATCAGCGGGTAAAGACTAATTAGAAAGGATTATTAAGGACAGAATCAGTGTTTTCAATTCACTTAACTCATCCCAAGCCTATCTTGAGTGTGTGACTTCAATTAATGTATTACAATCCTTGTTCATTTTCACGTACTCATCCCTTGTTCGTGCCACTGCTTCATTCGGTTTTCTTTATCTCGCTTATAAGATTGAGGCTCCATGAGAAATATGTAATTCTTAACATCAACGGTAGCTTAATCGAAATATGTAAGTTTCTTATTTAAAATTTAAGAATTTAAAGTAATAAACATTACAAATTATTGAATTTAAACTAATTGATAGTTTTTAAATATTACATAAATATAATATTTATCATTTTCAGATAATCCAAATAACTTTATACTAATAGTCAAATTATAAAACATTCTTTTATATAAATGTAATAAAGTGATAGACAATTTTCAAACTGATTGATTTGATAATAATATAAATGTAATATTTTTGTGTGTCTTGTGTGGTTATATTTTTGTAAACTCTTAGCTGTATTTGCATCAAATACTTTATTAATTTATATGTTGTGCTTGTTCACGCGTATTTATACAGTGTAAAATTCCCATAGTGAGAAACTTTATGTACTTAATATATTTTTTGGTTCTGATGGTTTTATACTGGTGTAATGTAAATATACTTAAACATTAAGACCCAATTCATAAAATGCCATGATTTTAAAATTATGAAATGGTTGGATGGTACCTCGATCTACTGCAGTGATATATTAGAATGTCGTTATTCTTTTAGACTGTTTGACACATATTTAACTATTTTTTGAGTTAAACTCTTCTCCAACTTCGAGTCATAAAATGAACACTTGATTATTTGTGTGTTGCGGCTTATCCCTTCTGGTGGACAGGCAACATCAAATCATGTCCATGAGCTCTAATGCCTTCAACAAGCACCATCTCCATTATTTGTTATTTGGTTTAATCACAGTTATATTTTTGGTCTTTGAGGAGGTAAATGTAGAATTTAAAATTCATATGTGTACATCTATCAGCATGAACGTTTGGAAGATTTTGTAGTAAATTTCTTGATCAAATGTAAAAGTTGTCATCTGCTTATAAAAATCTTTCATGGGGACAAAACGGTAGGAATTTTATATAAAAATTCATAACAGCTTTCTCTTCATCTCAATTGTTTAACTATTAACTATGAATTGCTAAATGCTGATGTGTGGTTATATTTAAAAGAATAAATCGAAATAAGTAAAGCGATTAGCGATCAATATTATTCCAACTTATAGTAACAAATATTTATTTTATTTATCAGTAAGATTTTTCCTTAAAAATATAAAACATATAAAGCAGTGATGCATAGTATCAATAGAAAAAGGTATTTAATTACTTTTGTAGTAGGATGCTTTTGATTTATGTCAGGAAGCTTTGTTTACAACTAGGTTGGTATTAAAAATAATTAAATTATTTTTGTATGTATTATTCCTCAAGAAGTTCACAGTAGTTTTGTACACACATTATGTAAATTGCATGCCAAGCGAAACAATTTATAATATATTGTATAAATGGATGTACTTCAGATATGTAAAGACAAATAATGCGTGATCAATAAAATAATTGAGCATTTAAGGGTTGTAAAATTATTAAAATTGAATCGTAATATATTTTGAAAATATAGGTTATGTTTATTTATGAAATGTCGATGCCACCAGTTTTAATAAGCTGATTGTTTCTTAAATTTTCGAAAATATTTAGTTTATAAAGTGGAGTTAAATGCATAAGCAAGAAGCGAAAGAGTGAGATCATAAGGATTACATTTCATCTATCTTTACAATATTTTATAATATTGAGTATCATGATTATTAATCAAAATACTTTTTTGGTCCAATAATTTTGTTTCATTTACAATAGTAAGGATGAAAGGTAATTAATAATGCTAACAAAAATGTGGCCTGACTATTTTTCTAATCTTTCCTCGTAATGATCTACACAAAAGCATAAATTACAGTGATGAGGAAAATATACACATTTCCATAATTAAGGTGATCGAGTTTCATTACGTTATGGGAGAATATTTATATCATGTGCTGAAAAAAATGTTTCTCATAAAAAATGTTACATGACATGCTTACTTAGAGACACATGCTTGTATTTAAATCATTTGAAGAATCATTTACTTATAACTTAGTTTATTTTCTATTTAATAGAAAAACTTTTATGAATTTTAATTTAAAATTTAAAACTCAATACTATAAAAAGTATGCAACTGTTGTATTTTAACAAATTAAAACTAATTTAATTTTATTAGTTACCTAACGTTTTTACATTTCGCTTGGCGCTTGTTACATCATTTATGGGATGCTTACAACATTTTAATTCTGACACATTGGGTTGTCCGAAGAGTTCGTAGTCAATTCATTTAAATTTTGATATTTATTTATTAAATTATATAGTTACCATTCTGCTCCACAACATTTCATCATCTATCAAGCAACTTTAGAATTTTATCTTTTAAAAATCTTTTAGGTTTTTCGGCAAAAAATTTGTCGAAATGAGTTCTTGTCGCAACCAAAGAGTTGAAACTTTTCGGGTACCGTCTTGATGAAATACGACGCCATTCCGATTCACTATTTCTGAATGTTTTTTTTATTGTTATCTTCAGTTTACCAATAATTGAGAGAGCAATACTTTTCAGAATTTATTATTTCATTAATTGGTAAAAGCCCATAGTAAAGGATTCCTTGCCAATCCTACTAGATGCAGAGCATTATCTTCCTCGAATGAAAACCAACTTTTTGGGTGACTAAAGGTAGTTCATCACTCTTTTCCCAAGACCATTTACGATGAACTCTTTTATAAATTATCCATTTTTATCTCCCGTTGCTAACTGCTTCGGGAATGGTGTCTCCTAGTTGTGTTAGTAAAGAAAGTCGCAAATGGAGATACTATACAACAGATTTTTTCGTTAAATCCTACGAAACCCATACATCAAAACGGTTTACATAGTTAAACTTCACAGTATGGTTAATTTGATTTATTTAGCATTCCTGCTAATTGACCTAAAGTTGAAAGTAGGTTATTTTCGATTTCGGTTTTAATCAGATCGTCTTCTGTGGTAGATAGCATACACTGGCGTTACTGATATTCAATGTCGAACATTTTTAGCTATAAGCCTGGCAAACCACTTCCTCAAAGTTCTTTCGGCTGCAGTACCTTCGCCATAAACAGGGCATATCTTATTTCCGCTTGTATGGAAGTTTTGCCCTTTCGGAAAAAGAAAAGCATTCATGCCTATAATGCACTTCATTTGTTGCCACATTCAAAAACTTATAAAACTGGAAGAAATTAGCGAAACGTAATCAAACTCTTTTCCAAATACAGTGGGAGATAGGTTAGCATACACTTCGAACTGTGAACAAATCGGACAATAAACACTTTCAAGAAACTTTTTTGTGTTCGGGTAATGATCACATGTGTTCGGATAGTGATATTCGCAACACATATTCGGATTCAGGTCTCTTCTCATGCTACTAATCATGTGCGGAAAGAAAATTTGGCATGAACTTTCCGGATAACCCAATACATTATTTGTAGTTCTTTCTAATCTCCCATCTGTTCTGATGTAGTCAAACCTGATCAATAAAACATTTCACATTAATGAAGAAATATACTAGATACAATAAATAGACAGTTGTTGATATTCCCCCAATCTAGTCCAAAACGGTCCAAAAGATGCATATGTGATGCTTGTTCTTCTCTGCATCCAGGGCAAAATGACTTGACAGTGAACATTTGAAAAGTCTCACATGTTCTTATTATCCCCAGAATATGTGAGACCTTTCAAGTGTCCACTAGCAAGTCGAGACATGTATGTATTGATTTGTCTGTTACAAGGAAGTGCTGGTCTTTGCCTTTATACCAGTTGTAAGGTGGATGTTATAACCATTTTTCTTTAATTTTTGGGCATTTTTCCTCGAGAATAATTCTAAATATGTGAGCTCTGAAGGGAAAGGGATTAAATATTCTAGTCCATCCTTTGCGAGATTGTCGGCCAATTTTATTTCCGTAGATATTAACATGTTATAGGATCCATTAAAAATGTTAGTTTTGCTGGTGAGAGATGAGTTTTACTTTTCGAAGGAAGATGAAACATTATTCAGTTTCTATTATTATTGGAAGAATTAGAACTGAAATATAAAGAATATATTAACAATCAAACGTAACTACTCTATCATATGCAAATGATTCATGATTCTGGAGTTTAAAATATTTATAATCAAGAAAGATGTTGATATATATGAAAAAGCTTAAAATTGAAGTGAATAACTAGCGTGCTCAAGTAAATACAGGATAATTAAAATCAATAGGCTTTTATTGCGAACTAAAATCAGACAAGCAACACACTTGCCATCTCACTCTGCCTGTCTGGCGAGTGAAAACCAACAGGCTATATATACAGGTAAAAATATCTTCTGATTGGTTGTTGACTATAAATATTTACATAAAATTATAATAAGCACAGGAATCATGTGCGGAAAGAAAAGTTCGTTCTAGAAGGAGAGTTACGCACATGCAGTTCTGTAGTGCGAATCGAATACTGCACATTCGTTTACCACAGTACTCCCCGTCAGTCCAGTTGCTGCAGGGATGGCAACGGGAACCGGAACCGGACTTGACGTCCAGAGCGAGTCGTGGTGGTGAGGTTGTCGGCCGTGCACGGAACTGGACGAATGTTTGAAGATGGTGTTAATGCAGAATGATCGATCAAGGTATGTGCTGGCTTCAGACGGTCGATAGAAATTGAAGATTTCTTTCCTTTGATCATTAATGTAAAAAAACTTAGGAGTTCTGTGAACGATAAGAAAGGGACCATCATACGGCTGCTCCAAAGGTCGGCGTACAGCATCCTGTCGGACAAAGACGTGTGATGTAGTGTTGAGGTCTTTGTGGATAAAAGTAGTTGCTGATGAATGCCTCGAAGCAGGTACTGGACGTAACAATCGGACGTGATTCCGAAGCTTAGCAAGAAATTCGGGAACAGGCAGTGCGGAACGGCTGGTTGTATCCCGGACGAATTCTCCTGGCAAACGGAGTGTCGAGCCGTAGACCAGTTCTGCTGCCGATGTGCCAAGATCTTCCTTCACTGCACAGCGGATTCCGAGAAGTATCGATGGGAGCACTTTTACCCAATTTGCAGGATCTGTACACTTAATTGCAGTCTTCAATTGGCGGTGCAGTCGTTCAACCATGCCATTCGAAGCAGGGTTGTAGGCAGTAGTCCTCAGCTTCTCAGCTCCTAATAACTTAGAAAAAGAATGAAAAAGTTCGCTTTCGAACTGCCTGCCTTGATCTGTTATCAAGATTTGAGGGGCTCCAAATCGAGATACCCAACCTGAATAGAAAGCTTCTGCGACTGATTCAGCAGAAATGTTGTCGATAGGGTAAGCTTCCGGCCATCGAGAGAATCTGTCGATGCAAGTTAAACAGTAACGATAGCCCTGAGATGGCGGAAGTGGCCCCACAATGTCGATATGCACAACACGAAAGCGGTCACTTGGTAACGGATAATCACCAATGGGAGAATGAGTATGGCGATGAATTTTAGATTTTTGGCATGGTAAGCATGCTCTCACCCATTCTTTGCAGTCTGTCTTGACAGTTGGCCAGAGAAACTTAGAAGTAATAAGCTTGGTCGTGGCACGCACTCCCGGATGGGACAGACCATGCATCATATCGAAAACTTTTCGAGTGAAACTAAATGGAACGATAGGTCGAACAACACTGGTCGACACATCACAAAAAAGAGAAGTAGAGTTTGAAGATAAAGGAAAAGATTTAATTTTCAAAGAATTATTTTTAAGAAAATCTTGTAAGGAGATATCATGAGACTGTTCTTTAGCCATTTCTTCATAATCGATTGTGGTAGGAAATGAAAAAGCATGAATTCTAGAAAGTGCGTCGGCTACGCAATTTTCGCTACCGGAGACATGACGGATATCAGTCGAAAACTGACTAATGAATTCCAAGTGCCTCAGCTGTCTAGGAGAGGTTTTCTCAGCTTTCTGACGAAACGCAAAATCAGAAATTTAGTCAGAAATTAGAAATTAACGCAAAATCAGAAATTAGAAATTTAGTGACATTAGCTGTAATACCAGATATGGTAAATGAAGATTCCAGTTGACAAAACCACAACTCGGGATTTTGTTTCCAAAATGGCGGTGGACGAAAAGCGATACGGGAAAGTTCCGGCTGCGGAAAATTTCCATCCGTAACAGAAATTGCTGACTTTTCCTGAGCAGTCATAATGTAACAAAACAAGTAATAGCAATGGACAAAAAATGTAAAAAGCAGAAAAACTAAGTAATATGAAAAATACTTATACAAGTTACGTATAAGAAAATAGTGGTAATCAACCGAAAAGAAATTTTAACGAAAAAATTCGTACAAAAAGGTATATTGAAATAAGATTTTCACCTGTGCGTCATTTTTCCACGTCCGGGTCACCATTGAAGTGAATAACTAGCGTGCTCAAGTAAATACAGGATAATTAAAATCAATAGGCTTTTATTGCGAACTAAAATCAGACAAGCAACACACTTGCCATCTCACTCTGCCTGTCTGGCGAGTGAAAACCAACAGGCTATATATACAGGTAAAAATATCTTCTGATTGGTTGGTGACAATAAATATTTACATAAAATTATAATAAGCACAGGAATCATGTGCGGAAAGAAAAGTTCGTTCCAGAAGGAGAGTTACGCACATGCAGTTCTGTAGTGCGAATCGAATACTGCACATTCGTTCACCACAAAATCAAGTATTGTGCTTCTACTGAAGTTGCGTGATTTGAGTTTTCTCAGTTTTAAAACTTAATTGCAGTTGTGTTAAATTTTTGATCGCTGTCATGTTTTAGATACACCTTGTGACAAATTGTGATATAAACTGAGAAAGAAAAACACAAATTCCAAAAAACAAAAGTCCAAAGAAGGAAATTGAATAAACGTGCGTCTTAAAAATTTTCTAAGCATTGTTATAAATGTTTATAAAATAAAATGTATTTCTATTATTGGTTAGGTTAAAGAAATGTATTTTTTTTAAACTGTTCATTGGAAATTCTTTTTCTTTCATTCTACACACATTTTGTTAGTACATTTGTTAATACATCGGACACTATATTTGCTTAGTGTCACCAAGCGGTGAGCTAGAAAAGAAATTCACCTTTTTTGTTTGTATTTATTATAATAAAAGAAATTTTATATGTATGCTAAAATGAGTCAGTACTCCAACGAGTAAAAATGTATTGGGAATACAATTTCATATGAAAAATATTTTAGCTAGCCATTACTCCAGATTCAATATTAAAGTTCTACATTTTCAAAAAGAAATAATAAATTCATTTTTATAAATAAGATTAAAACATTATTTTCAATTTAATAGAAAATTTTAATCAGTTAATGCATGAAATATTTAATAAAAATATTTGCATATTTCAATAGTAGCATATTTTTATTTAATAATAAAAACAATTGTAGGATTTAGTAATTAAAGCCAAAGCGTTTATCTGGTAAAAAAGATATTGTTTGGTAAAATAGAGTTTTATTGTACAAAAAGATTCGATTTTAATACAATGCTTTTTTAAGTATTATTCAGTCATTATAAAAATTTATATTCATTTTTGAGCGTGCTAACAATGCTTATTTTACCGAGAATTGCCACAAATATGTTCAATTGCGTGTTACTTTTTCTTGAGAATACAAAATTTTCTTTTGAGTTCATATACTTTAACGTTGATCAAATGGTTTGATATCTGGGTTTTGATTTTTTAGGAATCGATAATCAAAAGATCTTTTACAAATGCGTAGCTTATGAATCTTGAAATTGCATGTATCTAGGAACTGTACATAAACAATTTCACCTATTTATTTACAAAAACCAAATGTTTCATAATTTCTGATGAAATGGCTTGCAAGATTCCCAAATAGACTTACGTGGAAAGATCAACCTATACTAGGACTTCTTTCTTAAATTTATTATAGCATCGCGAGTATTTCATTTAAATAAGACATTAACACAATTGAAGTTATTTTGATTCCCAAATAGACTTGCGTGGAAAGATCAATTTATACAAGGACTTCTTTCTTAAATTTATTATAGCATCGTGAGTATTTCATTTAAATAAGACATTAACACAATTGAAGATATTTTGGAAGAACTAGAGCTTAATTTCATTGCATTTGACGAATTAAAATCTTCAGTGTGTAATACCACAAAGCTTCAATACAAATATAGTAATGTTAACCCCAAAATAATATTGTAGGAAAAGTAAAATAAATTTTTCAAAACTTGAGTATCATTTTTACGCTGAAATAAGAATAAAACAATTAGGAAAATATATTATTTCATAAACCAACTGAGGTCCCTTGTGATTTATTAATGAATTTAAATTATTTAAATTAAATTACTTTGGTATTATACAGATCAGACGTTAATTTATGAAGCTATCAATATGAATGCATAATAGTAATCTGCATTTAAATTGCAATGAACGCTTCAATGAGAAAATATTCATGTATTTAAATATATTTCACTTATGAAAATATATTTAAATATCAACATTGTATGGTTCTCATTTAAATTTCTTATAATATTAAAAAAATTATCAATAGTGCTTAATGTTTCAAATATGCAATCTCAATGAATTTTGATGTACAAATGTCAAAGATTTACAAATATAATATTTTTGTTTACACCCATTTCAGAAAAAATAGATTCCTTTTTAAATAAAATAAGCAAATCCTATGAATTATTGTATAAAATTATAATTCTTTATAATTTATGCTGTAATAAATTGCTTCTCAAACATTTTGGCTTTAAATACCTAAAAATAGGAATATTAAATTAAATTATGGAAATTTATAATACCTTTAAGCGATAATTTACTTCAAAAACATATTTTTCGAGTATAAAACAAACTGGTGTGATGAAATTAAATTTTATTTTTTAATTTATTCTTATTTTTTTATTATCAATATATTTCTTGGACGATTGCTTCAGCTGCTTCTACGTAAAATATTTTGTGTAAGTAAGGCTAATTTACATTTACGTAAAAAGAGATTAAGTTCTATAAACAGAGTATTAACTATTTAAATTAAAATGTTTTATATTCTAAGGAATGTAATTGCAAAACCCCAGAGTATTTAATATAAAAGAATCTTATTTTAATGGAAAAAAAACACTTACAAGTAAGACATTGGCAAAAAATGTCATATTTGCGCTATTAAAGAAAAGTATTTTCATTTTAAATTTTTAATGAGAAAAATTTACATTATATGTAAAAATATTTTATAAATATTTCAATTAAATCGAGTAAAGTTTATTTTCAATAGATTTTTCAAGTGAAAAATGCTATGAATAAGCATAGATGGTATTAATTATTTTCTGGTTTAAATCCCTCAAATTGAGCCAAAATTTAGTTTTATTCGATATTTAATTGAAACTTAATTTTTAGTTATGAATAATAAATTAATGAAACTTTTATAAAATAAATTTATACAATTTCCATTACTAATTTTATGCATAGTAAAGTGATATATTTTGTATAGAATTATGTAGGAACTATTATTGTATTTTTAATGATTGCTGTCTATATATATATCTATATAATATTATAAATGTATAAAAATAGTTACACTTAAAATTTTAAGGGAGTAATCTTTTAAATACTTTTTGGTATTATTATTATTGAATGGTGATAGATATATAATTTAACTGGTCCTTTTTTTCAACTTTAAAACTGATCTTATCGAATATAATTATTTGTTCGAATATTTTAAAAGGTTTTATTAACATTTTCCACGTTAATTTCGTACTTTAAGAACTAAAATTTGAATTAAATAATTTTTTCAAGATTTTCAAATCCATATATTTTAAAAAAGTTTATGCTTGATTAAAATATTAAATTATTATACCTATAATTTATTTTCGTTAACAATTTTCAGATTCATAATATACCATTTTTTTAAATACTATAAAATGCAAAGTGATTTTTAAAATAAACTTTCTCAGTTATATTCCAAAATAAATAATACAATAAACAACTAAAATTGACTAATACTGTTAATTTTCACTACGCAGTATTATTTTTAAATAATCTGAAAATTTATACAGAAAAGTCAGAAAAGTTTAGATTATAAAATTTTGTGGAATGTACATTTTACGAACTTGAAATTTGCTTTTACAGAATATATTTAAATAAATTCATGTGTTATTCTTCTGCATATGATAAGTATACTGTTGTGAATATGATAGCTCTTAAGCGGAAAACGCTAAAACAACATATGATCCACCCAATGCTGATCAACCATATATCGCTTGATTAGCAAACTGCAACTGAACCTAGTCGTGAGGTACCTGAGTCAAATGACTCATCACCTTCTTCTGAAACTGCTGCAGGATTGGTAGACTATAAGTGAAACTAACTGGCTAAAATTGGATGCTAAAATTTAAGGGGAGGAGCTAACGTAAAATTTTGATGGTTAGAATACTTTAATTTTACGTTAATTTTAAGTTTTAAATATAAATTATTATATAAAGTAATTTAGATAAAATTTAGTTAAATGTAGAGTAGTCTTGAAATAATTAAGTGAAATTTATATATTTAAAGATCCTGGAAGTAAGTAGTTAATTTAAATAGCTTGTCCATAGGGGAGTTAAATTCTTTGAACTTAGTAATTTTTTGATGGGAATTCCTTTAAAAATATTTTTAATTTCATTAATTAGCATTATAAATTCGGAAAATTCTCCAGTGTTAACTGAAGGAGTAATCAGAGAAGTTTGCTGCATTTCTGTACAGAGAGGAAAGTTGGTCTCTCATTAGAGACTCCACGTCTTTTGAGGTGAGATTTAAGATGGGTTTTAATACTCATAATATCAGAGTGTTTTTTACAACCTTGGGCTTAGGATAATTTGGGCAGCCTTTATAATTAGCTGGGTGATTACCCTGGCAATTGCTACTTATTGGTTTCTCTACTCTTTCATAAGGGCAATTTATGGTGTTATGCGCACCAACCCCCATTTAGAACACATTTAAGAGCCATGTGGCACATATCCGCCATATTGTTAAATTTCTGACATTTGAAACACTGCATCACCGATTTGGATCCTCTGTAATGCTCAACTGTTACTCCAGAAATATAGCATAATAACTTGATGTCATACATCAAGTTATTATGTTATTATGTTACAAGTTATCATACATAGTTGCGTCATCTAGTGCCAAAAAATATTCGTACGGAAGAAAAGCATTGCATTTTCGTTTTTAGGGTGAGTCATTTGACTCACTCTAGTCACTTGGAAGCCTATTAATGTTAAATTTTCCTCAATATAAGCAATTTTAGTAGTGATGGGATGATCCCTAATTACATATTTCTTTGGATTTTCGTTTTTGTTCTAATCAAAATATATTCTATTTTATCAAAAAGTGTTGTGAGGGCTCTATGGGCATCAGTAGTTTTTACATATGAGGTTTCAACCTGCAGTCTAGGCCTCGAATTCGAATGAGAATTTGGATTTTAATTCTTTGATAAATTCTACGTGGTTTTCGCCATACTTAGCTATAATAGGGGGAATTTTTCCACATCTGGAGGGGCGTTATTGGCGGGTTGCACGACCTCCTGGGTGGAGTTAAGCCGAGCAAAAGGATTGCTAGTGGTTATAACGTTGATTCCTCCAAAATAACCTTTGCTGCTTTTTTGGGGGGCTTTATAAAGTCCTCTAAACGCTTGTTCAGTGTGCATTTCTTTAATTTTTTTAGTACTACCAGCAACATTTTGCTGAGTTTTCATTAGTTTTACTGTGAGTAGAATCACTAAAAGATAATGGGGAAATGCCAGATTAGAAGCAGCATAGCTGCCTGAACTGGTTGGCTTGTCAGTTTCTCAGAAGGTGTCTACCGATGTTTCACTAACAGCAGGCTGGGTGATTTAACTGTACATACATCACACGTCAGCGATGACTCATAAGACGTCAACAAACGCAGGAGCCTTCGCTTGATTAGCCTGTTTCCTATTGGTCTAAAATCTGCCAATCATCTGCTGAAAATTTGAATGGCTACTGTACTCAGAACAAACAAAATCTGCATGTGATAGGTCAAAGCACTTTAAAGAGGAAAGTAAAGAATTGAGTTTATATAGAATTTAGTATATTACGTAGCATTTTTAAAGTAAAATAAATTCAATTAATGGAATACTATATGGAATATTATAGATAAGTTTAAATAATGTAAAATATTATTTTTAAAAAATGCAAGTAATCAGAATTTTTTTAAATAATGAAATGTAATTATGTCTTAATTTTCTTCAGAAGTTTTCCATCAAAATTATAATTGCGATAAATTAAAGGGAGGAATAGTGATATTTTGAGTTATCAATAAATTTACCTAAGGAATTTCCATATTGAATTTCATGTAATTTATAAAAATTTAATTTAAATGATAAAATGCGTTCTTAATTTATCTACATCAAATGCAGGAAAAAATCATCCAAACTATAACCAAATTTCATATTTAATAAATAATTCAATATAATCTTATAAATGTATAGCAACTTCAAAATATGTGAAATTTTATTTACATAGAATCTGTGATAAATATTATATATTTAATTAGAGTAAAAATATATATTCGTCATCACTATAGTATAAAAATTATTGCCTGGAAGGAATAAAAAATTTTCATCGATCTTAAATGTTCCAATATATTTTTTCTCTATGGAATCAAATTATCTAAAACGTGATTAGCATGTCACCATGTTCAAGATATAACATTCTTTATATAGCAATTAAAATTACGTTTTTTTATTAGTTTAAGAGTGAGTGAACGCGCACACATTTTCTCTTCCATTAAACATAACAGCTATTCTCCATTATTTTACCTCCTGACTATGTGTTCTGTTCGAATCATTTGCATTTTATATTTCATTTAATGTTTTTCTTCTATCAAAGGATAAAATTCTAAATCATATTCACATGATAAAGTTGTGTTTATATTATGATTTCGGCTGGTCTTTTTTTTAAATTATTCTCATATGAAATATCTGATGCTCATTATTTCTTATTAAATAACTTTTTAAAAGCTATGGAAAAAATATTTTCAAATATAATTAAAATGTTTTTAATTTTAAAGAAAAAATTTCATAGAGATCTGATAGTTTCTCCATTTAACACACACAATATATATAATTCGTAACCTGTACTTAGTATCTTTTATTGCATATATGAGTTATAGCAACCCTGTTGTTAAATTCCAAAATGTAACTATCATGTAAATAATACCAAAGATGGTTGTTATATGAACGATACCAAAATTAAAAATATGATCATTACCAAAATTTCAAACTGATTGATGATATCATCTCTCGTCACTATTCCCAATGAATGAGTGATCAGTATGTTGTACCCTTCTGAGGGAGATAAGTTTTCTAGGGACTTTTTTGGTTGAGCTCTCCTTCCACGCGGAAGTGCTACAGATGTTATGTTTGGCCTTGACAAGATAAAATTGGTCCTGTAATATTCAGTGCCAAATAAAACATCAAACAAATTATGTTTATGTTCAGAATTCATTAGCTACATATAAAATAATAATAATAATAAAAATTAACATTAAATTTTTCCAAATTCAGTATTATTAAGACTAAATATTTTTTTGGTTGAACTGTTTTCCTTATTACGTTTAATATATTCACTGTTGAAGAATTTTGTGGGTAATACTTTTTTCCGCTAAAGTGAAGAGATCCGTACAGAGGGTAAAAGGCGCCAAGCAGGCGATAAAGTGGTGCGATAAGTTCGTCAAACTGGTATAATGGTTCGGATTACGTATCTATGACGTGTTTTCGTTTATTAGGTAACGTGATCGCGTGACATGCGCGTTTTGTATGTAACCCTTAAAACTATTATAGAATAATGTTTAATAATTGAGTTTCGATATTCGGAGTATAATTTTGGAGTTTGTATTTTGCTAGCGGAAATTAACTATGGATGAGAATGTATTGAACTTACGTTTTTTTTTTTTTTTTTTTTTTTTTTTTTTAAAAATTTAGAGCGTGTTAGTAGTAAGAAAGTAACTATATGAATGTTTAAGTTGTGTGTATTGCCTGTTAGTGTTAGAATGTGCCGCGTACTGAAATTTCTTTAATGTGGATGCCATTGCTCGATATATTAAAATTCGAGTTCAAACAAAAAGTGAAATTTGTTAACGTTCGAAATTTAGTTTTATTGCCAGGTTGGCACTGCAGTAGGTAGCGCTACACTGATGTTTTTTTAAGGTGGGTGCCATTGCTCGGTATATTAAAATTCGAGTTTAAACAAAAAGTGAAATTTGTTAACGTTCGAAATTTAGTTTTATTGCCCGGTTGGCACTGCAGTAGGTAGCGCTACACTGATGTTTTTTTAAGGTGGGCACCATTGCTCGGTATATTTAAAATCGACTTTTAAAAATTTCGTTTCTATTTATTAGAATTTTAAAACTTCTACAGTATTTAATTATAATGAAATATTCAACTTTTTAATATTTGGAATTAAAAAAAAAAAAAAAAAAAAAAAACGCACGATTTCAAAGCTGAAGTTCGAAAGCGATCGTTATTGGTTGACATCTATCGCGCGTAGTGATGTAATTTAGGTTGGCGACACAGCTGTAGAGCGCTTGGTGCCAAAATTTGAAATCGCGCCAATCGCGTACGGGTCTGGTAACTTTTACCCTTTTTTCTTCTAAAAAAGAATATAATATTTGCTATGTTATATATTGGCCTGAATTTTATAATGATTAATTTAATCCATAAAATAATCACAAATGGAAAAATGAAGGGTGATAACCTGAAGAAAGGCATCTTACACGGAAAATGTTTTATCAGATCATAAACCCGAAAACTGTTATGATTTTTGTAATGACTAATAAAACTTTAGATTTTTCTATTAATTTTACTATCTAACAAGTTATTTGGAAAGAAGATCTCCTTATTATGTTGGACCCTACTTAAGGAATTAATGATATTTATTTTAATGAGATAGTGGTTTATAAATATAAATGTCGTCGCCAAATACAGAAAAAAAAAACAAATACTACTTCGAAAAACTATTTTATCATATCTATTTATGCGGCAAACATTTTAATTAAAAATAAAGGAAGATAAAATGATTCAATCATAAATCATTACTGAATTGAAATGAAAAAGATGAATGGTTGGAAAGAGCTGATGAATTTTTTGTAAGTTCTTTCTTTGAATACGCTATAGATATAATTCATTATGCTGTGTTTAGTTTCATCTAATTAAAACGTACATAGTTCATTTTTAACTTTTCAGGCAAATATCTGCCCTAAATTAGAAACTTGCTTATTCATTTATAATGCTTCGGTAAAGTTTTGATCATGCTAATTGCCAAAATAACTACAAGTCTTCTTTTGAATTTTCCATGTTGGATTGGGGAAATTATATATATATATATATATATATATATATATATATATATATATATATATATATATATATATATATATATATATATATATATATATATATGCATTTTCAACTTTAAATGTTAAAAATATAAAATTTAGTTTCATTTTAAACGATTCTGTTTACGTATTTACAAATGTATGTATACAGACAGATAGATTGATTGTTCGATATAAAATTTATTTTTCGCAGAGCACGGAAAATTTATTGTGAGCTTTTGCTACATTTTTGCTCTAAATTAATATAGCGTAAAATTAAAATGACATTTTTTATTTTTTTCTTTGATATATTATAATTAAATCATTTTTATAATATGTAATATATTATTTTATAACATGCCCAAAATGATATTTTTTGATGGAAAAAGAAGAAAAAAAACTTATTAAAAAAACTTAAAAAGATTTTGAGAAAAAGTTAATTCAAATATTTTTACAAGTGTTTTGGTAAATTAATATTTAAAATTTCTTCTTTATCAAATTAACAGCTTCGTTCAGAACAATAATGAAATACTTTTAACATTATAATTTTTATATAAATCACATTTTTAAATAATAAGCTAGAAAAAAACATAAAATGGCAAACAAATGCAATTGTATTATTATTTTTCAAAAGTATTTGTATTATTTTAATACTCGGGAGCTAATATCAGCAATGTTTTCGCTTTCTTCAAGACTGCAAAGGGAGGAATTGATTACACTTTTTCTAGAGGGTCATCCAGTGTGTATTCCGTTTTGAACCCTAGAATTAGGTGGTTGTTAGTAATTTCGAAGCAGGAACCAATAAGAAAACCCCAGACTTGTTTTGCCTCCCTCAGCGATATTATTTCACATGGAGAACATTTTTTTTTTAACGGTGGGCACTTGGGTGACTAACCCTTCGCCACAACAAGACCGGAAACTGCTACTCATTTGTCGTTACCCAGCGGGCACCTTTGAACCAAATCACGGAGGCGAGTAGCATTACCCGCGTCATACCACCACAAACCCGTTTATAGGGCGGGCCACATTCATACATCAACACACAAGAAAGGCCAGAGAGACACAGAGAGATAGTAACATCCATGCCCAAACCGGGATTCGAACCCGGGACCCACAGCTCAAGAGTCAGGAACGCTAACTACTCTGCCATTGGTCGGAACATGGAGAATATTGAGACCACGACACAATTTACATGCCCAAGCCGTAGTTGGCACATACGATGGACATTGATTTGGGTCGGTATTCGAACTCAAACACTCCGATAATGAGAACGCCCGTCTTAACTAATCAAATCACAACAGCATCGATATTTTTCAAAAGTTGATTTAGTGAAACTGAAATAATGCTGCGCCTTGAAACTAGAAATTATTTGAATTTCATTTTTTATAATATGTGTTTCAAAAGCAAGTGAGTGTTTAGTTCTAAGTATGATTATCAAAATCCTGATAGTGTCAAATTTTTACAGCAGATATATTTTTAAACTCTAAATATTGTGGCACGACTGCCCATGTGGGCCAGGGCTTACAGCTCCCATCTCTGTTTTCGTGACCGAGAGGTCCTGTGGTTTGAAGGTGTCCTGATTAGGTGGTCAGCCTAATGTGAAACCCCCAGTGTATAATTACCAAACATACTTAGTACTCAGTTTAGCGACCCACTGATGGGATGAAAGGCTGAGTCGACCTGGCCAACCCGAGGATCGAACTTCGGACCTGTGCCTTGGGAGCGTGAAATGCTAAGCCACGGATCGAAAATTTTTTAAAGAGATAGTGAAAAAGCGAGAAGTGATCTGCAAAAGCATTGAATCCACAAATTCATCAATATTTAGCGCTTTTTCCCAATATTTAATAAGCTTCAAATAATATTTTAACATATATAATCAAAATTAAATAAGTTTCAGAATGTGGACAGTATGGAATGGGTTATCTATGGAAAAAATCGTGACTTCTATGCATACAAACAATATGTGTGTACTGATGCAATAATAAAAATAAATGTATTTTCATTGTTCGATTAATTTACATACCCCTGCTTTTATTTATTTGAAGTAAGAAAAATTTCCAAAGCAATAAAAATTTTATTACAGGCATATCTTCTTTTTTTCGGAGTGATATTTGAGATGTAACTTTGAATGAGCTTAGAACATTCTTTTGGAAAAAGCAATACCTACCAAAGTAAATTCTTTCATGGGAAATCCGATGCGTTAAATTGAAACACAAACCAATTCGTCGCTTCAGTGACATTGAGAAATTGATGAAAACCTTATTTTATTAAACCTTTTATTTATTTATTTTTATATCAAATATTATTAAGTAAATAATTAAATATATGTGCATTTTGCAGCTTTTATTTTGATTTTATTGTTTTGACATTCAAAATTAATGTTTATTTTTTAATTAAATTTAATGTTATATATTAAAACCGTAATGACTTTTTCAATAGTATTTTTTCACTTTTATTCCTATGACCAAATTATTTAACAAGAATCCATTGGTTTTTGTGAAATCATGTATTTCAATGTATTTTTATAAATAGATATAAAACACACGTGTCCCTCTTAAAGACAAGAACACTTCACAGCTAAAATTTTGCATTGCATAAGTACTTTTTTTTAGAAGTGGAAAATGTTAATTTGAAGTTTAAATTAGAAGTTGATTTCAAAGACAGAAAAACAAATTTATATAAAAATTTGGAACTATCTATTATACATATTTTGGCTTAACCTAGTAAGATAAAAATAAATTGTACAGTATGCAGTGTATTTTTCTTAATTAATAAAAACGTTCATTACAAATTGTTAATGAATAATAAAAATTCAATCTTACATTGTTTCTTGTTGAATTCTTATTCATGTTGAAGCGACAAATTTTTATGTAACTTAAAATCGCGATTTTTTCTAAAAAAAATTTACATTGAATAAATATAATAATTTCAGCACAATTTACAATGAAGACTACAAAATTTTGTTAAAACTTGGAATATCTAACTAAAAAAAATGTTTTTTGAAATTTCGAAAATAAGCCTTTTTTAAATTTTGAAAAAGATTTACTTTGTTCCAAAAGAACATGCAAACATAGTATTAAAAAAATCTGAAATTGTGCAGAAATATTAAAGTGTAAGGCACAACAAAGTTACTTGAAAATTCAAAAATTTATTTGTTTCACAACTTTTAAAGAATAATACCTTAATATTTTTTAAATTTTATTTCAGCCCCCATTGCACCTGATAGTCGAACACTACTGAAATTGAATAATACAACCCTGGTAGTGAATTTAAACAGTTGGCATAATGGTGGCTGTCCAATCAGATTTTTCATAGTTCAGTACAAGACGGAAAATCAAAAAGATTGGACACTTGTAAGCAACAATATTATTCCAGAGCAGCAAAATATTACAATAATGGATCTCATCCCTGGTCAGTGGTATTCATTATTAATGACAGCAAGAAATGATGCAGGTTCTACGGATGCTGAATATAAATTCCCTACTATGACAGCTACTGGAGGTAAGCAGTTTTCCGAAATTATATCCAAGACAAAATAAAATATCAAGAATTTATAATGAAGATCTCTCTTCTAGATAACTCATAATTTTTATTAAAAATTTGTTTCATAAAGCAAACATTTAGTTGAATAAATATAATAATTTCACCAATTTGTTATTTAAATTCGAAAATAGAGTATCCCCCACGACCATCTGAAGTAAGTGGACTTGGTGGCTCTTTCTACAGACATCTTTTGATTACTGTTCCCGTTGTCAGTTCAGCCATTGTTCTGATTGTGGTTCTGCTTGTGGTTTGTTTAATAACAAGGCGTAGGACATCAGGTCGGAGAACTATGTCTTCTGAAGGTAAAAATTTAAAAATATTTATACTTATTTGTAGAAATCTATGACAAATAAAAACATTTTCTCCTTACTTTTAAGGTAAATCAAACTCTTAAGATTGTTTTACCAACCTTGATAATGGTATTCTTGAAAGTTCTTAAGCGCTAATTAATGTGAAAAATAAACGCATCTTTATACTTAACAATTTCATTTACATTGTTGTTAACTGAATAAATTGTCCTTCCAAATGTTGTTCTTTAAAAATTTAATTATTACACAGTAAAATTAATGTAAATTAACAATTTTATTTGATTATATTTTTATCATAAAAATTACTGTTATTCAGAAAAATCCATCAATTTTAAAAATATGACATTTGGGTTATATTTAATAACAGACAAAATCACTTTTTATAAGTTTTTTATATACATTAAATAAAATTATTCTAGAACTAAACAATATATTAATTCTTTCGCTGTGTATGAATATTTAATTTAGAACAAAATTTATTACATTGATGAATTGTTAGAAGAAAAGCTCTGATTATTCTGAATGTCTAATTAATGTACATGATGATGAAAAATCATCTTCTGAACTGTCTAAATAAATGTTGTGCTTAAGTATATATATCAATTCTAAAAGTTTAAAGCGAGTTAAAATATGTCCTATATTTAAAATGGAAAAGCTTTAAGAAACAATATTTATCAAAGAAGTTCTCGCTTTTCTAGGAATATTCTCTTGTACACTATGTTTAATTAATTTACTCTTACATATGACTGTCTTTAAAGAATTTTTTAAAAAATTTTGGGAAATTATAATATTAAAATCTGTAAGGAGTTAAAAACAGGAGTTAAAAAACGCTTAAAAAATGAGTTTATAATTATTATTTAACTTAAAATATGTAAACAGCTTGACATGAGAGTAATTTAGGATCTTATAGTATAATGAAAATATATATGAGACTTGCTTCTGTGTTTATAATTAGGGGAAAAAATATGATTTTCCTAAGATACTCTTATTATTGTAACTGAAAATTCATTATTAATAACAAATAAAATTATTATAATTCCAGAGATTTAAAAATAAAAAACTTTAAACATAAACATCAAAAAATAATTTATATTAGAATAATTATTTTTTCATTAATTATTTTTTAAAAGAATAATTTATTTTTAAAGTTAAGTAAAACATGCGTACGACTAAAAAGGTCGAGTTGCTTAGTAAATAAATTTTATTAAGTTTTTTGGGGTAAAAATAAAAGAAATAAAAAAATAATTCCTTAATGACAAGAACTTGCAAGACATTAATTTTAAAATAAATACATAAAAAACTTAATGGTTTTGCATTATGTTACATTTCTTCGCCTAATTACATAACCAATTTCATATACGTCAAGGAAAAATATTACCTATTACGAAGAAATTCTTTTTTATAACAGAAGTAAAAGCATTATAACAGAAGTAAAAGCATTTATATATAGCATTAAAAGAAATGGAATGAAAATAAATCTAATTCTTATAACAATTATATAATTAAAATTAATTTATATTTAAAATTGTTTAACCGCAAATGTCATTGTAATAATTAAAATACTGTTTTGAGTGTATAGTTCACCTTCAAACATCTTAACTCTTTTAAACAGTAAATAAAGTTTTAAAATAATTTTTAAAGGAATTACGACATCATACCAATGTGCAATACACCAAACTTAACTCAATAGTTACATTACTAGATGATAGGCGGCGCCACTCAAAAGTTTACAAAATATAATATTACTTTAATTTATTTCAATGATACCTAATTGTAAAAAAATATAAATAAGATATACTTTATAGAATTAAATGAATATAATTTAATAAAAATAAAATGTAAACGCCGGAGATATTACTTTTTAATTTCATTAATATCATAAAAATTCAATATGATGTACATTATTAGTAAATTTTAGATGCAACATTCTCCATTTTATAAGCCAATATTGATAGTTAATAATAAATTAATTCTTATAAAAAAAAACTGTAAATAATATTCCAATTTTTAAATGTTTGCACCAATAAACAAATTTGAAAAATTAAGTATTACAAAAAAGTAATTAATTGTTATTAAAAGAGAAAAAAAGCAACATTTTTTTTACTTGAAGTAAAAATTATAAAGTATGCAAATGCATCTTCCATTAAGCATTAAGCCATTTTTGTTACGTACTGTGACATACATATTACGCAAATGCTTAATACAAATATATTAGAAATATTATTTTTTTCAAAATGAAACATTGGAGTGTTTAAACTAATATTTATTATTAAAAATTTTAAAAATGAATATTTTAAAATTTAGTTATATGATTAATTTATTACAAATATTTCAATAATTTCTTTTTAATGGAATATTTTAGTTATATCCAAAATGAAAAAAAATTTTCAATTTCTGATCACGTTTCCTGAATATTATTAACAGATATAGTCATTGGTTATCATTAATCATGTTACATGAATTAAAATTATTTAGTAAAAAACAATTTTATATTTTTTTACATATTAAAAGTAAAATGGAAGTGAAAAAAAGCCCTTGAGAAAAATACTAAAAAAAGTCATTGTTAGCATATCCTGATGGAAATGTGTCTGCAAGGTACGAGCTTGGGATATAACAAGAATAAATACTTTGTGTACAATATCGAATTCTGTACTATTACATATCAATCTGTAAAGTAACTATGCAGTTAAGTAAAATAGATCCCCTATTATAATAACACAGGAATTGAAATTCGGTATTTCTTAAAAATTACTTTCAATTACTTTAAAATGATTTAAATTTAAAATTTTGCATTTTATATTTCTCTCCGCAGATGGCAGCACTACAAAACTCCAATTTAAGTAGTAATTTTTATATTTTTAAGTAACTAATACAATAGTGGTAAAAATTAAATAAATAAATTATTAAATTATTTTAAAAAGTATCTAAACATTGAATACTTGTAAATTAAGTTTAGTATGCAATATTAAACTCTATTTATATTACAAACTCAAACAGTAGATTTAATTTAAACTTAATTATTAATTCATAATAAAAATTAAACCCAGAATGATTAAGAAACTATTATTCTAAAAAAAACTATTTTATCTTATAACTTCTTGAACTATTGTTGTTGGATAGAAAAAGTTGCATATTATGATATGTATTTTATGAAATGAATAGTATTAATGTTTTTGAAAAAATTGTTTTTTATTCAAATATATAATCCTTATATTTGAATACAAAACTTGTAAACACTTGTAAAACATTCGATTTCTTATCTCAATCATGCTATTTGGTATATCAAATAATGTGTCTTTAACATCATATGTGTGACAACAAATCATATTTTAATATATATGATATTCTAAGATCACAATAGATGGCAGCACGAACTAATTTTAATTTTCTTAAATCTTTCATTTCTTGTTTAGGAGATGGCAGCACCATAAATATTAAATTCCATTATTTCTGGAAAACAAAATTTAAAAAAAAATTATTTAACATTAAAATAAATGTCTTTAATAAATTATGAATAAATGTTTATTATAATTTTATACAGATGATATATTTTAGTCGAATATATATATATATATATATATATATATATATATATATATATATATATATATATATATATATATATATATATATATATATACATATTCGCTATATAAATCGTTTTTTTTTCCGATACCTGATAATTTTGAGGCTAAATTAGAAAAATTTTTAATTAAAATTTTTAAATATTGTTACTTGAAGGAAATTAGGTTTCTATTTCAATATATTTTTTTAATAATTTTCAGGGATTTTTAGTAAATTCTCATTCATAGCTGAAATTGTTTAAATTTTTATTTTATATTAGAATTACCTTTAAGCTAAGTTTTAAATTAATTTTATTACTCAGTATTTAAACACTGTACATAATTCCACTTGTTTCATTAATTTAATAATTTTATAAAATATTGTGTATTAAAATTTCAAACACCAAGTTGTTTGATATTACTGCCATCTCAGATGCGACGGCAAAATTAATTTCTAAAATGTCACAACTTATATTTTTATGTATAGTTTATATTGTCGTAGTTTTTTATCATTCCATATGGCTTTAGAATATTGTAATCATCTGAATAATAAGACATCATTTAAAAGTAATAAGACATTATTTAAAATACATTTATTAATATAAGTATATATTGTATTTCTGAAAATCTCAATATTTATTTCTTGTTCTCATAAAGTCTCGGTATATAATATACATATATTTTTAAATACAACGGATTAATAATTTAAGGATTATATTTACCTAATAATTTTATAATAAATTATGGCATTTGTAAATACTGGATCAAAGCAATATTTAATAAAATTAACGAATTTCACATAGTATTGAAAATATTTAATTTTTACGTATCACAATAAAGAAACTAATCAACAAAATATGTTGCGATTTTAATTACATGATGTAACTTTTACGAAATAGTTACTTTTCTCCTTTATATTACTGTCGTTATTGTTGTTGCTTATCCTATTTGGCTAGTCAGTAAGGATAAACCAGATTCATGAGACCGTGAACAAACAAAAAGTCCAAAACAAGAAGAAGACTTCGAAACAAGTCCTCTTTTTCGAGTCCTAAGCAGTAAAGTAGAAATATGTTACTTATAAAATGTGTGAAGTTGCATATCCTGCATATGGGGGAAATATCTACTTTCCCTGGTCAATTTTAATACATTTCTATATAATACTAATTATCCTTTGAAGATGTCTGCATAAAAGGATATATATATATATATATATATATATATATATATATATATATATATATATATATATATATATATATATATATATATATATATATATATATATATATATATATATATATATATATATATATATATATATATATATATATATATATATATATATATATATATACTTAATAAAGTGACAAAATATTTTCAGTCGTAGAGGGTAGTGAACCTATGAAACATGAATCCATGCCCTTGTCATCAACTTATGAAACAGCTCAAGAGCCTGCCTATTTCCCAACTCCTTACGCCGCTAGTAGAGTTACTGGTTATAACAGAGAATCCTGTGTCCATCCTGGAATAGGAAACCAACAAAACATGGGTACATTCAGTAGCTCCAGAAGTGGTTACACGTATGATATACCATATCCTCCCAGAAAAGTATGTATACATGTTCATATAGCTTTATTTGCGTTATATATATATATATATATATATATATATATATATATATATATATATATATATATATATATATATATATATATATATATATATATATATATATACATATATATATATATATATATATGTATACTATATATAAACAAACTGTATATATATATATATATATATATATATATATATATATATATATATATATATATATATATATATATATATATAAACAAACTGTTAAAAAATTTTATTTTTGAAATGATTCTGAATATTTAAAAATAATTTTAAATTATTATGAAGAAATTCTGTTAATAAATGTTAAGTAACGATGAGAAATAGGAAACATTTTATAACTTTCTTATCTGTTTTACCAATTCAAGTAGTTTATATAAAATATTTAACAGTTTTTTTAGCATTTTACTAATAATATTTTCAATAGTTTTTAACTTTCTATATATTTCTTTTTCATGCATTGCGTGAAGGAATTCCAAAGAGAAAAATTTAGAGAATAATAATTAATTATACAAATCAATGAATTTTATAGGGATTCAGAAAAAATACACTATAGCTTTATTTTTGGACATTTTAATGTCGTTCTTCCCTTTTTTAACTCTAGAATTACTTTGATTTCATGGAAATCTTTTCTTAAATTATTGTAATTCTATCTCTAAGTGAAACAAGTACGTGTTTCCCATATACACCATATTCCATTACTTACTAAACTGCATTACATTTTTCTCCGTAAATAAAGTTTTCAAATATTCAATTATTATTATCAATGAATGGATATATAGGTATTTCAATGAATGGAATGGTATTATTCCTCAAACTGCAGATAGAAATATTTTTAAATAGTTCTCTAAATGGTATTTATTATTCATCTCTATAAATTTGATGCTGATTTACAAAAGCAAGGACTTCATATTTGAGAATTTTACATTTTTTGATTGTTTTATTAATCTTTATTTGTAAAGCAGACTGTAGAAAGCATATTACTTATAATATATTTCTGAAGTGATAGACAGGAGGCCTACTCTATTAAATATGCAATATGTAAATATTTTGTAATACTTAAATTTACAAAAATTTGTTGTGATCGGAAAATGATTAGTCTTATAACTCCTTTAAGTAAATTAAGTGGTGGTAGTAAGTTGACCACAAGTTCCGTTTGAACATTCTTATCTTGTGAAACTTGTTATGATGTCTTGTATATGAAAGATAAAGGTTTACTTGTTTAAGTACGTTTCTGAGACTCTGAGAGATTATGAATTATAACCTAACTTCATATTATACCATAAATTGCTGTTTGTGTAAGTCAGATCCCATAACTGATAATAGAATATAAAGTTAATGGATTTATGATGGTCATACGAAATCTTTTGATAGTTTTCAAATGTCCGCTATTTAATATTCCCTCAATTAAAATCAATTTGTTAGTTTCATTTGGTCTTAGTCTTACCTTTTTAATGGCTGGGATTTTAAATTACTATTGTTAGTTTAGTAGACGTCTGTGTAGTTTTTCTAACGGAAATTTTTGGAGTTCATGCATATTTTTTTACTTTATTATTTGCACACTTTATTATGCATACATACATACTTTATTATATTTCAGAGTTCATAGACTGTGCTTCTACATACTTTTTAAACATAATATATGTTAAACTTATCAAATATTTCAATGATTGTATTTTAAGTATTTCAGCCTATACTTAATTCTATTTTTGTAATAGTTTATTTTATTCAAATATCTATATTTATTTGAGACAATTAATAATGTTTTTAAAGCGATAATACATAATTTATTTTCTAGATGGAGAAATCTGAAAAGAATTATGAATCTCCCATATTGTATTTTCCCGGATATACGAAAAGTAAGACATGGAAATTTAATGATCAATAAACTGTGTGCATAAATGATCAACATACTGTGTGTGGGATTGCATAAATTAAGAAGATTATTCTTTATTTTATTACAGAATCGAAGTACTATACTTTTTAAATCTGATCAATTACATTAGATAATATGATCAATATCATAAGATATTGATAAATACATTAGAGAGGCAAAGTATTTAAACAGAAATTATAATATTGATAAATATATCTAATATTTATTGTAAAATTATGCTCCGTATTGAAACATTTTAAATCATTAAAAATCACTTGGTTACGGGTATTTAAAGTTCATTTTATTTAATTCGCATCTGAATTTTGATATGATGAAAGAGTTTATTTATGATAAAAATGCCTGCATCCATAATATTCTCTACATTAAAGTATAAAACTCATTAGAACAGATATTCCATCAACTTTCGATATGCTTTTTTATAAGAATTCTGATTTATTCAATATTTAAATTCCCATAATTTTTTATCCAAATCGAATTTTACTCCTTTCATATCAACTGTTGCTTACCCAAAAAATAAGGAAACGAATGTTTCCAAGTAAGAACTTTAAAATATTAATTTTAAAATTTCAAATCTTGTAAGATCCTCGAAACATTCGTCAAAAATGAGTGGTATATTTTTGATATTTAATTTTAATTTTATTAAAGCTTTTGTAAAATTTTTAAATGTATATATAATTATTAGAAAAGAAATTTGTTTCTCTTTCCTTACAAGTGAATGAGCATATTTAATTTATTTTAACAGTTTTTTAACTTTACTTAAAAAGTCGATTTTATACGATAAATTAAAATAATTACATCAAAAAAATCTATAAAAAAATTCTTTAAAAACTTCAAAAGAGTAATCCTATAATATTTCTTTTTATATATTTTTTCATTTTACTCACATATTTAATTGATATTCCTCAGTAGAATTTTAATCAAATCCTTCTTTATGTAATCATAACATAGCTTAATTTATTATTTGCAATTTTCCCTAGTTTTAGTTTAGTTTCAAGATCATAGCATCACATGCTACGGAAGGATACTTTGTGTGTAAAACTGTCTTTCCCAAAAAAGAAAAACTATGCATATCTATTATTATTTATTTATTTATTTATTTTTTACTGCACTAGCTTTATTTACAAAACTCTTAAATTAAATAAGATAAGAATCTATCTATCTATCTATCTATCTATCTATCTATCTATCTATATATATATATATATATATATATATATATATATATATATATATATATATATATATATATATATATATATATATATATATATATATATATATATATATATATATATATATATATATATATATATATATATTTATATGTATACACTGCTGGACAATTACTAAGAACGGATAACACTATCATCCATATCAACCACAAAATTAAAGGAAGCAAAATGTGGAAAATTAGAATAAGTACGGGATATAGGAAGAAGAAGTATGCGTATGCAAATTTTTTTTTACGTCTGTTCATCATGTGAGAGCGTTCATAAGAGCTTTAAAGGTTTTGACGCGTGTGGACAGTTTTTGTTTCAAGTCAATGTTTTAAAGGAAAGATTTAATAGACGAACTTGAAATTTTTGGCATGTCTTCCCGACATCACTTAGATGATGTTATGCGTGGGCGAATTATTGGAAAGATCGAAGAAGGGCGAAAAATAACATACGTTGCCAGGGAGTTCGTCATTGCTCACAGCGTTGTTTCACTGCTGTGGAAGTCATTTAAAAATACTGGAATGTGTAGTAGGCAGCACAGTGGAGATCATGTTAGAAGTACGACGCCTGCAGAAGACAGATATATCGTCCTATCAGAAAAAAGGAACAGGCGCACCCCAGCTGAGCAGGTGGCAAATCAATTTCTTGCTGCCTCAGGAAAGCATATCTCCCGAAAAACTGTTGCCAGACGTTTGAGGGGAGGAGGACCATACGTCCTCAGACCTGTTGTGTGCGTGCCATTGACTAGACAGCACCATACCGCCCGTTTGCAATGGTGTCGTGAGCATCACAATTGGACTGAACAGGACTGGACATGCGTACTATTCTCAGATGAGAGTAGGTTTAGTCTGTCATCGGATTGTAGACTCCAACTGATCTGGCGTGAGAGTGGTACCGCTTATCATCCAGAAAATATCCAGCAAAGGGACCAATATCTGACATGCAGTATCATGGTGTGGGCCGGCATCATGATCAATGGCGGCACGCCCTACATGTGGTTGAGAATGGGACTATGATGGGCCAACGATACATTAATGAAGTTCTTCTTCCTCATGTTCGTCTTTTCTGTGGTGCTGTCGCTGATAAATTTGTTTTTATGGACGACAACGCAACATGTCATCGAACGCTCGCTGTTCAGGATTGTCTAGACAGCGAGGGTATTCAACGCCTCGAGATCTGGAGAACGTGATGGCCATCATTACGTTCTTCAGATCTAATGCCCATTGAAACTGTGTGGGATGTTTTGGGGAGGCAAGTTGCTGGTTGAAATTATCCTCCGACAAACAAGAACACCCTCATCCGTGCACTCCCAGAGGAATGGGATAAATTGCCTTTACAGCTGCTGGATAATTTTGTGCAAAGTATGATACGACGTATGGAATGTTGCATCACACTCCTCGGTGAACATATCCCGTATTGATAACTTTCTTCAAGATGCCTGCTGACTTTTAGATGCATTGTTCCATTTTTCCGTATGCAGCATCAAATGAAAATTCCTTTTCTTTCAGATGTTTCACAGCTTTTGTACTTTCCAGAACAATAAATATTCTTTATTCTAATGTCTTGAACAGTATAGCAACTATATTTTATCCTACTAGGCCTCATATCTCGCTTAATGTTATGATATATTGCAATGATATTGCAATTTGTAATGTTATGATATATAGCAATTGTCCAGCAGTGTGTGTATATATATATATATATATATATATATATATATATATATATATATATATATATATATATATATATATATATATATATATATATATATATATATATATATATATATATATATATATATATATATATATGTATATATGTATATGTATATGTATATATGTATATATATATATGTATATATATATATATATGTATATATATATGTATATATATATATATATATATATATATATATATATATATATATATATATATATATATATATATATATATATATATATATATATATATATATATATATATATATATATATATATATATATACACATTATATATAGAACATTATATATATATGTTTATATATATATATATTAATAAAAGTTCTCACTTCTTGTTATTTTAGACCTAAATTTTCACCAACGAATATCAGTTTGTGAAGATGATATGAAGAGAAGAAGTAGCTTATCATGGAGAGATGAGAGTGACAGGTATATTCATAAATCTAATATTTAAATTTAGCATTCAAATGAAAATTTCCAGTGTAATAAATAATATAATGAATGTATAACATTATAATTTATATTATATTTAATTTTTAGTTACTTTGCTTCTAACATAACTCATGTAATTTATCCAATATGAAAGTAACTGATGTGTGTGTTTCTAATTATACAGTTTAATGCTTAGAACATTGGTGTTTCTTTTTATTTTAGTCACTGACAGTTTGTCAAATCAAATATCATGAAGCTTAATATATATATATATATATATATATATATATATATATATATATATATATATATATATATATATATATATATATATATATATATATATATATATATATATATATATATATATATATATATATATATATATAAATTTCATAAAACAAAATTCTTGTTCAGCGATATGTCCTTTGAAGTTAGAAAAGAATGTTTAAGGAAATGTTTCGCTTTTTAAGAGTTAAAATTAGCACCTATTACCCTATTAAAGTTGGTTTTATTTGTTCTAAATAGTAGTATAAGTTGGTTTTAAATATCAAAAAAACTTTGAAACAACTTATCAGGCAAAACTTCATTTAATTTAAAATTTAATTTAAAATATATATTATAATAACCATTTTATAATTTTATGATTACTTAATGTAAGATTTAAAAATTTGTCAAATACTCACTTACATGAACACGTTTTACTAACTATTATTTAAATAAAACACCTAAACTATAAAAAGATCAGAAATTTTCTGAATATTTTATAATTTAGAATCTTTTTCTGAAATGTTATTTTCGCAACTTTTCATTTTTCACACAAATGCTATTTTAGCTAATACTCGCAGAACATTCTTTTACTGATAGTAAATTGTAAATGTCTGCTTTGTAATTCTAATTAGAAGCATAGCTTAATTTAATGAATATTAATGTATTTATGCTTGTGTAATTTTTTTATCCATATTTTTCTTTTAATGGACAGATTCTATAAGATAAACTTCACTTGAAAGTTCAATATTTGTTTTGGTAGAAAAAAAAACAAATTTTCCGCATCTCATTAATAATTTAGTTATATAGAATTAACATTTATTAAAAGTAATTTATTTTATTGATCTTTGAAGGAATGTTTTTAATACCTAAATTTTTATAAATGATTTTATAGCACAGAAACAATATTATTTTAATGCAAAAGATTTGTTAGACGGAGGAATTTTTAATATTTACATATTTATCGAACATGATATTTAATTCATAACTTTCAGTTCTTATCATCATTTTTATTTTTGATGTATTTTTATTGAATGCTATATCATTGTTAATCTTTCGTTTATGCCTGTTATAAAGTCACGATTATAAATTTAATTGATTAAAATAAAATGAAATCTTTGTAATACATAGTATAATACATAATTTATTAATTTATGAATAGAAGACAGAATAAATATTTGTTGTAGTATTAATGGCATACGCCTTTTATATCGTTATTTTAATAATATAGTGATGAATAGATAATAATTATTATTTTTCCATCAGTCCATCCAGCGGAGAATCAGATGAAGGCCATATTCAACAATCTCAAGATGAACGCATCATGAAAGAAGAATCCAGAGAATCAGAAACTGAATGTGACAGGATATGTATGTTTAAAATCCGTAATCATAATTTGATATACTTAAATTCAATTATTAATTCAATATTCATACATTCCTGATTCATTTTACACAAGTACTTTGTTGTTATCCATTTCTTATTTCATTATAATTATTTTTATTTTATACCTGCAAAATGCAAAATTTAAAATGTTTCATAGGAAAATTAACAATTAACTTTTAGAAAAAAATATACATATATATGCAATATGAATTCAAATAGCATTGCCGCCCGCCCTGTCTAGTGGACAGAGTCCCTGACTACGGATAGGCAGGTCCAGGGTTCGAATCCCACTTCGGGCATGGATGTACTATCTATCTCTATCTATCCTGTCTTTGTCCCTTCTGTGTATAAATGCGTTGTAATTGCCTACCTACCCTATAAACGGGTCTTTATGGCATGTGTGTACTGAAGCAGTTGGACTACACACCAAAATATGGTTCAGTTGAAAAAGTGAAGCAGCGCACCCCATATTGCTAGCGGCATACGACGACAACAACAACATTCAAATAGCATTTATTTAAAGGAAAGATAAAGATAAAATAAAATCAAATTATCCGGCTGTAACATTGGTTTGATACTTACCGTGGGGTTAGCAGACATCTGCGTGTTGTTTCTTAAAGAAGGGGTTTCACATAGAGGATGCTACGGGGATGTTAAACGTATAAGAATGGTCTTAGGAATTCACTGACACCTGTGTGTTAGGACTTCAGTGTAGGGGTCAAATAAGGGAAAACTCATAAACTTATGAATTATATTAAATAAATTAAATTTAATATTAGATACATATATACATGCATAGATACATGATTATACGCATACATACATTTTTACTGTACATATAATGGTTTTTAAAAAATGATGTATCATACCACCTCTGTTGTGGAACTCCAAAATGTAACTGTCACTATGAACATTACCAAAAATGTTTGATAAATTTTCACTTAACGAATGATGTCCATAAATC
Organism: Latrodectus hesperus; assembly: GCA_037975125.1. Classification (NCBI taxonomy): domain Eukaryota; kingdom Metazoa; phylum Arthropoda; class Arachnida; order Araneae; family Theridiidae; genus Latrodectus; species Latrodectus hesperus. The sequence continues at coordinate 40,908,361 of CM075861.1, read as the reverse complement.
TCTCTCTTTCTCTCTCTCACACAACTTTTTCTGATTACCTAAATAACATTAGCACAGAAATAAACTAAATCACACCTATCTTTCAAAACTTAGAAGTAGATATATTTAATCTAAATCGTTATAGCGCAAAAGGAATAATAAATTAAAATTTTCATAAGATTTAAAAAAAAAGTATGGAACTCATTATTATATAATAAAAATCAAACTTTTTATCTTTAAATTTGGGTATTATGACGTTTTATTAGTTAGTAAGCAAATGCACCCAAAATTAAAATATTATCATTAGAATGTTTGTTGATAATTTCATTTTATAAAATTTAAAAATAAAGCAGCTTATTTTGGTTTTATCTTTTATCTTTACTTATGTCTTTAATCTTAAATCATCCAAAATGATTATTTTATCACGAATGTTTAGTATATCACACTCCCAAGGGGTGAAATTCCAAAAGGCTTTAAAATATTTTCCATTCTGACAGCATGTGGTGATTCTTTGAATACAAAATAATCAGCCCGAAGCAATGTGTTATTTAATATCTGAGTGTAGATTTCTTAAAAATGATTATTTATTTTCCGTTTATGCAATTGTATCCTTTTGTCTCTAACATTTAATGTGTCTTAAGTAAATGTCAACTGAAACAATTTGGTGGAGTAAATGTAAAGCAATTTTCCATAGAGCTTCCCTTCGAAATAATTTATTTTTAATTAACTTACACCAAATGTGTAGAGAATGCAAAACATTTTTAATGTTAGATTTCTTTTAATTTATTTAATTTTAAATTCTTTAAGTTTATATTGAATAAATTAACAAAAAAAGTTTTTTTTGTTACTTTGTAACTATCAATTTTTTTAAAATCATTCTTACATTTTATAATTATAATTTTTTTAAAATTTTATAATAGCACCATATGATTTCTGAGTATCAGTTTTAAATTTTGTGTATATGAGAACTTAAACTTATACGTTTTTAAGCTTTAAAATACAAATCTGGTATATTTTTTGTATTTTTATAGTATTTAATCAAAATTTATTGAGCGAAATATTTATATCAGCATAGGATTGATTTAATTGTTTTGGTTTAAAAATTTATACTTTTGAAAACGCTTTAAAACATTTAAATATAAATGCATATAATAAGCGTATTCACATTATTTTAGATAAAAAATCAAATAACTATTTTCAACAATAATTTCTGATTTTAAAATATTATTATATTTATTTTCCAAAATTATCCATTTGAATACAGTAACTCTTAAAATTCATGTTCGCAAAGATAATTAAATTATATTTTCTAGTATTGTGTCAATGGAAATAGTAAATTATCTGAGAATTTTTTATAAATGTTATTTCTAGCAAAATTTGATTTCATAACTTAACTATAATACAGTATGAAATAGTTTAAAATTTAATTTTTTACATAACTGTATTTCTTAAGATAATTTTACTGAGTTAAAAACATGTAATCAAAATATCACTTTAAAATTTTAAAAAGAAATTCTAAATTGAGTTTAAAATTATGTAATACCATTAATCAAATCAATCAGAAATGCAAACTAATAATACTAACTACCTTTGAAATTATAAATTCCTCTATATGTTTCTTTAGAGATAAAAATATAAGTACTTATCAGTACTTAGAAATTAATTTTTTTATTTCTCTTTTATTTTTACTATAATCTCCCTCTCAGCCATATTGGTTTAATTATTTATACCATTTGAAAATTTGAACTCCTTTTGATTCTATTTAGTTTGAAAATTTTTTCATCAGATATTTTGCCACACGAAATTTAATAATATTTATAACTGCTTTTATATCAACTTTAAGCTTTATTTTTAGTTTTAGATAAAGAAGTTTTTATTGTTCCACGATTTTACACTAAGCAAAAAATTAGCCAAATCTTTAACAGAATTACTAAAAGATTTTCTAACATTTATAAAAAAGTTTTCTTGAAATATTTTAATTTTTTTGTATAATGTTTTATAAGCCATAAATTTGATAAAAAAAAGTCTCCTCAACTTGTCTAATATCATAATCAAATTGCGATGTTATCTTTTCAGAATTTTTTAGTATACATTTAACTCTCAATTATCCATTTTTGTGCATAATTCGAAATGTTTAAATCCCAAAAAATTTCAATACTTAATAAAAAAATCAATAAAAATAAATAAAAATAAACTAAATTTTGATATTTTTAAGAATTAAATTTAATTTTTTTAACAGTAATTTAAAACTTAATTTATAAAAGTGAACAGCTTTATCATTCTTCTAGTAATAATTCTGTTTATTTTAATTTTTCAATGTATGAATAATTTAAATGTGTATTTCGGTTGATTTGCTAGTTTGCTTCATAATTTTGTGGATTTTCTGTGAAATTAGCTTATCTGTGATTTCCAAAACACCTAGCTTTACAGATAATAGATAGTTTATTATATTTTGAAAATATTATATGAATAACTTTATTTACATTTTCATATTTTGACAGATTATTAATGAAATTGTCTTCCACTTTTTAATTTCCCTTATTATATTATTTTTAAAATTTTTATATGATTATAACATTATACAGAAAAACTTTAATTTCAGTTGCATAATTAAAGTATTTCTTTCAGAAAATGTACGAAAATATATTCATAAATGTGGACGAATTTCTTCAATTTTCTGATAACAAAAGTATTTTATTTGAATAAAAAAATCGTCACTCATAAGAACATAGTGAGGTAGTAACATGGGTAAAAGTAGTCAATTGTCTGGCTTCCAGTTTTTGTAACATTTAATTTATGTATCCTGTAAACTGGACAGAATATCGCGTATTTCGTTACGTTTTACGTTATCACGTACTACGTTATTGTAAATGTGTTGCATGTCATGTGTTACCGCTATGTGCAACGGAATGAAAGTTTATTATCAGGCTAAACTAAGTTCGAAGTAAAAGATACTTTCCTATTTCTGTTTTGTTAGTTTTACTGTAGTAGACAGTAATTTTTTGATCTAAGCAGATGCATAGTGAATTTCATGAATAATCCATTGCATCTTTGATATAAATGTTAAATTATTGAATGATATTGAGATATTTGCTCCAAATGTTTTCTTAAATAAAAACTAAACATACTGCAAAAAAATCATATTTTTAGATTCAGAAAAATTTATCACTTTACAAATTCTATTTTAAATAATTATTGGTAGAAGGATTGCATAAGTTTTGCACTACGTTGAACAAAATTATAGCAACATTTAATGGAAAATAAAATTTATTTCCAAACACAAAAATAACTATACATGTTAAAAAAGAATTTATTAATTATTTATTTCGTAGGTGGCTAAATGTGTACAAATTTAAAATATATTGAATGGGATTAAAATTTTGGTTTTCGTAAATGGAACTATAAAGAAAAATATCTATTTTGACTATTTAATGCTGGATATTATTGATTTCCGATATCTCCAGTTAATTTATATTTTTAATCTAAAACACATTTTGTATGAATTGAACGACATTTGTAACTAAAAAATAAAAACCAGTTATTAGATGATTGATGATGAAAGGAAAGGAAATTTGAAAATTGTGTTTTCCTCATCATCTAGTTTCATATTTTTGAATCCATTAAATTAAGATGTTCTCAAAAATATTTTTAAATAATCTTTATCATTTTTTCTGTATTATTTATCGAAAGTAATTTCAAAAATGTTTATAAAGTATTTTAAAGAGCAAACATTTCCTGTATAAATTTATTCTTGAAAATCATATATTCTCCAATTTTATCAATATAAAATATCATCTTGATGAATATTTTGATTTAGTTTAATTACAATAAACATCTAGGATAAACTTTTAAATTCAAAATTAATTTCATTGCATATATTTATCTGTAAATTTAATTGTTATTACAAAAATTTTTTATGCAATAATTACTTTAGAAGTATTGAGTTAGTGCAATGATGACTATATTCTGAAAGTAGTTACTCCAAAATATATTCAAAACTATTTTATAAAATATTTATAACATTTTTAAATAAAATTAAATTATGTTCAACCTATTAACAACATTTTTTTCAAAAGGGAAAGAGTATTCTTAAAACAATTCAAACATAAATTTAGATATAAACATTGAACCAAACAGCATAATGTTTTAAGTATTATATCCCGAGTATTTACTAATTTCTTATTTAATTGCGAAATTGATAAAATTTTCAAATTTTTAAATACTTTAAAGCAAGTTAAAATATTTTAAGACAATTTAGAAGTTAATTAGATATGAAAATTTTATTTAAATTACTTTGATGGAATAGTATTTAATATTACATTATACATAGTTAATATTTCATAAATTTTTTATAACAAAATTAATTTATGTTCAGTTAGCATAATTTCTCCTTTTCAAAGAATTATTTTTTGAACACAATCAACGAGAACTCAAATATGTAAATGAAAATGCATACACTATAAACAAATTTTAAATATCTATTTGTAAAGAAGTTTAAAATAATTATAATACATTAAATTGAAATTTCCTGTGGTTATTATAAAATAGCATTTTTATTCAGAAAATTTGAATTTTGAACTTTTACGTTTGAAAAATATTTTGCTTTGTGCAAACATATATTTTTTGAACTAGAAATAATACTTTACCATTTACACATCAGTTCGAATCTAATATCATCATCATATAATTTAATACCGTTAAAATGTTCTTTAGTTGGGAGAACAAATATAAATTAAAATTAAACTAACGATAACAATTTTGATTTTAGATTTCATTTTTGAGTCAAATTTAAATTTTTAGCAATACCATATAACTATTTTGCATGTATTTTCTCATATAACAGTGCCAATATACAAGTATAAAATGTCAGCAAAATAAGTAAAAATGTATTTAATTATCCAACAAATAAAAATGATGTTCAAAAGATGACAAAATGATGCTTCAATGCTTAGTTATTTTTATCATAATCAATCTTTTACCACAATATTTAGCTGCTTACAAACTAGAATTTTTTGCAGTTCTGTTATTTTAAAAAATTGAATTAAAAAAATTACGCAAGAATAAAAATTACTTTACTATATAACTAATAAATATCCTAGATTCAAGTGCTATCAATCTTGCTAAAACAGTTTTTCTTCCTTATTTTTGAATCTTTTTACCAACGGACCCATCTATACATTTAATTAGTGAATTTCTCCTTTTCAACCATTAAATTTTTACATAATTCAACAATGTTTGCAATACAAATTTTTGGAAGAACATTTATCGTAAAATAAATGGAAAATATGTACTGATAATACTTTTTATTAAATTTAAATTCTATATCAATTACTGTACATGAATTTTATTATTTTTTATTTAAAAATGAATGTGAGAAATCATTAAATTTCGACAAGTAGGATTTTTCGTTCTTATAAGAAAATTCTCACTTAAATTTTTTTTCACCAAATTTCTTTTTTATTTTTTGTAAATTACTTAACAAACAATATTTACCTAATTTTTTCAAAAATGAATACAATATAATTTGTCTTATTAGTGAGTAAACAATATTATTGCTTACATGTGGATGACACATGTCTGTCGAACAGGGGATTATAGAAAGTATCAACTGCCTTCCAAAAGATGAACTGCTGGAAAATACTACCAATAATCATACAGAAGATCTTACTGGCAATAGTGTGTCCCTTACTTTTTCTTCCTTGAGACTATAAATGACCAAAGCAATCTTGGTACTTGTTCTGTCTTCAGGAGAGGGTTAATTGCGATTAATATAGAGTTTGATAATATCATGTCTTATGATTGTGATTTCGAAGAGCTTTGGATTTTACTGGACAGCATAGTGCATTACAACAACCTTTGCAAATGATTTTCTGTGATAGATTTCTCAGACATCCGCCTACAGCGGATCCCATTACATGTTAACATTAGTGAAAATGAATTCACTGATATACTGGCAGAGCAGGATAATAAGATTGAAATGATCACTTCCTCTTCTCTTATTTATCAAGAACTATACTCAAGTGAAAGATTTAAACTCAATTTAATATGATGCATTCTATGTACGCAACGTTGTTACTTAGGCATATCTCCTTTCCCTCTGCTGGAAAACAAACGTGACCGTAGTTTATGGACTGATCTTGGTAGAATAACAAGTGGCCAATTTCAGTGTTTTGCTTTTGATAACGGTATAAGAATCCACCCCACTTGTGAAAATTCTATGATCATCCAGGTATATTGGATACCATTCTGGCTGGCATCGGACTTTCTAAGAAGGATTTAACAGTCAATATCTTTATTATTAAAGATCTAATGTAGGTCTTACAAGGATAAGCAACACCATGCTAAACAGATTTTTGATATTGACAATTCAAGAAAAGAGAGCCAAGGATAGGCAAGTAAATGAAAATACTTTTATTTTGAATGTTAAGGGTGAAGATTCGAAATTAACATAATTCCGTTTTCAAGGAATGGTCAAAAAAAGATAAAATTATCCTTTTGACTAATTTTATTACTTTTTTTTTATCTCTCGCGATTGTAACAGTTTTGATTTCCTTAATTTTTGTCACAGTTATCTAAATATATTGTTTTTATTTATCATTTAAAATTAACATTGTCTGCAATAGAAGTTAATGATAGATTTAAAACTAATACTCTTATATTTGGAAATTTAGAAATCTATTTTGATTTTTATTTTACATCTGGAGTTCTGAGATACTGTACAAAATATTTGAATTATGGATAAATTTGCTTTTAAAACATCTTCTTTGTCAGTCTGACAACATGCTGTTACAAAATGAGGACAAGAAGAGGGAAACGAGCCAAGGAAACATTTATTGTTTTTATTTTTTAGAAATTAATCGCAACACTTTGAGCTTGACTTCTGAGTTATTTTGACGTCAAAAGAACCAACTCATAAATTTCTAAGAAAGGAAATATATATTTCAAAATGGAAGAAACGCAAGAGAAAGGACACTTTATACTAATTATTTGCAAAACTATTATTTATATTAATCTATTGGTAAATAATATTATGAAAAGTCATTTAACAATTATTCATATGAATATCTTCATTGTTTTATTTGAAAATATTGTTTCTTATTATAATAATTTTTATTATCATTAATATTCTTAAATAATGTGAGTGAATTGTTTGCTAAAAAGCATTTTGATATTATGATAATCGGAAGGTGATGACGTTTTACTCCATTAAATTCATATTTTTAGTTTTTATTTTTTAAAAAAATTTCATTTTTAATCAGTGATAAAACTAACTTTGCTATCAGTAACATTTTTATATTTGGTGTGCAAAATTTCAATGCCTAGAAAAATAAAAATCAAATAGTTTTTGAAAAAAAATATTTAGAGATATTGGACATCATTAAAATTTGAAAATTTTTTCCTCTTAGAAAATGTTGCAGCAATTTGAAAATAAGGGAACTCTATTAATTTTATTCTGGATGAGTATGATGGTTTTTCTCACCCCATTTCACTGATTCTCATAATAGTTTACGCTGTAGAATATTATTTCTTTTGGCAATCAGTGCATGTTTTTCAAATAATGATCAGTTTGTTTCCTGATCGTTTCCTCTCAAGGGGTTTCTGTTCACAAAAAATATCTATATTATAGTTTATGTAAATATTTTTTTAGTCCATAATAGGGAAGAATCCCGTGAATAATCTATCGAACACACAAACGCACAATTTTTAGGAGTAATCCTGGTTTATCTGTAATTTAAGATTTCTGCTTTTACGTTTTAGTTTATTGTAGGGGACTCAGTTTTCCTCCTTGAGAACGAGTAATTAAAACAATTTCGTTTTAAGCTGTTGAAGCATTAATTTACACATATAGTTGATCAGTTAATTTATTTCATTTAGGTATATTATATTAAATATTAATATTTTGTTTGCGTATCAATCTACTGTAGTTGTTTCTGGTTTGCAGGACTACATAAATAAGAATGTTCGATTGTTTTTCGTTTGTTTATAACAAGGATTTCCTCCAACTTCTGCCCTTAACATGTCATCATTTTAAATTGTTGACTTACAAAATCAAACTAGTCAGAAAATATAAAATTCCCAATATGAACTTAGAAAGCTTTGTAGTTTTCAAATTTTTAATGTATTTGGATATGCATCCGAAATATTATTGGTGCAATTGTTGCTCTACTAATTTTGTGAAACTCAAAATTAAAAGAATGTCTGATGTGAATCGTTTTTTATATATTTAGTTAACCGTTATCTTATAAATTGCCGGAGTGTTCGCGATTCAGATATATAATTAAATTGATTGTTTGCTTAAGACAGAGTTTCATCATACAAAATATTATTTTATATTTTCGTAAAATATATAAAACCAGCATGATTATTTACAAGCTTCTTTTTTGTATGAACATATTACAAAAAGTTTGAAGCATTTTATCCTCTAAATTTAATTTTCATTTCTATAAACTAATTATTTTTTTATAATGGAATCAAAACATTTTTTATTTCATACCAAAACATATATAAGTTTGTTTGCGTGAGTATCTACAAACATATGTATTAAATAATCTCAAAAGGGAAATAATATATAATTTTATCAGTAGAAACACGATTGCTTTCCTTGAAGAAATTCAAGTTAGCGAACTATTTGTATTTATTAGTATCTATTTATTACACCTTTTATAAAAGTTTTTATTTTTTTTTACGTTTTAGGGAAATCACTAGAAGAATGCAAATATGAAGCCAACAAACGTTGGGCTCAACATGCTGTTTCTATACTTTCCTAATAAAGAACAAAGAAGCACTCTTAAAAAAGATCATTTAAGGTTTGTATGAAACAATAAGAATACAATCATAGGTTAGTATAAAACAATAAAATTGCAAGCAATCATATATACTTAAAACGAAGAAACTTATGCAAACATTGAAAATGCAAGAATGTGTTATGTGGTTAGAGTGACATGTGATTTAAATATAAAAGAAAACTATGATTTTTTTTTAAACTTAGAAATGAGAGGTTACAAGAATAATAATTACATATAATACTCTAAACTGGTGAAATTTACTGAGAAAATTAATTTGATTATAATTCAGAATCATAATATTCTTGTAAGAAATGTAATGGAAATAATGAAGAAAGATATCCCTCCTCTAAATGGGTTATCAATGTTGTAAGCAATGTGCTGCTAAAAGGGCATGTGCACACATATGCTAAATGATATTCAAATGACATAAAAATTAAATATTTGCAGCTAATCATTGTGCTACATTGTTATAGATGAAAGCTTAAAAATATTAGATTTCTTTTCTCACAAATTTTAAAAATTATTGTATGTGCGGTCATTGTTAGGAGCAATATGGTAATTATTTCGCTCTAAAATGTCCATCTGAGTCCGATTTATAGCTTCAAGAACTGTCTCAGTACATCATTTTAAAAGATATTCCCATACCTGACTCACACAATTCCTTGAAAAATAAATATAGAGACTTTTTTTATGGTGAATCTAGCTATATTTGCTGTTACAGCAATTAAGTTGTGTACACAAGTTTTTTGTAAAATTTCAATTTAAAAATTCTTGTTTATTTATTTTCACTTTTAGAACTATTTAAATCTATGGATTCTGGAATGTTTTACAGAAGTTATTTTACCTTTATTATCAGTTAATTCTTGAATCATTAACAGTTTAGTAAAGAAATGTAGAAAAAAATATCTCACAAAAGCAAATTTTATTAGTATATGTGACATTGAGAAGTTTCTCTGAAGCAGATTACTCTCATTTACGGTGTTTTCAATAATTATTACAAAATTTCGAAACATTCAAAATGTCACTTTTATATATTTTTGTTTTGTGTGCATAAAATTTTTGTTTGATTAACCTTTTTTCTTACAATAACACTTGAAATTTATCTTAAAATTCAAATATTATAATTATTTCTAATTAATTTGTTAATTTGTATTATTAAACATATTTATCAACTTGTCAGCTGTTTAAGTTTAAAACAGAGGAAGTTAAGAAGAGGCAGGCAAAATATCTTAAAAAATATTATATTTTAAACAAAAAGAAATTGCTTAAATAAAATGTTGTACTGATATTTGAGGAACGAGAGAAAAAGACGAGAAAAATAAGAGAAATTTAATCTCATATAATGTTTTTCTTAAGAGATCGGTATTAAAATTTAATAAATCTCCTTAACTCAATTTACAAAAAATTCTAATTTAGTTTATTCTACATATATATAAAAAAATCAATATTCGATTACTGCTATATATGTAAAGTCACTTTTGTTAATATGCATAGAAGAAAATTACCGATATTTTTGGTAAGAGAATGGCTTTTATTAAAAGATGCTTTCGTTACTTTTATTTTAAAAAACAAGTTAAAGAGAAGAGAAAAACCATTCTATGTGTGTGATATTTAGGTATTTTGAAATAATTATTTCATGGAATTGTTTAAATAATTATTTGAATCCATAGTTACATATTGATAAAGGGAGACATGGAAATATCTCTTTAATAAGCTACTTCTCTTTAACAAGGGTCACATTGTTCCAGATCAGTGAATAGATATTTAGAAAACAAGATAGAATAAGAGTAGACACTCAAGAAATTTGTTACTTTATTATCTACAGCATATAAAAATATTTAAAACTTGTTTCCTTTTAAACTAGTTTAATATACGACAGTGGCGCCATCTGTTAAATGTAAACAACATAAAAAGCTCGATAATTTCTAAAATAGTAAATAAATAAAAATTTCTTACATTTATACCATAGAAATGCTAAAATGTTAATATAAATTACTTTAATTAAAATAGGAATTGTGAATTTTTAATAATTACTGAAAATTATGATAATTATTAAAATAAATTTTCTTATAAATGAATTTATGTTTTCGAGCTCAAAATAAACTGTTAAAACTACTACCTTATATTGCAATAAAAATAATTATTGGATAGGTTTTACAGATTTTTGAAACTTTATGATAAATATTAAAATTCTTAATTTCATTTATTTACAAATCTTTTATTTCGTGTATTGAATTGGAAAATATATGAATAACTTATCATTTAACTATCTTAATAAATAAATAGCTACAGATAAAACAGCATTCTTCAGTTCATATCCGAAAGTTCAACGTAAAAAACTATATTTTTAAAATATGATAAAAAAATAATTTTATCTTTAATTTTCGTTTTAAAGGAAAAAAATCTGAAATATTGAAAACAGATACACCATTTTTATTGATTTAAAACTATTAATTATTCTCTTTTTCTATTGATCATCACTTATATCTGATACCAAGCAGATGAACTTCTAAATTTCTCAATAATTAGTTTTTATAAAAAATGATATTTTAATTAACTTTTTAGTTAACTAAAAAATAACTAATTTTTTAATTCACAGAAATTATTAATAATTATAATGAAATATAGTTTACCTTAAATCTCTTCTTGCTTTCATATTTTTCATTATATATATATATATATATATATATATATAGTGTGAGAGAGAAATTTGAATAATATAATTTATAAGGAAATTCTTCTTTGAAATTTATATTGAACAAAAGAAGGATTTTATTGTATTTACTGTGTTATATACATGGTCATAGGTAATAAAGAAATTTTATAAGAGTTCATTTACTAAATTTACTAAATTAAAAGTAAAAATATGATAATGAGTTTGGGAAGCTGAACAGACGTCTTTAAAATTAAATATTCACAAATTTAAAATTGAGCTATACATAAATAAAAATACACAGTGTTTTAAATATTATTCTATAAATATCTCATTGCATGGTTTTCTATATTATTCAATAAATATTTCACAAACTGAACAATAAATATTTCAGAATAAGAAAATTATTCAAGTGAGTGACAAAGTGAGGGTTGTATTACTTTTTTCTACACTATAACCAACATCATATAATTATTATAACTATTCCATTAATTTTAACGTTTTGTTGATACGTTTTAATATTTTCTGTTTTTTGTACATTTGTTTGTCAGAGAAACCACTAATTTTTCACATTTTCAGAAATGAATGTATAATATTTTTTTTAATAATTCGCAATTTAAATTTTAAAACAATTTGTTGATTTCCACTAATTTTCATTTTGTGACTTACGTATGGAAATTGGGACTTTTATACTGCTTATCAATTTTGCCAAATAGAATAAAGTTACATATCTACAATAAGAAGCATTGAATAATAAAAAAAACTAAATTTCATTCGTTTAATTTATATTTGTTTCAGAATGGTAAATTGCTATGTTTCCTTCATAAAGAAAATCAAAATTTAGCACAGAGAAAATAGAATAAAAACTTTATTTATAATTTGATAAACAATTTAGTATACTGTCATTTTTATCTGTTATAAAAAAGAAATGTGGATGAGAAATTTCAATATTGTCGTAAAGACAAATGAGATGCTATAAAAATATAGCATCATAAAATATCATGAGTTCAATCATTGTAAATTATAGAGGAAGAATATACGGAGGGAAAAGAATCTCACATGGCTTCGCTGCGTTACTTTTTATTAAACTTTAGAATTTGTTTCTTTAATGACTGAATATAAATTGTTTCAATAAAATCCTATTGTTTGCTTATTTAAAGGTTCTTATTTGTTTTCAAAATTTGTTTTATACCTGTTTAATATTTCAACGTCGGCTGTCAAGTATTTTATCGTAGAAATGTTTAATTTATGACCTTGCAAATATTCATTTTAAGGATTGAATATGTTATGTTTATGTAGCATATTTTTATTTATTTCGCATGGATAATTGATGCAATATGTAGGGATGTTTACATAAATGTCATCGAACTTTTCCTAGAAATGTATATAGCCCCATTAGTAAGAAAAAAAATCTACTAAATTGAAAAAAAAAGTCTTTAATAGGCTATTTTTTCTTAATTTTTGTGCCCTCACAATTGTATGTAATAAAATAAGTCTGCAGTTGTCTCAGTTGATCATTTTTTCATCAATATTTAAAGTCTGTTACTACATTCTGTCAGTAAATTTTAAAAGCATGCACCACAATTTTATTTTTCAAACAATGATTGAGAATAATTTTATTAAGAAATAAAAATTGGTCAAAAACATCTTTAATTTTAACTTTATAGAAATGCTACAATTTGAATTATATTTTACTTTGTACCTGCTTCTATATTTTAATGCTCAATACTTTTTCACTTTTTCAATGTTTTATGTACAAAATTGTACCGTAATAATTACTTCATTCAGTATTTGTCAATCTGAATGAATGAAAAATGGTTTTTATGTCAATCTAACATTTTACAAATTGTATCAGATATTGCATTAGAATAATATTAAGATATCCTTAAAACGTTGTTAATCGTGTTTCTTTCGTTCCTGAAGTGAACTTTATTTAATATTTGTGAATCTTTTCTTGTCAAGAATATTTTCAATCAATATAGTTTTCATTAACATTATCAGCATCAACTATACAATGTTGTTTTGCCTAGAGTTTGCTGAATGAAGTAATTTGATTTTAAGCATTTCAAAATATACCATTAAAGCCCAAAAATAGTAAGACAGCAATCTAATGCAGAAATCGATGACGATTTGTATATATGCAGAAACTTAGCAACTATATATAGACAATTATATAATATTGTAATATGAAGAGTGGTGTGAATGTGCTAATAAAGTACAAATAGTGTATTTAGCTACTAATTTTAAAATATTGTTTTGACTGTATCATTTATTATAGAATTAAATACATAAATTTAATTATTTTATTATTCATTAATTATTCTTACTTTATTCTATAAATAGAAGAAATATAACAATTAAGAAAAAAATTCTTTCTAATTTTAAAATGGAAAAAAAATTGTAAAAATGTTTTTATCAAAATTTGAATTCCTTTGATTAGAAAATAAAAGGGAGAGAGGTTCATTTTTCTTTTAATAACAAATTTAAATATGCAAAAATAAAATATTTAATATTATTCTGTAAAAAAAAATCTATTTCGTGAACTTTTTTGGTAATAAAAAACTCTATTTCTTCCTTATTTTAAAAGAAATTTTAAATAAAGTAAACTTTCAAAAAGTTCATTCTTCACAGATTAAATTTATAATTTTATAGTTAAAATTTAATATATATTTCTTCCTTACGTAAATTATTAATTCCTTTTTTGTTTCTCACTTATATTTGTTAATATAAATATATTTAAGTAAATTATGATTGATTTTTTTTAGTTTTAACAAAAATATTGTCATATAATTCAAAATGTCTCGATGAACCTTGTTTCCTTATAAATTCTAGCATTTTGATTCATCAAAATATTTTAATTGCAAGTAAAAATCAAAAGAAATATGTTGCATACACTTTTTTATCTATACATTGGTAATTGAATAATTAAAATAATTATTTCAACTGACACAGCGGTACTAAGATCGCAACAATGACTTAATTCAAATAAAGTTTTCTATTTGAATGCATAAAATGTTTTGCGTTTAAATTATAAAAAAATTGTTGGGAAAGGTTTTTATCTATGAATGAATAATTGAATAGTTACGAAAAATTATTTTGACTGTCGCAATGGTACTAAAATGGCAAACGACTTGATTTGAATACTGTTTTCTATTAACATGCATAAAATGTTACATATTTCAGTTATAGAATAAAATAATTACGTTGAATTTAATTAAAATGTTTATTAATTTTCTATGAATTAAAATTTTTATTTAAATTACTGCTTTCGGGTCATAATATCTGATTTGTCAACCGATGGCTGAGTGGTTAGCGTTAACGACTCCTGAACTGTGGTTCCCGGGTTCGAATCCTGGTTCGGGCATGGATGTTTTTTTTAAATGTTCTCTCTGTACTTCTTTGTCATTTCTTCTGAGATGTTGTATGAATGTGGATCATTCTACAAGTGTATTTGCAGTAGTATGACGTGGGTAATCCAATTCTCCTCCGTGATTTGGTTCACAGGTACCCACCGGGTAACGATAAATGATAAAGCAATTTCCGGCCTTAGCCATTCAGTGCCCACCGTTATTAAAAAAATAATATCTGATTTGTTTTGCTATGTACACAAAAGTAGTGCCTATATGTTTACGAAATGTATGTGAGGATTACTGAAGTCTGAAGTTTACCAACATTTCTCAATATCTTATACCTGAGCTGAAATATCATTCGCTGAGTATAAGAAAAACAATTAAAATTTATGCACAAAAGTACTTTAATTATTTTTGAAAATGTTATTAAAATATTTACAGAGTGTTTTAATATAATGTATCAATTTATTAATAATCGGTGAGAAACATTTGTAGAATTACAAATTGTTTGCTCTTTTATTTAATATATTTACTTTTTGAATATTGTTCTTTATCTGTTTTGTATTAATATCTTATCTGATTCCATAATTACGCAATGAATTATTTAATATATATTAAATAGAGCCGGCCACCCTGTCTAGTGGTCAGAGTCCCTGATGACGGATAGGGAGGTCCTGGGTTTGAATCCTAGTTCGAGCATTGATGTACTATATCTCTCTCTATCTATCCTGTCTTTGTCCTTTCTGTGTATGAATGAGTTGTAATTGGTTGCCTACCCTATAAACGGGTCTCTATGGCATGTGTGTACTGAAGAAGTCGGACTCCACACCAAAATATGGTTCAGTTGAAAAAGTGGAGTAGCGCACCCCATATTGCCAGCCTAGCTGGCACATGACAACAACATCAACATTAAATAGAACAACTATGTAATTGCTGATTATTGAAATATTTAATATTAAATTAATTTAAAAACTCTACCTTTTTATTTTGATTTAGATTCAAAAACTTGGTTTAATCATTGGTTTGGAGATGGAAATATAATTGAATGGTATGGCTGGCATTGTTCTGAAGAAGCTTCTTGAGCTTAAGTTTCCTGAAGGCCAGTCAAACGCTGAAAATTTATTGAACTTTTATCTTTGATATTTATATTTATTGAATTATATGAAGCCAAATGTGTAAAAATTGTTGTTTGTAAATAAACTTATATAAAACCTTCAAAAAATGCATCACAATCCTTTTTTAAAATATGCAAACAATAATAATTGGATATTTTCCATCATAATTTCATGTTATAATCAATTTTTGGTTACCAACATGTATACCGTCTTATTAAATTTATAAAGTTTTGTTACACACAAAGTAATCATGGAAAATAGTGCTGTATAACTCTTATTAAAAATATATAACAATCAATATTGCTAAGATAAAATCGTAAAACATAGCATTTTATTGAATAGTAACATAAGTTTCTGCTTTTGTATAAAACATCGGTATATAAAATTATTAACCATAAATAATTATTTAAAAAAAAAAAAAAACCTTTTAATGTCAAAGAATGCTTTCAGTTAGAATATTTTAACTAGAATAATAGAATATTTTAGGGTATATCAAATGAATAACTGTGATATTCTTCAGAGTAACACAATAAATCATTGATTGCAACGTAACTAAAGAATAGAGTACGATATTATTATGATCACAAAGACTTTACATAAGCACGTATCATATTCATCAATAATCAGTATGTAAAATATAAAACAAATATGCGTTAGTAAAGTAAAAACTGAAAAAAATTAATTAAAATTAATTTATTTTTACGAATAATTAGCCATTTTAAAATTATTTTATTAAAATAGATGTATCCATATATATCCACAAAAATAATGAATAGTATTCATTTTCAATTATTCAGCTTCCTTAAAAACACTTTCTTCAAAATATATTTATGAACGTGTATAATTTGAAAACAGAATAAAAATTCTTCGAATGCTATGTTTCTGGTTGATGATCATTACTCTGGTTAAAATCTAATAGTAAGCATTTTATGCTATGTGTTTTACATTTGCCTTTGTGACTATCAGAATGGAAGTTCCAGTCATAATTTGTTATTTTAAAGTTTGAAAACAAGTAATAATTTCTTCCAATTGCTTTAATAGTTTATCGAAGATGAACTTAGTGAAAAATTTTATTTTAGATCAAAAATAACGTCAGTTGTCCGCTTTCTTCATTACTGATTATACATGCTCTTATGAATAACTTTATTCTCGTTAATTTGTTATTTTTCAGTATAAAATGATTAAAAAATGTGAATATTCTTAATTATAGAACATTTCTACTAATTAAGAGAAATAAAAAAAAAGTGGAAGCAAAAACCAAACCTAATTACATGAATTCCACTAATGCAAATGAAACAAAACAAAAAATAGTAGAATGAAAAAAATGATCATTTACTAAATTTAACGTTACTTTAATTGTAAAATCTGACGTGAATAATAATCTAATCTTCTGGCATAATAAATAGTACACTGGATCCATTTTTCTACATGTGTCAGACTGTTATCTAAAAATATTTCGTTTTTCTGGCAGAAAAGATATAATGAACATCAGTATAACTATCAAGTTAATTATAATTTGTGTGTTCATGAAAGGGGCTTTCGTGTTTCATGCTTTTATCAATTTTTGAAAATGAGCTACCACAATATACGACATAAAAAGGACTATATAATACAATTTATATGTGTGTGAAATAAAATTATCAAATGAAACTTGTATAAACAATTTAAAAACTATCATAAAACGAAATAAATAAAAAATTATTTTGTTGGATTCATTTGAACACATAAATAGAAAATTTTAAGACCAGATTATGACGACAATTATAAAACAATATTAAAAGTCAACAATATGAAAAATAATGAATTTTTTTACATTAAATAAAAAAGGAATGGTGATTTTCAAAACAAAGACTTTCACTTAAAAAAAAATTGATACTTGAATAGGTTTGTGAGTGAATCTATTTTCTTGAAAATTTAATCGTTATATTGCCACAATATAAATAAAACTTCTAACTTAATAAAAATATAATTAATTACGTTGTAAATATTTCACAATTAGCGTAAGTATAGGTAATAACTTTTTTGCAATTTTTTTTAAAGTTTTAAAATTTTTATAAAAATTCTTATGAAAGAAATTTATTTTTATTGCATGCTATTATATCTTATAGTCAAACAAAACATTTTTCATACGTTTTTGTAAACACGTACATTTTAAAAAATATTCATGTTTTTCATTTTTAAGACAGACAAATAGAGAAAATATATTGACCTATACATTATATACAAATATACGCTTTTATTTACTAAAGTTGCTTACTACGTAGTATGTAAATAATTTCACTTCAATCACTAAATATTACTTCAATTATTAATAATTAAATAAAATACATTAAATAAAAACTTCAATTATTTTATATGTAAGAATTTTCCTGGGAAAATTGTCAAAGTTTTTTAAATTTACATATCACATTTAAATTTGTTACTTACAATATATTTTGGGTTTAATGAAAAATGTAGATATATGCCACTATAAGTTAATATCAAAAGAAATATTTTAAACATAAAGTATACATGAATGATTATACATGAAGAAAATTTTATTTTATTCGAATTTCTCTTGCATTTCAATTAATGCAGAGAGTGGGAAATTTATTATTACGTACTCCCATGAACATTTATTAAAACAATCTCAATTTCAGAAGACATTCTGTTACAATCTCAGCCGCTAAATTATTTTATATTTAAAATATTTTACTAAAATATTTTGCTTAAAATTAAAATTTTTTATAATAAATTTAAAAATGTTGAAATTAAAATATTAAAAATATTTTGTAATATTATGTATAGAATTTTAATTTAAAGATATTTTGTTGAAAACTTTTAACTTCATTACTAAATGTATGAAGTTATCATGGTATATTTTATAATTTACATCATTATTTTCTCACATTTTGAGGAAAATATTATTTCTATAGTTTGTAATTTTCAATTCATAATACGTAAAAAGCAATACGAATTAAAATTTGCATATATATTTTTCCGACTGATGTGGCAAAGAAATTTTCTTAATAGAATTAGGTTATTAAAGTATTTTAAAATAGAAAAAAAAAACTTTTTGATTGAAGAATGAATTTGGCAGAAGATAATTAATGTAGCACAAATATTTGCGTAAAGATGTCATCAAAGTTAAAACTTTTAAAAGTAAACTTCGAAAATTTATGTCCCTTAGTTAATTGGCCCAAAATTATTCTTATATACTAGCAATCTAATTTATAATTAAATCTGTACAATATTGGTTCGTAGAGCCTTAAAGCTTGCTTAATTTAGTCATTTCATAGTTCAATGAGCTAAATAATTTGCATCAATGGCTTTTCAGCTATTTTGGTACTTTTTTAATACTATACTTGCAAATTATAAATAAATTTAAGGTGATTGTAGTTGATTTTAGCTCTATTTATAAATTACGCAATGTTTGCATCAATAGTTCTTTGTGAAGTCTAAAACGTCCTTAAATTGAAGTCCTACACTGTGTTTGATTTAATTCTAAAATGAAACTAAATAAAGTATTCAAGCGAATTTTTACTCTCTCACCCGATATATATATATATATATATATATATATATATATATATATATATATATATATATATATATATATACATATATATATATATATATATATATATATATATATATATATATATATATATATATATATATATATATATATATATATATATATATATATATATAGATATATATATATATATATATATATATATATATATATATATATATATATATATATATATATATACATACATATATATATATATATATATATATATATATATATATATATATATATATATATATATATATATATATATATATATATATATATATATATATATATATATATATATATATATATATATATATATATATATATATATATATATATATATATATATATTAAAGAATAATCCATATATTAAGTTAATGGTTATAAATATATGGTTAATTCCTTTTTACTTTTTTTGTTACATATTATACTTAGCTAACATAATCAATTCTTTCCTACAACTAAGTAAAATTTCCGTGACGAGGGAAAAAAAGCGATTTTCGTTACTAAGAAAAAAATTATTAAACCTTAGAATCAATGAACTGTAAAAGAAACGTCAATTCAATGTGATCAAAAATTTACAGTGCTATATGTATGTGCTGCCACCTATTGTTTTGGAATAGAAGCAAACATAAATGTAGTAGCCAATATAAAAATATAATATCATATAGGGTACTTTCGTTACTTACTAAAATATCCATACATATCTAGAATGAAAATGAAATTTTCCTTTTGAATTACAAAATTTGTGTTTTACATGTTTATTTTCAATATTACTTCCTACATTTGTAGAAATAAATAAATTTTAAATATTATAAAATTTGTAAAAATTTCAGTTTTAAGGAATACATATTTGAAAATTTGAATAATTAATAATTTTTTGAAGTATTCAAAAATTAGAGAGTAATCAAATTATTTACTATTTTTGTTACAGCTTTTCATACATTTGAAGATAATTATTTCATTAAAAATATTCTAAAAAACTGCAATTGTCTTAATTATATATATAAAAAAAGCTGGATTTCATGCCCTCAAATATGTCTCAGAAAATAATATTATTGAATAAATTATTATCTTGTGGTAACTTAAATACTTAATTTTTGAGAAAATATTTCAAAAGTTAATAATATTTGGCTTACAGTAGCCTAGAGTAGGAGAACTCTTCAAAATAAAAGTGCAATATAATCCCCACCACTTCTGTACACACACAACTGATAAAACTTTTCCTTTCAACCTGCAAATCTTGTTTGAATGAAAAATGTCTCAAAAATTAAATCTAAATTTTATAGTAAACAAAATAGCTAAATTTCGTGTCCAGAAATATGTCTTAGAAAACAATATTTAAGTATGAATTTTTAATCTTGTGATAACATAATTATTTAACTTTCATGGAAATAGTTCAAAAGTTATGCTATTTGGCTTACAATTGAAGAGCAGAGCTCTTCAAAATGATTGTTTTAAACGAAGGTGCAAAATGTTCTCAGTCACTTTTGAACATCGGCAAATGTAACTTTTCCTTTGAAAATTCATGTCTGGTGTTTCCTCCCTTACGATTACGTGAATATGGCATATTATCTACAAAAATTACATCCTTGCTAGTAATATACGAGGTGGATATTAAAATGCCAAAATTTTAATCCGTTAGAAAGTCTATTATTTGATGTCAAAAAGCGAATAAGGATATTTTTAATAAAATAAGACTATTAAGGATATTTTTTTTTATCAAAATAAGGCTAATAAGGATATTTTTTTTTATCAAAATAAGACTAATAAGGATATTTTTAATAAATTAAGGCTAATAAGGTTTTTTTTAAATAAAATAAGGCTAATAAGGATTTTTTTAATAAAGTAGCATATAAATATTAGAATTCTTACATATCAATTAAAAGTATATCTCTTTTGTAAAGGAATTTTTTATTGTGCACTTGAAAAACAATTTTATTCGATTAAATTAGACGAAAATGTCAAAGAAAGAATTCTGATATAGTATCCAACCATTTTAATTAAAATTCTAATTTAATGTTTGATAAATTTTAAATTAGTTTTGAGATTTGCGATTTATTATTAATAAATCTTTTTCATGTATATCATCTAATGTATTATTAGTTACTAAACTGTTAAAGCTGAGATACATATTAACTTGTTTAGGAAAAAAAATACTCATTTTTTTACTTTTATATTTTTAAGAAATTTTGTTCCAGAAAGATTAATTTACTATTAATATGGAGAACATTGCTCTTAGCTGATTTATCGAATTGTTTAAATTTAAGCTAGTAAAATTGATACTAATGAAAATAGCAATGAAAATAATTTTCTTCTCGTGAATTTTAAAATGTTTATTTAAAAACACAAGTAATTTGTTTAAAAATGTGAAGCTCATCAATTTCAATAACATAAAGGTTGGTAAAGGCATTTCCTTACATTTCCTTATGAAGTAAAATTTATTGAAGGAAAATAAAATATAAAAATTTTTATATAACTTTAGTCAAAACATTGTAAAAAACATTGTATGTTGCAGTTAGCAACCCAACATTTGAAAACAATACTAGGAAGACGGATTGCGGGTTGCATTCATGCATCAATTAAGAAAAAATCCCGCTATCAACCAGCTTGACAGACATGTAAAAAAGAGAAGCGTAACATCTATCTTTGGATGATCAACAATAGTGGGATAAAATTAGAGACATTTCAGTTGGAAAAGCATGGCTGCAATACTAGAATTCTAAGATCACAGAAACTAAAATACCTATAAAATAAATAATTAAATAATCTATCAATAAATTTAAAAATATTAATTAGTGGCTTTATCATAATTATGTAAAAAGTAAAAAGTTTTAAGCAAATGAACCAAGTAAAATATAATTTTCATTTACGATTTTATCATTTATATAGATAAATGTGCAAAAATTAAAAAAAAGTAAATTAATAATGTGGTCAGTCGGATTTTTGTATTTTTTACACTAGTGTAAATGAAAACTTGTATTCCACATTTTTTTCCTTACTAAATATTAAATTCCCACAAACTCCATAAACATTTAACAGGTAAATAAGAAAATTATAAACATGTTACTCATACATTTTAAGTATAAATAAAACTTTAACAAAAATTAAACTTTTAATCTTGAAATATGTTTTATAAAAAGTACATGCTGGTGATGAAAAAAAAAAAAGATGGGAAATTTTCTTCAGAAATTATAACAAAATAAATAGATAATGGAAATAAATAAAGATGGCTTCTGTAATCGATAGGTAGTAGCTTAAATTACATAAATCATTGCGTAATTATTTCCATAAGCAAAAAGTGAGTGAAATATACCATAGAATGATAATTTTTGGAATTTTTCTTAGAGAACGTAAATTTTCCCTCGAGAACATTCTGATACAAAATTACTTGAGGAAAGGAGCTTATACTTTCCTCTATGTTTGAAAACATATCTTTGGATAATTCTTATAAACTTATTAGCTACTTTAATAATATTACTTCAAACAAAATAAATGAAATAATTAAACGAAATAAACTTCATGCTTCTTTATCCCTTTACTTTCAAGGTGAAGTTGACACACCCACTGCGTTCCCCACTTCGTTTTACAAGGGGCGAATGGAATGATGACATTCCATTCACCCCTTGTAATGCTGAATCCTAAGGGCATTAGAAAAAAAAAATCTGAGTTAAACACTAATTTATATTAACATTCTTTTGTCGGAATAAAAATTTTCATTGTTTTGCCTATCTGAGCAGAAAATAAATATTATATGAAGCAGAGTTTAACCTTCATTATCAATAAAAATAATGAAGGATTCTTCTTCTAACACCACTATAGTGTTAGAATTTAATATACTATCAATAGTTTTCCGTCTTGAAGACTAATCTTAATTTACAGAATTGCTATTTGTTATATGATGAGAATTGATTTACTGAGCGATGAAGAATTTTTTTAATATTAAAGCTAAACATAAGATATTATTTGTAAAGAGTAGATCTAGAAATTTTCAATATTTATGAGTATAATTTCAAAAGTACTTCTTTAAAGCTAAAAAAAACTTCCAAATATGATTTTATTCTATTATTTTTGCAACATTTATAATTTTTTGTGAGAATACATCCTCCTTATCAATTTCAAGTAAAGTAAAATCAAGTAATTTCAAAATATTTATTAAGATCCAAAATTATGTATTTAATTGTGTAGGAGTGCTATTTTTTTAAAAAAAATATTGCAATTTTGAAAACAAGCAATTTTTATTTACTAATAACAAATCTATCAACACACATTTATGTAATTTTAATAAAATTATAGGAATCATCCGTATAAATTGCTAAAGTAAGTATGTATATTTATAAAGAGATACGTCTAAAAATTACTTTTAAGAAAACAAAGAAAAATTAAATAAAAATATTGTTTTTCAAGTTAAAAAGAATGATAAAAGTATATTTAAAATAACACAATTAAAAAGTTTAGAATTTATCTCACAGACATTAAATCAAACCTTTCGCAAAACCCAATCAAGTGTTTTAAATTTTGATATTTTCAAAATGCATGTATTTATATTAACTTATCATAATTGAAATAGTATAATATTCAGAACTTCCAATTTTTAAAGCTATGAGAGCGATAAAAGTAAAAAAAGATCATTGTTTGGGAAATTAAAGAGTCTTATGAAAAGTAAATTCATTTTGTGTCATAATAATTACATATGTCGATTTTTGGTGTTAAAGATTTCAAAGAAAATAAAAATAAAATATATTAAAAATTTTAATTTGAGAAATTTGGAAGAACAATTATAATGATGGTTCTAAATATGGAAAGATAATAAGTTTTAGATGCTTGATCTAATGCCTAGGATTTAAATATTTATTTAGTATAATTTAATACTTCGTTAAAAATATATTGTAAAATGAATGATTATTTTATTTCAACTGTAAATTGAAAGCGATTTAAAAATTTTATTTAAATAAGCTTTTAAAGTTTCTTTTAAATTTATGTTTTTATTTAATTTGATTTAAAATAACATTTAGCTTATTTATAGTCACGAAATGCAATTCATGAATCATTATATCTTTAAGAATAAGAAATTTTAAGAACGAATAGGAATGAAAGAAACAAGATTTCCCCAGATATTATACAAACTTCTTTTTTCCAAACATAAGCATGAATAAGAGTTATTATTTTCTTTTTAAAAGAGAGCTATTTATAAAAAACTTACTTACAAGAAAAAATATAAATTGCAACGCTAAAAGTAAGAATTGGAAATTAAGGCTGACAAGTTAAAATTTTTTTAAAGTTAGGCATCACACACTTCAACACATATTTAGTTCTTATTCACGAGTGCCATCTAATGTCATGATTAATATTACAAAAAACTCAGAAAAAATGAGTTATGGAGTTTTTTCGACTGACATATTGATGTAAATTATAAACTGAGATTGAATATTTGAAAATTCTTCTTGTAAAACATGTTTTTTTTGTATTTAAATATGAATATTTGTTTCAAGACATTTTCTTTTTCTTTTACAGATAGTTTGAACTATTGTCTATAGTATTCTTCAATCTAAATGAATTTTCTAGAAATATTTTAAATTTTCTAAGATATCAAATATTAATTAATTTTTTATGGAAAATTTAGATTAAAAAAAGCAATATTTGTAAATTTATTATATAAATATAAATAAATATGTAATATATATATATATATATATATATATATATATATATATATATATATATATATATATATATATATATATATATATATATATATATATATATATATATATATATATATATATATATATATATATATATATATATATATATATATATATATATATATATATATATATATATATATATATATATATATATATATATATATATATATATATATATGAATTTGTATGTATTCTGAATGGAAAATCTAAACTTTGTTATTAAATTTCTTACATGATATACATATTTTGCGTTAAAATTCTTAATCACTACAAAATTTATTGATGGAGAATACCTATATTAGTTTATGAATAACTTAAGGTATTCATTAGCACATTAATTAAGATTTTGGAAAGAAAACAATAATAGAAAGCTTACAGTTGCGATCCTATATTAAATCATGAGGATTAAGTGTAACATATTTTGAAAGTCAAGTATCCTTAATCATGTAACATAATTGAATTGAATTTTTCATTTAAAAATTGAGCGTCTTTGTTTCCACAAACTTATGGTAGTGCTATTTCAGAAACATTTAATTTATATTTTCGAAATAAAAAGGTATTAAGGTATTTTTCTCTAAAAATTATAAATAGTTTTAATAAACGTCTGCAATAAATTTTAATAATTATTTCGATAATTCTCCGTGGTGTTCAGTAAGAATTATTAGAAGTTTGCAACGAATATAACTTATTTTAAAACATAATTGTTTATTACATTGGCATTTGAGAATAAAATTATGATGTAAAACTGATATATAAAATAAACATTTTAAAAGTTGTTAAAATGCATTACACACACATAAATATAATATCAGAAAGTTAAAATTTTTAATCTACAGTAATTATAATAAATTCAAAAGTAAGAAAAATTTTGATGATATTTAGTTATCATAAAATTTTTGAAAAATAAATAACGTTTCTAATTAGTTTTGTGCGAACATGTTCATCATGTATAAATATGAGCACTGAATTGTTTCCTGTCTATAATATTCAATTGAATTATTTATGAATGAGGAAAAAAACTGAATTTAAAAAATCTGAAATATTAAAATGTTGATTGATCCATAAATAAATGTAATAAAACAAATGTGAATGAGATTCATAATTAAATATATATATATTGCAACAAACAAATAAAATATATTAAAGAGATAATTTTTGTTGTAATTTGCTAAGATATCATAATGCTGTTGATTGAAATATACATTAAAGAAACAATTCTGGTTGTATTTCATTGAAAAATTTTAATATTCAGGTTTATTATAAAATACAATAAAATAAAAAATAAAACAGCTAGGAATAAATAAATATGGAGAAATCATTTTATTTACTTCTCATCAGCTTATTTTATTTTTAAGATTTTGACATATCTGTACTGTATCTTTCGGAAAATATTCGAAAGATTCGGAACTCGGAAAAATAAAAATGTGAGATATATTTGTGCGTATTATACATTCATTTCAATATTTTTTTTTACTTCTGAAAGTGTTAGAACATGGGAGTGTGATCAAAATGTGTCTAATTCACAATAAAATTCGAAAAAAACTACTGACAGTTTAATGATCAAAAATGCTTTTTCAAAGTTAACGCGCTTTAAATATAAAGAGACTGTTTGCTTTAAATTTGTTTCAAAGCATCTATTTACTGTCATTAACGAAAATATTTTTCTATACTTTTGATTCAATTTTAATTAGAGATAGTTTTTTCCCACATTTTGTATATTTCTGTATCTCTTCTTATTTATTTGATATTGCAAATAAGTAACATGAATTTAATCTGGTTGCATTATATTTCTGTATATTTTTAAGTGCAGGATTTTGCTTGTTTTTAAAAATTATTTACATAGATCAAGTTTTAAGAAATTCTTATAATATTTCATTTGTTTATTCACTATTAATTTTTTATAAGAATAGCTATCTTTTTTAATGAAAATTAATGAAATATAATATATTAGTTTTCATTGAAAATATGCTGTGTGAATGTCTATGATAAATTATATTATTCTATTGTACATGTTTCTTCAAAGTGTAAGATTTTTATTTATTTTCATAAATGGCATTTTAAATTAAAACTTGTCATGATATTTATTTATCTTATTAAATCTTTGTTTTCAGAAAAATAATAGTTCGTTGTGTTTTATAGAAAGAAATTTATAAATTGTCTTTACCTTTAAAAAAATGCAACTCTTATTACACAGAACTGTAATAGAATAGTAATAACAATAATTTAGAAGAGTTCTATGAGATAAATGTTTGTAAAATTATGAAAAAAGTGTTTGAAATAGACTTATGGTTGTTTAGAAAACACAATAATAAATTATTAAATTTAATATGACTAAATTGTTATTAATCGAGATATAATACTTCTTTTGTTTTCTTTAAGTGTTGTACAACTGCCTGTACAATATACTATTAAAAAATTCTTCTCAGAGGAAACTTTACTAATAGCTTGATCAAAATTTGACTAAAGTTTAATCAGAGTTTGACTCTATTAATAAATTGACTGAATTACAGAAAATTGTGCTCTTGCTTGCTTGCAAACAAAACTTGCATGAATTCTTATTTGGAACTTTATCCAATTACACTTCAATTTATGTCATTAATTTTTATCGTAGTTCATGCAGTTATTATCTATACAAATGCTTATCTGAAATGTATAAATCATTATTAATTGATTTTAGTACTTTATTTAAGCAATTTAAAAAATAAGCTTAATGAAGAGTCTCTTTTACCCTTTCAAGACCTGTCTGTTGCCTCATAGTGGCGAAGGGTTGTTCCTGGGCAGAATGGGAGAAGTACGCTGGGAATTTTGTCCTGATAAGGCCACCCTAGATGTGAAGGGCATTCTGTTATATCTAGATAAAACAGACAGGAACTAGAGCTCACTTCTCCCTTTGATACCCTTAGATGACCTTTGGGGCCAATTGAAGCTGCTCATTTCTTTAAAAAAATACCCGGAGTGCCATTGGAACGCAGCTGACATGGTTCCCCTACTATATTTTGGAGTGTTTAAATATTAGCAAAAATGAGGTCATGTTGGTACCTATCTTTTTACAGACTTTTTTGATTTTTTCGAATCGATGGGGATTGTCTAGTCCTGGAAGATAGTTCCGTGATTAGCAACAAGAACTATTTTATAGAGATTTGTTTCTTGGTGTTTCATAATTTTGCTTCAAATATTCAAAAATAGAAAAAAAAACTATGCATAAAAATTAGTAGGATACTTAAGTTACTAAACACAGAACGTAATTGAGTGATTGATAGTGGGCATATGGTCATTTATTAGATGATAAAATTTGTCATGAATAAGATATCGCGGAAGAATTATGCTGTAAATAAAACAATGGAATCCTAAAATTAATCCTTAATAGTATTTGGAAGAGTTAACTACTTTAAGTGAAGGCACAATATAGAACTTTTTTTTACCGTTTCAAATAAGAAAATTTAACATAAAAATATTTGACGCAATTAAATCAATTCTGCATTTTTTTGTTAAATTTAGAATAATTTGAAATTCAATTATTAGAATGATAGGTTAATCTTTTTTCCTCAATCTACAGATATAATTCTTTTGTGATCAGTTGCTTTATCAGGAAATATTGCAAAATGATATCATTAAATCAGACTGTTTAGCGACTTACAATTATAATCTGAAAATAAATCTGAGAATTATTTCTTAACTTTATAGCTTGTATTTAGTAAATGTATGAACTTTGATATTTAAAAAATTGTCTCTGATTAGTTATTTATCATTTTATTTTATTTATTAAAGTTACAGCTTGAAAATTGGGTAAACATTTACCATACGGTCACCCTTGGCGAAATTTTCAAAAAGTCACCAAAGGGTGATCGTATAACAAATTTCCGATTGGGGAAAAACAGCTGAGAGGAAAATGGCTGAAATTGTGACAAATATTTAATACAATGTTCGTATCTAACAATATGCTGAACTAATTTTAAAAAATTTACAGAAAACACAGATTTATAGATTTCAAACATCAATGGTAAAATAATAAAGTTCATATGTTAAATTATCCATAAAACGTTTTCATTCAATATTAATGAATTTAAATCGGTAAATATTCATCAGAAATTAATGACAAATAGGGTTGTCAAAATACTAGTTTGCTGGGTTTCCAATAAAAATGTTCACCAAATTTGGCGTCAAAAAACGCGCCAAGGGTAACGGCACAGTAAGTCTGATCCAAAAATTGCGAGAATACGGTTATAAAACATATTAATTACAATTTGTAAACTTTAAATTATTATATATTACCTTTCTTCTATCCATGACATGATTCTTGAGGATTTTACACTGATCTATACAGTGCTGGAATCTTTAATACTCTTCTCCCCATCTACTGCTGTTTTCTTCTTTATCGACTGGAATTTTGCTTCTTTTTCTGAAAATTTGATATCAAAAAACAAATAAAACATAGTATTGTACAGTGATCAGATGTAAAATATTGATATTTAAGATAAGTATGTTGCATTTGGCTGGAACTGTTTTGATGGAGAATGCAGAGTTAACCATTGCTGAATATATAAAACAAATTGCATTTTATCTTGTAAAATAAACCATAAGTTATTACTATTATTCAAAATATTTTAAAAAGAACTTCAAATCATTAATATTGATTAATATCTTGATTTTTGGAATCCAGTAAATGTAAATAATCTCGTGATTACTTAAAAAAATCATCATAATTTTGAATGTTGATTAAATCTGAGCATTTTTAGTTCTTGGTGAAATTTTTGATTGCATATTTGTTTGCTAAATTTATTTTTGTATTATTTGTCAATTTCTAAATTTCAATAATGATACAAATGTATAACCGGTGGTTAAATCATATAACCAACCTTTTCAACTATTTAATCCATTTTGATAAGTAAGTATGAATTATCAGTTATTCATTTTTAAATGTGACCTTAGCCAAATTTTAAATTCTTAAACCATTCATATGCAACATGGAGTGATAAAAATTCACTATCAAATATACTCTTTTTCCATAAAAATCAGTTTTAATTGTTCTTTTCAAGTTTTATATGAACTATGATATTTTTCATCTTTTTGATTAAGTAAAATTAACTTCTTATAAAACAATGGTTAGACTAATTTGTTTACATAAACCAAAGACTCTACATTCGAAGATAAATGTAAAATATACACTTAGATACTATCACTTCGAGAAGAAGACAGCTAAGGATGCAAATTTTGGTCGTTATTTATGTTTTCTATACGTCTGATGACCTTCTGAGACCAACCTCAAATTCAATGCATAAATAGAAATGTTGTTTACCATAAGTCCAAACTCATATGCAATTCTAATTTTCTTTTCTCTTCATTTCATTATGCAAACAATTAATACTAATTCATCACAGAATACAGTATATATTTTAAAATATGAATCATAATTGGTGTTTATTTTGAATTTCCCTCTAGAAAGTAAGCAGACAATTTCGTCTAAGAGGATCCGATGACGTCATATGAATTACAACAAACTGCTTATGATGTACCTTATGCATATTTTTATTTTACAGATAAACATCAGTATCTGTAATAATTGAAATAAACGTAATTATTTATTTATTTTTTACTTTTATTTGTTTTTCTTTATAAGAAGTAGTTTTTGAAATCCTATAGTATTTGCCGTATGCTATGAATACGTTGAAATGCTATCGTATTATCGTATCAGTCGTATTTGCAGTCTGAATAAGAAAACAAGTTAATGAAAGAAAAATGATATTTCTAAACATTTCATTACTCAAAATTTTGTAATTATTTAGCTCAGTGTTTCTCAACTGAATTTACTCCAAGGACCGGTAAAATATTTCGGCACGTTCGCGTGGACCGGTAATATTAATAATTTGACCCAATGCACAATTTTTCACAAAGATAAATCATGAAGACATACATAATTTTTAAAGCATTTTGTTTGTTATAATTTACATTTGTATATTATATACTATTATTATTGTAATGTAGGTACTGTATCGGTGGTCGGCCTATAAAAGCTGGATATTTCGCGGACCGGTAAATATTTCTTGCGGACCGGTACCGGTCCGCGGACCGGCGGTTGAGAAACACTGATTTAGCTTGATAAATTACGGCTATTATTTGTTCCTTTAAAGATGTACCTATGGTCTTAAAATAATATATGATGCTAAAGATTTCAAACTTTTGTAATCTTATGTATAGGAAACTCCAATTTGGATACATAAATGTTATTTAAGTAAGCCTTAAGACTTAAATATCAAATCAGAAAATTAGTCTCACAATTTTAATTCAAGCATAATTAATCCCGCTAGGCGAATTCATTCTCATATGAATGTTTCGATTAAATTATTAATGAATTTCAGAAAGTTTAATGGCAAGATTGATAGAATATCCTTAATTGTTCAGCAATCTGAGAAAATCCCGTTTGAAAGTTATTCTGGTTCGTTGACAAATAATATCTTAGATTATCGAATAATTAACGCCATTAAATAGAGCATAGAACCATGAATTTCTTTTCACTTATTTTCTAAAATTGTACCTACGAAGCATAATTAATTGAATTCTATTCTAATGGGAATAATTTGTTAAAATGATTATGAATATAGAGATTTAGCTAATGATAACTTATTTCATTGCATTACGGTATGAGTTAGATATAAAATGTAGAAATGTAGTAATTTTATTAAAGTTATCAAAAATAAGAAATTATATTATATTACAGATTTATATACATAAATACATACCAATGCTTTTATTTTGTGATATATCATGATTTTAAATAAAATTTAGGAAAAAGAAATATTTTTGTCAATATAAGACCAATATTGATTTTTAAATATTATCTTCTATTAATGTATTAGAAATTTTATAAATTATTATAAAAATATTATAAATTTTTATAATGATTAACTTTAACTTAATAATAACTTTTACAGTATTCTCTGTTTACTTAGTTCAGCTGCCTGTAATTTTAATAATGAAAATGCTTTTGTATGTTTCTTAATTTTTTTTATCTAATATATTTAATTGACAGCTTTTCTTATAAATATGTGCAATAGATTTGAAGCTTATGCAAACTGACATGTTTAAGTTAAGTTCTAACGAGTTAAATTTCTTGAAGTTAAAAGAAACTGATAAATAAATTATTAAAAAATTTTAGTAGCATCTTGCAACAAAAGATAAAGCTGAAAAATGCTGAAGATGGACAGCGAAGTATGAATATAATTCTAATTGAACTTTTAGGTGTGTTTAATTTCAGTAATTGAATATGAATGTAAAATTAAGGAAGTCCCTGCATAAGAAATTATCAAGTTCCGAAAAATTAAAAAAAAATTATAATTGTGTCCTTGCACTTAAAGGGTAAGACTTCAGGTTAATTTCTTTAAATTGAACAGTAGGGGGAAAATAATTAAGCGTTAGACTTCCTGTTTTGAAAATCAGAAATAATGAACTACTTCTAATTGGCTTTGTACTTAAAACTTTTTTCATTATCCATCTAATTGTCAACTTTGTTACTTGATTCACAGAGTATCTTAATCCCCTTTCTTAAACCATAAATGTTTCACTTCAGTGAAATTTGAAATCTGAATGGCAAAAATAATTATAAGCTTTCTTCCCCGAAAGAAAATAATTGGGAATGAGTTGAAATTATTCGCAAAACAATTAGAAATAATTTCATTATTATTAAAGTTAGATTAGAGTATCCTTAAACAATGAAAATATGTTCAGAAAAATTAGTTTCTTTGTGTCCTTTTTTATAAGGGAAAACAAAGCAATATTGTGTGCAATATATCATTCTTATGGGAACTAGTGTGTAATATAATTACCTCATTTGGTAATCTATTTTACTAACCAAATGGATAGTTTCTTATTTCTTTCTTTCGTAGAAAGATACGCATTAGGTGTCTACTACCTAAATTCATTATTAGTAAATCAAATATGCACTGTGAGAAAGTATTTACAGTAAAATAAATAAAATAATGTCTTTGAACTCGTAAATAGAAGACATAAACATTTATCAAAGCCCAGTAAAATTCAGAACATCTTTTTTATATTTTTATTCCTCTTTTTCCATTGATTTATGTTGCACTTACTTTATATTGTTGCTTTATGTTGTAAGTGAATGTGTTACATATCATAATTAAGCACATAAATAATAAATTAAAAGTTTTTAATCGAAACCACTTATGAATACTATGCAGAAGTCGATAAAAATTCAGCTAAAATTGATATTATATATTAAAATTAAGATATATATATATATATATATATATATATATATATATATATATATATATATATATATATATATATATATATATATATATATATATATACAGGGTGATTATAAAAAAACTTTGCCAACATCTGCACTTCTGGCGTCCATTCTATTTAACCGATCAAGATGATATTTCAAATATAGTTCTATTGAGATATGCGCTCGAGATTCTGTGAATGGCAACACAGTGGCCCTCGCGGTTACAGTTATAGTGACAGAAACTCGAAATTTTCGAATGGCAACGTCTACTTTTTACCATCGAAAAATGTTCAGCACATGCGAAAACCCTAAATAGCGTTGAAACGGTACCGATATGTCTAAAAACGGACATGTTCTGCAAACACAAAAAAGAGTTCCGAAAACCGGCCAATAAAACACGATCTGGGCGCACGCAATAAATTTGCATGTGACAGAGTCAAGAAACCAATCACAGAACGCCGGTCGCCAGATATTCAGCGTAGGAAACCTATAAAATACCAAGCGGGTATGCGAAGTCGTCATTCGGGAACTCGCACATGCCGACGGTATGAGTCTTCCTAGGAAAGTTCGCGGTGAATTGATCAAACTCTATTACCAAAATGGGATGAACGCTGCGGAAGCCTTGCGTGTGTATCGCCGCAATCATCGACAACGACGCGACCCATGTACTCTGCAAGCTCTGCGTGATTTAGTGCGGAAATTCGAAGATACAGGCTGCACCTGTGACAAACAGCGCTCCGGACGGCCAACTGTTTCTGAGGACGTTGTCATGGAAGTGCACCATACAGTGACTGCAGGACACACAGAAACCGCAAGAGGCATAGCGCGCGTGTTGGATATTCCGAACTCAACGGTCCGCAAGCTCTTGCGCTCGGTACTTCACATGTTTCCGTATCGGTTCCAGCGCGTCCAGATGTTGGAGCCGGGTGACCCACAACAACGTCTGGACTTCGCAAATGCATTTTTGTTACGATACGATATGATGCGGATAACGACTGGCCACTTCGCATACTATGGACGGACGAGGCGCATTTCACCTTAAATGGCAGCATTAACACAAAGAATTGTGTGCACTGGGGAGAGACGAATCCTCATGCTGTGGCGCCAGTACCATTATTTGACGCCAAAGTGACTGCGTGGTGCGGCATTACAGCTACATTTGTTCTGGGCCCGTTCTTCTTTGAGGAAACGACCCCGACTGGCCCTGCAACATGTTCTGTAACGGGCCCTCGGTATGCAGCCATGCTGAAAAATTATGTCTTACCGGAGTTGCGTCGGCTGAATGCACTCAATGACATTGTTTGGATGCAAGATGGCGCACCTCCACATATAGCGAGGTCAGTTAAAAGGCTCCTGGATCAGCATTTTGGTGATCGCATCATCTCACGCTATTATCCTTTTCCGTGACCTGAGGGATTCCCAGATCTGACGCCTATGGATTTCTGGTTTTGGGGCTATCTCAAATCAAGAGTTTATCTGTGCAATCCTCAAACATTGTCGGACTTAAAGGATTCTATACGGCGTGAGATTGGAAACATCCCTCGTGCCATGTTGCGTGCAGCGACATTGTCCACCGTCTCCCGCATGCAATGCGTAATTGCCTGTGATGGCACTCATGTGGAAAATGTTTGAAATTAATAAAGATTTTTTTCTCTATGTGTTCTCATCATTGAGCAGTGTCTTGTCTCTGTCGTATGCATTATTCCTCCGTGCGCCTTGAAGAACTGTTTGTATGTGTATAATACGTCGGTTTTCGGACATATCGGTACCGTTTCAACGCTATTTAGGGTTTTCGCATGTGATGAACATTTTGCGATGGTAAAAAGTAGGCGTTGCCATTCGAAAATTTCGAGTTTCTGTCACTATAACTGTAACCGCGAGGGCCAGTCTGTCACTATAACTGTGTTGCCATTCACAGAATCTCGAGCACATATCTCAAAAGAACTATATTTGAAGTATCATCTTGATCGGTTAAATAGAATAGACGCTAGAAGTGCAGATGTTGGCAAAGTTTTTTTATAATCACCATGTATATATATATATTATTTATACACTTTTTTATTAAAAAATATGGTTTTTAACTACATCGAATACATACGATATTTTAATTGATTTCTTAAGATTTTATTTATTTTCATAGTGGCTTATTAGTTAGTTATTGTATATTTTAAATTCGTATTTACAACCTAAATATTATTTCGATACATGGAAAAGCAAATATTTAAAACGAAACATTTTTTTTAAATTTGAAGCAAATAATAAAAACATGCAGTTAATGAAATTTGGAATATTAAATAACCTAAGAACAATTGTACCTAAATAAACAGTATAAATTATGAAAGACTAAGCCAACCAACCCAAAACTGTTGAAAGACTCAAAAAATTTACATGAAATCCTTAAGCTAAGGCTATAAGTTTTGAAGATCTACAGTGGGATTTTGTTTATAAGTAACCTTTCCACTTGTATCAAAATTATGAAACTTCTAATTAAGTATTTTAATGCAGGATACTTCAATACCTTGCACAAAAATAATGGTTCTAAAGTTCTTGTGGCAAGGAATGATGATGTACCTTGTCAAAGGAACTGCTTTTTGAGCTAATTATGTTCTTGGATTTTTTACACTCTTTCTCACCAGAAACATCTTGCACGAGGTAGGTAGTGATCAAATATAGGCAAGAACTGTTGTTGAAGTACAGTTCAGAATCACGTGATTATATTTAAGAGACAATAAAGGTATTATTTTTATAATAAGATTTGATAGGAGTTCCGTTCTGTGCAGCATAAAACATGGAATGCTCAAAGGCTTAGCAACTAGCCCTTCTCGCCGTATTGATTCTTACACCAAATGTTAATAACATCCTCAAATTCTTCCTTTATGGCATCAAAAAATTCTATCAGAAGAATTTCTTGAGCAACATTGGCTGAAATTAGACGAGGTACTCCAATTGGGACAAATGGTGATGATGACTCTGCGAAACCATTCCATTCCATCTACAATTTAAGGGAAAATTCTTCATTGTCTGATATTGAGAAACTTAAGATTTGAAGGATTATTTTATCTTTGATAAGAATCAGTTCTAGTAATCTCATTGTATCAGTAATGAAATTTTTGAAAGGACAGATCTCTTGGTAACCGCACAAGGAGAGCGATCAGTTGCAACAGTTGCAAAGGTAAATTCACAACTTAAAAGTAGAGCCATTATGGTTTCACTGGATAATTTATTAAACAACACATGATCACTCCTGGTTTTGACTGATTGAAGGAAGGGAGTTTTATTAGAGCTTCACATATAAATACCACTAACTTTTAACAGGTTAGTCAGTTCTATATGAAGCATTCTTGTATGTTCCAAATCGTTAACACCAGTGAGAATATTATCGACATAGAAACATTTTTTTCAGCTTTTTCTGCTATTTGTAACTCCTCTTTCTGGTCAATGCATTACTGCTTTAGCTTTCTCGAAGCCAGATAGTGTTCCAATTTAGAACAGTAGGTGACTGTAAGCGCTTTATACACGTTAATTTTATTATTCTTATCTTACCAAAAATGTATTGTAGCATGGGTTTTCAGCTCAGTGACCATGACTTCGGCTGTTTTTGAAGCTGCATCACAAACAGTTGAGCATCGATTATTGTAATAAAAATCAAATCTGGGCTCTGGATTGGAGTTATAAAACTTGTTTTTAGGCAAAATTTAATTTTATTCATAGCAACATAGTAATCACATCTGTGTTTTACGACATCAAAGAGAATCACGTTGCCAATACTTTTTTCCAGATTGTCACCTATAAAAAGTGTCTGGTCAGTGATTACAGTAAAACTATCTCATTAGAATATGATTTTCTGAGGCTGTTACTCGTAAATTATTGATTAGTATCACTAATCAATAATTTGTGAAATCATATTGAATTTTCATGTGAAGCTGTACCTTTATAAAATATACAAACAATGATTGATGTAACCTTTGGGTATGAATGTTGTAACCTTTGTGTATGAATGCATGAATACATAAACTGCTTCAAAAGAGGGTTAAGATTTCTCAAGATGAATGCCTCAAAGGTTTTTGAAAAATTTACCTTATAATTTCTAGTATAATACATTTATATCCAAAAAGTAATATTTCATCACTTTTTATTTCTTCCTGGTAAAATTATTTTAATGGCTAGTTGTGTGTATGTGTGTGTAATTTAATGATGTGTTTAGCTGAATAATCTAATAAATAAATTGATAAAATGGAAAGTTATGGCGTTATTAATTAAGTATCATAAATTTAAAAAAAGTTGTACAGTTATTTATATTTTTTAGTTTTGTGAAATTAATGTAGATAATCTGTTATGCTATACTAATGCTAGTAATTTCTATATTTTACAATAGTATTATAAGGAAATATATGTCAATACTATATATGTTAATACACAATAATAAAAATAGAAAAAATAAAAACAAAAGCAGAATTTTTTTTAAATTAAAAAAACTCTAAAACTCAAAGCATTCAAAATATTGAATAATGGGACTGATTTATTTCTATGCGTTAATTCAAAGTTTTGTATGATTGAAATAAAGTCTACAGTAATGATTCTATAATTTAAGTTTAGATTATTTGAAATCCTTAAAAGTAAAACGTCTACTTAAACTTTTATCAAACTAGAAATTAACATTTCTCAATTGTGCATTTGTATTTAGTTATTTCGAAAAAATAATAAAAAATTTAAAAATTCTTTAAATAATAAAATAATGGTAATAATGCATTTAGATGCAGATCACAAATATATCTATCTATCTATCTATCTATCTATCTATCTATCTATCTATCTATCTATCTATCTATCTATCTATCTATCTATATATATATATATATATATATATATATATATATATATATATATATATATATATATATATTTATATATATATATATATATACAAGCTGATCCAGCCACGCGTTGCAGTGGCTGAGTTTTTATAATACATTGAATCAATTTTTTACTAATTCTTGGGTACAATCAAATTAATATTTTCTAAAAAAATTTAAAATAGGTTCATTCATATGAGATTAAAAATAAAACGTTTCGCAAAAATTTAAAAGTAATAGGTAAAGTATCGAAATTTTGAAATTAAGCACAAATCAACATATACTTTCTGAATTTACATTTTATTCATCTTATATTAAATTATAGTTAGTAATCAGTGACTTACTTATAAAATATACTATATAAATTAAAAACATCTAAAAAAAATTGTTATAAATGAGATAGATAACATTGACATCGAACTATTATTTTTTCAATTTTTAATTATTAAAACTAAAAAATTTTTACTATATATATTTTTACTAAAAACTTTTTACTATATATTTTTATTTTACTATTTATAATATTAAAAATATTCAAACTGAACACGCACAATAATAACACAATACAAAGTATAATTATGAAAGTGATTCACAAAAAATTGTTAGAGTATGATTATACATCATGAAAATATATGTATCATGAAAATATTTGAAAATATATATGAAAATATATGTACTTCATGAAAATATAATAATAAAAATATATGTAAATTCTATATTTAACCACGCGATTGCGTGCGCACGTTAATTTTCTCGAAGATGTATAATCTAGATAAATAAACACGTCGCCATCTGCCGAATACCTGTGCAACTTAGATGCTAAACCGCCATCTATTAGGAACTTACAGAACTAAACAATAAATAAACATTAATGTCGTATAATAAATATTGAAAATAATAATTAAGAGATAAAAACTATTCTATCTTTAAAGTTGGACTATATTATAAATGGTTACAAAATTTTATCAAATTCCGTTCAGTAGTTTCGGAGTTTATCGGGAACATACATCGTGACACGAAATTTATATATATATATATATATATATATATATATATATATATATATATATATATATATATATATATATATATATATATATATATATATATATATATATATATATATATATATTTATATATATATATATAAATAGTCAAATAAATTTATCGATATCTATCATCTAATAACAGAGATTCTGAGAAATTGATTAAATAGGAGAAAAATATTATTTACGAGTAAAAAAAAAAAACGAATTTCTTTATAATTTGATCATGTGAGTTTTATATGAGAAATATAATAAAATATTTAAATGTAATATCTTGAATTATATCAATAGAGTTTAAGCATATCTAATCTATATTCTCAACAGATATTCATAATTATCACTGAATATCTGTTTAGAATATAGTTTAATATAAAGCATAAATTTATGAAATAAGTCTACTTTTCATCACAACAATACTCTTATGTATATAAGAGAATGTGCATTATATATAACAGTTAATTACATTTATTTTTAAGATATACAGAATATTATACTTTATGTAGTATTAATTAGAAAAATATAATTCTCTGTTAAAAGATAATATATAATTGGCAAAATCATTTTTGTTATTCTACCCTTTGAAAGCAAATCGAAAGTAGTAAAAGTTTTTATGCTTTTAAGATGAAAATACATAATCATTTTCTTGTGATTCATATGTTTTACTACAACTTATAAAGTATCTGTGAATTTGAAGCAAATATAAAATTTCGCTATAGAATATATATTTTAAATTATATGCTGCAATCCCTGATGATTTGCATGCTTGCTCATTGAATATGTACAACCTCGTAAAAAGTATACTATATATTTTGAATACTATTCAAAATACTTTATCAGATTATCATATATATTGCTTTTCAATGTATCAAAATTCATTCCTATTTTGCTGAATAAGGTTTGATTCATTTCTACAAGGCTATATTTGTAAACCATGGCTATAACACGAATAATATTTGTCCTTCAAATATTAAAAGTATAGTAAATGTACCTTAAATTTTTATACTATTTTCCAAATTAGAATATAAATAAAGAAGTTAATGATTCTTGAATATACTTTTGAATAATATTAAAAAAGATTTTATTGAAATTCGGTTTTAATAAAATTTAAAATGATAATAAAAATAATTCAGTATTTAAGCATGAATGGCAATGATAACATATATCGTTCACAGAAGATTGAATCCATTATTATCCAATTGAACGAAACATGGGTTAATAATAAGAAGGATCCGATATCATCTATCTATTTAAAATCTTCAATTTATGCACGTGTTTCTCCAGAACAAACTTAATTTGCTTAAATAAAAATAATTTAATTTCTGAAAAAGTGAAATTATGGTATTTATATGTAAACATACTTAAATAAAACATGTATACTATTACAGAAATCCTTTCCAAATATCATATTAATGTAGCATATACTACATTAATGATAAGTTGACGATTCGTCTATTAAATAAAATTGGAAATGAAAAGGTTAACTCAAGCACCAAGTTTCTATTAGAAATCATGACTAATTTGTACTTTTATTTGTTAAGGGTTTCTGAAGTACTAGCTGTTGTTAACAAAACAAAACATACCAACTACTGAATTTTCTCTTTAATTATAATATTTAATAATAAAGTGTAAATATAAACCTTTCATTCATTTTTCAATGCATTTCCAATCAGTGGCTTAGTGGAAAAATCAAAAACACTTCGGGAACAGGGGATAAATTAATTAAAAAATGGTATAGATCCTTATTCTTTTAAAAGAACTAAGTAGTGAAAATATAGGATACATAAACAGATAATTTGGAATAAAATTCACATAATTTTGTTTAATCCAAGAGGCTACACACAAATGATAATTTGAAAAAGGGGATGACACTCATATTTTCGGCAATTAAACAGAACAGAGTTCAGAAATAGAGTTGATGTGAATCATATTGTAAGATTTGTCAGATAAAAAGTTAAGCTGTTGCAAAAATGAATATTTAATTTCACAAAAAATGAAGAGGAAATAAAATTACATTCACTGAGAAATTAAAAATATTACCCTTGCATTAAATAAGTACAAAAATCTTCAAAAGAGATTAGTACTTTTTAATTTATAAATGGTAAGTTGAGCTTAATATGTAACTGAAATAACGCTAAGCAAAAAGAAAGCTCATATTGTTAAAATAAATACTTATTATAAGTACTTTTAAATAATAAATTATTGTTAAAATAAAATAAATACTTACATTTTAATTAAAATTGAAAACATATTTATCAGCTTCTTTATTTATTAATGAGGACTAATCATTTTAATATAAGAGAGCATAGCTATTTTATCAAGTGCTAACTTTAGTTGTTATAATATTTGTTAATATTTTCAACTTTCACTTCAGTTAATTAATTGAAAACTCAATATAAATACTTCAAAAATTAATTAAGTGCACTCTTCTAACCATAGATCTTTCAAAGCATACATAGGAGAAGCAAAGTGCTACGGAAAATATATTTATACATTCATAAATACCTTGTTATAATAATTAATAGCTATAATACGCTAACTGTAAGCGGAACAGAAGAACTCTTTTATGAAAATTGAGAAACACTCTATTAAAATAATTTAAACATTAAATTTTTTAAGTATATTTTAAAGAAATTCTTCTTTTATACTTGGTAAGCAGATTATAAAATGCAATTAATTAATTTCTTATGTATTTATATTTTAACGATGAAAAATGATACAAGGTGCATACTTTTTAAAGAAAATAACAATAATCTTAAGCAAATATTAGTTAAACGTATCTGATGGAATATTTAAGTTAATTTGAAAAAATAATTAAGACTTGTATTGAATACCGAAGAATATGAAGTCACACATAATTGAGATTAAAACTATTGTGTCATCGTTATTTATGAAAAATAAAAATTATGGATGTTATCACATTCAACCTTTTGTTTCTTATAGGAAGGCATTTTTTAACACTGAAATTTAAAATTATCTTGTTATATTTTTCAATATCTTAGTTTACCAATTTTCCAATATAATTAGTTTACCACACAATATTGCTAAACTAAAAATACATCTACTTGTTTTTGATTTTACCACACTGTCTATGTATTAATTTTGAAATCTGAGAAAACCGACAACTAAAAATAGATATTTATAAATATAGAACTCAACAGTGTAGATTCTTTTCACTTATTTTTAAAACACATTTACTTCTTTTAAATTCTTAATTATAATGGCAAAAGTCTTGATATCTGTTTTTATAAGTAATTAGGAAGCAGAAATTTAATCATGATTACTTGAAAAAATGTATCTAATAAGTCCTATGCTAGATTAAATGTGGTCTTTAAGGTAAGGTTACAATCATTCATTTCAAGATTAATTTCATTCTGTGTGCGATTCAGCTTATTTACAAAAATTTCATTTTGAATTTTCATATTCATTGAAAACAAACTTAAAGTATATAGAATTGTAGACAGATCTTCTTAATATGTTTCACATTATATATATTTTTTATCGAAAAAGCTGGTTATACTTCATACATTGCAAACTGTTTTTGATAAGGTTTCATTTCTGTTAAACTTATAAATAAAAGAAAATTGCATTAGAAGCAAGAATTATAATGACGCGAAACATTGATCTTATTCAAAACTTCAGCGGTTTTTAAAGAAGAGAATGAAATATTCTTATATAATACGTTTTAAAGTTTTAATGATTAATAAGAGTATCTAAAGTGTCTACTAAGCAAGGGATTAGGGAAACTCCCATATACGAATTTTTACATTCTTTCATTCTTTTTTTCAAATTTTAATAAATCTTAAGGCTTTAATCCACTACAAACATATACAACAGTGATCATTTATTCAATAAAAATGTCATTTTTTATGAAAGCGAATTGTGAAATATTTAAAAAACAATCATTTTCTATTAATGAAGCATTTAATTGAATCTAACGAATGACGACCCGGATTGTAGGTGTCCAAGTACATATGCGAGAATATGCGGTTGATCAGCGAGACACTTTCGGATATAATTGTTTAGCAAGACTACAACTAATTTTTAACACTTTAAATCACTTTCTGTTAAAGAACAGACTTTATTTATATATTCAAGCAAAATTATAACAAAAATATTTTTATTGCTACAAAATACTACAGTTTTTTTCACATAGTTTTCAAATTTCTGTGTGAGTTTACTATATATTTTTATAGAACTTAAAACAACTTGTTGAAAATTGTTGTGTGTTTTACTGAAGCAAATATAACATATTTTTCTCTGTTTAGATTTTTTAAATTTTGCTTACTTGTCTCA
Organism: Latrodectus hesperus; assembly: GCA_037975125.1. Classification (NCBI taxonomy): domain Eukaryota; kingdom Metazoa; phylum Arthropoda; class Arachnida; order Araneae; family Theridiidae; genus Latrodectus; species Latrodectus hesperus. Next base: position 40,864,762 of record CM075861.1, on the reverse strand, counting down.
CTTGATGAACAACGTTCTACGTTTATAGATATTCTATTGAACAGTTGAGGAAATTATCCTGCAGCCCGTTAACCTTAAGGTACAATCCGAGGTCTCCCCACACAGTTATGTAGGTATGTCCTGAATAGAGCCTCAGATCTGCAACCAGTTGGTCTGGTAGCTCATCAACTTTGCATGCGTTACTCAACAAACTACTCACGTCAGCAATTATACATGCCATACAGAAAAAAACTAGCAGCTGCAACTTCGCACATCAACCTAAGTTGGATTAAAACACATCGAGGTGATGTTGGAAATGATGTTGGGATGCTGGAGATTCGGAACGGTCGCTTCATCCACCTGTATCTGTAGAGCCCAAGAGGATCCTTTCTACTATGTTCTACAGTGCCCAGAGACTGAGAAATACTACCTAAAAAACTCCAAACAGACCAAAATGGAGTTTCTGAAATTTTGCATGAATAATTGTCACCGTAGATTACTCCTCACAAAGCTGATGATTCAGCTCAACAAACGAGGACTGGAAATTTGTCGAAATACAGGCCATGCTTTCGCAGCCGACATTGAATTTTCCTCAGACGAGTCAGAAAACTATTCTTAAAGAGTTAATTCTTTTCCACCACTAGTAATAGTGTTTAAATTTTTATGAACTTATTGAAAATTATGAACTACATGTTTCGAATTGTATGAACTTATCGAACTTTATGAAAACGCTTTTGAACTTTTAATAACTTTTTGAATCCCATACTCTGCTTGAATTTTAGAAACCTTTTAAAATATTTGAACCTGGAATGCTTTTATAAGTTAAGGTATTATAGCTTATATAAATTCCTTGCCTGTATATAGTTATCATCTTTCTTATCATGCCCTTTTTTCATAATTAAGTGTTCATACTATCCATAAAATTACTTTCAGTGTATATAATGTATTTAATGCCATAACTACTCTACAAACTGTTAACTGTCTTTTCATTGATTGTTATATTATGCCTCTATGGATCTGTGTGTGTATTCACAAGTTCAGGAGAAGATATTGTTTATTTAATATAAAGACGTTTACTTAAAAATATTAGAATGTAAGTTTTGAATCATTATGCAGTCCTTATGGAGTGCTAGCTTGTATTTCAATCGTATATGATAGTTAAATCATTTGATTTTAATTTTTAAAATAAAATATCTAGTTTTTCTCTCTATAATTTATAATGATTATCCTCAAGGTATTTGAATATGTAAAATTTTATGTTGAATGTGGGAGACGCTTTGAAATGAAAAATTTGAAGAATATTTTTGTAAAACAGTTTTTTAATATATATTTATACCCAAAAAATTAATCTATTTAGAACAAGCATAATTGGATAAGTTGTTGATAAGTAGAATTGGATAAGTTGTTGATAAGTAGAATTGGATAAGTTGTTGATAAGTAGTTTGGATCTACAAATGTTTCTATTTAAATTATGAAAATATAATCAATTTAAAAACAAAAAATAATTTAAATGTCTATTTCTAAATTTTATGGATTTAATTCCTTTACCTTTATGAATGATAATAGTTTATGTAATTTATATTTGAAGTAATTAAAAAATCATAGAAAATAAATTGCCATGCAAACTGAGAAATTTTTCTTCTTGATGACTAAAATACAATTAAAATCTTAAATTTATTTACTATGTATGAGATCAAACATACTTTATTGTGTATCTTGATGCTATAAAAATAAAAAAGTTTCCTTAATGACAAAAATTATGAATGTATAAAACTAAGGAAACAGTTAAAGAAATTTAAATATTATATACTTTATAACGATCTAAATTTTAATCTACTTGTAAATTTAAATTAAAATATCTATGTATATTCTTTTTATAAATATCGCAATGTTTACATGAATAAAAAGATTATGAGATTTCAAAATCTCCTGATATTTACAAAAAAGTTAAAGGTGTTTTAATTTTTGTAATTAATAATATAACCAAGACCGTCCACAATTCATAGGAAAATTAATAAATAGCAATAATGATTTTCTCAAATTATTAAATTCTTTAGAGATGTTATTATGTAATATGTTATTACATAATATATAATTATCAATAATGTTTTATATATTTATTGATAGAAAAATGTTATATAATTTTATACGTGACTGATTTAATTTTTTAGAATATTAGTTTTAGTAATTAGATATTGTTTAACAACAAAAAAAATATATATATTTATTAATAGAAAAATTTAGAACACATATTTCTGACTTAGAAAATATGAGATATGATGTATACTTTTTTAAACGCTCTTGCAATAAATTTATAGTAAATTTATGGTGAACATTTAAATGTATAATAAATTTAAAAAATGCTTAGTAAATTAAAAAATCTAAGAGAAAAATGTATATTTTTCGTATTTTTCCATTTTCTGTCGGTTAGTACTCTTTTCATTATTGTTAAACATTCTTCTATTACTTTTAATTTTACTATAAAATCCCAAAATTTTCTTAACATTTCAACGTTACGAATTTTATTCAATTAGTTGTAATGTGTCCCAGTTTGGTAATGATGCTGAATATAAGAGAAGTTTAAATAAGATATATTTTTCAAAATGGCTGGAAGTAAATTTCCAGGCTTTATTTAATTTGAATTAAATAACGTCTCAAATTCTTTCGTGTAAGTTACATTAGAAATACTTCTTATTTGCAATTTTTAACTCATTTAACATTCTATAATTTATATTTTTTCTTGGTATTTTTAAGAATATATTATAATAATATGTACATATATTAAACAAGAATAACTCTAAGAAAAATATCAGTTTAAAAATCTGACATAATTTCTTATTTATAGCTTGATGTAAGAAAGTAAATCATTTATTTAATCGAAGTAAATGATTAAGATAGAAATATTTACTGTGAAGATGCAGTTAAAAATATAGTACAGTAAGATAATTAGACTAATTTTACTGCAATATTAAACTTTGTCAAAATATTAATACAAGGAACCCTTAAAGCTGGAGATATTAAAAACATCATAAAAACGCAAGTCAATCCAAGAAGCAATAAAATTGGTATCAAAAACGTAAGAAGTCTTCCAAATGATAAACTGTTGGTTGAATGTGTGTCTGATGATGAGAGGAGAAAATTTCGTGATATTCTTGCTGAAAATTGCACCTCTCTTTGCTTTTCAACACTTGCTAAACGACAATATCCTGCCATTATTATTAAACACGTTCCTAGCTCATTACATGATGATGAACTTATCAAGGTCTTATTTGAGCAAAATTTTGATATATCAGTATCTGAGGAAGAAATTTCGGAGTCTAAAATTCGTTTTACACTAAAGAAATTTGGGGACTCAAGACATATTATTATTAGTTTTCCACCTAATATCCGTAAACAAATTTTAAGGTTAGGATCTCTCAAGCTTGACTGGTCTGTGTGTGAAGTTGATGATTTTGTTATTATACATAGATGTTTCAAATGTTTGGTTTAAAATCATAAGGCTGCTGATTGTAAAAACCACCTTGTTTGTTTTACCTGCTCAGGTAACCATAAACGCTCAGAGTGTTCTAATAGAAATCATCAAGTTTGTGTCAATTGTGCTAGATTTAATGATAAAACTAAAAATCCTTCATAAAGAGTTAATATTTATCATAAACCTTATGATAGTTGCTGCCCGAGTGAAAATTTCATGAAGAAATTATCAATCTCTCGTATTGATTATGAATAATAGTTATTGTTCTCTTTTACGTTGTGTCCAATTAAATCTACATAAGTCTAAAAATGCTACGCAGCAACTCATTCTCAATATGGAAACTGATAATATTGATGTTGCATTGATTCAAGAACCTCACTGTTACAAAGGGAATCTTCCCGGGTTTCCTAGCCATTACAAAGTATTCTTTGATTCCCAATCAGATGTTATAAAATCTGCGATCATCATTCGCTCGAATAACATTTCTCTCTACCTTTGTTTATCATAATTACTCTGATTATAACATGATCTCCGTTGAAATCACTATAAATGATTTAGATTTTATTCTGCTTTCTTACTACTTTGAGCCGGGAAGAAATATAGATGCTGATTTACAAAAGATTGATTTTTTATGTCTAATGTTAATTCTTCTCGACTTATTTGGGGAATGGACTCTAATAGCAAAAGTAATGTTTGGCTTAGTCCTTATTCAGATGCTAGAGGAGATAAACTATGTGATTTCTTCAGTACCAAACAACTCTTTGTAGTTAATGAGGATTTTGGTCCTACCTTCTGTTCAACTCAAGGTTCTAGCTACATTGATATTACTGTTGTTGGGGAAAGTTTATTGCAAGATGTCATCAATTGGTCTATTCCTCACTACGACTCGCTTTCTGACCATAGGATGATTTATTTTGAAATTGCCTTGGCTGATAATACTACGAACTCTTTACACCAAAACAGGCCTCAAATCTTGGACTGTAGAAGAGCAAATGGGTTTCTTTTTCAGACTAAATGTTATGAGACTATAAATAATTGTAATTTTGAGGATCAGCATTCTACTTGTAATGACCCTATTTGCCTAGAAAGTCTTATACATTATAATTTACATAATACATTTTAGCTAAGGTCAACATTCTTACTAATGCATTGTATAGAATTTGCAATAACAGTTACGGTATTAAATTCAAAGTTTCAAAATTGATTTATAAACAAGACATTGTTCCCGTTACTCTTTATGCTTCGCGAATTTGGGGAGACAGTTTGAGGAAAAAAATAAACCGAAAACTTATCAGGAAAATACAAAAAAGCTGCTCTTGAGAATTGTTAGAGGATATAGAACAATCAGTTATGATGCTCTTTTCATTCTCTCTGGTCTTTCACCTCTTGATGTTGTGATACTTCATCAAAATGAGGCTTATCGTTATCCTCAAGACTCTTTTTCTAACCATCTTGATGGTGATTTGGACTTTTCTTCCCTACCTCATCCATCTACAAGATCTCCTGCCCCTCTTGCTGCATTTGATAGTGTTAGGGAAGAAGACTATGATATAATTTACTTTACAGATGGAAGTAATGAAAAAGTAGGTCTTGCATACGTATGCTTTCAGAATGGTTTTGAAGTGAGTCATCAGGTATACCGCATTAGTGATTACAGTTCTATTTTCCAAGCGGAGTTACTCTGCATTAATCTTGATGTTAAAGATGCCATAAGCAAGCCTTTTCAAAAATTTCCAATTTGCAGTGACTCGATGTCATCCCTACTGGCTCTACAAGATGTAACTAGTTTTGAAAGACTTATAGTAGAAGTCCAGACTTCAATTAATATGTGTGATATCAAAAATATTTCCTTCGATTTCTCCCATGTCAAGGGTCATAGTGGTGTGTATGGAAATGAAAGAGCGGATTTCCTGGTCAAATCTTCTCTTTCACTTCCAAATAAACTCAATACCAGCTTACCCAAGTCTTTTTTCAAAACCACTACCAAAAATCACAGAAATGAACTCAGGTTTCATTTTATCTTCTAATTGTAAGTGGACCAAATATTTTTTCCCTTCAGTTCAATGCAGAATTAAGAACTACTGGTTTTACACTGACTTTAAAATTACGCAATTCCTCACTGGACATGGGAAATTCAATAGTTACCTACACCGTTTCCACATTAAAAATAGTGAGGTATGCAAGTGCAACTCTGGGAAAGACAACCCTTCTCACATTCTTCTTGAATGCCCATCTGTTTCAGAAGTAAGGAACGAGCTTTGTAAAGACTTAAATAACAGGTGGCCCCCGATTATGGTGGACCTATTTAAGAAAGAGAATTTTGAGTTTTTTGTAAAATTTATCCATGCTGTTATCTAATTCATTTTTATATCTCTTTTTTTCTCTCTGCCTTCTTTTATTATTATTTTTTTTCATCTCATGTATTATTTGGATTTGTTTTGTAATACATTTGTTGTACCTTCGGGCCCTGTGTGGTATTCCTTGGTGCACAGGGAGATATTTTTGTCTTCCCAAATAAAAAATAATAATAATAATAAACGTATAAATTTTTGTGTTACTAATTGTGATTTAAAAATATTTCGTAATTGCTTACAATTAAAAAAAAAAGTTCAGAAAATTAAATTATTGTCACAGATATAATAATTTCCATGTATGAACTCAGAAAGTAAGTGAAGAAACTTTGAATATAAGAACTAAGTGAAGCATTAGTTTTTAGGTGTAAATATTAGAAAATTTAAGAAATTTCAAATTATAACCAATATTAAAAGCAATACTTTTGTTACCGGTATTAAAAAAGTAATAAGTATATAATATTAGACTTACCCTCTTAACTGTGTCAGAAGATTAATAGTCTTCAGACACAGTTAAAATGTGAATATTAATGTTATCAATAAATAGTTTGATACTTATTAAGCACAGTAAATAAATTCAATTTCAAATTAATTCATGAAATTTTGCATAATTTTTTAATAATTAAAGTTCCAGAAATAAGATTGAAAAAAAATTATTATTTAAATGTAATATAATGTTGCAGAGTACCGTTAAATTCCTTGGTTGAAACTAAGTTGAAACTTAAGTTGAAACAAAATTTATTGATTAAAAAACAGTTTTTAATCAATATTGATTAAAAAATCAGATTTTAATCAATATTATTGAATCTATTTAAACTGTTTAGAAAAGAAAAAGTGCTATTAAATTATTATAAAGTGACAAATATTATTGAAATTATCATATGTTCAATTGGTATGAGGATTAAGAAATTAAATATGACATTTTAAATGTATGCAAAATAATATATCAATGTACGTCAATGCTTCATAAAATAATTTATTCCTCTATATAATATTTTTTCTGTTATTGAAATATGCTTAATGAATTCAGTTTTAAATTTAATCACTTATTAAAAGATTTTCCATAGAGGACATATTTCTTCCTACCCAATTATTTCTAGGTATTAGAAATTAAAATTGCTATATTTAGCAATTTATAAATGTTAAAATATCTCATAATTGTTACATGTTCTTATTTTATGTTAGCAAAATTATTGTGACCTTAGGTCTTTATATTTTTTTGGGTATTCTAACTAGGTATTTTTAAAGAAAGTGGAAAAAAGTGCCAGAGGAGAATGTATGTTTCAACATTTCTTCCTATTGCAGAGTAGTTGCATGTAGTGCAATAACTCTTCCTTTTACAAGACACTCGAACTTAAGTTCTCTAAGAATATCGAAAGAAAAACAAGACTTTTTTTCTTTCCATTTACTCAGTATACTTAGAAGAAAAACAAAAAGTAACTCTTAACAACGTAAAGCTAGGAATTTTTTCTTTAGATGTGCATTATATCCTTAGCTAAAAAACTTCATTATGAGAGTTCGCATTTTCTAAGAATAACATTATGTTCGTATTTTACTATATATTCATAATGAATATTTAGGTTAATTTATTTTAAACTATCAAATTACTAAAAGTTTAAGCAATGTAAAAGAATTATGAAAATAACTAGGTAGGAAATATGCATAAAATATCATCCAGGATAACTATATATGTTAATTTGTAAATAAATGTTTTTGCAGAGAAATGTGAAATAAATTCGTTATTTTTTGTTACAGTGACCTAAGTTGCAAATAAAAGGAAACATTTTTTAATTTCTTTTTGAAATTATATTTATGTGAAAATATTTATATCCTAATTTTACCATTACATTTAGTTTACAAATAATGACGATATACTTTGCATATAGGATGCGTAATAGGACTTTAAAATACTTAATAAAAATGATAATTTTCTTATTTCTGAAAACACAATTACTCCTAAATTTTATATTATAATTCAGTTTTTTTAAATTCAGAAAATTTTCCCAGAATCAAACTTTTCAGAAAGTTGCCATAAGTAACAAAAATATCCGAAATTTATGAAAAAAATATTTTTATGCAGATAGCTAAAGCCTGTACGCTGTACATCATTTGAATTTTCCCATTATAGTCCCAAAAGAAAGATGTCAAAATGAACAGATGTTTCTGTTACACGTGTATCTTTTCTTTAATGTCCATCATGACTGTCTTTTGACTACTCTCTTCGCAGTTTTGTATAATGTTTTCAAAATATTTAGGCAGAATGTTATAACTTGGAGTAACACACTACTGATTGTATTTCTTTCATTTGAAAATCCGGATAATATTTATGATTGAAAGAATTACTTTTCTTTACATACTATAAGTACTATTATATTAAAGTACTTGATTTTTTTTTATCTGAAAATGCATTTAATATATTTTGCAAGCTGGATTCTACATATTTCATAATTTGTTTAAAGAATAGAGATTGGAATATAAAGTAAAATTATGAATGCTGTAGAAAATTTGTTAACACGCAACAGATAGAATAAAATATAGGAGCCTTATAATAATAAAATGTAGGGGCATTATATCGGGCATTGGAAGGATAGCATTAATAGAAATAGTTTATATACTTTATTAAACTTATTTTATCTTTACGAAGATAAAAGTTTGAGAAATTCAAAAAGCTTAAAGCAATACATGTTTAACGCATTGAATATAAAAGTAACTAAAATTACTTTTATATTCAATGTATTAAACATGCATAACTGTAAAATTATAACAAAGTAACATCATTAACTACTACAAATTTATGATAAAATGTTAAAAATTATGAGCGAATGTTTCAAGAAAACAATTTAATAAAGCTCCTGTTTATTGGACCATATGAATCATCATTATCATTAAAACAATCAAATTTAAAATTTTAAGCAACATTACTATTGCTTTCACTACAGTATTCATTAAACACTACAGTATTCATATATATATATATATATATATATATATATATATATATATATATATATATATCGATTCTTTACGGGAATTGCTCTTTTAATGAATACTGTAGTGAATGCAATAGTAATGTTGCTTAAAATTTCAAATTTGATTGTTTTATTAATATATATATATATATATATATATATATATATATATATATATATATATATATATATATATATATATATATATATATATATATATATATATATATATATATATATATATATATATATATTTATAGATATTGTAATATATACACTCAAATAATAATAATAAATGCTAATGTATATAAATATATGCCAAGAAAAACTAATGTCTCTCAGTTTCAGTCCTTAAATAAATTGCATCTTGACAGAATCATTTTATGTAGTTCATATTTTCAATTGCAAGTAATTATGCTACATGAAAACTTCTTTTGGATTAAATCAGTGTAAGCTATTTTCATGTTTGTCAAAAAAGACAAACCTCATTTATAATGGAGATTTCACTGCTATTCTCACAGTTAAATACTTATAAAAATTAATTTTAAAAATGAAGCAATAACTGTAAAAGCAAATTAAAAATTGAAGATAATATCATAACCCTCCCACTGCCGCTTTTTAGACATAGCATCTCTAATAGATGATATTCTCCCCGCTAAGTATACAAATGACTAATTTATTGGATGAAGCTATTCTTTCATGTATTTATATTTCTGATTTTAAAATATACCTTACTTTAAAATCATTATAAAAATGTATAATAATCAAATACAATATAGCTCACGGTCATTTAAAATAACTTTCAATATCTTTGAATTCTTATTTTCATAATGAATTTCGGTTGTTTAGAATATAAAAAGAAAGAATTCGTAGTGTAACATATTGAATATTAAATTAGTCTGTTTGCATATATATATGTATGTATATATATATATATATATATATATATATATATATATATATATATATATATATATATATATATATATATATATATATATATATATATATATATATATATATATATATATACATATATATATATATATATATATATATATATATATATATATATATATATATATATATATATATATATATATATATATATATATATATATATATATATATATATATATATATATATATATATATATATATATATATATATATATATATATATATATATATATATATATATATATATATATATATATATATATATATATATATATATATATATATATATATATATATATATATATATATATATATATATATATATATATATATATATATATATATATATATATATATATATATATATATATATATATATATATATATATATATATATATATATATATACATATATATATATATATATATATATATATATATATATATCATGTTTGCATGAAAAATTTTCAGTTAAATTATTTTTTTAACTAGAAGAAGTTTAGTTTTACATCTTGAAGATTAAATGGTTGAAATAATAAATAAATAAGAAAATTTAAGTCAAGTATGTGAAAATATTTTCTCTTTTCTATAGAGATTTTATGTAGAAGAACAATAATTAATTATAATAAATATAAATTTTTGATTTATTAGAAAACATAAAAGTTAACTAATTAGAAAATTTATTTTTGAAATGCTTTTAATGTCATATAAATCAACAATTCGGAAATTGCTTATTGATACAGAATAAATGAATTGTATTGAAAATTCTAAATCTAATATGTAATTAAATATAATTTCAGTAATATTTCTAACCAAAACAAAATATCACAATATAGCAAAATATTTGAATTATTTTATTTATATTTTCCCAACAATTATCGCATAAACTAAAAACAATTAAATATACATAAATATTCAACTTAAAATTATGAAAACAAAATAATTTTGAAAATACAATTTTGAATTCAAAAGTAAATTGTGAGAAAGGAATTTTTTTTATCCTGAAATAAAATGTCTAGAAAAAATTGAACATAACTTCATAATTAAGTTAAAATTCTAATAATGTTTAAATCTTATAGTATTAGATTTCTTGTACACATTTATGGACGTGAGAACTTGTTCTGTATTAAAAAGTTAACGTTAGCAATTTTAGAGAGTACAAGAGAAAGATGAATTCACACAAGTTGGTTGGATTGTGTAGAAAGTCTCTCTCTCTCTGATCTTCAGAAATGAAAAATTAACCACTGGCAAGTGTAGCTCCTGATTGGGTTCATTAGAAAAAGTAATCTTGTTGAGATGGTTTTAGCCTATAGTCAGCTGTAAAAAAATTGAAAAAAAAACATAATTATTTTAAATTATTAAAAATAATGTCAAATAAGGATAATTTAGTAGGAGCAAGTCTTACATGCATTACTTTACACAACTATTCATAGTGAAATTATCAAGATTTTAAAATGTGCTAAGCATTTTTATTCATTTTATAACAATAAATGCTCATAAAATTAACTTTGTTTCAAAATAGAACTTTTCTCTTTTGTATTAGCCATTGTAGTTAAAATGTTTGATTTTAGAAAACATTTTATTATTTTTATTGTTCCTTTTAGATGTTGTTTTTGAAATATCATATTAATCGTACAACATGCTAACATGTCTAAAATACTTTTTTATTTTCTTATACGTTACAGATAATGTTTATTAAATAAGAATTAATATATCAGTTAAGAAACTACTCCATGAGCTTCGATATTTATTTATTTACCATAAGAATTGAAAGTGTCAAATTTTAAAATTACATATTAACAACTTTAGTAATAAAGTATCAGAATTCTCTATTGAATAACTAAATTTTTTTTTCAATATTGTAACTTATCAACATTTAATTATTTATGAATTTCTTTGCTTTGAAATAGAAACTTTGAATTCAGAAGCAATCAATTAACATTAACGATTTTGTTTGAGTAATATGCATTTCGAGATTTAAAAAGAGACTCGATTTGCGAGAAAACACTATTAGCAGTTTCTAAATTCGTTGAAATTTATTACTTCCAGAGAATTGATTCTTCTTAATTATTTGCTAAATAGAAACATGAGTAATTTAACATCAAACATGTAAATCTTATTATTTTCTAATATTTATGTAAATCTTATTAGTTTCTAATATTTTGACATAATATTACAAGGCCTTCTGTTATTTTAAAAGTAGGCTAAGTTTTGATTGAATATTAATTAAAATTGTGTCTTTTTTATGCCTCTGTAATTAAATAAATATATAAATAAACATGTAAATGAATTTCATAAATGAATTTAACTTAAAAAAAGTAGTAATAACAGTTGATATGCAATGGAAGTTAAACGACAATTTTAAGAAAAATATAATTGAGGAAAAGTTGCTATACATTTCCATACGTTAATGATAAAGATTATGTTATCGCTCAATTTCAAGGTGTATGAAAAATCTGCGTAGATGAGCATAATTTTAAAATAATTTCTTTAGAGTTGTATCGTTATCTTTCGACAGAATCTTAATAAATCATTTGTTCATAAAGAAAATCATTTGCCAAAAAAAATATATCGTTTGTTCAAAAAAGAAAATTAACCACTTTTTAAGAATTGTAAATGCAAAAGTATTCTATCTTAAATAAGATGAAGTTTTACATTTATTTTGATGTGCATTAAATTGTCTAGAAATATATTTAGAGGTTGCTCACATTTTCTTCACAAATTGAAAATTTTCTTGCAAAATTTAAAATTTAATTTTAATTTTGAAGAATGATACTCTACAATTTTAATTTAAGGAACTTCTAAAATACTGTTTTGGTTATAAGATATATCTTACAATCAGTAATATGCTTAGAAATAAAAAGTGTCATTGCTCAAAATAAAAATGACTTACATTATATTACTTCTATATTTTAAGCTAATTAGTTTTTTAGAAAGCATTTTATTGGTAATTATGTTATCAAAACATTTTAAAATATTATAAAATTGCTTTCTTTTTCGTTTCTAATTTATAGAAAACTTACATGATGCTTGGAAGATTTATCAGAATGTACATATAAAATATGTTTTATATTTTATGACATACGATACTTCTGATGGTGGGATGTTTTGCTTCGTCCCATCTTCTAAATGACAAAGGCCCACCCAATTTTGAAGCAATGATGGCCCACCCACTGGGTGCTCCTCTATATAAGTTGTCATCACTTCCGCCCCTTGAATCATTGAAAAGTGGAAATCCTAATAGCAACCATGTACTAGAAATAAAAAAATATTTTAAAATATTTAGGTGATATATTTTCATGATGAAATTTTTTCAATAAAATGTATTTGAATATTTATTACATATTATCAAATATATTAATAAAAACACATTTTTGTCTTATTAAAAATATAAGCATTGAATATTAGAATTTAAAAAATAACTATTATGAAATGATAAAAAAATAGAAAAAAGTTCGTTACTGTTATAATGAAATACAAATACTACAGATGAATATTAAAGTAATTCATTTTTAATAATATTTTAAATTATTGAAACAATGCTGGTGGTGACCAACATTAATTGTGTGTGGATTATAAAAGGAATTTGCGAATGTAAAAATCTATAGATTTAGTGCACATCAAATTCTAACCACACATTGATTTTTGAAATCTAATAATCTATTCGTTTGAACAGTATTCTCTTTCTATATTTACATAAATAAAAAAAGACTAAATTTAAAGTTCCAAAATCAGATATTTATTCAAAAATAGTAATGTTTGTTTTCTATGAAAATACCGATAAATTTAGGTTTGAGATGTGGTTTATTTTTAAATCTCTTATACTCTATTTTATTTTGTTAACGTACTTACTACAGTTGTTCCAAAACAGTTTTTTTAATATTGTTTGATATTTATTCATCACAAATTAAGCTTTTAAATATTTTATTTCAATATATACATATTGAAATAAAATATTTAAAAGCTTAATGTGTAATATATTATATATATATATATATATATATATATATATATATATATATATATATATATATATATATATATATATATATATATATATATATATATATATATATATATATATATATATATATATATATATATATATTATATATATATATATATATATATATATGGAAGTATATATGCATGTGTGTGCTTGTATATTTCTAAGCTGAACAAGTTAACTTCTTTCCTTTTTAGAATCGACAAAATTTTCAACTTACAATAACGCAAAATGCCACAAGGAAATGGTTGTAGAAATTCTATAGAGACACGTAAGAAGTCAAAATGCCTTTGTCATTTAACCTACTATACATGGAAGTGAGCCTTTTTTATCCCACTATAAAGAAAAACGCTGCTGTGTCTTCAATGTTTTATGATTCCATTTCTTTTAAATAAATCTTGGATTTGGTAGATACAAAAGGAACAGAGAAGATGTATTGCTATTATATTTCTAGGCCATCGTATAATAGTCATGTATTTTATTTTTATCTGCAAAAGCGTTCTTTCATTTTTCATCAAGAATTGTGTATCAAATTATTCTAACAGATATATTTATTTATTTCATGTGACATAGGGATTTACTTTTATCTTAAGCTTCTCTTTTAAATTTTTTTAAAAAACTGCTTTAGATAATTATTTTAGTTTTTTTATTTTTGCGCAATTTTATATAAAATATCTTTGTGCAAAATGTGTGAAAATTTATATCTACTATATTGAATGGATTATTTTTTATTAAAATATCAATTGAATTTTACTTTTTTCTTATATGTGTTATGGTACAGAAATAACTTTATTTAACTGTTAGAATAAGGTAATATTAATGATGATATATATATATATATATATATATATATATATATATATATATATATATATATATATATATATGTATGTATATATATATATATATATATATATATATATATGTGTGTGTGTGTGTTTGTGTGTTCCTTTTTTCTGGTCTAATCATAACACTTGAAAGGATGAATCACTGAAGAGAATTACAGTCACCAGGACCATTCTATGATGAAAGCTTTGTTTCTTGGAGTGAGATTTACTCAACTACTGTTTGATGAACACGAGGATAAAATTTAACATCCAACGTGGGCCACATATTTACCTGACCACATATTTACCTATAAATTGTACCATCATTCTCTATTTTTGAGAGTTTAACAAGGAATCTTTATACTCCATCTATATTTCGCTATATATTTTTATCTCTTCTATATTCTTCTATACTTTTCTACATTTTAATCTTTTCTACATTTTAATCTCTTCTACATTTTATATCTCTGCTAAGAATTGTTAACACGAAAAAAACACCCCTGTACATAACCGAAGGAGGGTTTTACAAGTTAGATGGGAGTTGCTGGAAAGAGAAGAGTCATAGACCACCTGAGGAGCTCGACACCTGTCTGTGAACCCGAGCCCCCAATGCAACGGCTCAGTGCTGTTTAGGGCATAAAGCAGCTTCTGCTTGCTGCCGCCTAATGATAGGTTTATTAGACATAGAACAGGTTATACAAAGATAGACACAAATGTCAGTAACAGTTGAAACAATTTGTTACAATTGTATTGATAATAAAGGATCAAAACAAATAAAGTTCATCGGAACTAACATGATGCATAAGCTAGTTACATAGAAAGCAAATTAGAAAACAAACAAAACATATGAGGAAAATGCACCAGAATGGGGAGTTGATAATTTCACTATAGTTATTCAGTTTCCACACAGTTCAGGTGCATTAACATTCAGACAAAATTGGGAAACAACTGGATGTGGGAAATAGATTTGGCAAACTAGTACTTACCATTACTTCCAACACATTTTAAGTTAAAAAGAGTAAAAATTCTTGGTTAAATACAAAACATTTTAAAAGTAGAGTGATTCGATTAAAAGGTTTAAAGAGATGAGAAATATTTACGAAACTTTACAGACGAAAACTAAGGGTAGATCTACATCAAAAAGACTAAGTCTGATTTCTGCTATTGCATAGGAAAATTAGAAAACTTAAGTTTTATCCTACAAAAAGAAAGTCTAATAGTGAGGTTGAACACAGTTTGTCTAGGTAAGACACCATAGTCCCTTACTCATCTTGGTCAAGAAGATCTAGATCATCGTGGATACCCTCGTCGGTTTCGTAATCATCTGGGGTGATCAGTTCTCTGTGGTCGAGAAGGAAGTTGATTAGTGCAATCAAATTAGTTCTGGCATAGGGGTGATGTTTTTAGTCCAATCTTTGATAAGATGGGTGCTTGACGTGGTGAAGTGCCACGAACTGGTGATCGGACAAGCAGTAGCATAGTGGAATGGGCTTCCTATTCCTCCGTAAGCGCAGCAGTCACTGGAAAGGTTTGGAAACCTGTGTAGGTACGTTGGGAAGGGAGCATGTCCGGTGACAAACAGTGTGATTCGGCGTGAACAGCATTGGTGTTTAAGGTCCACTTTCGGTAGAATATCATGCACAATACGTCCTGTTGTTGCTTTGTCCCATAGCGTTTGCCAATTTTGCATGACCTCGAGAGATATGAGCCTTCTAAAGTGTGATGGTAGAGCTGGGAGTGGGTTACTTGGGACCTCAAGAGAAGTAGCTTCTTAGGCCAGACCATCAGCAAGCTCATTTCCTATGATGCCAACATGAACTTTAACCCAGTTTAGTTTAACTTTTGGTATGGGGTTAAGTTCTTCCTAAATGCGCCTGGCTGTCGGGCTTGTGGTTCCCGGGTTGCCGCCCAGACAGACAATCAGACCACATGATGCAGTCATTGTTTTGAGTTTGTGCCCATTTGGTGGCTTGCAGAATTGCAAGAAGTCCAGCCTGAAAGATAGTGTTTTGATCATTCAGTCTGAATTTTTCCGTGTGTGTGATAATATCATTATGAATGACAACGAATGCTGCTCTCACTCTATCATCCATTTTGAAACCATCCGTAAAGATTTGACATGTTCCATTGTTAGTGCTTGGCTGGGTGTTTTTGTACAGGTTTATTTTGCAGTGAACATTGAAATCTCCTGGGTGAATTGTGATTTGAGTCATTCTGTCCTCAATGATGTTCTTGTTGGTGAATTTTAGAGTATGCTTGAATTGGTCTTCCTTTCTGATAGTTAGGTGGAGTGGTGGAATGCCTGCAATTACTTGGAGAGTGTAGGTTGCGGTGGTCTTGAAGGCTCTTGTGATGTTTAGGAGGAACTGCCTTTGGATCCTGTCTAGGAGTAGTTGATTATTAACTATGAGGTCTCTTTCCCAGATCAGGGCTCCATGGGCAATGATCTGCTCAGCTATGGTTTCGTAAAGAGTTATCTTTTGTCTTCGTGTGAATACCCAGGTGGTTCCTACCAATCTTAGTAGCTTTTGCTGGATTCTTGAAGCTTTGGCTCCTTGGAGTTTAATATGCTTCGACCAGTTAAGATTCTCGTCGATGGTGATGCCCAACAGTTTGATAAATTTAGAGCTTGAGATCTTGGTATTATTCCAGTAAATTTTTGGGCAGCATTGCAATCTGGTAAGTAGCAAGTAGGTCAATGTTTCAACAGAGATATTCAAGTTGTGCTTGTTTGTCCATTCCAGAAAGATGTTCAGTGCTTCAGTAGCAACTTGTCCGAGTTTCCGTTCGCTACTTGCAGCTACCACAAACGTGAATCATCTGAAAAAGCTTGTAACGTTATGTGTGACTTTGGATCTATATGTTTCCCTATCTCAGACCAGTCGGTCTGCAGGGGCTCATCTGCAAGTAAGTTCCACATTATAGGTCCACTGCAGGAGTCTTGTGGGCAGCCTATCTGTTGACATTGTTTCACTAGGCCTTGACTTGTACTTATTGCTACTACTCTATCAGCGAGGTTGCTGAACAGGATGTTTTTGATTTTAGATGGGCAGCCTTTCTCCACTATGGCATCTCGGATAGAGTCATGTGGAGCTGAGTCAAAGGCGCCTTTGATGTCAATTGAAATGCTGGAGCAGTGTTTTGCTTTTTCTTTGGCTTTTTGGATGTTAAGCATGAGGTGATTGAGGGCATCGTCAACATATTTTCCTTTTATGAAGCCAAATTGGCTGACGTGGAGGTGATTGTTGTTTTCTAAATAGTACGTAATTCTTGAAGTGGTAATTTTTTCCAATATTTTCCCTAGGGTTGGTAATAGGGTGATTGGGCGATAGGAATGACCAGGCCAAGTTTCAAGCTCTTAGGGAAATGACTCAGTTTCCAGCATACGTTTAGGAAGGAACTGAGTAGGTCAGGATTGTGTTTGTGAATTTGTTTAAAAATAATTTTATCTATGCCATCAGGACCAGGCACTTTGCCAATTGGAAGGGAGGTGATTAGTCTGCTAATTTCGATTTTACTGAGGGGTGGTTCTGAATCATCTTCAATGTGATTGAAATGGAAGTTATTGGTAGTTTGTAGAGGTAACAAATCCTGGAGAATTTTTGTGGCGAAGTGGATGGAATTTCTAACTTGGGTGCTCGTACTGGATAGATTGTAGGGAGGCACTATGCTTCTAAACGTTGCTTTATAGATTTTCCCATAGGAATTTGTTGCCGCTGAACAAACTTCTCTTCAACAGGTCCTTTTGGCTTTCCTCACATCTTTGACAAATGTGGCCTTTGATTTTTTATAAGAGGCAAGAAGTTGTTGTTTGATGTCATTACTTGCTTGTTAGGCTTTTCTTCTAAGTGAATTAAGTGCCTTCTTCCTTTTATCAAAAGCTGAGATCCACCAGTGCGGCACAATGTTGTGTTTATGCCTGACTTTCTTATACGCTTTGTTGCAGCATTTAATTATGATTGATTGCAGGTCTTCTCCGTGGCTTTGTCTAGTTGGTCGATGGTTTGGCAACTGTTGATGTCGCATAGCAGTTCTGGTATTAGTGGCTGTAGGTGATTTAGGAATATTTGATGATTACCATATTTAGTTTTAAATCTTGTCAGCTGTGATCTGTTTGGGGGTTTCTTTAGTGTTATTTGGATATACCTATGGTCACTGATGGATTCAATGTCGAGGACCCCAAAAGTGGTCGCAAAAGAAGCACAGTAAAAAGAACGGATCATAGGAATTAGAACGGTGTCGATACCACAAATAGGGGCCGAGATATTTGCTGTTTAAACTTTTATTAATTTAACTAATTATGGCGGGAATTAAGTGACCAAAGGGTTAAGAGTGATGAAAAGGGGGACAGGCTTAGTTGCGAAAAGTTGGCTTTAGAATAAATACACGATTGCAGTACTTATAGTGAGGAGAGAATGAAGAACCATAGAGAGGAGAGAAAAGGTAAAAATAAAATACAAATTGTTAATCTATTTAAACACTCATAGTAATGAACCAATAATGTGTGTGATAAAATAAAAATAACGGTAGGAAACGAATCACAGGAATCCGCTCAGAATTATATAAAAAGATTGGAGTGGATTAAACAATATTAAAAAAGTTATGACAATTTAAAAAATAAAAACATTGTAAAATTTACTCCAAAACAGCAAAAATCAATAAAAATTTACAAAGTTTAAAATTTTATAGAAAAATAAATAATTAACCTAGATTTATGAAACATATATTGTTTTAAAGTTAAAAAAATCCACTCCATTTTAAAATTAATTTCCAGTCGACAGGACCATTAGAGTGAGAGTTACTAGCGTGTAGTTAGAAAAGGGGTAAAATTTAACAAGAAAATACCAAAAAAAAAAAAGAACATGGCTTGTTTACTTTAATTAAAAGTGCCACAACTCTTGCTCTAATCATCCTATCTCTACAATCTACATGTCAAAGTGTGCAGAATAATCATGCAGAATGGAATATTGAGGCATCTGGGCACTTACCTTTCAATTTAGCCGGACATGTTATTGTTGTTTGTGTCCATGGGATAGAAAATCATCAGAAAATTTTTGAAAATAAAAGTTTAAAGTGTTACGAGTCCACTACTAATGAAAGCGCAAAAGCCAAATTGGTGGCGGAGGAAAGAGCAGAAAATTATCTGTTTGTTGATGTTTGTAGATCCAAAATCCTTTGATTAGAACCACTACTATAGGGCAGAATGTAAGTATTACTATTGTAGATCCATGGCATCCATCGTTGACAACCAGAGCGTCATTTTGTCAGCCAT
Source organism: Latrodectus hesperus (assembly GCA_037975125.1). Classification (NCBI taxonomy): domain Eukaryota; kingdom Metazoa; phylum Arthropoda; class Arachnida; order Araneae; family Theridiidae; genus Latrodectus; species Latrodectus hesperus. The sequence continues at coordinate 40,844,926 of CM075861.1, read as the reverse complement.
ATTGGATGTAAATGAAATGTTTTTAGTTATTCGATAATAACTTCGTTAAAAATTTATGTAATCGTTTGAAATTTCCCCACTTTGTTCAGAAAAAATTTCTGCATAAGACAGTATAAGAATATCGGTTTAGTCACGATTTAAAACACTATTACAATTGAATAGACGGTAGCGGGGGAAAAACACGTCTTCCCCTCTCGAGCAGGAAGTCTTCTCCATTCCTGCTAAGGATTTTACAATATTCCTCAAAATCTATTAATTATTTGTATGAATAAATTAGTAGCCCAAGTAATGCTGTTTTAAATAGAAAATGTGGTCCTGCAGCATACTAGTAATATATTTTTATCAGTCTAAAATGTTTGCTTTGTTTAGATAAACACTTATTAATTCTCAAAGTTGAATAGGAATAATATTTTTTTCGATATTCAAAGAGAGTTTCACAAGCAAGACGTTCCATTTATGAAGAGAGTATTTGATAGAATAGTGATAAGATATTTTTAGAAAAATATTGCCTTCTATATTTTTAAGGAGTGTTTTTAAAGAGAAGGATTTCCTTTTAACAGTGACATTTTATATATTGGAATAATATCTATGATCTATAAGGGTCCATGAATAACTATTTTAAATTTTGTAACTACTGCTCAGGAGCTCTTGTAATAAATTCTTAAAGTGTATACAAAATATTTTCTGATCAAAATTTGAGTATAACTACTAAAAAGAGTGTTAATACGATAACATGTTATTTCAAAGTAGTTTCGTGAGTATAAAAACAATAAAAATAAATTGAGATACTCAAAATCTGGCGTTTTAGATTATTTATCATTATTGCAGTAAATATGAAATCTAAATTTGTTAGTCACATATTTTCAATTAAGCATATAAAATTAAAAAGTATAATGGATGATAATTTATTAAATATTGTTAAAAAACAATGCTATATAATTATATGCACACTACACTTATGAGAACTTAAAAAAATATGATGTATATTGCATAAATATTACAATTCTACAAAAGTTTAAGGGATTTGACTTGAAATACTGAATTTCCAGAATATATTGCTGTTGCTATTACTAAACATAAATGAAATATTTAACATTAAAATATTTTTGAAATTTACAATTATTTCTATCTTCCAATAATTATTGTTGTTTAACAAAAAGCAATAAATAATGTTATTGAAATGATAGTATATTGATTTCAATGTCGATTCCAAATGATAGTATATCACTTACAATATACAAGTAGTTTCATATCCGCTGACAAATATTAAACCAAAGGAAAGATAAGCATTGTTCAATATTATATCTACCCACAAGATTTTCCATTTTTTTCAAAATGTTCAGACTTTTCTAGAAGGTATTGAAAAATGACGATAAAGGTAATATGTGTGTGAACGGCGCCGAGTATTAGGTAGGATTTCCAACATATACACTATATCTAAAAACTTTTGATAAAATATTCTGTTACACAAGGGATTTTAACATAGTATAGAACATATGTTGAAATTTGATCATTTCTTCAGGCAAAATCTTTTTTATCTCTAAGACCCAAAACACAAATTCGGAATAAATATTTTTCAATATATTATAGTCTGCATCATTATAGTTGTTATTAAATTTGTCTTACTGAAAAAAATATAACAATAAATTTGATTTTTGTAAGAAATTGCACATAATGGGACACTTATAAGGGAAAGTATTTGAAAAAGATAACATTTGTTTTTTGAAAATTTGAATCCAGACTTTTCAACTATAACTGCATTTTGTAAGTGAAGCGTAGTAATCTGTTTTTACAAAAATTCGTTTGAGCTAATCATATATCATATATTTATTATATATATATATATATATATATATATATATATATATATATATATATATATATATATATATATATATATATATATATATATATATATATATATATATATATATATATATATATATATATATATATATATATATATATGCATACATATATATATATATATATATATATATATATATATATATATATATATATATAGTATATTAGATACATAACATAAAAAACAATAAAACTAAAACAAGTGAAACACAATTTGGATATTACTGAGAGTAAAACAATATACAAAAAAAGGAATGGAATTAAAGCAAAGGAATCATGTCATTAGGAGCGAAATGTTCAGCTATGCAAATTTAACAATTTTTTCTGACATGCACTAAGGACAAATACGTAAAGATCTTCTAGCAATTCTCATCAAGAGTATTTGTATAAAAAAAGAAGCATGAAGGTATTTATTTCAAAAATTAAAATAAAAAAGTATATCAAAGTAAAGTAAACAAATCCACAGTAGAAGGAACAACAAATATATTTTAAGAATACCAATATCAGCAAATCAGGACCTATTTAAATATTGAAATAAAGTTGGCAAAAATAAATTTAAAATTCGGATTAAGATATAGTTGCAAAGTGTGTAATGAAATTCATAAAGATAAAATAGTTTGGAAACATGCTGTAAATTCAAAATAAAATTGTGTCTAAAGAAATTTAAATTGAAATTAGGTGTTTTCGGGATTCTTGTAAAAGTTTCAATGCCTGGGTGGCTCTTCTGAAGACGTAAAAAAACTACAAAAGAGCCACGCAGGCACCCTTTACTTGCTTTGGCGTTGGTTAGATTGCACGTAATATAGATTTTTCAGTAATATACTTTTAATATTGTATGTATTGTCTTAAAAGTATTGACTTTATATATATATATATATATATATATATATATATATATATATATATATATATATATATATATATATATATATATATATATATATATATATATATATATATATATATATATATATATATATATATATATATATATATATATATATATATATATATATATATATATATATATATATATATATATATATGTATATATGTATATGTATATATATATATATATATATATATATATATATATATATATATATATATATATATATATATATATATATATATATATATATATATATATATATATATATATATATATATATATATATATATATATATATATATATATATATATATATATGTATTTCTGCTTCAAAAACATAAAATCACAATGATGTAAAATTTGTGATCTAGGAAAATATAGACCGATTGTAAGTAGCCATAGAAACAGGGTAATAGCCATTTTTTCTGATATGCTTCTGAATGTAGCGTCTATATTTGTCAAAAAATTAATATTTTTGATTTACCGTTTTTTTACATGAATGAAATCACTGCTTGTGCGAATAAATAAAAATAAGGCTTTGTATATTAATGTTACTTACACATACTAGATGAAATATGTTAAAAAATCCAAAGGAATTTAATAAATAAATTCTAATTTTCTACAGTTAGATCATTTCCTTGATTATTAAACGAGTGAAAAATTTGCTCATGTTTTTCATTTATTCAAACATATTTCTTTCTTAAAATATTTTCGTTATAATTTCTTAGACATTTTGAATGACATACAGATATCGATGAACTAATGGACTAAATTTTAAAATGTTTCCTTTTAATAAAACACTAATACAATAATAAGAAATGATTATCTAATAAATAATATTTAAGTGGATAATATTTAGAAGCCCTAAGTTTCATATAATAATCTCATTTATTATTCCAAAATAACAATATTTAAGGAACTATTATTTTCAAATGATATGAAAATAAATTATATAACGGGATGTTATTATAAATTTTTTATTGTAACGTTTTTAAAATATACCTGAAGTCATTTTTACTTTTTCATTTTATTCTTAACTTAAGTTTGATTAAAATTTAAAAAACTAGTAATTCATTTATAATCTACATATTTTTTGCCATCCATGATTATGCTCTTATCAGTTTTTTATATTAATAATTTCATTATAAACATTATAATAAACCAAAGTAACATCTAAAATTTTAAAACAATTGTACAATACCGTTTATACATCAAACCTAGCATGCTCCTTTGAATGCCATCACAAAAACTGCACCAATGAATTCAAGGGAATCATTGGTTTCATTTAACTAAAATGTTGTTTACAAAAATATAATTTTAAAATACATGTTTCACTTGTGCTAAAGGATTTTTTTAACGCATAATCAGTTATTAACAACTGTGGTGTTATCATGACTTTATCAATTTTTATAACTTGTTGCCAATAACATTTCGTAAATTTTGAAGTTATTCAGAATTTAATATTTATAAATAATAAAAGAATTAGATCTTTAAATAGATAGGTAGATACATTGAATGAAAAAATATTTAATTTTAACAAAAGTAAAGCATGATTTGACTAAACTAATGTACAAACAAAACTTTTTCTGAACAATATGACCAAATGTGGAAAATTTTGATTCAATCACATGCTAGAAAATAGTAGAATATATTTAAACAAGTAGCCATTCCTTAAATAATTGCACTTATTACACAAAAGTAAGAAAATTCTGAATGTTTATATCACTGAAAACGAAATATGGCAGTATAAAGAACGGTCTATTTATTAATACAGTAGAAACAGATGTAATGGTGTTCCTTAGTTAAAAAATGAATACTCACATATTCTTTTGCCCTTCTTTAACAGTGGAAAAAGATTATTTTCCATAAGCCCGTTTATACAATTCTTCAAATGTTTACTATCAAGCACGCATCTTATCACACAAGAAAAAGTTATGTTACATTTTATGGGTGTTAGGAGTACTCAGGCTAGTTTCTTCTCCTATGAATACTTATTTTATTTCTGGAAAGTAAAATATGTTCTTTATGTATCAAGTTGTAATGTACTTGCTTATGGCAATATAATATAAATATATTAAAAATATTTACATAGAAAATTTTCCCAATTAATAAATTACATTATAAGTCTACTAAATATTGAGCAAAATGGATATTTCCTGAAAATGCTTGTTTCAGAGAATAAAGTGATTTTAAAGCAAAATTTGAATTGTATTTAAATTATTCTATCAAATATGTACATATCCTCATATAATTGTACAGTTAATAATAGATATTGCTTTTCTTAAGTAAAGTGAAATTTCCCTCAAAGCTTTAAAAATGTGTTATCAATTATTTTTTATAATAATGTATTGAATAGTGAAATATGAATATCTTTAACCCAATTAGGAATATTTACGCTTTACATAAAACGCAATTTTTTGTAAAGAAAACTGCTGCTTTAATATTTTGTGCTTTTAAGAGTAATGTAGTTAAAAATCAACATTGATACATGTTTAAAATGAAATAAAATAATATGAACATTAAATAAATGTATCAAAGACATTTTTGTTAATTTCATAGGTGGAAGTTTTAAAAGTTCTTACATATTTAAAAAAATGGGTATTTATAACGTGATCGATTTATTGAAATGCATTCGTCGTTGAAAATATAGTAAAAATTTACTGCTTGAAGTACTTATTCGAAATAATTTTAGCTTATATTTTGTAAAGTGCATTATATAATTTCAATTATAATTATTTCATAAATATTAAAATAGAAATAGTACTCTTCCATTACTACAGACTTGGGTATCTCATTACGCAACAAATTATTTAGTTTTACTTTGTAAAAAGTGCAATAAAATTACTCTTCACTATACTTGAGTTGAAAATGAGCGGAAATAGTTCATTTAAATGCAACGAAAGTAGCACGTGAAGCTATAAAGATGACTGTAACTTGAAGTAATGAATAAAAAGTTAATATGTTTGAAAAAAATATTTTATACGGCTGAAAGATTCTGAAAATAGAAATGAATTTCTTAAAAAAATTAGTAAAAATAGAAGAAATAGAATGAAAATGTCTCATTACATCCTATTTAAATTGAAAATATCATCTTAAAACTCATTAAAAAAGCGCATTTTTAACGAGAATAAATTTTTTCTTGTTTGCGGCATCCACGTCTTTTTATGCAATCTAAATTGGAAAAAAAAGAAACTAGTTTTGAATTCATAACTTGGGTAATTACTCGAAGAGAATAATAGCAATTAAAAGCAAACTACCAAAAAACGACTTTTATTTTTGTCGCATTTGATTTTTATTAATTTTTGGATTTTTATATAAATGGTGATTAATTTCTTTCATGAATGCTTTTAAAGATATTTTTTAAATTTCTACATGTCACAAATTAATTCTTTAATTCTTAGAGATTATTCGAAAGTAACTTTTTAAACATGGAAATTGTATTGCATAAAAAAAATTTTAAGATATTTTATAAAATATATTTAACTGTAAAAAAGGAAATAATACTTAAAAAAGTAAATACATAAAATACATTATAAAATTTTATTTCAATGTTTTTTATGTACTGTTTGTACTCTATTACTGTTAAAAGCCATATAAAAAGGAAAAAGAACATTCTTGCTTTTTAATTCAAGTATTTATTTTATGATCCGAATATATTTATTAATTTAAATAAATTTTTCTCCTTATAAGAATTATTTTTTCTTTAAAGAAATAATGCATAAATTACATGCATTTAATTTTTTATTCGGAAATTGTTATTCAAACAGAGACGCAAATTGAAATACATATTTCAAGAAATTTCTAAATTAACAGTAGACCAATGCCTTGAAAATATATTTTGCTTGAAAACGTAAAATATTTATGCCAGATTTTATTATAAATTATACACCATTTTTTTAATTTTAAAAATTTATATAACATTAGTATTATAAATTCGTAAGTTAACAGTGATGTTTCAATATTGATTTCATGCAATTTAAGAAATCAATATTGTAACGTGAATATTGATTTCACTAAATTCATGCAAAATGGTCTTATACCTTCGATTGAAGTTAATAAATTACTAGTTTTTTACAGAATTAATTTGTTTATACTTAAGAAAAAATAAAGAAATTGAAAACAGTTCTTTGAGTCTTGAAATATGAAAAGTATATGTGATATTTTTTTATATTTTATGCATTTTATTTTCAATTGATGATATTTGTTTGAGTGTTACCTCATAAATCTAAAAATTAATAAGCAAATTTTTCATTTTTTAAAATTCAAATTTTATGTTTAGCAATTAAATTGCAATTTGCTATATAGCAAACGAAAATTAAATAAATAATCGGACTACAGATAATGTTTAAATGCTTTGAAAACTCTTTTTAAGTATTGAGACTTAATAGAAGAGTGAATGCTAATTCTTATAAAATATATATGGCTTTGAAAAATTATATTTTTCATTTAATCATTTTTAATTTTTTATCATATTTTCCAATGACAAATGTAATTTAAATTCTAATAGGCTCATCATAAATATATAATAAGTATTAAAGTGTATCTAATAAATAATATATTTATTTATAGGAAAACTTAACGAAACCAATTTGATAAACATTTGAATTACTTTCCCCATGGCTATTATCAATAGTCTATAATCCTATTTAGCAGGATTTAGGACTTTTATATTTTTCAATGATATTAAAATCATATTTTCTGTGTACTTATGTCTAATTCAATTTTTTTTCTATATATCAACGATAATTAATGTACGCTTATCATAATTACTTGTAGCCTTTCTTCAGTTTTTCAAAGTGATAATAACTCTTCTTTCCAATAAAAAAATACGAATAAATCTAAAATTATAAACTATTAAGAATTTTACAACTGTATTGTTTTGTGTTCATGCATTTATTTACTAAGTAAATCATATTTACCTAATGAAGAAATGCAATTATTGAGATGATTAAGATTGCGAAAAAGACAAACAAATTCTTAAAAATTAAGCAGCGTATAAATCCAAGTTGCAAACAATAATATAATCAACTTCTATCAAATAAATTTTAGTATTTGCTTAATTTATGATTCATAGCGAATTTGAGATACCGACAGACTTTCAGATTCTCAATAAAATTATTTTTCTTGCTTATCAAAATGTTTTTTAAGATATAAACGTTTTAAAAATTCAAAAGTATTCTAAATTACATGAAAATTTTTATAGTTAACTGGTTTATCACAAATTAAAAAAAATTGAAATGAAAACTTGGAATAAGAAAGGTCAATTATATAAATATTTGTACTGATAGACATGGTAAGCAAGAAAATTGTTGCCATTTTAATGACCCAAACGAGCATAGTTACAGAATAAGCAGCCTATAGCTAATTCTCGAAGTAATCACTATCGGTATCCAGTACCTTCTGCCTAAGTGTCTCCAGTTGTGCAATCCCCTTGAGGTAAATCTTTAGAATTTTAGAAACAAACGGAACGTTGGCCCAAGTCTGCTTCATTGTGAAGGATTTACCACGAAGGTGATTGTTCAAGGAAGGGAAGAGATGGTAAATCTGATGGTGCGAGATCAAGTTAGTAAAAAGGATGGGGAAAAGTCCTCCAACAAAATCGCTGTTTGATATTGCTGGTCATTTGCGTGATATGCGACCTCGCGTTATCGGCCAAGAATAGTATTACCTTGCAAATGACCAGTGTTGGCTCCTTTTCCTTTTACTGCAATGCCTAAAGCACACATTCCAATTGCGTTTTGAACCATTGTTAACAACTCATAAGAAACCATATTACGACTAGTCCACCAGAAAAAAAACATAATCTTGAGTGTGCTCACAAATGGTTTTGGGCTGTGCGAGACAGTATCCTAGGATGGCAACCAATGTTTGGAACGCTTGAACGAGTTATAAAGGACAAACGTTTCGTCTTTCGTCAGGATTTGATTAAATACAGATGCAATGTGGTGGCGAGAAATCAACGATAAACAGGTTGCCACTCGTTGTTGCTCATGGACTTCAAGCAGCGTATGAGCAACCCACTTGCTCAGTCGGTGCGTCTTACCTAAGCAATACAGATGAAGTCTAACCATTAAACTAGAAACATTAAATGGTCTGGCAAATTCACGATACGTTTGATTACTATCCTCTTCAATGGCACCTGTAGGTATTCATCATCCAAGTCTGTGGTCATCAACTGCTCCATCACAGAGGGACAAGTTTCCCTACCTGAATGATGTTCATTCACATCACTATCTCCATATGCTTGACATATCCGGCTACTTGATGCAGCAGCTTATTAGCCCACTTAGAAGTCGTAAAGCAAACAATATCGAACGAGCTCCTTTGACACATCCACTTCTTATCGCTACTGTAAGAGTTACGGCTGATCAAAGTACTTGCTTTTATAACGACTTAATAACGAACTTTGGACCTGTTTTTATAACGATAGATATTCCTACTTTCAACTGACCGTTGTCTCAACCACGTCATATACTAATTTGCATATTTTTTTGACTTCAATCAATGGCAACGTAAAAACGATAAGAGCTGTCTTGTTTAACTTGTATTTTAATAGAACAATTAAAAGAAAAATGCTTAAGAAAACATGAGGAAATAAAACACTAGTTTATGAAAAATGTGACAACAATATTTGCACATAATTTTTTTTCTATGTTCTATTTATTTTGCTATGTTCTAAGGAATATAAATCATTATTTTACACTGATTCAGTAACTAAATTAGTTTTCACTTTGGTTTTACATATTTTTAGGAAGACAAATCTGATTAACTTAATGAATCACCTCTTTAAAATAGATGTTTCAATTAATAAATGAAATAAATTTTTTTATCCTTATTTATATATATAAGTACTTTATGATATTTAGCTACAAATAAATCATGAAATATTTTAATGTATGATGCAATCCAAATTTAAAACATATATTTAGAAAAGTGAAATACAGTTTACCAGTTTAATATTTTCTTTTCCTTTTAAAATGTATATGAATTTTAAACGATATAAAATAAATTGATTTTTAGAGTAAAGTTCATATTTTTAAATAAAATAAAGAAGATTAAAACTATTTTGCTTAATAATTGCTTATTTGATATGCACATTATTTATAGTATATTGCAGATTTTAATTAGTAAGCATTTGTGAATTACTCTAAATGATTTAGCATCTTTGTTTAGAATGAATATGAATAGTAATTTTTAAGCCTAATAATTTAAGTGTACAATAGCGGAACAAATTATTAGTCAATTTCATGAAAAAATCAAAATATTTACTTAAAGGAATTCATGCTATTTTTTCGAATTAATAGTCTGTAATTGGCATGAAAGTGATAAATTTAATGCATGCCATTAGTCGCAGAGAAACATAAAATACAGAACAATTAATATTTTTAAATCAAAAGATTGATGGGAAAAGAAACTCAAAGATACAACTTGTATGTTCAACAAAAACTTCATGTCTAATTTTAACAGAAATTTTTTAGTGCTATTTCAATAATATCATAAAATATATGTTACATTGTTGTTGTTGCCCCTTATGATACTTAGAAAAGCCGACGACTACTCGAAATTAAATTAGAAGGGTGCGTCTTTCTTTCTATCCAGAGCACCACGAAGGTGAAAGAACGCTTTTGCTCTGAGACACCTCCGATAGATGACACCACCAGAGGAACCACTTTCTCAATTTTGACTTTGAATTGGAGGGAGAGTAAATTTTCTTCTTGACCCATGGTAAAAATCCTGGTAACTGCTCTATAACCAACTACAGGATTCTCGATTCTACAGATTTAAGAGCACATATATCGCATGTACTCGATGTGTCTTTGATGGCATTGAGAATTGAACGGAAGAAGGGAAGGCCGATGCCCTAAACACAAGGCTTCTATGATGCTATCTATTGCATTAAAAACATGAAACTGAGAGAGTCAATGAAAGATTAAAACTTCTTTGCGTTATTATTTGATTCAGAATTGTTCAGGTAATATGGGCAATTGAAGCAAGTGACAATACTTCGAATATCAGATGGATTACAGATTGCCTTATTTATTAAAATGTTTTGATAAAATTCTGAATACTAATGCAGTACAAAGTAATTTAAAACAAATAATCAGGCTCAACAACTCTACTATCAGTGGAAAGAACACTATTAACTGTGCAGCATGTGCACATAAATGTAAATAAATTTTTGCAACATATTTTCATGTGCAAAATTTTATAGTTTAAGTTTTAAAAATGCTTAATGTCTCATTTTTCTCAGAAATCTAAAGAGAATTTATTACACTCGGATTTTTATTTATTAGACAGAGTCCAATGGAGATTAGTTCCTTTTAAATCTCAAAATTTGCTGCAATCAACTAAAATCACCAATATTCTAATTAACAAAAGCAATTTTTCCCACAAGAAAAAATAACACATGCTTCTTGTATTTGACATGTAACATAGCATTTTGCATATCATATTAAACATTCTGATTTACACTGTTTTTCAGAAGGAAAAAATCATTGTTTATTGAGGTTTCGACAATATAAGAAATTAAGCGTAATACATGATGAAGTTTTATAGTATAATATACTACACAACAATAAGAAGTAATTCTATGAAATATGCTTAGATGTTTGGATTCTAATTCGTTGAGACGCTTTTCACCATTTGAAAGGCAGAATATGCGACATAAGTTATTGGTGCATTGATATTACAGAGAGCTCCATAATTGTTTCTAACCCCTTGTATACATGCATAAAATGTAACAATTTATTTTTGTTACATCACGCCATCCATGGATTACATACATTTTTAATTTTGTAAAATATCAATTATATATTTAATTTAAAAATTAATAAAAACAGTTGCTTTTTCACTAAAGTATAATATTTTGTTTTATCAGCATATAAAATTAGTATTGGATTTAATAAAAATATTATAATAAATTATAACTATATAATTTAATTAATACAATGCTAGTACGCATAATTACTTTGATTTATCAAAAACAGTTGAAATATAAATAAATCATCATATCAAATGATACATTTGGTTTGGTAAATTAAACAACAAATATTTTTAAATGTTTAATGCCATTTTTAAAATAAAAAAGAGTTTTTAAATTTTTTATAAAAATAACATGAAATTTTATTAATTAATAAATTAAAAAAATTCCCTGATTTATAAGGATTATGTATATTTTTATTGTTGAGTTTTAACTGCTGAAAAAATTCTGTAAAAGAATTATAGTTAGTAATGAATAATTTTAAATATTAAAATATAAATTAATTTTGGAAAATATTTTTTTAATATTTTTAATTAATATTGTTTTATATTTTTAAATTAAAACTTAATTTAGAGAAACATAAATTTCAAAATAGCATAAATAATAGAAAATCATTTAATAAGGTGTTACATTCATGTCTATATTTTTATGAACTATTTTTATATTAAATAATATTATTATTTATTTATTTATTTGGATATGTTAATAGGAATTTTTGTTAATGAGTACATATATATTTAAATAGAATATTAATAGACAATAATAGTCTTTTGGTAAATAAAACTTTTTTAAATTAAAAATTATAAGATTACTATTTAAATAAATGTAAATTATAAGAATTAAAAAATACGCAGAATAATCCGACAGAAGTCTTAAAAAACTGAATAAAAGTGTTTTGCTTACTCTGAAAGTCACGGATGACTTAAATACAATGTATTTTATATTTGATAAAAGTAAAAAGTACAAAACACAATGTTTCCCAACAAAGTAAGATATCAAATGAATTAGTAGTCAGATGTTGTCCAATTCCTTATACGGGGTAGCGAACGGAGTAATCGAATAATTGAAGAAATGCATTCCTCTGCAACTTTTCTTAATTCTTCTTATCCGATTACAAGCATCAAGAATGCCAAACGTTTGGTGCGGTCAATCAAGTTTATGTCATGGATACCAAAAGTTCTGGGACATTTTATAGCCTATGACAGACACTTCTGTAACTATTTCTTTAAGAGTTATTCTTTCATTACAGAATTAAGGTGAACGAATTTATTGAGCCAAAAATTAAATAAGTTTCCATTTTTGTAGTTTTTTTATTGCATTAAACAAGGCTTCATTTTTAAGCCTCAAAACTATTTATTTGTATATATATATATATATATATATATATATATATATATATATATATATATATATATATATATATATATATATATATATATATATCATTTGGAAACTAATTTGGTTTGATATGTCCACATTGTTTTACGTATTCTTCGCATTTTGTTTGAAACATTCATAAAAATTTCTTCAAACAATAAAAATAATTTTTTCATAGTTATATCTGACACGGATTTGATAAAATGTGTTCTTTAAAATTTAAAATTAATGGATTGATAGAAAATTTAAAAATTGATTTTTTAAATTTAACTTTCGTGGTTGAGTTCTCAGATACATGCAGTTTATTGTACATTTATTAATTTCGAAACTTGTATTTTTCCTGTTATAATGAGGTAAATAGGTTTAGTTTTACTCTTATGTAAATAGGTTAACATTTAAATGCACTGACGGAATTGAAATTTCTTATGCAATAGGTCTATATTTACATATTTTGAAAAAAATGTATTTGAAATCATTGCTGGCCATACTTCAAAATGTTTCCAATGTAAAACGTATTATTATTGAATGGTTTTTCAAAATTTAGTAGTTCTGGTTTATTGAATTAATTTTCTTAAATGAAATTGGCAATTGTTTTCAGTTCAATATTACATTGCAACGATATTGATTTTTTTGGTAATAAATTGTTTGCCGCTTACGAAGTACTGCTTTTTGTCACACAAAATCCAATTCAATGAGCTTTTCGTTAGCTGTTACTTTGCTATATTTTCATATACACTTTTGGTTTCATTTATATCTTTTTTAATACCATAATATTAGCCTAGCAGAAAATATGATGGATTACGAATATTTTAAGTCATTATTTAAGCATAATTTTGTAAAATGGGTTTTATTCAATTGTATAAAGTCTTGAGATTTCTGATTAGAAAAGAAAGATATGATTGTTAATTTATAATTTATATTTGAACAATTCATATAGGCATAGGTAAGTAGTATTTTGTTTCTGAGGTAGGTACGATTGAATACAGCTTACAATTCTTAAAAATATGTACAGGAGAAAGAAATTTCAAGGATGTATAAAAAATCCTGAGAACAGATATTAGCTATTATATTACTGATTGAATTTGCTTGAATTGATTATGAATTGATTATGATTTATTACTGATTGAATTTGCAATAAATTAAGTAATATTTCAAATCTTTTTAAAACAAAAATCATTTTCTTTGATTGAAAACCGAAAGAGTTATCTCCATTGAATCTGATAAAAATTATATTTGTAAAATTTTCAATAGTATGATTCGTGTTGAGATGCTTCTTTGATAGTAGGTTGTAGACTGCTTTACGCCATAATTGTTGCAGGGCATTTTAATGTTTTCCACATAATGGCCTTTTTTGGAGAAATTATCATTGATAGTAGGCCTTATTAATCGTATCGCAAGGGAGGAAACCGGGAAAAATTTCAAGCAACACACAGACTGACGTGCATACTGAAGTGAATAACTAGCGTGCTCAAGTAAATACAGGATAATTAAAATCAATAGGCTTTTATTGCGAACTAAAATCAGACAAGCAACACACTTGCCATCTCACTCTGCCTGTCTGGCGAGTGAAAACCAACAGGCTATATATACAGGTAAAAATATCTTCTGATTGGTTGGTGACAATAAATATTTACATAAAATTATAATAAGCACAGGAATCATGTGCGGAAAGAAAAGTTCGTTCTAGAAGGAGAGTCACGCACATGCGGTTCTGTAGTGCGAATCGAATACTGCACATTCGTTCACCACAATACAAAAGTCACAAGTGGATGGGATTAAACCCGGTTTTTTCTCTCTTAAGAGTAATGTTTTACATATAGTCGGCTTTGAGCCCTTATAAAATTCTTAATATAATCATTAGCTAATAGTATGTAACTGCTTATTACTCCTCCATGACATAAAAGATGAGGTTAATGACTGTTTTTTATTAAGTTTATAAAATATTTAATTTTAAAGTTTTACATAGTAATTTCACTTTTCCTCAAGAGCCATATTTTTAAGGACACGCATACAAATTTTTGTAAAGTTTCTAATAAAATAAAAATTAAGTTGCTAAACTAAACTGTTCAAAAAACTCCGAACACAAACTGATAACTTAGCAGTTGAGAAATTCCAATTGATAAGAGGCCGCAATTTCTCTTTTATATATTTACTTCACATTTTCTTTCATTCGTTACACGAAACACTCATTTTGGGATATATAGGCTAAGAAGATTTTTCTATAATAAATTTGCAATTTTAATTAATCATTGCATCCAGAGTAATTAACCTTTCATTTGCAGTTCAAGCAACTCTTCACCATAAATTTCATAACACATTAATTTTATTAATCAAGAAATATCATTATCAGCCTATAGCGCATAGACAATGATCTTAACTTATTTTACATTCGAATTCGAGCTCTGATTTATATTACTAATAAGAGCTGAGATGTTCAAGTAGAATATCAATTTTAACTTAATATTTTTTTATATAAAAATAAAAATGTATAGCTGTTGCTTTGCTGTTAATATTTTAATTTTTTCATCTGCTTATTAATTTCACTACATTCACGGTAAAATAAAAAAAGCTAAATTCACTGACGTCAATTTATAAAATATCATTTTAAATACATTTTGAAATATCTAAACAACTGATGATCAAGTGGAAGAGAAAAATTAAAAATAAAGTCTACATCACATGCTTCAGAACACAAACATACTTAGGAGATAACATTTCAAATTACTTTGAAGAAATAAAATTTATGATGAAATTCAGATAAAGTTATAAAGCTGTACTATGTTCCCTTATCGCAGCAGTTTGTGAGTTAAACGGAATTAAGAATTTTTAAATAATTTTATTATCTTTTTTACTGATATAATAGTTTAAAAATCTATTGAAATATATTATTTTAAAATATAAAAAAAAACATTTTTATTAAATTAAAATAATAAAAAAATTTCAAATATTTTTATAAATAATATTGAATTCAATAGAAATTTCAGAATGACGTACTTTAGACGTAATGATATAGTTCTTAATTCATTTTTTAGAATGATATGTATCTAAATTCATTTATTTAACAACTCGTTTAGACTATTAACTTAAAAATTTCTTCTTTACATATCTTACATTATTTCTAAGCAATATTTGTATTTAACTGTAATAAAATTGTTATAATTGAAAAATTTTGTTATTTAAATCATTTTAAACTATTAAAACTCATAATCAATAATATTTTACGATAAATATATTTCCTATGAGAAATATTCATCTTATATTTATGCATATCAAATTATTTCATCTTATTAATTTTCTGAAGTTTTGAATTGCATTAACAATTTGGAACGCAACCGAACATATTTTAACCTGCTTTATCTAATTTAAAAAGCATTTAGCATTAAAAGCAATGCATTTTAAATACGTAGGAAAAATTTAATTCTAATTTATAAGGATGGATGTTGATAAATTTATTTAGGAAATAGTCGTTTACATAAGTATTTTCGCATTTAAGCAATTAAAATTTCTGACACACACATACATGTATTGTGTATACATACATACATACATATATATATATATATATATATATATATATATATATATATATATATATATATATATATATATATATATAATAATATATATCATATATATATATATATATATATATATATATATATATATATATATATATATATATATATATATATATATATATATATATATATATATATATATATATATATATATATATATATATATATATATATATATATATATATATATATATATATATATATATATATATATATATATATATATATATATATACATATATATATATATATATATATATATATATATATATATATATATATATATATATATATATATATATATATATATATATATATATATATATATATATAAAAATCGATCGATCGATAGATATGAAATAACATGTCAACGAATGGAAAAAAAGTCAAAACAAAATCTTTTTTAATGAACTTAATTCGTAATCTCCTTTTTTCGATATTAAGCTAAACGAATGTAAAATTTCACGAATGGAAGATTTTCTAAAAAACATGATCTCGCAACTAATAATCTAATGCTAATGTTCATGTAGAGCACGTTCCAGGACATATCATTAAATCTTTCTAGTTAAAACTGCGTTGCGTGCATTAAATATGTTCTTTGATTAATAGCTATACATTAGCCAAATTACCCAGTTACCTATAAAATAACGCGAATAAAAGGAACAAACAAATAATAAAAATTATTTTATAAAACAAATCTTGAAATAGTATAATTTAATAGCCGTATGTCACGTCATTACTTATTATTAGCAATAAAATAAGCAAAATATTATTTTGGGAAAAAACTGGTGTTCTGAGAGTAAATTATCTTATACATCTACTGGAAGTTTCGATTATTTCAGACTTTATTGATTGCTCATTTTCATTTAAGTTAAACACAAATTCTAAAAATATATAAAAACATTTTTCCTTAATATTTAAAGGGCTTTTGCCCTTATAAAATACTGATTCTGAAAATTTTGTTAATAATTCTAGATCTTTAAATAGCATTTAAGATTTTAAATGTCTTTTTTAATTACATTTAATTCTGTTAGAATTTCATAAAAACACAAATCACTTTTCTGTTTTCAGTAAAATGAAAAAAAATCTAGGTAATAAATATCATTTCATTTTTCTGATTATGTCATTAACTATTACAATATTTATTACATTATTAAAATAAAGATTTATACATTACTTCTAGCTAGAAAAAAATGTGTACAATATTTTTATTAACTACGAAAACATTCAGCTTATTTGCATTTTTATTTAATTAGGAGTATCATTATCGAATGTTAATTTATAATATTATTTGCAATGAAAAAGAAAATAAAAAAAACTGATTTTAGTATATTAATTACTCTTGATTTAAATATTATTAACTGCTAAAACAAGTTATGTGTTATGGATTTTATTACATTAGCAAATAACTTTTGTTTTACATTCAGCGTTGCTTTATAATATTTAACTATTTAATATTGATAATTCAATAAATATATTTTTTATGAGTTTTTAAAGTACTAAATACATAAATTGTATAAAATATTAGAAAATAAATAACTTTATTTTAAAATTAATTTGTTTTTAGAGATTATATATACATAATTAAGTTTAAATTCTACTTAATTATAATTTTGCATATGAATTTTTGATTTTCTTAAAGTAGTCTTGTGTGTATTTTAAATGCTTCTATTTATTGTCATTTACAATCTTGCATTTTCATTTATGAAATATTTTATGAAAGATACATATAAGAGAAATGGTTTTTCCATCTTTAAATAGCTATTAAACAGTATGAAAATACTTTCATGAAAATTGTAATAAATTGTTTCTTTTTACCGCCTTGGAAAAGCTTAGAAACCATAATTGAAAATTTTATTATATACAAATAGGTAAATAATGATCAGAATATTAAAAAATATATAAAAAATTTATTTTAAGATTTAGAAATTGAATATTATTTAATAGATAATGGTCTTTTAAAATTTCTCTTCTTTATTAAATTTTTAAAATAATAAATAGTAAAGAACTTATTTCATTCAAAAACATACTTTGTTGTCTTTTAATTTGTAACTGATATTTTTTAGTACTTTTTACATATAAAATGTCTCAAGAGTGACAATTTTATAAAAATAATTCTATGTATAAAATATATTTTCAGAAATAAAAAATTATTGAAAATAAATAAACTTTTATTTATTTCTGAGTATTTTAATTTAAAAGTTACTATGAATCATGTATGCATATATATACTCATAAATCTCATTTAGTTTAGAAGAATTAATACAAATATATATTGTTTTAATAATTCATTCCCATTAAAATATTTTTTGGATTACTTAAGTGTTAAAAATATAAATTATATTCTTAGAATATTCTTTGACATTCATTTCAAAGATTTTTATTAATTTTTATGACGCTCTTAATTAAAGTAAAAAAAAATATTTAAAAAAATATTTTATAAATTTTGACCAGATAAATAATAAACTTTAGTAAAAAATTTAACTAACTTAAAAAGATTTTTATTTTATTTGAAAATAAACCATTAGTTAAAATTATCAATAAAACATTTATAGTACAAATGATGAGGCTATTCTTTACTTTTTACTAAAAACGCGAAAAATATTTACACAAAGAACACCTTTTGAATTCTTCTAATTTAATTTAAATTTAACAATTATAATAATTACGATTAATACGAAAGGAATTGATGAAAAAATAGCATACAAGCCTTTAAGAAAATTTTATTTATTTTATTTAAATTAAATTAATATTTCATTCTAGTAATGGAGATTTATCTGAGTTATATCCCCTTTAAAAACATGTCTCACATTTCTTTTTGACGTTACTTGTTACAAAGTAAGTACAGAAAATAAATGTTAGTCAATTAACGTATTTTCAAACTTACACAATTTTTTTATATATTTTTTCGAAATTTTAACTTACGCATTTGCATGTTGTGTTTTTTTTTTAATTTAATAGTTGCATTCACTAATGACACAGACAGTCAATTTTATTTTTCCAGAAATTGATATTTTTTATCTGAAATGATTCATTGCATTAAAAGGATTAAAAGATTTCCCTGTGCATGCAGTGTTCTTCTAATTCAAAGACTGAATGAGTTACTAAAAATCAACAAATAAGCTGTCATTTAACGCATTGAATAGGTTCTCAAGAAAATAAGTTTACTCTAAAATAATTTAAATTGGAATATTCAAGGATAATTACTCACAGGGACATTCATTTTAAGATATTTAATATCATATATACTTAATTAACATGGATATTTTGATTATTCATATCTGAATATCATTTTGCAGAACGCCAGAACGTTTTTTTATCTGACATTATAACTGATAACAAATTTAATTTTATGTGATATCACTATAGACTTTCAATCATTGCAATTGACTATGCGAGCATCAAAAGCTTGTTTGTAAATATATATCTTAATGTATTGAATTTTCACAAAAAGTAATCTATTTTAAATTAAAATTGCTTTAAAAACATATTACGGATACTTAATACATAAATACTACTGTGAAACTTTATAATATTTGTGCATACTTCGGTAAAAATATCTCTGATTGTGGGATTAAGTCCAAGAAAATCTCAATATTAGAAAGATTACACTTATACTTACTTGACACAAATAAAACAGAAATACAAATATTTTTATTTGTCGATTATTTATTTTTAAGAAAGCCAGAAACGATAAATATAGTAAAATTTCTTATTTTATAATAAATTCTGAAGTTAATGGTACATTTTAAGTTATTTTTATACTCCTTATATCCACGCGAGAACAAAGATAAAGTGAGTTGTAAGATTGGAAAAGACAACTATCTTCAATAAAAATCCATTTTCATATTGACTTTCAATTCTATTAATGTGGTCCAATATGCAAAAGTAGAAATGTGTTGAAATTCAATAAATTTAAAACCATTTTAAGCAAAGTAATAATGGTTTCTCTTAGTATTAATTTAAAATATTAAACAACTTAAAAAATTATAACGATTTGACGTTACAGTTTTTCATTTTTAAATATGCCTTAATTTTTATAAAATATCTATTTTGATATAAATTGAGTTAAATTTTGAGGATAAGTACAAAGCTCATGAAAAGGAAGTAGATTACAATGTATGTACTGTGAAAAACACTGTTTACATGCCGAATAAAAAAATTATACTATACGTAAACTTGATTAAAATTGATTTGATTGAAACTCAAACTGGATCGAAAATACGAAACAAAATATTTTTAAAAGCATTATACAATTATATAAAGTGATTAAAATCTATATATACATATAGATGAAAGAATATAACGCTTTCTGAAACGAATGAATTAATTTCTGTTAAAGAAAAAAAATGAAGTAAATATTATTTTTTCGCTAAAATAATATGATTTCTTATAAATCATTATATTTTAGTACTTTTAAATTTCTATTAAATAAAAAACCGTTGTGTTTTTTTAGATGTATTGCATGTTGGAGTATAGCACACATGCACACGCACGCACGCACACACACACACACACCCACATAATTACATTAAGATAAAAAAAAGGCAAAACTATTATAACATTATCTGATAAAAATAGTAAATAAGCTTAAGTTTCATACCAAAACTTAATCATTATGTTATTCCAAACACTGTGCTGTAAATGCGTGCATTAAACATAATTATGCATGTGATGTGATGGGTTATAAACATAGGAGCCATTTATATTTCCTACAGTATTCATTCAATGTATATTTTGTTCACTATATGAAATTTCCTACATTCGGAAATACATTTTTCTTCATGAACCTCATCAATAAATTTACATTTTTATTCTTTTGCATTCCGTGTTTCTTCCAATTTGTAAGTTCAGTTTTACAGCACTCTCTCAACTGAAAATGCTTGATTTTCATACGATTTTTAATTACAAAATAAAATAAGTTTTACAGCTGCTTCAGTGAAATCAAAAAATCAAATAATAGCAAGGCCAAGTACTGAGATAAATCAAAATTACCTGTTGATTCTAGAATAAAAGTTTTAGTAAAGTGTGTGTGTGTGTATATATATATATATATATATATATATATATATATATATATATATATATATATATATATATATATATATATATATATATATATATATATATATATATATATATATATATATATATATATATATCCTTATTTAATATATATTAACTTCATGCATTAAATATACTGTGCTATCACTGATCAATTTAATGAAGCATATGGTATTCAAAGATATAAGTAATTTCATCCGCAAATTTAAATTGTAAATATATATTCCTTATTTGCTTGGGCTGTGTAAAACCTATAAATTATTTACATTCTTTTCAATTATAAAAGTATCTAGAAATCAGAATACATTATTTTTATACTAAGTAATTAATTATTTTACAAACCTTTAATTTATTTTTAAATATAATAATATTTCAAGAAAAAAACGAAGTAATATATTACCGCAATATATAGAATTAATAATAATATGTATTTAATACATTTTAATATTTAAGAAAACCTTTTGGCATGGAGAAAGATTAATTCAATATTTAAAAAAATATTACATTAATCATTATCATTAATTGATCCATATTAAATTAAATATATATCTTTATTTATCATACATGCTATAATTATTAATCTTGTATGGGAAGAAAATATTTATGTACTAAATGTAATATGCATGAGATACTGTATATCTTGAATAAAGTTTAAGTACACAATTCTTTATTTTTAGATAAATTAATATAAAAGTAATTTTAAAACAATCATCACATTTATCACAACCGAAAATGCATTGTAAGAAAATGGGGAGAATCCTACTTGCACAAAAAGTTAAGTAACTATTATGCATGACGTTCAACAGTGTTTCGTGATTGAGATTGGTCCTTGTTCCCCTTTGTCATTTCCGTTCAGAACATCGTCTTTTCTCGAGAGACGGATCCTGGTGATGCCCTGTAGTATTCGCTAAAAAGAAGACTTATTCCAGAAATCCAGCATTTCTCAATTGGTGTCAGCTAGCATCCTTGACTGATATTTTTCTTAGATATTCTTCATTGCACGCTTTCCTCTTTGGCCTAATTCTTCGCCTCTAACTTGGTTATTTGTTTTCCTCACTGTAAATTCCAAACTTCCTTCATACTCAAAATCACAATCTAAAAATCTTCAAATGAATTGGCGAGATTTAAAACGTATCAAATATATTAATTATTTTACATAATTTTGTTAATTTCACAATAATTAGATTTAGTTAAATGTCATTTAAATTTTATATTACACACATATATCAGTAGTTAAGTACTTAATCTGTTTCCATTACTATCCAGTGTTATTGTTCTTGAATTATTATTTTAAAATTTTGTTGGAGTTCGATACTAAGAAAATTAAGGAATTCAATTAACTTTTTTGCAGGATCTTAATAAGACTTTTGCTTATATCATAACTATAATCATTTAATTTTATCAACAAATAATATGTGACAAATATAATGATTTCGGTATTTTAGTAAAAAAATGAATTTGATTTATGTATTCCTAATCCTTGGCATAATTATTTTAATTACCGATATTTTCATCTAAAATTCTTTTAAGTTACACAAAAGATAAAAATTACTAAAAATATTGTAATTATCTTAACTGTATTGAATATTTTCATGAAACTGAGGTAAGTAATTATAAAGAAAGGAAAATTTATTTTCTTGTAACTTATGGTGCTCAAATAAAGGAAGCATTAAACAAAAGAAACTACAAAAGAATTGCATTAATAAGCATTTGTTTTTAAAATTTTATACTAAATTTTATTCTCTAATCTTTAATTAAATTTATAGTGCTTACCGTTTACGGAATATATGTTAATACTAACAGAATAATAACACAGATTTTTAATGAATATTTATGAATGAATAGTGATTTAGTAAAATAATATAAAAATGTCATTCAAACGATTTTAATTTATTTTACCTCTGAAATTAATGAAACTAATCATTAAAACTATTATTACTTTTTAAACTTAATACGGTATGCAGTATTTGGCAGTATAACAATTAAAATACTCAATGATATTCATATTTACAAGGAATAAATATAATAATTTTTTAAAAATCCAATCATTAATTTTTGACTATAAATGCAAGTCAAAGAGCAGGAATATTTTCAATTTGAAAAAGCTTCTTGAAGTTTTATGAATTTGTACATGGTGTCTGAGTTATTTGTAACTCATATATACATTTTAACATTTGATAAATGTTAATACAACATGTTTTAAAGATTGCAGATTTAAAAAAGTGTGTTTATTAAATCTTAATAAGAGCAATGTCGAGCTACATCAAAGATATAATTTACGTTATCATTTATTATCAAAACATATACTTAGAAACATAATCTTAAATTTATTTTTTAAAATATACTGATAATTTAAAAAAATAATAGTAATAACTTATTTTTGAAAAATCATATGGTGGAATAAAATGGACCTACCTAGAAAACATACCTTTCCAAGACAAGTAATAATTTTCAATCAGTTTATTTTCTACCAAAATGAATTCTGGCGTAAAATAAGTTCGCGAAGCTATGTACATAAGATTCCATTTTCAAACTTAAACCAGCTCAGGAAAAATTTCTGCTATGCGAGGCGGAGGTAAATATTTAAAATATATTATGTATTTGAGAAAACTTTCTTAGAAATAATTTATCCGATTTAATAGCTTACCAAAACATGTGTTTGCATAGAAATATTTTATAGGCTTCCGATATGGACATAAATCTGTCAAGACTTTAAAATGATATAAACGTAAGTTTTAAAATTTTGACATAGTTATGCTACCAATAATAAATTACTGACTAGGAACAGAAATAATCTTACGATGTATTCATCCGTAAATGCTTGACAATAAATGTATAGAAAACTAAATGTATATATTAAGCAATATGAAATTCCAGCACATAATTTATATTTCCTAACTATGAAGACTATTTTTAAATTATAGTAAACATGTGAATACAAATCTGCTGTTCAAAAATATTTAAATATATTATCTTATTTAAAATTAGAAAATTTAATGCACCACCAATTTCATTTATTAAAAGTTACAAAGTAGTTTTAATGCAATGTTTTGTATATTATTACAGACATTGTATTAAATATTTCTTTCTTATACTTATTTTTATTTTGGCATTAAAATATTTTTTATTAATATTTTTTATAGATCTTTCAGACTAATATTTGTATTCATTTGAAATTTGGCGATTTAATGGTTTGAATATATCTTTCCCGATAGATACTTTAAGTAAAACAAACAGTTGCAACAAATTTATGTATGAATCAAAATTTAAATTAATACGTTATACATAAAAAATAGAATATTTTTGAGTATGGATCATTTTATGATTTCAGTTGATGCTGGTATTAGAAGATATGCGAAATTCTAAGAGTAGAAGTAATATTATGTTATTGAGATATAAGAATTAGAAGATTATCCTTTGAATTAAATCCTTGAAGAAGGTCAAGAGTTACTAAAATGTTTTGGCTTGTACTACAATGATACAGAATGCACAATTTGAAGAGAACACAAGCACTGACACCTGATGATTATTGTCTACCGTTGTCAACTTCGCACTCTTTATTTTAAACTGATTGATAACACAGAATTTGCATTGTTTTTTCTGGGTTGTTTCACCTAATAAATGGAAATACGCCCTTGCATGTTAAAACCGTTCATTGCTAAGTTTTAGAATTCATATTCATTTGAACAATACATTATAATTAGTATAAGTACTCAAAAAAAATTTTCTTATTGAAGTGAGACCCTCGTTTTTAAATGCAATGCAGAGCAGAGGAGTTTAAAGTAATCGTCAAATTTTTCACAATAGCTTATTTAACGCATAATGATGGCATTTTTATTTTATTGTTCAGTTAGAAGGAATTACACCAGAATTTTTCATAATGTTTAATGTAAGATGCAATAAATTTGAGTTGGACAACTATTAAAGTGTTATTAGAAAAATATAAGTTTTCATTAGTATTCCATTAAGTTTATGTACAATTAGGTATAATTACTTAAATTATGTGAATATTGAATTACATAAATTTGATAAATTCCCTGAATCCTGCACACATGTTTATCCCAAATATTAATAAACAGTTTTAAACTGAAATATTATTCATTTTAATGGAAGATTAAATGTGAAACTTTGTCTACCCAAAATTTGTATGCAAATATATTACTACTTATGTATACAAGTATATTATACCAAACTATGTTTTGTAAGAATAAGCTTGCATACCTTATTTTATTTTTTAGTTTAAAT
Source organism: Latrodectus hesperus (assembly GCA_037975125.1). Classification (NCBI taxonomy): domain Eukaryota; kingdom Metazoa; phylum Arthropoda; class Arachnida; order Araneae; family Theridiidae; genus Latrodectus; species Latrodectus hesperus. The sequence continues at coordinate 40,819,143 of CM075861.1, read as the reverse complement.
AAGTTAGAATTAATATATTATTAGCAATTTGAAAATAAACAATAAATTAAGATATTAAATATTTGCTAACCCATTAAAAAAAAACTATTTTAGAAATGTCTCTTGAAAATGTTTAAAAACAATTTTTGCAATTTTTCTTAAACCTTTGTAAAAAATTTTGTCTTTGTGTATATAAATGCTATTTAGAAATTTCTCACAATTTATATCTATTGATAAAAATGTAATGTAATTTAATTTTTCCAAGCACTTCCATTTTAACTCTATACTTGAAGAAAACAACGTATATTAAAAAATGAATATAATTTGAAATTAAAATTTTATAGCTTTCTCAGGTTAAGTTTACACTCAATTATGTAGTTAGAGAAATGGTATAAATATACAATTACCACACCAGTATATAAATAAATATTATTATGTTGGCAGAATTATTTCCTGAACATTTAATTTTATTTGAATGTTACTGATTTGATCAAATTCACATTTTTACACTTAACTTATTGTTTAACTCTGTATATATATATATATATATATATATATATATATATATATATATATATATATATATATATATATATATATATATATATATATATATATATATATATATATATATATATATATATATATATATATATATATATATATATATATATATATATATATATATATATATATATATATATATATATATATATATATATATATATATATATATATATATATATATATATATATATATATATATATATATATATATATATATATATATATATATATATATATATATATATATACATATATATATATGTATATATATATGTATGTATATATATATATATATATATATATATATATATATATATATATATATATATATATATAGAGAGAGAGAGAGAGAGAGAGAGAGAGAGAGAGATATAGTAGAGTTATCACATATATATATATATATATATATATATATATATATATATATATATATGTGATAACTCTACTATTAATTAGTAATAATTTGCACGATTTATTAAAATTTTAAAAATAGTTTTTGCTTATAAAAGTAAATGCTCATTTATTCTCGTTTATACAAATTCGTCTGAGTTTAAAAGTATATTTTAACATTTTTCTTATCTTTTATTATTAACAGGTAAATTTTGAATTTGTAGTGATGAATCAAACAGTTTTGACAGTAATAATTAAATTGATCCGTAAAAAATTATTAATTAAAATTAACAATTTATTAAAAATATCCTTACTCTTTTAGAATTCTAGGTAGAAAAAATGTATCTGTGCAAAAATATTTCAATATAAAGAATATAGTTGTTCCATTTATATTTATATATCTGTCACATTACTGAAAAAACAACTGAGGATAACCTGCACTGCTGCAAAATTATATTCAGGAAAATATCTGTATTTTAAATTTTTTAAACTTTTATGCAATTGTTACGTTGTTGTATTACAAATAAATGCAGAAGTGAACGTGATATTTTTCTTTAAAATCGAACATTTTCTTAAGGAATGTAATGCACTCCTGAGTGCTGCTTTTGTTCCTAACATTACAATAACTTTGTTTTAATTTATGCTAAATTTCGCAAACGTGAAAACAGATTATGTTGAATAAGTACAAAATACTAAATCAAAAATATATTTTCAAAAAGTCTTTTAAAGTGAAATTCCGAGCTTTTATATAAAATGTTTTAGGTAAGTGATAGATTAGGTGAAAAATTCTATTCTTATTTTGATTGCGAAAACATAAATCAGATTAGTGAACTTTAAAACTACATTATATTTGAAAGCATAGATTTTTAAAACTGTTCACGTAAAACATGTTATTTGACTAAATAAACAGGCATAAATATTTATTTATCAATACATAGACAGAATATTATTTGTGACTAAAGTTAAAAAAGGTTATTTGATTTCTGAATGATTTCAAAGAACATTTGAGCATAAAAAATAAGTTCTTGTGGTCAAGAAGTCAAAAGTTTGACTGATTATGATGTATTGAATAGAATTTCAACAACCTTATTGAAATATTTTTAAAAAATTACATTTCCAAAAATGTTTACAAAACTGTGTCTGACATTTACTGCTTACAAATGCGAATAATATTCTAAATAAAATATTCATTAAGTATATTGTTATAAATCATTTAGTTTAAAGAAAGATGACAATTTAATATTTATAAAATTTTAAAATTATCAGAATATTATATTTTGTAAAAAAAGGGAAAAATAATAAAATATTTGAAACATGGGAGAAAATTTGAACTTGAATAAAATGATTTGTTGTTAAAGAAATGTAACGAAATAATTTAAGCATAATATTTCAAGAATTCTCATTTAAGTTAGAATTACTCTTAAGCTGAAAAATTAAAAGAATATCCATATGCTTGTATTCTGCAATTAATTACATATCCTCAAAAAATGTGGAGGAAAAATTCAAAATAACTACATAGAAAATTCAAGTTTTATTAGTTTCAAATATTTCCTTCACTTTCTCCCATGTCAAGGGTCATAGTGGTTTGTATGGAAATGAAAGAGCGGATTTCCCGGCCAAATCTTCTCTTTCACTTCCAAATAAACTCAATACCAGCTTACCCAAGTCTTTTTTCAAAACCACTAACAAAAAGAAGATTATCACTGAATGGAACTCAGGTTTCGTTTCCTCGCCTAATTGTATAAGTGGACAAAATCTTTTTACCCTTCAGTTCCCTGCAAAATTAAGAGCTACTGGTTTTACACTGACTTTAAAATTACGCAATTCCTCACTGGAATTGGGAAATTCAATAGCTACCTACACCGTTTCCATATTAAAAAATGTGAGGTGTGCATGTGCAACTCTGGGAGTGTCAACCCTTCTCACATTCCTCTTGAATGCCCATCTGTTTCAGAAGAAAAGAACGAGCTTTGTAAAGACTAAAATAATAGGTGGCCCCCGATTATGGTGGACGTTGTTTAGAAAGAGAATTTTGAATTTTTTATAAAATTTATCTATGCTGTTATCTAACTCCTATTTCATTTTTATATCTCTTTTTTCTCTCTGCCTTCTTTTATTATTTTTTTCATCTCATGATTTGTTTTGTAGTACATTTGTTGTACCTTCGGGCCCTGTGTGGTGCTCCTTGGTGCACAGGGAGATATTTTTGTTTTCCCAAATAAAATATATATATATATATATATATATATATATATATATATATATATATATATATATATATATATATATATATATATATATATATATATATATATATATATATATATATATATATATATATATATATATATATATATATATATATTAATATATTAGTTTCATAATCTATTTATCGAAGAAAGAATAGAGGAGGCAGTATTTCATACATATACGCAAATAAGATGGAATTCACATTACTAAATACTTCGCGTTGTGGAGTCTTGCATGTGAATTAGAGATGAATTACTTGAAACCAACACAATTTTCCAAAAGTATGATTGATAATATTAATTAAAAATTAATTTAAAAATAAATTAAAGTAGATAAATATGTCCTTGAATTTATTGGGAGGAAGTAAATAAAATTAATTAAAGTTTGAAAATAAGGGAGAATTTATCATATTTGTTAAAACTTTACTTCGTTCTATTCACCCTAACACTACATATTATAAAAAGGGTCAATTATGACAGGTATTAATGAGTTTTAAGAAAAATGCGAAATCAAAGAAAATGATAATGTTTACAGCTGATAACATTTCTGCTTCTAATTTAGAAACACGAGAAACCATTTTATATGACTATTGCAACTTTGATTATAATATATAGGTTTAAAATGAAAGAAATGGGATAGCTCTCAATATTTTTCCATCACAAAGAAAATTTTTGATCAAGCATCTGATTTCAAAATTTTTATTTTAAAATCTTCATCAAGTTTTGAATGTTTAGAATTAGTAGTACAGTTTTAAAACCGGGTGTAATGAATTGCGAATCAAATAATTTATGTAATACCAAAACCAAAATAGATTAAAACCTAAGAGTTCGATCATCGTTTAGCCAATATATTTTACTAACCTTTATATTAGAAATTTTGTGAATACTAGAAACAAATTTTCTATCTTGAAAAAAATGATTACTTCTTTTAATAAATTGTGATATTTTTGGTGAAATAAATTTTTCATTCTAACCAAGAAACCTTGTAATTTTGTTTGAATTCACTACTTTCTTTGTTTGAGTTCATAGTAATATTTGATTGGATTCTGCAAAACAACATGTGAGATACTTTTATGGAATATTGGGCACAAATTTAAACGAAAATTATGCAAGCTTTTTGTTGTTTATTTATATCCAGATGATATTTTCTAAGAAAATAAAATGCTTATTCTATGGTTAAGCTGGATAAATAGAAGGCCTTTAGCTTTCTCAACCAAAAAAATATGAATGAAATGAATGTATGAATATATTAAAGTATAAATATCATCTAATTCTTGAAAAGAAACTAATTCAAGAAAGTAAATATAAATGATACTGAAATTAATAAGAATTATTAAGAATTCTCATTTCATAAAGAAACATAATTAAAGATGAATCATGCTTATAAGAATGTTTATAAGCACTATTTGAAAGAAACTATTCTTGAAGATGAAAGTTTGCCATAAATTGAAATTGATGGAAGAAAAAATGGATCTTAAGACTTCTTTCAAAGATTTTACTTTGTAGTACCCTAAACATTAATTTTATTTTAACATCGTTTGATAATTAATCTAAAAGTGTATGAATAGAACCAAGAAGTGACCTCAATTCTATGAAGAAACAACAAGCTGTTATTTCACTTATCATTTCCAATCACTTTGTTTTAAAGATGGTTTTTGTATAGAATTCAACAAATATATGGGAAAGTATACAGCAAATATGAGTACTTTAGCAGCTAAACTTTAGAAAGATTATAGGAAAAAAATATTTTGACAATCTGTTATCATCACAAACGGCAATTAAAACAAAAACGCACCAGCAAAAACTTTATGAACATGTATTATTATACTTTTTATATATAGACATAGTTAATTAATTTTATATAATTTTATAAATATTAATGCACGACATCCATTGACAATGACATCCATTACTTTTAACATTTTTAAAATTAAAGTAAGAAAATGCTAAAGAGCATATAAATTTATTCCAATCTATCAACTTTGTTTAATTCTGTGCCATTACGTAATCAAACTCTTTAATATTAGCCATGATTGGAAAAAGGGTTGCTCATTAATTTATTAAAAAATTCTGCAAATATTTCATGCTGTTTACAATTTAGTTTCACTTGAAATTTTTCATTACGAATATATATAATCAGAGCTTTAAATCCACTAACTTAGAAAGTGAATATTAATAAATTTAGGAGTGGAATATATAAATTTTAAAGTGTGCTTCTTAAGATGATACAAAAATATGATTTTCAATTACTTTGAATAAATAAAAAATGGCAAACTTGCTGTTAGCTTTATAGCCCTCAGTGTTACAATTAATATATAACATTCATAGTGCAGTTACGGATATTTCTGGTGATTCTGAATTTACATTAAGTTGTAGATTTTAAAATCAGCTGTAAGAACTAATTCCTAGAAATTAAATTGCATTGTATCTGGTAAGGAAAATAACATGAATAGAAATATTCATTTTATTATAATAAAATATCCTTTATTCAGAAATTATATATATAGCATATATATATAGTATATATGATAGTATATATATATATATATATATATATATATATATATATATATATATATATATATATATATATATATATATATATATATATATATATATATATATATATATATATATATATATATATATATATATATATATATATATATATATATATATATATATATATATATATTATATATATTGCAATGGAATTAATCGAGCTAAATTAGAATTGTAGTAAATTAGTGTTTTGTTATTCCTCATAATATAATAAGATGAGCTAAGAAGTGGTAAAGACACTCATTCAGTGTTTTTGTATGTTCGTCAATTGGCCATTGTCTAAAATTAAGAAGATTTTATAGAGATAGAGAGATAGAATTAGACCCTTATCAATTTTTACTGTGATTTAACGGCATGCAGGATTTGCTTATAACTGCTGAATTATCTATGTTAAGCTATATTTTGATAAAATTTGAAATTAATTTTAAATTTGGGGTGTAGTTAAAAATTTAAATAGTAATGGTTTGTTTTGAAATCGATAAATATGGATTAACATATGATTAAAAATAAGAAAGCAAAAGCTCTTAATGGCAATATCTGTTTCTAAAGCTGACAAAAGATATAAATGTTGCTACTAAGAATTAATCATTTTAATAGGCTTTAAAGAATAGTTAATGAATTTTGATACAAAAGAAAATGTAAGACAGAGAAAGATTATTAATTCACTTTTGCTCACTTTATCTCAGACCTTACAGCTTTTGACTTACTTTGCCTTTAATTATGTTAATTATATTGACACATATTTTTTATCTGTAATATGTGTTCACTCACATCAGTAAAAATTTATCATCATGTTACTTAGTATGAGCTGACAGTTTAATGATTATCTTGTTTCTTGCAAAAAGTACAACAAATTATTAAGATATTTGTTAATGTTTTCAAACTCATCTTTTAATATTAACAAAATTGTACTTTAAACTTCTTATTTGATATTTAAAAGTTATTTGAAAAAAATTAAAGGGATTACAAATAATACTATCTATAAAGAAAAAAAATATATCTGCTAAGTATTGATTTGTCTGACAAAAGAAACTTACCAAATGACTATATTTGAATATTTATTCATTCTAATTTAGTGCTTATGAAAAAAATATTGAAAGAAGTAATTTTATCATTATTGACATTTCTTTAAAGAAATTCAACACCTGTGCAAAATTCATAAATACAAAAACTATCTTTCTCTACCTCAAAACTTATGCAAATATATGTTTTAATTTGCACAAAAAATATTTTTTGTAATTAATAAGCCAATTCTATTTCTAAAATTTTTAGTCATTCAATTTATTTTTAAAGCAATAAAAAAGCTAATTTATGTTATGAAAATTATTTTGCTCATATTTATAAAAGTCATTTTGATTAATTCTTTAATGCCACTATTTTTTATTGAAAGCAAGATAATTAAAAAATTGCTTTTTGCTTTGTTAAAGATTAGTAAATGTTTTATTCGACTTACAAATGATAAATATGTACAAAAAAGAGAAAAATTGAAATATTTTAGATAAGAAACGTGTTTATATGCATATTGTTTCATAAATCTTAGAATTATTTAAATTTTTTCACTGTTTTTAGCAGTTTGTGTGATCTACATAACTATTTTGGGATTCTTGTTTTGAAGAAAATGAGAGAGTCATGTCTAATTCTCGAACTCCTCTGATAATATGATTTTATTGTAAATTCACCAGTGAAAATATTTAGAATGCGAAATGAATGCATTTTTAAAAATTTTGAGATATCAGTTAATATGTTCTATTTAGAAAAAATTCTGGTAAAAACTAAATTATATTATATTTATGTTTCGCTATTGAGTTCAATGCAGACAATGTGTTGAAATGAATAAATTGATATAGAGATGATAGAATAACAAAATTTTTTTGAAAAGTAACTTGATTTTATTAGTATTAACAATCTCTAGAGAAAAGTAAATTATAACTGAATAAAATCCAATCGCAATTTTTTCGGTAATTTCAATTTATGAATATATATGTATTACACTATATAGCTATCTTCATAATTTTAACACAAATAAATTTAGAAGGAATATGAATCAATCTCAGATATCAAATTTATGAATATGGAGAATTAAATTTCTTATGCACAGTTGAATTAACTATTTTATAAGGATTCATAAGTTTTCCTTTTTGAATTTAAATGAAATTGCATTTTTATAAGTTATAATACATAAAAATTATTACTTTCTTTATAAAAAATATCATAAACAATAAAATGAAAGCAAACATTAACAAAAAAATGTGGCTAAAATTAATGCACAGCATTAGTTATTGTAATTTTGAAACATGAGCTCAGTTATTTTCAAGAATTAAGTAGTAGTTATTATTTGAAATTTTGTTCACAGTTTTCATTTTTAATTTTACTAAAATGAATAGTGAAAAAATTGCTTTTTTAATCTTCATAAAATTTTGTCACACACCATATTCATGTATATAATCTTAATCTTGACTAATTTTTTCAATATCAGATGTATAATTAAAATTAAATTTTCTTTTTAAACAGCAAAAAATGGATATTATCTTCACTGCAAACCAAATGTAATTGTTTGAGTGCTTTTTCAAGCTAGCGCAAACTGCATATTTTTTACAGGTAATAAATTTATCTAAAAAAAATTATATTAATTTACCAGTTAATATAAATTTTAAAATTCAACCATTAATAAAAATAATTAAAATTTTAAATTTCATAGTTTTATGATTTGTACTGAATTATAAAGAACGTTTTATAATAACTAAGATTTTTATTTTCCAAAGATTTTTTTCCTAGATGATATGCATTGATTTCATGATTCAATGTTTTTTTCAAAACACTTAAACACATATTTTGTGTTTAGAATTGATTCAAATAACCCTGCACTATTGAAGCAACATCAATCTTGAGAAACTTTTGCTTAGTCAAGGAGTCTCTGCTTCAATGTTGTTTCCAATGTAATTGGATAAATTTAATGTTTCATTAATAAGTTATTTCTGAATATATATTGAAAAGAGTAGATGGATATTAAAACTGTGCAATATTCTATTATGTTCTTTCTCATACTTTTTTGATATATAATGCTTCCAAGTTTTCAAAACCGAAGTGGAATTCTAACAAGCTATTGAAAGTTTTAGAGAAGCGTCATGAATATTGATCAGACTTCTTTATGATCAGAACAAATAATAATCATGTTATTTGCAGATTTGAAGTGTCGATTATTTTTCGAAAACGATGTGTTTTTCATATATTTTCTACGAACGTGTTGAGGAAATCAGAATGAAACACAACTTTCCATCTTTTGTTTGAATTTCAAGAAAATTCGGATCATTTTTAGTCTTCTGATTCTACACTATTTTTGAGTTCTTATTTGTATTTATTTTTAATAAACAGAAGAACAGTGCTTTTGAAAAATTCACGCTATTCACATCAATAATATTAGCGTTTATATAAAGTTAGTTTATCTCCTCACATAGCAGACACTGATTTTTTTGCAAGCTTATTAGACAAAGGTTAAAATTACAGTCATTCACAGCACGTTTTGGAAGACTAGGCTTAGAAATTAGTTTTGCAGACAAATGTTCCTTATTAAAATCATTGCGTTTTCTAAAATTTGTACGCTTACAATCTTTTGCCTCTGTAAGCTTCTCTTAATAAAAAGAAGCTTATTAACTTAACTGTTTTTGATTCACAATTTTTTAATACAATAACAAAAGTAGAAAATTATAACCTGCTTCTTCGACAATTTTTATAAGAAGTTTTCAGTTAAATTTTGAAAATTATTCTCTGCCCTGTTATTTTTTTATTTCGAGGTGTTCCAGTACGCTAAATTTTTTAGAAAAGTTATCAGTCATAGTGGTTTGTTTTCAAAGATTCAGTTACTTTAAAAGCTATAACATTGTTTTTAATAATATGCTTATTTTAATCATTTTAAAATTTTAAATATTTTGGATTTGTGTGACATTTCAGGGTATTTTCATGAAACAATTGCTATATTACTATATGAATCTTGATTTTTCATATCGAGCCACGTTTTTTTACGACTCGTTGGAACGTTGACGATACTCTCATTTTTGTTGTTATTTTTGACCCATGTTTCATGCAGTCATCAGAGAAATTATCAAAGGATAATGACTCGGTATCTCTGAGAAAAATTTTGTTGACAGCTTATTTGTTGATGCTTACCAATTTAAAGCAATGGGTGATCATTTATACAGAGGTTGTCTGTTGATACTGAGTGATGTTTGTTGATACCGAGTTATACCGGGGTTGACTGTCGTCTGCTGTTGAGCAGACTGTCTATTACTGATACCAACACAAACCTATCTGCTGTTGTAATGTGAGCAAGTTATCGACTACCACATCTAATATTATTGTTCAAGATAGGTGAGCCGTGTTGGGAAGGTTTTATTGAGATTAATGTATAACGGAAAACTCGACGTAGTTAGAGAGAAAAATTGAACGTCGATATTATTACTAGCATTAAGGGACAAATTTTTCAGTTTTTATTGATTTGCCTACTATCAAAGACTTATATCAATGATTTTTCTCAATTTTCCTTTAACAACTACAGAGATACTCTGAAAACATTTCTTATTTTGTTGAACTGATAATTACATCAACTGACATATTCTTTCCTATTCATCAGGTGAATTTCATCAGTTTGACAGCATCTTCCAGGCTTGTTCACAGCTACGAATTTTAATAATTCTTATTGTACATAACTCATTTGTATGTAATTGTTAATAGAAACTTATAAAAGATGTGCTACCTCATTATTGTATAACCTTATATTTGTAAAACAAATATAAAATTTAACTGTTAAGTTAAATAATATAAATATTTACACTTTATAATGATTAATTTTCATTGATAATTTTTCATTATTAAAATGTTAATCATACAACAAGATTTGAAACATATCATAGATTAAAAGTGCATTTATTAAAATCAATCTTTTGATAACTGCTATCATAAATAAAAGTAAATATATTCAAAAAGACCCTGAAACAATAATATTTTATAATATGAATTGCTGAATTTCAAATGATCTTCAATAATCGAAATAACTTCAAAACTTGATTATTAAATTAAAAAATACTTTCAGTTGGTTCTAATCATTTAGTCTTATCTTAAATACTTATTTATGTAGAATTATTTTATTATCAAATGCAATTTTAATTATTTGAAAGATTTGAATATAAAAATAAGAATACTTTAAAATTGGAATCAAGTTATATAATTTCAACAAAAATATGTAATTTAAAACTAATATTTCGATTCATTCTCACAAACTGTACATTTAAATGCATAGTATGAAATAAATTTACAGGTTTTTTTACATAAAAAAATTTTAAGATATATTTTACTTTACTTTAATAATATCTAGGTAATTTGTTCTTAATTTTGAACAATAACAGTTAAATTACAATGAAATTAAATTTAAAATGGTGAAGAGTGTGAACATGTGAAATGAATTTATATATAACTAACAAAAAACAGGAATTTAAGCATTCGGAAAATTAAATTTTATTTAAAGCTTTGGGCGATTAATTTAGTCTTTATTATTTTCAAAATTCTTTTATCTAAATAAAGACCCATTATAGTTGGTTTATTCATTTCAACTTTATTTCAATTTCCTTGATCCGGTGTTTAACACGATGTGATTCAAGTTAATTTCTAATGGAGATTTCTCCAAACTTTTAAGATGGACAAATAACAATTTATTCAAAGGAAAAGTTTTATATTTGAGAAACAATAAATATCAATTTGCGTCAACGCAACATTGAAAAATATTGTACTGCTGGAAAATAAAAGATTAATGTGCCCTAAGGATGAATTTCTAAAGTAAATGCATTTCAACGATTTCTTGTATTTGATTTTACGCGTATTAAAAAGTAAATATGTTCATGTTTATATTTACTATTTTAAATGTATAATTCTCGCTCTTCTCCCGATTATAAAAAGAAGGGTTTTTAAAATTGCTAGCAGTTTCAAGAATAGAATATTGCAAGGCATTTTAAGTAAGTGAAATATATTATTTTATTTGATTTTTAAGTCTACACAAATTCATCTCAAGATTAACATTTAATTTAAAAATTGATCAGTTTTAAGAATAAAAATCATTTGAAATGTTATGAAGAAATATTATCATAAAATATAAAATCAAGGAAAAATATTTTTAAAATATTATTATAGAGCTTCTATGCTAGAAATGTATAATCTAGACAACCAATGAACAATAATTAGATTTATGTGTGGTTTGAATTAATTATTTGACATTTGGTGTTAGAGGAAAATTTTTAAAATCATTTTAATCATTAACTTAATTCTTTAAGATTATCATATTCCCTCGAATATTAAAATTAGTCACAGAAAGAAATAAAATAATATAACTGATACGTACACGCTTATTCTAAAGTAATTTTATATTTTAATAAGAAAATTGTCTGTAATTTTTATATTTTCTAAATATAATAAAAACTAATATAATTTTATATTTGAGGACAAAAAATAATTGTTTAATTGACACTGATCAATGATAGTATTATAAGTGCATAAATTAAGAGTGTGTTTATTATTTAAAAAGAATTTGAATAGAACTGCTACAATCGTCGTTCCGAATATTTTGCAAAATAGTTTTTTACTGAAGAATTTTATTATGAATATATAGAAATAAACCAAAAACAAAAAGGAGATCAAAGAAGAGCATATTTACATCATGCATATACATTGAAATTTTGCCTTAATTTAAGTTCACTATAAGACAAAATATTTCCGTCAATACGTCTCAAAAGAAATATTTTGTTAACAGATAAGAAAGAAAAAAATAAACTAGAGACGTGCATTTCAGTGTAGAGATGAGTTGATATATTTCATACATATAGAATTACAGCTGAAATTAAGAAATGCAAAAACTGCATTAAAAGAAATACAAAAGCTACATATCGATATATAATTTTACAACAAACAGAAATAATTTGCTGCTTGTTCTTAATTAAATTTTCCATTATATTTTTATTTTATTGGTACGGGCAAAAAATACGCAATCTATAGTGCTTGATGTTTATTTTAATCTTCATTTGCATTAAATTTTTATTACATTGTATTAAATTTTTATTGCATGACAATACAACCACAATGTCTGTAAAAAACTGGGTCATGAAATTCTAGATGAATGTTTTGATTAGAAAGATCAACAGAATTGTTCCTCAATCAAGAAGACCTATTCTAATTGATGATAGTAAAATAAATTAAATGATACAGTCAAGCTCAACGAATACAACATGAGAGATTAGAGACGGATTGAAGATCAATATTTTCGTTCACATGAATGAAGCAAGCTTGATATCTGAGTTTCATATGAATTCAAAATAGTTCGTTTGTGTGTGATTCTAGGAATAAACATCAATAATATGCTCATAAAATATGAAGAAAACTATCCTGTTTCAAAGCAAATGATTAATTAGTGCTAATAAAAAATTTTTTTACAACATAATGATCAAACTGTTTTGATCACAGCGTGATGGTTCGTCATTGCGACTTTAAATATACAATTTCATGACATGATTATCACGCTCTTATTGGAAATGTGTCATGTTTTTCAGCTCCAATTAAGGAATTGCGAAATCAATTCGAATGTGAACTCTAGACTCTGTTGCAAAAGAAGCGGCAATGAACAATAGCATCTAATTTATTTACATTCTATGGTTAAAATCTCATTTTAAATGTCTCCTTTAACAATACAAACTAAATCAATATCAAATGTATTGGAACACAACAGAACAAGTTCAATGGACTCACATTCTTTTACCTAAAATTTCTAGCAGTTATTTTGCCATTAATTCATATCTTAAGGAATTAATTTCCAGTTCTTGTCTATTAGTCCATTATTATTATCGATTTGATAGAGGTTAAACCTCATTATGTTCATATGTAAAGAAGGCTCACTGGTACTTACTTATATTCCATCGAAGACTGCCCCAGTACAGTCAACAACAAAATCTCCATTTTGTCTGTCCATTATCTTCCTTTTTGTATTTGTCACATAGATCCTCTCAATGCCGCATAATCAACTTTCTGAAGACGCTTATGGAATTATTTTCAAAATTTTATTTTCCATTGTTGTCTTTGTTTTCTTCATTATAGCATTGTAAAAATATGCTCCTTCTTAATCAGGTAATCTCTTCTGTAAATTAATTACCGAACACATAACAAATACGTTTTGTTTCTCAATTCCAATATTTAGTCGAATTCCCTCTCAGCAAATTGGAATGACATGTGTCTACAAAACCTTGGTACATCAAGCGCCTTCTTACTTTGTTCCCTATAAGCAAAAGGTAAATTTTATAAGAAGGTATCATTTATAAAAGATTAAAATTTGTCAATTGTAAAGGATGATTGTTTTACCCCAATTACGTAAGACCTCACATAGCTTTTAAAATTCATCAAAAATAAATGAAGCTTGGATGGGTGTTATTAGTCACCCAATTACTTAATGTGGGTCAAATTTCTATAAGTTTCCTGCTTATCATGCGTGAAATAATATTAATTTCAAATTAAGTTGTAAATCAGCAGCTTGTTCCGTTTTTGACAAAAATGTAGGATTTTCTACGAGTAGAAAATTTTGAAATTCTAAAAACGTTAGTAAAACATCATCAAAAATATAAACATATATCATCAATCGACAGTTAATTTTAAGTGAATTAATATTTTGTAAAACATAGGAAAAAACTCAATAAATTTTAATTATTACAATAGTTGTCAATAGGCAAAATCACTACTGGTGTTCAATTTTCGTTCCTTAAAAACTGAATTTTATAGTGAATGACAAACAGCAATTTTTTACAACATTTGAATTTATTGAACAAAGATAATCATTGTTCATTGAGAAGCAAATCTCTGATAACATTTTAATGCGACTTTGAAACACAGGTTTGTTCAAATTGTTACACAAGAACTAATGGAGTGATAGCATGAAGACATAGAGAGAATTCAAGACAAAAACGAAAGTAATCTTCAATGGAAATTATCTAAAAGACAATAACAGTAATTTGACAATTGAGAAATGGATTTTTACCAGAAACAAATTAGACTACATTGCACATTTATTTGTATAGCTTAACAAGTGTATTGCATATGTTGGATGTGTTAAATAATCTTGTTCGTTTTATCAAAATATTTTCTTTCTGTTCTCTGCTGTAACAAATATTGAGCATTTCTGTTCTAATGTCTCATAAAAATACTTCAAAGAGCTCGATTTCAGAGTTCCAAAATATGGAACACAGATATTATTGCTTGCAAAGACCAAGTAAATTACATTTTTTTACTGAAGGTGAAAGTATTTAAATGCATATTCTGCATAAAGTAGAATTATAATTCAGGTTGAAACAAATTTGCTTGAAGAAAAATATCTTATTTACGAATCTACATGTAGGGTAATGTGTGTTTAATATTACTGACCTCTTCTCTGTTATAGCACATAATCTTTAGGAATGTTTTATTTCTAATATTTTTTCAAAAATTTGCATTACTATACTTCAGAAACGCAGAATACAATTATTTCAAAATACTTTCATTTTTTTTACAAATGAGGTTGGAACTGGGCTTTTATATTTATACATCAATAATAAAAGCATTTTTAAATCTATTAATGCCGATGCAAATTTTTTGTAATTTTTTGCTTACATTTTTCAAAACATTTACGTTACTCTATTTTAGAAATGCCTATAAAATGTAACCAAATCAAACTACTTTTATTATTTTTTTAATGACATAAAGTCTGAATTGGGTGCATATGCTTATAAATTATAAATAACAGTTTACTAATTTGATTTAATTAAAAAACTATAAAATATTTTTGGTAGCTAAAAATTTTCAAATCTCATATAACAAAATTATTTTTAATAGTTTAAGAGTCGATGTAAAAATGTAGTTAAAGGAAATCATCTACGGATAAATTCTGTTATTAGTTAGCATTTGAGATTGGTTTAGAAGACAAGATTAATAAATGATTGAAGTAAGCAGAGAAATGTTTCATGCCTACCATCTTTGCTTCATATTTCATTTAAAATTCTGTTTTAAGTCTATAATAACGCCTGCACTTTAATTCATTCATGAGATAATTTATTATTTATACATCTTATTTATTTATTCTGTTAATAATCTTTGTACAATATTTTGAATTCATTTTTCACGTACCAAAGTCATTGATATGAGTTCAAGTGAAAATTATACATTATTATTGCTTGTCAGAAAATAGTTATAGCTTTCCATTGTTGTAATCCAAATAAGAGAACGACTAAAATACAAAGCTCGAGAATAACATTGATGAAATTTTCAATGTGTATACATACATATCTTTAAAAATCGTTTATTGAAGAAACAGCAAACAATTTAAGTTTGATTGCATTTCTGAAATATATAATTGTAAAATAGCCTTCTTATAAAGATCAAATGTAGGTCTATAATTGAAATTTTACATTATGAATTTTTAATTATTTCGTATAACGTAAATTGTAAAATAAGAGTGTGTTCCATAAAAGAAAATCAATCAATAAAATCAACTTTAAGTACATGTTTACCTATATCGGAATAAATATCTTAATCCAAACGGTACTATTTATGATCATGTTTTGACACTTGGGTGAAATTTAATAATTTACAGAAGAGAGGTTATAAAAAACTTTTTATGTAAAATATCGCCCTGTAAAAATATAGATAAGAAAAATTTTTTTAGAAGATATATCGACTAAAGCTGCAACACGTATCTAAATATTTACTTCATTTTATAATGAATTCCCGTATATGAAGTGCTTTCTAAATGTCAAATATTGAAAGTGATACCTGCTCAGGAAAAATGTGGATCTTAACGGATAAGTTTAACATATATGTATCAGGTAAATATTTAGATTATTTAATAAAATTGGGAGAATATGTATAGGAGCAACTTATCCCATTTTAAAATGTAAATATAATAGTATATTTTGTAAAACTAGTAATCAAATATTAGATGGAGAATAATAAATATAAAATACCAAATGGAAAACAATACATTGAAAATACGAAATATAGTAAAAAGTTGGAAAAATGTTTAAAATTTCAAAAAAAAATATATATAAAATAGAATGAAGTACCAACATGGCCAGTTTTGCCAGGAGTTGTTGACCACATTGGCACAAAGAATGGCCTTTCTACACTGGCCCAAGACATAGTCTTAAAGAAGCCAGTACACCCCAAAGCCACACCAAAAGTTCAAACCAAAATATCAAGCCAGAATAAAAGAAGTAAAATTTAATCTAAAATATATAAGCCAAAATCCAATGTTGCCAAAATACATTTAATTTAAAATAATCAAATTAAAATCAGATCCAAATCCATATCCAAATATAAGTCCAAATCTGCAAGAATCGCACCAAATACTATATGTAAGCGAAATAAATACATAAATTAACGACTAAGTGTAAACACTATTGGCATTTCATGCTTCTTATAAGACGTTCAAGGCTTGGGTGACCCTTCTACCCTGTAGTATATACTACGCCTTACTTCACTACTAGCCAAATAGTCTATTCATGTACTTTTTTCTATTCTTGTACTTTTCAGTTCTATATCTAATCTTGCATTATATATATATATATATATATATATATATATATATATATATATATATATATATATATATATATATATATATATATATATATATATATATATATATATATATATATATATATATATATATATATATATATATATATATATATATATATATATATATATATATATATATATATATATATATATATATATATATATATATATATATATATATATATATATATATATATATATATATATATATATATATATATATATATAACATGTGTATTTACAGCAAACCTTCTCAATCTCTAAATAAGAGCATGCATCTGTCAATATTTATAAAATTATGAGAAAAATATCTTCCTTTTAAATTTTTATATCATAGTCCATTTAACTAGTATTTCATTCGTTAGTAAGAAAATGCACAAAACATTTTTTAATGGAATTTATTGATAAAAATAATCAAATTAATAATTTATGAACATGTCCATACATGCATACATTTACACAATAATAATCTTACGTATTCAACATGTTCACGCTTTCAAAATTCATTCGAATTTGAAGATTTAATATTTATTTTCCTTAATATACCATTCACGTTTATTAACAAAAATATTGAATGGATGTTTTACATTTTGCGTTCGGTTTTGTCTTGAAATTTAGAAATTGGTGAGACAGGTTAATGAAATATTAAAGTAATATATATTGAAAATCTGTATTTTATATTATATAATTAAATGTTGATTAGAAATATTCAAATGAGAAACATTATGTTTTGTGTGTGTGAATTTTCAGTCAGCGAACTTAATCATTTACATTTATATTGCAAATAACCATCAAAACCAGTTGATTTGTCTTCTATTATTTATTAAAAGCAAACATCACATCAATGATTTCGAATTTATATGACAATATTCATTTTTGGTCAATATTTTCGCTGACACTTTTTGCATAATTCTTTAACTGTAAACTTATCCAAAAATTAAATCCTTGTTATCATAAAACGTAATTTGTTATCACAGATTATTTTTACTGTGCATTTCCTCTTTAATTTCTCATTAAACACATTTTTGAAATTGTTCAAGAAATAAATTTTTAATAAACCATATTATTTCTGAAATAGCAATGAAAACATTTTAATGTATTTTTTACAGAAAAACATTGTTTTAAATACTTGAATTCTATTTTAAAGCATTTGGATCACACTTCTTTATTCATTTCAAATTCGAATTTAATTTTCCAAATGTAATTTATTTTACAGATTTCAGATACAAACATATAAAAATTTACTAACATTTCATAAATTCAACTAATATTTCTATTAATTGGAAATCTGTAAAATAATCCATATAGATCTTAAAATTCCATTACTTCAATTTTCTTTCATTATATATTGTATGTTCAAGCACTATATACATTTAAAATTGTCTTTCCTCATTTACTGAAATATCATTCTATTTAATCGAAACATAAAGCATTTGTGGTTACATTGATCTATAGAGCTTCACAATGCCAACATGAACAATGAGACGATCTTCCATTTATTGTCCAAGTTGATGGAAACCAGCCAGTATTTCGCGTAATGGCATGTTGTAAAGACCATCCAATCTATCAACGTTAAATTTCTATTAATACATAACAGTTGCTTTATTGTTAGATACATTGAATCTTCTGAGAGTGTCTAATGAGCCTAATGTACATTGAAATTCAATGGTAATTTGATAAATCAATATTAGTTGTGATAATTTCATTCTTATTTAAATTTGTTGAAATATCATTGAATACATGTTATAATAAATAATATACACGGCGATATTAAAATATATTAATGTATTTAATACAATAAATGACGTATTAAATCCTTAAGTGATATTTATTCAGACAGCAGCATTTATTTACGTTGAATAAGATTTTAAAAAGTAATCAAATAATTTATTTGATATTTTAAAAAATATTTTCAATTATCTATTTGTATGAGCAAACATCCCAGTTAATAGTATTTAATTCACAGGTATTAAACTATAATATGTATATTTTAAAATGATTTCTTTAGTAAAAACTGCGAACATTAAATCTTATACATATATGTTGCTTTTTTGACATATTTTATTATAATTAAATTTTATTTTACTACCCAATAAATGATGGAACATTACAAAAGTAGTATAAAAGATTGAAACAGTTAAAGTCGCTTATTAATTTCAAGAATTTTTCACATATGTAAAATTTATAAAAAATTATAAACACATTTAAGACAATTTATCTTATGAAATATTATGCAAAATGTTCATTATTTCCCATAGAAAAACTATGTATTTTTGCGCAGAAAAATTAAAATATTTTAATAAAAATATTTTATAACAAAAGTTTAAAATAATTGCTAAAAATTAAAACGTAAAAAAATTGGTTTTTCATTTCTTACATGTAGTTAATTTAATAATGATAATATAAAATAGAAACTTAGTTAGCTACTTATTCCAGTAATTCATTATTAAATCTGTTGTCTTGAATAAGTGAAAATGAATACTTTAATAAAACATTTACTAAATTAGATTAATCATATTTCAAGATGATGGAAAAACACCATGATTTTTAAGTAACTATTACAAAACGAATTTG
The DNA here is from genome assembly GCA_037975125.1 of Latrodectus hesperus. Classification (NCBI taxonomy): domain Eukaryota; kingdom Metazoa; phylum Arthropoda; class Arachnida; order Araneae; family Theridiidae; genus Latrodectus; species Latrodectus hesperus. Next base: position 40,799,191 of record CM075861.1, on the reverse strand, counting down.
AATATCTGCAAATTAAAGGATTTAAAAAAATGATATATACAAACGAATTAGATGTAAAATTTATAAATGTCGTTCCCATATTAAACAAAATTAGAGTTTGGATTCAGGAAAAAATATTGATGCTCAAATTTATAAACTTTTAATTAAATATCCATTTAAGAATATTAAATTATTTTTACTGTATAAAGAAAATATCTTACTTCGGAAATTTAATAAATTTTTTTGCACTGACAGCCAATTAAATTGGATAAGGGAGCATTGCTCATCAAAAAAAGCTTCATCTTTTAAGTTTCTGGACTATTTCAGATGTTTTGTAAGAATATGTCATATCTGTCATTCCCAGGTTATTATTTTTAAATCATTCATTGGTGAATTTTAAAGCATAACCGAATTCTTATTGAAATGTTTTTGTTAAAGTTTGAAGTTTTTTGTTAATGTAAAAAATGACATTCTAAGATCTCTTAAAAATAATATACAATTATTAAACTTATTTAAATCATTTCCATTGATCGCAAGAGCATTAGTTTACTTAGAAGCGTTTGAAAAATATTTTAGTTAAATGCATCTGAAACTAATTATTTAAGCATTTAAGTGCATATTTTGATTGATATTGTCAATGAACAAAATACACTTTCTTACTGTTCTCAATATTGTCTTAATTTATTAATTTAAAACATATCCAAATTTAAGAAAAAAAACATTAAATTTTTGATTCCAAGATGAAGATTTTGTGTGTGTGTGGGTGTGATAGCACTATAATATTAATTACCTTTATACTATTTCAAATTTAACTGAATTTTGGATTTTATTTCATTTTAATCCTACATAATGTCAGAAATAATAAATAAAAGTATACTACAGTAATCCTGCCTATAACACGTTATATTAGTTCAGCGTTATTGAAAACGCGCTCATATGACCTCGTTGAACGCGTTATGCTCAAATGATTCAAGTTTAACCTTTCTCGTTAAAGGGGTTTAAATTGAATATTAAGGAAAAATTATGTTACGAACGAAATGTATGAGTTTTATTGAAATCAAATTAAGAATATTTTATATAAAAAAAACATATACAAGCGTAACCAAAAACCCGTTAATTTCAAATAAATAAAATAACTCCAAAAACAGATTTATTACATGTTTATTCACTGTAGGAGCAATCTGAAATAAAGTTTCACTGTCTTTTTTTAGCAGAATGCTAAATGGTGAATAATATAATAATTTACTTATATAAGAACGCAATTGAAACAGAGTGCAATTGTATGCGAAATTGATTGTGAACTGTAGAAAATCATAATAAATTTTGAAGAACAGAAATTTAACGTAGGGAATCACAATTATGTGGGGAAAAATACGTGTTATACAAGGGACATGAAATCAAGTTTTAAGAGTACCGTGATATAGGGAGGATTACTGTATTAAAATACAGAATGTTTTACAAAAAGTCAGTGATCATATGAATTACATTTACTGTTGATAGTATTTATTTATAGCTCTTGACAATGCTTTTATTAATTTCCTATTCATTCTTTTTTTAAAGAGTTTAGTTACTGCTCTTACTATTTGTTTATTAAATTGTTATTATTTCAAAAAAATGAAAATTTAACAAGACTTCTTTACATTCAATGTGGTGCTAAATATCATTTACTCAGCAGAACGTGTTGAATGATGGAAGAAATTACTGTGCTTGCTGTCTAATATATATATATATATATTTTAATTTGTCATGATTTTTTTTGCTTTTAATTCCTACATATCTGCTATGTGTGTATAATGTTTAAGATACTATATTAATCAATGTTTATATGATATAGTATCAAAAATTATTTCTCTTTGTTAAAAGAAAAATTTAAATTTTATATTTTAATACTTCACTCACTCTAACGATTTTGTTTTTCAACATTTACACAAATAAAATTATATGAAATCCACATAATCGTAAAAATAATTATTGGATGACATGCGATAAGTGTGTATGGATGTATAACATTGAAGAATATGTGAAACAGTGAAGTTTGTATTCAAAGTATAACTTAATGAAACTTGAAAATATGAAAAGAAATAGATGTGAACTTTTTTCGATAAAACAAAAAGAATTTCACAGCTGCTTTCTACAAAAAAAATATTTTAAGCTTTATTTTTTGAGTAAATAGTTTTACTAAGAAAGAACTTTATGAAGCTTGCTTTTGTTTCAGTGTAGAGAAATTCTAGAAATAATTAAAATATGTTTAAAAATCTGGACGGTAAGAGATTTTAATGAGTTCTACTTCCTGCCTTCAGGGGTCTAAGGCGTTTTTCTTTTCAATCCGATAAATTATTTTCTGAACATTTCTTCTAACATGAAAGTTATATATTTTTTAACATTTGTACTAACAAACAATTGATGAATTTCTTAAGATTGTGCATATTTACTCCAAAATATTAATAAAAAATATCCAAAATATAAAAATTAACTATAATTCCTGAGGGAACATTAGTGTATTTTATTATATTGAATTATGTAATAAATAATTGCTAATTAAACAATGAAATGCTGGAAAGATACTGATGTATTAAATTTATTCATCGTTCAATTAAGAAAGAATGCTATTGATTAAGATACATTTTATTTTTGGTTAGTGAAAATATTCATCGATTTAGGTAAATATACATTTGCATGGACTCTTATCTGGTATTTTATTCCTTTACACTTCTTTATAAAATATATGAAGATTTGAAAAAGACAAATAAATATTTAAAAAATAATTTACACAAAATTTTAAGTTTTGATTTTTCATTTTAATTTTACTGTATGTAAGTAATATGTATATAACAATATGTATGTATATAAGTAGAACCACAAATAGGGAATATAATTATGGGTTAAAATACTATAAAAGCTATAAGTACGCCTGTGGCACGACAGTCTATTTGTGGTCTTAAGGTTTAGAGTACCCATACTAGTTTTCATGACATTAAATCATGGGTCGGGAAGCAGATGCCCCGGTTAATTATTCACCTTAACTCAAAATTCCCATTGTTTAATTCCTAAGCATATTTGACATTCATTACAACGCAATAAGAGAAGGAAAGTTTGAGTCTACCTTGCATAGCCTGAGAACTGTACCCCAGACTTGTCTTAGGTGTGCGAAGCACTATCAATATGCCATCGGGTTTCAATTATGCATTTATTCAAGTTTATAAAAATGAAATAATAATATGTATTAAGTATTATACTTATTATAGGTTTATGCAATTCAGGTTAATACATTGCATTCCGTGAAAATGTATGTAGCATTTCAAAGTAAAAGAAGCATTTCAACAGGATACTACAGTGATTTAAATATTATTTATTAGTCCGTTCACCACTAACTCTTTTTTAAAAATTAAAACTAAAACAAATTAATAATTTGTTTTGTTTGTCAAACTGAAGACACACATTGTGGATTATGTTGGAGGCACACATTTGACAAAGACCAGCAAGTTACAATATGTTGTAAATATTACATTTACGTCTAAAATAAGAATAAACTCTTAAACTGCTGAATTGTAAATCAAAATGACATTTATTCAGATACAAGCCTAATTACAATAGATTCAGCAACAAGAGCTAAATTAAATTTTTCAATCTATTACAGATTAATATTTTTAAATTGATTTATTTCATTTATTTCTAGTCATTCACGTTTTTTAACTAAGAACTAACTCATTCACAGACTTAAGATTCAAATGGACACAAAATGTCGTCAAGTATCTAGGCCAAATGAAGGATTTGAACCCTTAAAATGTTCAATTCTAAATAGGAAGCTAACTATTTAGATGCGAGTTTTGCCTTTTGGATTTGATTATCATTCGATCGTATTTTTAAATTGAGTCCTATTGTATTTGGAAGAAAGCTTTTTTTATTTCAATATACTAATAGCATGAACCTTTCAACTTTTACTAAAACTTAATCAAAATTTTGTATTTTTAAGTACTAGCAAAAAAATACTGGAATTAAAACTAAAAATTTAATTCATTTTTCTTTTTCAGAAATTCATCCGTTACAAAAGTGTTTATAAGTATTTAATTTAAAATAAAATAAAAAATATGAGATAAACCTCTAAAAGATAAGAAATTACTAATCTTTTTAATTTTGATGTACTTTTTTCTCACCAATATATGTATTTATTTTGCTAAAATCGCATCGAAAATCAGTGCTCGTAAAACAAATAATTAAGCTCTCTTTCCCAAGTATACATATGAGTAGGTGACATAAATCAAGAAATTATAGGTTAACTTTTTAAAATTCAATTTTTGAAAGCAATGTAAAAATATTAATATAAGTTCAATGTATCTACAATCTAGTAAATTCAATGTTTCTAATCTACGATTTAAAATCAATATGATTTCTGTGATTAAATTGTTCAACTGAAATCTATTTTTAAGTTGCAGAAGGAAAGAACATTTAATAAACAAACCAAAAAGTAACTATTGATTAAAATACAAGGTGTTTCTAAATGAAAATCAGAATTTTAATGCTTCGTAGTAATTATTACGTAAAACCTACAAATCTTAATGTGTAAAATGAAAGAGCAACTCGTATAATAAATGAACAATCTTAAAAGCTTTCGTCACAGGACACACATAAAATCAATAGTCTAGTTCTCTTCTCAAAGTTTTTTAATGTTTGTTGTTAATTATTGCCTCACCTGCTTGCTTCTTTTGTCAATAAATTCAACTGGTAGTGTACAAAAATTCATGCATTCCTTTATGAACATCCCACCAAATAAAAATCATAAGGCGTTGGTAGAAAATGAGCCAAAATATTCATTTAGAATCAAAATGGTGCACAGCCTCACTGGCATAACAACGTACGTGATTGTTTGGTCAAAATTGCACTGGACCAATGATTTCCCGCAAAGAGTATAATGATATAGCATGTTTAACATGGATATTACGCTCATTCATTCTCAAGACATGTGTTCTCTACATGTCGAGGCTCATAATGGATCGTGTAAATGTGTACACACTACCAGCTAACCAACCCAATCTAAGAAACAGGATTGAGCCAGCTTCTGCAGCAGTACCATAAACACTAAACAGCTTTTGAGAAGAATTGAAATAGCGACATTTTGTGTGCCGCGCTTCTAATAATGCTGGTATTGAACCTTTATAAACTTTATATATAACTGTGTTTGAGTTGCTATTTTATTTCATACATTAAAGTTTTACACTATATATACTACAAAGTGATGAAAACTACATTCCTTTAGAAACACTTTGTATGATGTAACGGAATAAAATTTTCTATGGCTTTATTATAGAAAATTTGGAATTTGAAGAGTAAATGTTATTGATTTGAAAATCTGTAGTTTTATTTTAAATCCTTGTACTCATCAAAATGAAGATAAATTTTTATATTTTATTTCAGCGGGGAGCAAAATAACAAGATTAAGTCAATATTTATTTCTAAAATCCATCTGAAATTTTATAGAAATGGTATTTCTTGGCATTACGAAGGTTTTACTTAAAATATATATTTTATTTTAATCAGATAATTTCATTTTATATAGAAATGTGTAATTCTAAAGAGAAACTGAACTTCTGTCACTGCGTCACACTCAAGTGCGAAAAAGAATAGCCAACTATACTTGTAACTCTAGCCCTAAAATACCAATTTTAGGAAACATCAGCATTTGTTGATTAGCACTATATTTATCACTATATATGATGGTCATGTTAAGATTTAATTCACCCAAATAAAAGTATGAGAGGAATATTGAAAATCCCGCTCACACACATACACGGATAGGTAAAATAAAATATTAAAAGAATATTACTAGAATTCATCCGAATAGCTTCCATTTTATAATAATGTTTAATTTTAGTTCAATTTAACTAAAAAAAAATTAATCTATTGGTAGGTCAGTAATTTTCTTAATCTCATTTCTCTATATCCAAATTCATATGGTGGAAAATTCAATATGAAGATTATTGCAAAGAAAAAAAAATTTAAATAATTCATGTTCTCGAAATTTACAGTGCCGATAATGCTTTCACTGTAAAATATTTTCGAAAGGATCTATATTATCAAATTAAGCCTTTGATGAATTCGAGAATTTAATTATAAGACCTTAGAATTTTATATAGCTATTGTACAGTAGATAGTTTGCTAGTTTGCGTTAACTATGTATCCTTCGTGAAAAGTGCTTGGTTAATGTGAATGGAAATGCAATTTGCCTAGTTAAAATATAAATATAAGATGATCTTAAAATTCATTAATATAATCGATTATAAGATTTATCTAAATTATTTTCATGCTTCATTCTTGATAAATTATTTTTAAGTATATTATTATTTTGGAAAGATGTACTGTTTCATTTTGATTAAACACTCATACAGAAAAAGGGTAAAAATCAGCATTCTTAATACCCAAATAATAAACGAAAATTGTATTGATTAAAGCAATTTCCATAAATAATTAGTGTCCTTTAAATTTCATTCATTAGTGAAATATAAAGTGGTTACAGTATATTATAAAGAGTATCATTTAGAAATTATTTATTCATCAATTAACATTAAAAATAGTAAAATTTGTAATTTACTTTATTTAATGCCAAATTTACTTCCGAGTTTATAAAATAAAGATAACAGGAAAAAAATCCTATAACTAAGGAATTTTAATTATTTCTCTGAATTGATTATCCGTTATGCATATTGATAGTTAATAAAACTGATCTTGAATGTAGTTTTCTTAATGAGTTCTTAAATGTTTACTATGAATTTATTGATTATTAAATAATGATCGATAAACTCAAATATTAACAAATACATGTATATGCACTCCAAATATTGTAAATCAATTTAACAATATGAGATATAGTAATAAATGATCGTAAATAGTTATTTTATCTAAAACAATTGCATTTAATATTTGATTTATTTATTTATAGAGACTCTTATCACTAATGTTTATTTTTGATTTATATTGACTGTTTCTGTGCTGAGATTTGTCCCTCTAAATTAAAAATATGTCATTTAACTAAAATTATATTAACATAATATATTAAAAAAATGCATGCCTTGATTCCAAATCTCAGTCAGATTTAATTTGATTTAAAGAAACGTACGAAAATTTCAAGGCACATTATACGTCATTTTTGGAAAGATATAGATCTTATTTTTCACATTATTATATATGTTATGCAAAATGATGTCGGAGAGGTTAGCATCCCTCTCTTCAAAGCAGTAGATCCTAGGTGCGAATCCTGACTAGGACATATATGTTTCTTTCTCTTTTTGCGTTTGTCTTTCTTCATCACTTCACCTTCGAAGCGAAGATGGCACACCCATTGAGTGCCCCACTATATGAAATACCATCACTTTGATATTAAGATATTAATTTTGAGCTGGTTATTCACAAATTGAATTTTAATCATGTTCTACGTAAATCGAATAATTGCAATAAGGATATTAATAATTAAATATGTAATGTAAATATGAATATCAAAATATCAAAGAGATATTTAAATAAAAAGATGATTTATAGTAGTGTCTAAATCACAGAATAAAGTGATTTCAGTTAAATGTTTGAATTAATAACTGAACTGGATAACAAAACAAGGTACACAGTTTATTATTCAAATCAAAAAAACATTCATTTGACTATGATATGCTTTAATTTACAATAATCAACAGAAAACGAATACAGTTTAATTTTTAAGTAATGCATTACTCCAACTTTGTTTTACAAATTAAAAATTTCTTAATTTGTTTAATTGAAGGGAATATATTATAAAATAACTGAACACACAAATTTTTAAGCTTCATGCAAAATGATGCAATTATTTTATAACAATATTATTCTTTTAAGATTTTTATGCACAATAAAAAATTTATTAATACAAATAAAAATCCTGATTGCAAAAATTTTACTCTTCTCTAATTTTCTGAAATTTACATTACCTTTATAAGCAAACATTTCACAATATTATTAACTATATTGTGTTTTAGAATTTAAAAATAAATTCCTTAATTTTTTTATTTTATTTTTTTGTAAAATTTTCACCTAATAATATTAATAATTTTTTAAATGTATATTTGCTTAGAAGAAATTATGAAATTATCTCACAAAATCTGTTTCCTAGTTATATAGCATATTATTCATTACAAAATATTCAGAACAAATTGTAAATGAAATAGAAGGAACTAAAATAGGAATAATTTAATTTGCTATTCTATATACATCTTGTTCGGAGATTATTTCATGCACATTATATATTGAATATATTTGCTATGGTTGAATTAATGCTTAATATTCTTGTCACTATTTACAAAAATTGAAATAAGAAACACTTAACTACATAAAATCATATTTTGCAATATAAAATATTTGTTACCCATATTATTTTAAAACTATGCATACTAAACTATTTAAAATGTAGGAAATTAGTAAAATATATGAACTCACTTTTTATAAAAAAATAATGTAGTGTTTAAATTTTATATCATGATTTTTAGAGTTAAATTTTAATTTTGTTATTAATTTAATTACTATAAACGGCTCTAGATTTTAGTTTAAGAGAATTTTTTATCATATTATTAATTTAAAATCAAAGCATTAAAGTCAAATTCTCATATGACTTGATATTTATCCTGAAATAATTTACATCGGTACCCAATTTGATTTGCGTTATCTGTCTGAAACGAATCCTTTTGTTAAAATTTGTTTAGCGTAACTACATGCTGCGTAACGAATTTATACAACAAATTAATGATAAAAATTAATAAAAATTGTTAAAAAAATAACAAATTAACAAAATAGATCAAAATGTACATTATTAAGGAAAAGTTAATCGGAGCACATTATAATGTTGATTTTCATGCTTATTTACATAATATACTTATAGTTCCTTCGAAATTACTTTAAAAAATTATCATTCTGCATTTGTACATATTGGTTTTAAAAATTCTGTAAATAATTAGAACACACATATATATATATATATATATATATATATATATATATATATATATATATATATATATATATATATATATATATATATATATATATATATATATATATACATATATATATATATATATATATATATATATATATATATATATATATATATATATATATATAATTATTTATAATATTATAGATTTAATTATTATAAATGCCAATATTATATATATTATAAAGTTTCATCAAGAAAAAAATTTTAAAATTTCATTGCTAAAAAATTTATACGAATATGATTAAATTTAAAATCAAAGATTTTGAAGGCTATTAAATGGACAATTGAATACAAAATATTTTTATATATCTGAAACTTAAGAATGCCTTCAAAGAGACTAAATGTTAAGAAAATGTTAAAAATTCCCAAAAAACTCTGCATTTACAAAGCCATTAATCGCATAAAATAAATCAATTTCAGTAAATCGCAAAATAGCTAAATGCTGTTTTGTTGTTTTTAATCCTCAATTTATTTTTTTATGTTTACAATAAAAACATTCAAAGACTAAAAATATATCAAATTTTATTTTTCATAAAAAGATAATTTTTTATGTAAAAATACTTATTGCAGAAATTGCAATATCCTTATTGCGATGTGTGATAATATCTACTACAAAAAGGACAGTATTGGTTTCTATGATGCAGACATTTTTTCTTCTCTTTTTAGCGAGCAATTAAATTTTGTTGAAAAATGTCAATGTTCCAGTAATAATAGAATATTTATTAAAATTCTTAGTATTGCAATTTTATTTTGGATACTTTATATTCAGACAAACCCAAAAAACAGTAAATATATTCCTAAAATTTTCAAAAGAATTGCATATTTGACGTTATTATTTTTATTATGCTGGTGCATTTGGCAAACAGATATACCCTCTCTTTTTCTAATGATTTATTTTGTGAGTATGATTTTTCCAAAGATAAAAACGAAAAGTAAAAATACAATCGACTAAATACTTTCCCAAACTACAATCACTCATCATCTAATGTATTTAGAAAACAATATTTTATATTTAAATTTTTCTTACTATGGACTGCTTTATGAAATAGAAAGGTACTGAAATTCAGGCATTTTACAGATCAGGTCATAAATGTAATTAGTCATAACCGAAAAATTTGTATGGTAGTTTGAAATCTCATAAATTTTAACAACTGATTAGCAGCACAAAATATAATATTTATTGTTCAAAAGTGGTATAATGAATTTCGCACTAAATGCTATTCAAACCACACGTCTATACTTTAGATATAATACTCTTAGATTTAGTTTAAATTTAGTGTTCGGAAAGAACATGACACGGTGAGCTAAGTCCTATTGTGCAATACCCTAAAAAAGTAAACCCTTATTCAAAAAATCAATAGATGAAGCAAAATTCAGCAGACATTTAACAGGGATATTCTGCAGTATTCATGATGGGATAAAATGCGGACCTAAGTGTGATATCATAGTTTGTTATTTATCACTTATATAAATATTACGTAGTTTATAAATACATAATTTATGTAGTTTTTAATGCAAAAAGTACAAAGTACAATCTCAGTAAATTGAAAAACATGAGACATACCATATATGACTACCAATTCAATTTGTTAATTTGAATTTTATTTTAAAGTAAAGAAGAAGGTATACTCCGTAGATTATTCAAACGATTTTTATTTTGGTTTCCAGTGTATTTTAAAGGAATGATATAGCATATTCGGTAAGATGTATTGTTTTCATGTAAACTATTTTTGAAAAAAATATTTTCTGACAAAGCCATTTCAATAAACAAGATAAAAAAATTACCATGAAGAATGTATGTATTTTGAATATAACTTTCAACAAATCTTTGAAATATCAATTTAAAATAATTAAATAATATATTTCTACATATTTTTTTGTTCTGCTTTTGTTATAAGGCCAAGATATATATGTATTTAACACCCCCTTAAAAATTTATATTTATTATGTAATCTATCCAATATATCGCTCATTTCCAAAGAATACTTAATAAGGAATATTTCAATTTCTTTAAACAGTAGTTGATTCAATAATAATCTCCTTTATATTATGTAGTAATTTTTTTAAAATAAAAAAAATTTATTTGATTATGAAAATAAAATATTTTAGGAAGGAAACAACATAAGAAGAAAATATTACTTAAGAATTTACAGAAAGATGATGTGCAGAAATATTATAAATTATTTTAAATTATATAACTTCTTTATTTCAATTTAAATTATGGAACTTCTTATTTCTGTTTTTTACTTAGAGACGTAAAACATTCGTATATGGGAATATATAGGAATTCGTATATGGGCTATTATAGGCAATGGAATTTTTATCATTGATTTGTTAAACTGTATAACAGAGGGGGCTAGATAAAATAGTTCAGTTAATAAGTCTAAGACTAAATAATAATTATGTAAATACTAACCTAAATTTAACATTTTTCCTCTCTCTTAAAATTAAAGCATTCTTACAATTCTTCCAAAAATTATATTTTATTATCATGCACAAGTATTATCTCATTATTTGTTTATAGAAAATATAATAAAATACTCATATTTCTTTAACATTGTAGTGAAAGAAATGAGATTTAAATGTGTGTCTTATAAGTAAAAATCTAAGGAATCTGAAGGAAAAGTCTTATTTGTAAATGTTATTTGATATCATTACATACATTAATTATGGTTAAATAAAAACATTTTTTCTTCAGTTTAATTTTAAAATGGTAATATTAGTAAAAAAATATATTTGAAATGAGTATAAATGTTAATTATTTTATTTCAGATTATTTTTTTTGTTTTAACGCACTCATAATTCTAATGGTAAGCGAATTTATCATGCTAAATATTTAAACTAAGTATCATTACAAAATTAAGTATAAAATATTTTAATAGCTAAATGAATTGAAGTTTCATTTTATTTATAGTTTATGAGATTTAAAGCATGTTAATATAAATATATGGTTGAACTATTCAGTGTAGCACAATATTGTAATTCACACAGATTATTCAATTTAATCAAAGGATACGATTTCATAGAAAGAAACACAACTATATACTATGAACTATTTTGTAATACTACCTGAATAATGTTTTTCTAATAGTAAAAACTTTATACGGAGGAATTCTCAGATGGATATATTATTTAAAAAAGTTTGCAAAAATTTCATAATTTTTTTTACTGTTTATACTGTTTTCGTTTTAATTATAATCTAATACTTTTATCAGAAACATGCTTACCATTTTTTTAAAAAAGACAGCTGATAAATTTTAATTTTTCAAACGTTAAAAGTACAACTTACTTCATACTTATACATTATTTAAAATAGAAAATTAAATCAAAAAATTTAAGATTTTTCCAAAGTGTATAATGTAAACATAAAATCCATTTACTCAAAGATTAATCGATCATAGGTTTTGAAAAATATTTATAAACAATTTTCAAGATAGCTATTAGCTACTTCCAAGCTCAAAATTGGGTTTGAAAATTCTTGTTATGTATTTTTTGCCGCGTAAAATTAATCAATTTTGTTAGAAGTCCTTATAGCATTTTTCTTTTTATAGGTTAATAAATATAACTTCTTATGCACTTGAAATTGATTTATCTTTATGCTTTAGGTTTCCACGTCTCTTTTCGACTTAATTGACAATTTTTTTCGATATTTGTTTCGACTCAGCTGAAAAACTTTCTAATAGAAAACGTGCCGGAAATGAGATTATAATTAATTTTATAAGCATCACAAGCTCCATACTGATGTGTGTAATCTTTATACAAAGAAGTGCTTTTTAGTCATCATAATTTGCAAATGGCTCTGCATTTTTTTTCTTGTCACATATTTATACAAATCTAATTATCGCTTACATGAAAATCTTACTTACATCTACTACATAAATTGTAAGCAATAAAGAATGATATATCGTGATATTTACATTTTAACAGTCACTTTGGATTGATTCTTTATAATTGATTTTAAGTTTTTAATATGTTTTTGCTAAGCATTCATTTATTTTAAATTAATTTCAAATAATTATTTTTGAGTAATTAGAAGGAAAATATATCTTTCTTAATTTTTATATTGTCTATAGCTTTAGAATTATTAAAAAACACTATTTACGCGATTAAATCTACTTAAATATTTTTAAAAATACTTTGAATTTATTTTCCTTTATGTATCTGATTAACACAGTAGCATACACACACTAGAGAATTGTTTTTTCAGTAAATTATTTCATTCTTAGCAAATTAAATTCGTGAGATTTACTGAGATCTTTTTAAATTTTTTTTAAAAATTTTAATCTAAATTAGTGTAGTTTAAAATTTACACAAACTTTATTTTATTTATGTATCTAAATTTAGGTACAGCAAGTCCTATATTTCCATTATTATTTCAAGTTAATAGAAAAAAATAAATTCTTTGTTTAATTTTGTAACTATATTATCCGAAAATAAAAAGTTTTATAAATAAAGATGAAAAATAATAAATAAATGCAAATGGGTGGAAAGATTACTTTAATCTTTCCGCATTTCAAAATTCATAATTTAGGAAAGTGGATTAATTTCTTTAGCTATACAAATCTATGTCACTCTATTTTTCAAAGGTCTACCTATCAACCAAAACAGTTGTAAAATGTATGATATAAATACAGCAAACCTATTTGAAAAATAAAATGACCTTATGTTTTTAAAACGATGCTAATGAAAAAATATCTAAAATATCGAAACATTTTCTATTGATGATTTATTCAGTAGAAACCTTATGTTAAGTTAAAGAACATGTAATTACTAATTATATCTATTTATAATCAGGATAGTAAAAGTAGGAATGGAGGAAATACAAAATATTTTTTCTTTAAGAATTTTAAATGTACATGCTATTTATAAAGCTGATAATCATTTTGTACATTTTATATGGTGGACAGTCTTTTTAAAATTAAAAAAATAAATATTTCCTATATTTTATCTCTGTTAAATTTACATTAATCGCATATGACTAAATAAATACTCGTGATCCTGGAAAGGGAAATTAAAGAGTAAATAATTGAAGTGGAACCGCTTATGTGTTTATAATATTTATTTCTCAGGCTTAAATATTTAACCATATTAAATACTTAAGAAAGAACACTAAATATTTGATATTATTATGTAACAAATTTTTGTACAAAACATGAAAGCAAATTTCAAATTTGGAGAAATAGAATTACAATGTTACATGATTCAACCCCCCTTCATCTGCTAAAAATAAGCTCATTTTTCTCTTTTGAGACATCTTATACAATATTTAAACAAGCCACAACAAATACTGTACATTATATAATATACCTGATGATAATAATAGATTTATGACCTGCAGGTGTTATGAATTATGAAATTCGGTAACGAGACTTATTAATGTAACCACTGTTTATATTCACATTTCCTTTTTTCTTACAATAACTTAACAATTGAAAAGTAAGTCATTATCTTTATAGATTAAATTAAGCTTATAATAACTAAGATTTTATAAGAATAAGTTTGCACACAAATTGATTTTAAGTAAACACAAATAATATCACAATAGGTTATGCAGTGACAAACAGAATAACAAGATATATTAAAGAGTTATTATTCTACAAGTGGGATGGATTTTCTCAAGGCGATTGATTTTCTGTAGTTTTCAAGACATATTTATTTATCTTAATGCAAAAATAATTTTCCTTATTTGCTTATACACATGCACATTCAAATATTAACTTGTCAGGACTATTCATTAACGATATTCTACCCCATAGCTGCATGCTAGTTCTTGTTATGGTCATACAAAAGTTTATGCATAGTGACTGAAAGGTAAATTATATTATTTTATTGGCAATAAATGGAATATTATATACATATTACTCAAAAACACTCCTGTGGAATAATAATTAGTATGATCTTTCTTAAAAAAATTAATTAAAATAATTTTAATTTTTTATAACTCTACTGCTCTAAGATTTATATGTCAAACATTTTAATATTTTCTTCGATATTTACTATGCCAATTTAATGCATTTGTAGATTAAGAATTTTTTCATTGTTTTTACTAAACTAATGTTATTATTTATTGCTGACAGAAATGCTAGTTTTCTTTAGTTTATTAATTTGAGATGAAGTCAAATGTTGAATATTTTTAGGTTTATTTGAAGAGAATATTTCTTTATTTTATTCTTTAATTTTAAGCTTAAAATTCAGAACCCGATGAAACATAGAAAAAAACTAAAATAAAATATAGTAATAAAAATAATAATTGTATCTAATGCTTTTAACACGAACCAAAGTTATTTTAGAACTAATTTCATCAGTGCTAATAAATGTATATATAACATTAAATGATAAATAATGTTTCAAATAGTTTTTTTGCAAATGAAAGATGTTAATAAGGAAATAAGTTATTGTTATATATGTAAAATATGTAACAATAATTTATTTCTTTATTTGGTATGAAATTAAATATATGTTGTGCTTATACAGAAGTAAGTTATTGTATTCTTCAAAAGTACTTCGAAGAATTATTTTTTATACGTGTGTACACAAAAATTTAAAAAAAAAGATAAATTATATTTTTCCCTAAGGTAAATTTAAAACTAATATTTTCTTTTGAATTTATGATTTTTTGAAATTTGTAAAATTTTTGTTTTTTTCTATTTTAATTTTTAAGAATATGTGATACAATATTTAAGCGGAATTCTTATTAAAAGACGAAGCATTAAACTTTTTTAAATGAGTGCTTTTTATTCTTACTTTGCCTTGAAAGAAACCATACAAAGTTTTCGTTAACTATATTGTCGTTCAAAACAAATATACAGCATCGCATTATGTAAATATTAATTCTTTCAAAATAATTTCAAATAATGTTTATACTTTAAGAAGAAGTATTCAAAACACTTGATGTATTTTCCTGATTTAATTTAAAAATAACATTTTTAAAATAAATACAACAAAGCTATGAGTTTGAAATGATTACTGAAACACTGACTTGAGCTAAATTTAATTCAAAGTGTTCCTCAAATTTAATTACTTGGAAGAAAATTCAATGAATGCACTGTATTTTTTGTCAAACAGCAATACTATAGAATGTAAACTAATCAATAAAGTTGCTTTCATAAAAGTTTGGCAAATATTTGATTTTAAAAAAAAACATACTTTATTTCAAAATTTTAAATAGATTTCATTGAATTGTATGTGCTTTATCAAATTTGTATCAATTGATAAAATTTTTATGAATTATTCTATAACTAATGGGGAGTATAGTATAATCAGTTCAATAAAAACTTCTTTTTAAATTAAAACTTTGATTACATATATATATATAGGAAAATGGCAATCATATTGATCTGAAAGATTTATTGAGCAGTTTTTAATTGAATTAGTCTTTCTGAAAGAAAATCTCTTTTGGATTTATAATCAGAAGTGAATC
The DNA here is from genome assembly GCA_037975125.1 of Latrodectus hesperus. Classification (NCBI taxonomy): domain Eukaryota; kingdom Metazoa; phylum Arthropoda; class Arachnida; order Araneae; family Theridiidae; genus Latrodectus; species Latrodectus hesperus. The sequence goes on along the minus strand of CM075861.1, from coordinate 40,782,785 downwards.
ACTTTTAAAATGTTTTTAAACATTATTGATATTATGAATATTTTACAATAAATATGTAATACATAACAAGAAACTTTTTAAAATGTTTTAAACATTATTAATAATATGAATATTTTATTATAAATATATAATGTATAACAAGAAACTTTTTAAAATGTTTATAAACATTATTGATAACATAAATATTTTATTGCAAAAATGTAATATATAACAAGAAACTTTTAAAAATATTTTTAAACATTATTGATGATATGCATTTTTTACTATAAATATGTAATATATAACAAGAAACTTTTTAAAATGTTTTTAAACGTTATTGATAATGTGAATATTTTATTATAAATATGTAATACATAACAAGAAACTTTTTAAAATGTTTTAAACATTATTAATAATATGAATATTTTATTATAAATATGTAATGTATAACAAGAAACTTTTTAAAATGTTTATAAACATTATTGATAACATAAATATTTTATTACAAAAATGTAATCTATAACAAGAAACTTTTAAAAATGTTTTTAAACATTATTGATGATATGCATTTTTTACTATAAATATGCAATCTATAACAAGAAACTTTTTTAAAATGTTTTTAAACGTTATTGATAATGTGAATATTTTATTATAAATGTGTAATATATAACAAGAAACTTTTAAAAATGAAGTTCCTTCTGTATTGTCTGTATCTAAACGTAATCTACAACTGATAAAGCCAAATCTGGATTTGTATATGGAGCTGCATCATTTTGAAATCCATTGTAAAAAAGCTTAAACTCATTTTGTCACAGATATCATTCATACCAAAACCATGTCTAGTATTAAAAATAAAATTATGGGAATTAAAAATCCTGATCTTTTAAATTTTCTATAATGGAAATAAAAGTAATCGTATTAGTTTCATGAAATTATTAAATAATGGGTTATAAAAATATGTATCACAATTTTAATTTATAGTTTATATTTATAGTTTAATTCCACATAATATTTTAAATAATTGAACTATTTGTAATAATCGCAATCTTCTAATGTATTAAAAAAATTTTATTGTTTTAGGATTGGAATCTTGTTGTATTAAATTTCTAAAAATTTTCAATATAAAGTTTAAGTAACAAATAACTCAATAATATCTACATATTCATTGCGACATATCAATGGAATAAAATTGGCATATATATAATTGGCTTTAATAATTTCAGAAATATTAAATCCTCCACTATTGACTTAAAATATATCATAGGATTCAAATAAAATAGAATAATTACCTTTTTTAAAATCTATGAAACACAGTTTAATTTCGTTAATTCCAAAAGTTACTTTACATATTGAGCTTTATTTTGGAAATCAGAAATATTTATGCTAATTTTGTTAATTACATCACATGGTTGAATTATTCAGTAACAAACGCAAAAAATTAAAAAATGAAAAAAATCATTAGAGAGAGCTATTCAATGAAATACTCCTTTCACAAATTTAGTGTGACCAACGGAGCTTAAATTTATATTGCATTAAATCATTAACATTAATAGCATAGCAGAAGAAATTTTAAGCATCAGTGAAAAAATATGCATTCAAGTATTAAGAAGTACTTTATTAAAATTAGAATTACCTTTATTCTTATTTTTTATTCTATACCGTATTTCTGAAAATTAAAAATATTCTTTTTAAAATTAAAAAAAATAAGTATTAATGTTTCCTTATGCAGGAATAATTTTACTTATACATCACAGAAAATGATTATTTTTTTATCGCCCGTAAAAATATGATAATTTTAATTCTTAATCCATTTATTGAAATTGCAAACCTATTATGAAAATTGTATAACTGGCGATAAAGTAAGAAAATTTATCTTCATTATGTGTTAATCATTTGCATTATTTATTTTTATTACACTCACGTGTGCATAAGTAATGACAAAAATATACTTCCTAAATTCTGATGTGGAATCAAACAAAAAATATCATGCATAAGGGTCCCTCATATCTTAAAAATAATAAAAAAAATATTACTGTAAATCATCAATTTCAAAAATTGATTTAATATATATGCCTTTGTTACCCTTTAATATTATATATATATATATATATATATATATATATATATATATATTTAAAGCCAACAAATACAACTAAAAAGAATAAAATATTCAGCAGTATTGAAGTCAAATCCATGGAGTCATTACAGCAATGGAGATAGTTATGATTCATGGATTCTTTAGAGATACATAGTCGACAATCAGGATAATCATAGATAATTAAACAGTATAAATGTTCACTCAGCCAGTAGTGACCTAGTAGAAGACGAAATAGGGTTTCAGCAACAACGAGGATTGTCTGTTATTGTTTCTATACTTGCCTCATTCATGTTCCCGTTCTTTATCTTTTCTTGTAGTCAGGAAGAATTATTAACTTTCATTATATGTTTTATATATAATTTTATATGGAGTGGTAAGACAGTCTAAAACTATTTGGTTGAATCATCTGAATGTCCTGATGAAATAGGATGTCAGATTTTTTATCCCCGAAAATGTCACAATGGCTGGGTATCCAGTGGATTGTAAAAATTTTGTTCTTCTGTACTAGAGATCTGATGAGTTACAGGCACTGGAGTACACTATCCGATATGGTGTTAAATTTCAAACTAATTGCTTGGATTGCAGCCTGGGAATCAGAGAGTAAAACAACTTTTTAAAACATATAGTAAATAGCCAATAGTTGTTTCGATACGATAAATAAAATTTGAACTTGGCCATCAAGGGTTGTTCTGAATTTCCCGGCAGCTGCAAAGAATGAAAAAAACTAAAGAAAAAATCCAGAACTTGATATTATACTTTTTAATATAATCAACAGGATATATTTACTGATTGGATCATATTCATTGATCAAATGATTTTGTGCGTAAATTTCACAGTATTTTTGCGCATAAGTGCGTTTTTATTATAAATAACTGTTTTAACAACAAAATAAACCTTAATTATATGAAAATTACAATTTTGAAGGTATATTAATATTCTTTATTATATATATATATATATATATATATATATATATATGTATATATATATATATATATATATATATATATATATTTATATATATATATATATATATATATATATATATATATATATATATATATATATATATATATATATATATATATATATATATATATATATATATATATATATATGCAAGCTTGTTGTTTGAGAAATAATTTAAAATAATTTGTCGGGATTTCAAATGAATAGGGTTTTGCTATTTAAGTTAAAAGCTCTTCAAAGATATAACTTAACAGAATATTTCCAGGATAAATGTTTCAAATTAATACGATAAGCAATTTAAAATTTAAAAAAAAGGATATTTCTCAATTAACTCCATTTTTAAAATTTTTTAATTGAATTAATTTTGGATATAAATTTAACAATAGAAAATTATTTTTTTAATTAATTGCAGTTCTTAAAAATAGGGATTCATTTCTAACCTTTCCATGATAGGTTTAGAAACGTTTATTATTTATTTTTCTATGTCATTTTTATATTTAAACTTTCAGATAAGTTTTGTTTATTTTTTAATGTATGAAGATGATAAATAAAATTCTAATTTAATAATTTTTATATATATATATATATATATATATATATATATATATATATATATATATATATATATATATATATATATATATATATATATATATATATATATATATATATATATTCGTCTTTTTATTTAGAAAAGCAAATATTAATTAATTAACTTATAATTTTATTGGTTAAGTTATTTTTAATAAGTTATAAGTACTTAATTAAATTTATTTCGATTGATCACATGTATAAACTATTAATACTATTTAACAATGAGAAATTTCAAAGTATGTGTTTGTATATCCCTTCTAATATTTACTATTCTTATTGACCGTACTTATTTAGTTAATTTTCTTTACTTTGTTTTTTACTATGGAAAAATAATGTATTTAAAGTTTATAAATTTATAGTGTAGTATGCATTATAATTTCTTCTCTAATGTGTAGATAATGAACTTTAAATTGTGGTGAGTGTTCAACATTAAACTGTAGTATGTTGGAAACTATTTTTATGATTGATTTATGCTGAAAATAATTTTCATTATAGTTTTGCAAATAATATCTTATACAAGATTTACAAACTATCAGGATTTCTTTTCAAATTCCTCCTTATAATTAAGGACATTAGCTATTCAAAATTATATGTTTAAATGCACTTAACCATACATATATTTATCTAACAAAAATTTTAGATTAAATTTTTTTAAACTAAGAATCTTATTATGTTATTAATATCATGTGTTTTAGATGTAGACTGATCTTAAAAGAAAAATAATTAAAAAATAACATAAGACATACTTAAAAATGAATAACAAAGTGATGATCATGATACTCAGCTATTAATACCATTTCTATTATGTATAAAAATACTACTGAAATTTACACAGTTTGACACTGAACTCCAAATGTAAAACGGAATCAATGAACATTCAGTGTTATAATAGATTGAAATTAATTAAAAAAATCTTATTCAAAGTTAATAAAAATGACGATAATAAACTTATGTTATTTACGAAGTTATTAATGTTATTCCGAATTTGACTTATATTATTATGAATGGATAACCTTAGCTGCAAAAGAGCTGTATTTCAATTAATGATTATCAATTTCATACATTAGATGGAATATGTAGAGAAAGCTACTTGGAGATCGTTAAAATCCGGAAACAACATATTAAATACAAGACAATATGTGCTGATAATTGTATTAACATGAGTTACAATATTATTTTAGATATTATGGAATATATTGAAGTTTTAAATATTTTAAGGAGAAAAATTTATTTAACTAAGAAAGTTGAAAAATTCTTTAAACTTTTTTTCTAATTCAGATCAAATAATGCATACACAAAAGCAGAGAAGCGATTATTAAAATATATTAATTTAATCATATGGATAACTGAAAGGGGGATAAAATAAACAATTATAATACACCGAAAATAAATTTTTAAATTTAATATTTTTTCCTTTATTTACTATGCACATTTATCGTGTCGTTAACTAAATTGATCTTTACAAGATATGTATAAATTAAATGGTATTATGTTTGGTCTATAATATTTCGTTATGTCTTTGGAAAACAAATAAATCAAACGCCTATCTTGATGATGCTGGGAATATCAACACTAATCCATCTTGGTATTGAGTCAAAAAGAATTTGGTTAATAAAAATTAAATGTGAAAGTACACTCACTTCCAAAAGTTAAGCACCAAGATGTAAAATGCAAAAAGTCAGTAAATATTGCTTTGATTGACACAAAATTCAGCATGAAAGTAGCATATATATTTATGCATAATATAAAATCATTAATTACTTACAGAAATGAAAATAATATTAAATTTTTGTGAGTTATCAGATGATGGCTTACTGGAGATTTAAACAGAATTATGTATAAAGTGAAAATAAACAGCAAAAAATGAAAAAAAGACATTAATAGGGTATGAGTGATCCCCTCTCATCTGTTTATATAGTTAACAACTTGTGACCATGCTTTCAATTAGCTGGTCAACCAACGCAGAATTAGGCAATACATATTTTCTTGTAGATAAGTTTCCAGTTCAATAAGAATGGCTGGAGGTGGGAACCGTGAAAATATAGCATGGTTGAGAGCATTACAAAGATTTTCGATGAGATTAAGGTCGGGAGAATATGCTGGCCTCACCAAACACACAATCCACTCACTCTCCAGGTAGTCATCCACGATGTCCGCTCTATGGGGTCGTGCGTTATTGTTCATTAAAACAAAAGTAGGGTCAACTGCTTCTGCATACAATCACACAATGGGTTCTAGGACTTCATCTCGATAAAGGACAGCCGTCACAGAATCCCGTTTAAATCTATGCAAATTGGTGCGGTATCCTAATGAAATCCCTGCCCACACCATAATGCTTCCGCCTCGGAATGAGGGATATTCGGTGATTTTTTTGGGCTGATTGCGTGTTCCTTGTTCACGCCATATCCTTATACACTTGTCATCTGGCCCCAGGACAAATCTTGACTCATGAGTAAACAGGAACTGTCCCAGTCAGACACAGTCCAATTGACATGTACCCGGCACCACTTTAATCGTGCTCCTCTTGACGGATAGACAAACACAAACTCGAGGTAACCGGGCGTACAATCCACTCATACGTAATCTTCGGCATACAATAAACGCAGATATCACCTTACTAATGGACGCTGTAACCATAGATGCCACATGTGTGGAGGTCGCTCTGTGATTTTGCTTGGCTTAAATAGCAATATATAGATCTTCCACGGGGTTTGTAACCCTTGTGCGACCGGCTAGAGGCCTGCGGAAAACTGTCTGTGTGATTTGGAATTTTTTCCATAAACGTGAAATTACGGAATGATTAACGCCGAAGAAAAGAGCAACATCTGAGATTGATTGTCCTGCTTCAATGTGTCCAACAGTATGCCAGGGCTCATAATCTTCCATTCGTCTTCTGGAAGTCATAGAAACCGGTGTGTTTGAAAACAAATTGTACGAAAGTTGTAAACACTTTCTATCAGCACTTACAATCAACTTCTGTAACGCTTCATAAAGCTGGTACCTTATAAGACTGCCCTTTTTGCACATTTGTTGACATGAAAGCATGATTGGCTCTTACCTAACATATTTGCATATTTCCATCCACCTCTGCAGCGATTTGCATCCCCTTCAATTCTGATTGGCTTCCGGAAAGTAGCATTTTCCTCTCCTTGCTTAACTTTTGGAAGTGAGTGTATATACTGAAAATACCTTGTAGCTATTGCTAATATGAACCACCAAAATTTCCCAGAATGTGATAAAATGATAATATATTGAATTGTGATGAGTAAAGTATCCAATTATAGTTATTTTCAAGAAGTCTTAAACCATACCGTGTATTGAATATTCTGCTCATAAAAAGTGTAGAAACTCATGGTATAATTTCCTATGCTAAAACACGTTCTTATATAAATTATAAGAAAAAACATCGTTATATGTTTGTAATGACAAAACTTCATTTAGTTGATTTCAGTTCAAATTGCATAAACAATTCATGAATCTTTAATGTATTTACATTTTTTTCCCTATATAGTTCTGATGTATATCATGGTGATCTAGTTCGTTACTGCTCTCGCACACGTTTTCGGAAGATTGTGAGTTTGAAACCTGATCGAACCGAAGATCCGTTATATTCGCTAATGGTTGTTGAGGATTGTAAAATATGTTACGATTGCTGTATCCTCCATTCGAGAGGGTACCTCTTGGAATGCAGGCCAACTCTAGTGTATTCTCTTTGGTCCCTGCTTCTAAATTAAGAAGACTCACCTACATTCGAGGCAATGATGGCACGCCCACAGGGTGCCCCATTATATACATCCCTCACTTCCTTTCCTTGTAGCGCTAAAAGGTGGATGATCCTAGTAAAAGCTGGGTATTAGAAATAAAAAGTATTTATGAATCCAAATCAGAGCTAATGATAGTATCTCATTAATTTACACTTATTTTTAAAGTATTATCAGGTACATTAAGAATTGTATGTGTGTGGAATTCATTTTTGAAAAGTTATTTTATGAATAACTTGGGATGATGTATGATTGTTACTTCATAATTTTAAGCAATCTTGTAAAATTTAATACTTTGTATTATATGGAATTCTTCATGTCATAAAATCGTGTAGGGAATTATCCTGTGACAGTTTTTGTGTTTAATAATTAATCTACTTCTCGAAATTTTCTTTTAAGAATTATTTCGCAAAAGAATATCTTTTATTTAAGAGTAAACTTTACAAAGACAAAATTGATCACTTTTACAATATATTAATATTTTGAATCTCAGTTTATTTCTCAACTGTGAACTCTATTTTTTAGATCAATGATATTTAATTTATCAAAGAACAGGGCTGAAACTAACTTCCTTATAATTTCACATAATTAGCATTTTAATTAAAACTACCATTTAGAAATATATTTTATGAATGAACACAATTTTATAGCTCCCACGATTGAAAAACGATCATACTGAGCAATAGACTTTTACGTAAGCCGAATAATATTAATATGACATTTCAAAACGGCTTGTTACATTTACTTGTATTAACTTTTTTATGTACTGAATATTGATTAGAAATCAAAACAAAATGATTTAGCATATTAATACACAAATTATACAAATTTAAAACTTTATAGACTATTTTCTGAAAATAACTTTTTTTAGAAAAACAAAATTGCAAATATTTATGGTACATATTATTTAATTATTGCGTGAACAATAAAAATAATATAAATGGAAACATACACATAAATTTAAATTATATACTTTGTGATACAAAAGCTTTTTAATTCATGGATCTAAAAGTTGTATAAATGTTAAAAAACTGCTTTTCGTCTTTGCGTTAATAATAAATCACTTACTGTGTAATGAATTTAAGCTCTGGTAACTCCGCAAAAGTTTCGGAAGAAATATTTTGCAGTTCACTTAGCAGCACAGACTAATGAGTTCTTTTTACTTTTCTATTTTTAAAACAAAATTATTCAACCATATAATGCAATTACATTACTGAAAAGTATCAAAAAATCCTTCTTAAATATATCGTTTAAATCATTTCAGTTGCAATATTCGTATCAATATCCTAACTTTAATTAAGGGCATATACATTATTAATTAGAATATTGAGTGCATGAAAATGTGCTGTCAGGATGGAATTTTTGCTTAGGTTCTATTGAAACTGATACCAAATTAAGCATTTATATATTAATTTATAACAATATTTTTTAAGAAATAATTGAAAAAATTTAGACATGGTTGATTGTTATATTTAACAAATTGCACTAGTTTTATTTTCTATTTATTTTTGGCTATTTATTGTTCCTATTTAATAAAAATTTAAATAATATTCAATAATTTATTAAAAAATATTTTAGTTATAAATTCATTTTGAATTCTTTTGATTTGATGTTGAATTAAATTATAAAAAGATGCTGATTAAGTTATATTTTAAGTATTTGCATACATTTAAAACTTATAAATTCCTTCAATTGCTTTCATATTTAAACAATTCATAAATTTTTACTGCTTTTATTTCAATTTTCAGTTTTAATAATTAATAAAATATCTATCTTATTATGACTAAATTATTTGTGGAATGGATTAATAAATTATAATCATTTGAATGTTTTGTGTTATCTTAGGTAAAGCTTAAAGTTAAAACTGAATTAAAAAATATTTAAAATCTAGTATTCTCATGTTGTTTTTCTACCGTTTTGGAAACTCTTTCAAAGACAAACTCTAATTAACTTACAGTTTTTAAAATGAAAACATTGAATCTACTAATTTAATATATATATATATATATATATATATATATATATATATATATATATATATATATATATATATATATATATATATATATATATATATATATATATATATATATATATATATATATATATATATATATATGTATATATACATCATAATTAAATCAAATCAATAACTATAACCAAACAGAAAATAACTTTATTCTTTTTTATTAAATAGTATGCTGTTGAAAATGCACAAAAATGTGAATTGTTATCAACCTTATAAAAATGCTTTTATTTTGAACGCGGGGAATAAAGTGAATTACGTATTATTAACTAATTATGCTTAATTGTATGTATTATGATTATAAGTGTGTACACTAAACAAGTGTGTATATTACTGATTAAAAAATATGCTCATTTAATTAGAGTTTCACAACAATTTCTTCCCAAATAATAATGTAAAATATTTCAATTGGCAGGCTGTTCAATGCCAGTAAAAATCATTCCAATGCAGTAAATGTAAGTTAGCTATAACATTTTTATTTTGAAAATATATAATTTATTAAATTAAAAATGTTTGAAAATATTTGTAGTAAAATATATAAGTCACAAATTGTGATCAACAAATAAACTTTCAGAAAGATATTTCAGCTTTAAACATAGAATACAATTGATTCTATGCTTTATAAAATAATGTTTATGTAATTTCTCGACTGGTTATAATAATCAATTCAATAAATAGTAAAAATATGTTTGCAAGCAATTAAACATTTTCATTTTATAAGAAAGTAACTAATATTAAAGACTTATAATATTTTACAAATAGATTATTTTTTAAATTAAAATACAAAATAATAATCAAATCAGAATTGTTATTATAATTTTTGTACACTTATTATTAATGTATTACTTTTTGAATTACTCATTATATTATATACAATGTATTACTTATTATATTGTATTATTTATTGAAATGCTTATTATTTTTGTGGAACTTTTCGTTTTACTGCAAAAATAATAAATAAAGCAAAATATTTACGTGTATAATGAAAGTTTTAAAAATATTTTTATATACAAAAACTCCATTTTATTGCAGTATAACAATTTAAAAATTAATTAAAGGCTAATAATAATAAATAAAATTAGAAATAAAAGAATAGATAGCCCCAGTTCAATCAGAAATAAGTTGTTCCTTCGTGCAATCATCCCACCTAATCGATATGTGTTGTACGATGTGTCATTTATTGTCTACATGGAGAAATCCGGAAATTCACTCTGAAACCCTTGGAATCCGGAAATTTACAGTTATCTGATAGTTTTTGTCATTTCATTGAAGGAGAAATTCTATTCTTGTAGATTTATTTCTTCTTGACTTTTTCCCTTCTAACTCTGGAATAAGAAAAGAGTTAGTAAAACAGTTTCAGTCTTGATTAATATTTTATGTACTTTAATTAATTGATTTTGAATAACATAAAAGTATCCAAGGAATAAAAAATGTGTATGTTAAAAAGAAGTTTTTAAAATCAAATTATTTCTAAAGAATAAGCTTTTATCGATAACTTAAAATTCTTTACTTCTGAAGACAGTAAACAATACAAAAGTATTATGATTTATAGAACAAAAAAATTACTTTTTGTTGCATTTATTTTAAAATTCTTAAAAAAAAGCAAAAATAGTGTTTAAATTTAAGAAGCATAATTTTTAATTGAATTGGCAACGTAAGCAGTTTATAAATATAAGAACAAAAAACACAAATTGTTTTAATAACAAAATTACATTTATTTTTTATTATTGATATTGACAATTAAATAATGAAAATATGTATTCAAATATTTTACCATTATTATTCTGCTAGGAAAGCTATTGTTTCCAAATAATCTCCCATTTGGTCTAAATCTGTCTGACTGGATCAATGAAAACATTGATTTTAATGTATTACGTTACAAGCAAGGAACAAATAGGGGTACCCTCCAGATGTACTAATAATGCCAAAAAATATAATGAAGTTCCTGCAAGAACAGAAGGCCTGCTTTTGTAGGGATTTAGGTTTAAGAAAAAATCTTTTGCTATCCGCAGAATATTTGAGGTTATTCAAATTTCCACTGACAAGTTAGGATAAGCGTATGTTGGAGTGCCTGTAATAAGAAAGAGACAAGAAATATGTTATGTTCTTTTATCTTTGTACCAGTTGTGAATATTAGGTATTAACCATAGCTTTTGTTTTGAGCCTTTTGCCTTGAAACAAGCTCCAATCATGTGAGCTCTGATGAAGAAGGGACAGGATGATCTAGTTTTTCCCTCGCAATAGTGGCCAGTAAATTTTCATAGACATTATCATGGGATGGGAATCATTGAAATTATTCTTTTTGCTGGTTAGAGTTGAGCTGATAAAAAAATTTCTTATGACCCAGGTGAGGCCATTATATTATGAATGTGTAGTTTGATTTAAAACTTCTAATATAATCTTCCAGAAATGGAATTTCTTTTTGATTAGAATAAAAAAGCATTATAAATAAGAAATTTTAATTTTAATACTCAAAGTTAAAGTTAAACAAATTCTCCAGAAAAAAAATTAATTAGTGAAGAATATTTTAATATTATTATTAAAATTTTATGCACTGAAATTTAAGTGTAAATAATAATGCCTAATTTAGTTAATATTTTAACAAGTCTTTTGTTCAACTTACTTAAGAAACTTGAAGATTTGAATAGAGAGAGCTCAGTTATTTTTTTTATTATTCTCTAATTCTAAAATTATAATTAGCTTTTATGATTTAAAATGTATTTTTTTATTTTTTCGTGTTATTGAGTAAACTGAAAATCCCAATTTTGTAAAAATGTTTAACTTCGACATTTGAATCAGCAACATTTTTGTTACAGAACAAAAATCCCTTTTATGTAAGATTTTTTGCCTATTGTATATTTTGCCGCAATTTATTGAGGGTTATACTGACAATTTTCTGAAATAATAAGCACACTTTTTCCTTGCTCATTTAAATATCCGTACTTATTAATTTAATAAATTCTCTTCTATATTAATTAATACAATATTTTTTAATATAATAGACTATATACAATGTGCCCTTTTATACTCACACACTTTTCCGTTAATATAAAATATATTTATTTTTATATAAAAAAAATTGATAAATACGAAAAAATGTCATTGTAGAATATTTGACTATATCTTTCATTATAATTATTTATAAAGATAAGTTCAAATACTAATTATTACATTGCAAAACATTAAATAATTATATCGTCGTAATTATATAGTAAAAAAGGGGTACATTTATGTAAGACAAGAATTTTCAAATCAAATGATAGTATTTGAAATTTTTATGATAGCGTAATTTCATTAATATTACTAGTCCAATTGTTATAAATATTAACAAAAATATTATTTACTCAATTTTTTTGATTTTTATATGTTTTTAGTGTTTTGAATTGTATTAAAGCAATCGAAAAATCATAAATGGATGTCAAAATTCATAAAACGGATTTATTTACTTGTGCTTAATTTTTTCAACATTAACTTGTTTATTTATTTTATTATAAACTTCTAAGGATATTTATAATTTTAATACAAGACTGTACTTAACAACCATAATTTTTAATAAGAATATTTTGAATATTCAGTTGCACTATCTGGTTAATATTTGTTCATCAGTATTTTAAAGTTTTATTGTATTTTTAAATTTATAAATGCTTATATCTTAAGCAATTAATTATTGAGATTTCAATGTATTGGTAAAAATAGTTTGATTAAAACTTTGAAATTTGTAACCTAGTCTTACATTTTAAATAATAATATCCCTCAATTCTTATAAGTTAAATCTTTGTTTAAACTGAATTTTTCATAACATATTGAAAACTGTTTTAAAAATATATTGTGTAATCTATTAAAATTTATTTCATTTGTATATTTTATGCTTGTAAACAACATATAATAGTTATATAAATTATCTTAATTATGAATCAAATTCAAACATGTATTTTTTCCACTATTATTCAAACACTTTTGCATTGAATAAAATGTATGTACAAAATAATTTTTTTATCAGGATATTAGTTATTGTTGATGTATTTGAGATATTTCTGCATTCTTATTAGAAAAAGATATGCTTACCGAGACTATTACATTTGCATTAAGCATTTTTTATTACATTTTTAACAGTTAAATTTTTGAAGAAGTAACTGGTTAACCTATTAGCATATTTACTAAATGTACAATTGTAATCGACAAACACTTTTAACACTTATTTCCATAATTATCTAATTTTCTTTAAATTATTAAATAATTTTTTAACATTTTTATCATATGTTAAGATTTATTGTTCGCTTGGATTTTTTAATGAAAATACATGAAATCAAGGAGCTCTGTAAAAAAAGAATATTTCCCTTATATCAAGAAAGTTTTAAAATTCAAGAGGAAATTGTTAAATCATCTTGTATTTTAATAAATAATCAGTTGCATTTAGAATTATTTTAAAATAATTATTTAGATATTTGCGTTATTCAGGAAAATATTAATCTTACTTTATATTCTCAATAAATAAATCAAAACTTATGCGAATCTATAATCACACCTATTTTAAATTACTAATCAGTATAAATAATTATATTTTTTCTCTTCTGGAAATTAATTATGTTTTACAAATCTCAGAATAAAGAATTTTATTCATGTATTACTAAAGCCAAGCACAAATATTTTATGCAAATGTATTAATTAATATTAATGAAGTGTGTATGATATTTTCATACATATAGGCAATTTCGAATTTCATTTTATATAAATATGACAAATAAAAATCTTTTTATAAAGAACCAGTTTCACGAAAATTTGAAATTTCATCATTGTAGAATAAATTATCAATTTGTTTGCTATTTATTAATAGGACATTGAATACAACAGAATAAGAATTTCATACATTTGTAGCATATTTTAATGTATTAATTTATAAATGTATGAAAAACCATTAAGGTGTTTGGAATTGTAATGCATAAAAATTATTAAAATTTATATTCTATAAAAAATAAGTTTTACATGAAGTGAAAAGTCAGAATTCAATAAATTATGAAATAATATTATCATTCGATATTGCAGATTTTATTTGTACTATGCATTGATTTCAGGCAATAGTTTTATAGAAAAAATAATTTTAAATAATTTTTTTTTAAATCACATTAGATAAGTTATGTTAAATACATTATTTTATCATGATAATCAATTATAAATCCTTAAATAATAATTCATAGTAAATTTAAATAATTAAATCACCCTTGTCATAAAAATGACGTAAGATTAAATTTATGGTTCACACAGGTGAATAATGTATCTATACACATCTATCTCTATATATCTATATCTAACATCCAACTATCTATCTATCTATCTATATATATATATATATATATATATATATATATATATATATATATATATATATATATATATATATATATATATATATATATATATATATATATATATATATATATATATATATATATATATATATACCAGGTTATCTAGAAGAAACTTACCTTACATGAGTCCCTTGTATCCGAACCGTGCAACCAATCGAAATGAAAGTTTTGATATAGTTATTTGAATGTATGGGTTCCCTATTGTTATGATTTAAAACAATGAAAACAATGAACCTTTCATATTAATATTCAAGTGATATAATTTTAAAATGGTAACCCCCTGTTTTATCATGCGCATATTGATCAAGACATGGAAACACCTTAAGTGGGGTTGGGAAGAGACATGATGCAAAGAAGAGCATCATAAAGATATCATGAAGAGGAGAGGGGAAAGAGTGTTGTTCCAATTATAAGTTTTCAACGGGGTCACCTTCGCAGGCAATAAAGCATTGCATGCGGGAAATTGTCGATAACAATGACGAACGTATCATGAAAGGAGGATATTGTAGAGCATCTCATTTTATGGGATTTTTCAAGTGTGACAAATTCTGGAGATTCGATATGTACACTTAAGATTTCAGGTAACCCAAGAGCTAGAAATGGATTGGGGTAAGGTCGAAGGAACGAGTTGGACATGAAGCTGAAATGGTATCCCGATGACTCTGTCACCAAAGTGCTGTGGCAGCATTTGTTAAAAACTTCTGGAAATATGAGCAGGAGCACCATCTTGCATGTATACAATGTCATTAACGACATTTTGCTGCTGCAATTCTGGAATTGCGCATTTTTTCAACATTGCCAACTGGTATCACACCACACATCACTCAAGATTTTTTCCATCAAATGAACGGAGGTTTTAGAGTTTACGTTCCCAGTGTGGGTGAAGCGTTCTTCATTTTTCCGTAATATCTTTAGCGGCCACCTGCTATCTTCATCATATCTGATGAAAAAATCGCTAAGTTGACACGTTGATAGTTGTCTCCAAGAGCCAACGGCTGGACTCGCTGGAATCCATAAGAAAACATCCGCAAAACAGAACACAGAATATAGAGAATTGTAATTTTCGGTACATGCAAATTACGAAAGAATTTCTTAGTGTGTGCTATAAACCTGTAATAATCATATTATTCATTTCTGCAACAACTTCAATAGGAACATGCTGCTGCCCGGATCATGGTCTATCCCATACACATCCCGTTTCCCTGAAAGCAGCATTTTCAAAGAGTGTGTGTGTTCTGTGATTAGTGCTGTAACCTATCTTAGTGAATTATGCAAAGTGCATCAATACACCTTCCCTTTTATTGTGATTGATTCTTTACGATGCTCTTCTTTGCAAATGTTTTTAGCCGAGAATTTAAATGAACTACGTATTATTTTTAAAATACGCATCTCGTTCTAACTCCATTTAAAGTGTTCCTATGAAGTGAATGTTGTCATTCAGAAATTTTGAAATTTTGTCATTGTAACCGTAATTGTGGTAGGTTTATTGTTTTAAATCATCAAAATCTGGAATCCATATATTCATAACTATATCTAAGCTTTATATTTGTTTGGTTAAGCGGTTCGGAGCTTTGGGACTCATAAAATTGAAACTTCTTTCAGACAACCCGGTATTGCTTTACATCAAATTTCTAAAATTACTTTAATAAATCACAGTTTAGCTTTGAAGATAAGGCCATATTAAATAAAATAAATAAAAATTAAATACAAATTGGTAAAAAAGTGAATTAAATCTTAAGGAGAGATATTATGTTATAGTGTAAAATTGAATTTCCACACACAAGCAGTTATAAATAATTATAATTTCCGAAAAATATCAAAACCATGAGGATATCCTTTTTATTACCCAAATGACATCGCTTATCTATTATTTGCTAATTAAATTTTAAAAGGTCAAACTTTCATGACACATAAGCTACCTTGCTACAATTTTATTTTATAAAGAAAATAAATGCAATACAGCTTATCATAATCATATTTACTTAATATGTCGGAACACAAACCCTTAATAAAATTGTGCTCATGACACATTATTAATGAATATTAAATAAAGTTACTATAGAAGGAATTTTAGTACCATGTTGAAGTAACAATAAATCAAACATTATATTCAGTTTTCATTAAGTGGTACTTCAAAGCGAGAACATTTTTCATAATAGAACATTTTTCTAAAGACATGATTTATTATAATTCAATTCGTTTCCATGAAATCTACTAAGCAAATAAGCGATGTTTTTATATATAGTTACATATATTAATTTTTATAATTCTCCCTATTGTGTCTTTAAATCAAACTCAGTAGACGAAAGCATCATGTTTCGGAAATGAATCCTTTAAAAAATCCCAAATATGAGTCGAATACAACAATGAGAATTAATAATTGCTTAAATTAGGCCTATATTTTATTATATACATTAATAAAATTACGTTTTATTTCTGCTAACAATTATAAACAATCCCGTCATATTTCGTAAAAGCATTAATTTCATGATAATATTTTTATATTATTACTTGTGATTTTACATATTTTTTTCAAAAATAATTAATTATTATTTCCTAAAAAGTATAAACAAATGTCTGTGTAGAAGTAATCATGATTTTCTAGGTAACGCATTTATATTTACATATAGATTATTTTAAATGTAAAATATAGATGGTTTGATTGTAATTAAATATATTTCTTTTCTTTTTCATACCTATTAAGTTGGTATAAGGTACGTTAATTAAATACTTGTTAAAACTAAAGTTAATTCAATATAGCTGATACCTTTATTATCACAATTTCCTTATATTTTTCTAAATATTAACATGAATAATTCTATTGTAGAGAGATAATCCGCATTTTTAAACGAAAATTTAGAAAGAATAAGGAATGAAATACCAGAAAATAAAACAAGCCTTGGAGTACAAAGAACAAATAATAAACGCAATTTAGGTTTCATCAGATCCCTGTTATACTTAAAAAATAACAAGTAACAAAATTAAAATCGAACATTAAACATTTTTTATACATTAAAATATTTTTGTTTTAAAATATCCAGGTTAATGTAATTAAAAACCATTAACAACCATGGTTTATGTTAAATAAAAGTATATGTAAGCTAAAATTGGAAGAACAGCATGTGTAATTAGAAAGAGTTCAAACATACGTTTGAATAAAAAATTTAACTGAAATAAGACAATAATACAGATGTTTTGTAACATTTTTGTCAGCTTATATTACACTGTGATAAACTCTTTAGTTGCTATTTTTAAATATTCTGGGATACAAATACTGAATTCCAATTTAATTTTATGTTTGTAATTTGTAAACTGTAAATTTACGAATTAAATTTTTTTATCCAAGATTTTAAATTATTTGAATAATGTTTGTAGTATTGTGTTTACAATGATTTTATAATGTTTAAATTATTGTGAAATAAATTTAAAAAAATATAAAACTGTACATAAAATATTTCATTAAATTTTATGTTAAAAATCATAAAAAATGTGTCTAATTTAAATAAATCAAAACAGTATACAAACTTTCTGTTTTGCAAAACATGAATGTAATAATTTTTGCTAATTTTAAATTATTTAAATTACTTGAAATTCTAAAAAAATCTAAAAATAAATAATTCAGATTACAGAAAGTCAAGTCGGTAGTAAATTGGTTAAAGCACTTGTCTTCGCTTCAACATTTGTAACTTCGATTTCCAACTTGGGCTTAAATATTTATAATGTTTTGGGATCTATATTAAATAATTTGTTTCTGTCTAATTAGCCCTCCTAATCAAAAGATCAAAAGATGATCACAGAAAGACAAATAAACATAATCAGTAAGATTAAAAAAATAACCTTCTGATAAAAAAGAGAAAATCAAGTTAGTTCTAAAAACATTTTAATAATAAATTAATAAACTGGATTTTCATAAAACTGGTAAAATATATATATATATATATATATATATATATATATATATATATATATATATATATATATATATATATATATATATATATATATATATATATATATATATATATATATATATATATATATATATATATATATCAGAAGGATATAAAACTATATATGACTTATATTAGAAATTTTGTCTTTTAAAAATATTTTAAAGGGTGTTATTTAAAAATAAAAATGAGAAATATATCTTCTGTATAAAAAAATAGGTGTTTATGAAAAACAATTAATTGCAAAACGCATTTATATAAAATAAATATTAGTTAAACTAATTCAAGAATTATTTGTCATCAGCTGAAAACTAAATAACTCTTTTAAAAAAATATTGATTTTTCATCTACATATTGTGCATTAATGCACACAATATTAGATGTATTTATGTTTATAATTGAAGGAAAGCTCGTAGATCTGAGCTAATAGGCATTATTTTGCTGTGATTTGATGATGAGACATAAGCCAACAACAAGTTTAAAATTAAATTTATGTAAGGTTTTTTAAATAATATTTTATGTACTTTCAAAATGTTTGCTTTCCTTCTTGCAAAATTTCTCGAAATTTGTAAAAGTTTGAATCACATTTTAATCAAAAATCTTTGTTATATAATAAATTTTGATTAGAATTGAATAGTTAATTAGTACTTTATACATTTAATTTGAAAATAGGCGCAGTTATCAGCTTAAATAACTTCTAAACATCCATTAAGGAGCAATTGAAAAAAATATTACAACTTAATTAAAATGTGATTATTTAATTTAAATACTATTGTTTTTATTTAATAATTTACTGAGAATGTTGTATTTATCCCACATCTAACGCAAAAGTCATTTAGAAATATAAAAATGAAAAGAATTAAATTAAATTAAATCATTAATTATTCAAAGCAATTAACAAACATGTTCTCACTTTTTTCCCAAAAGTAAATAAATGTTTCTCATAACATTACTGTTTCCAAAGAATATTAAAATACTTAGATGTGCGTTACTTCCTCACGAAGTCATTATCAAAGTACCCAATTTTGCCCTCATAAATTGTACTTGTAATATTCTTCGTAATTACATGTTGGTAAAATGTTTTACATGTGTTCACAAATAACACAAACGCTGAAATTAACCAATGAATTACTTAATGAAATTATAATATGATGAAAGAAACTAAATGGATACAAAATGATCATAAGACAAGAAATATAACATATTTGAAAAACTGTTTCGAAAAGGTTAAATGAAAGTAACAGTAAATTCCAGTAATTTTTATATAGGAAATTTATTTAACAGTGATTTCAGAAAAATTTATAATGCTCTTATTTTTTAGATATATTTAAAATTGTTTTATTGTCATATTCAAATCTGGAAATATATGTAAAGAAGTAAAATTATATATTTTGCATAAGGCATAATATATAATTATATTTAAATTATATATATATATATATATATATATATATATATATATATATATATATATATAATTTATTTATAATTATAATTTACATACGTTTGTATAAGCATTAACATACACATACACATATATATAAAGAATTCTAATGAAATAATAATTTAGTAAATTTATATTATTGGATTATCAATAATTTTTATTTGATTTATTGTAAACAATTCTACAAAATCAGAGAAATTTGATAATTGTGATTTTCTTAAAATAAAATGTTTAAGCTCTCTTAAGCTCTCTATAATGAGTAAAAGTATGGAAGATAATTTAAACTGAAAATAGAGCACATAAATATTTAGTAAAATACGTAATATGATGTTAATTAGATTTTAATTTAATTTTTTATCAAATTTATTTGGGAATTCAGAAGCATTTACCTAGATAAATATATTTAGGAAAATTTAATAAAAATAATAAAAACTAACATATATCAAATTATTGTAAAAATTACATAAAATTATCGCAAAGAGTGTATGAAATTATTGTAAGAAAACAAGTGTAATTCTAGTCTTTGTAAAATATAAATAATTACTCAATAACAATTATTACACACACACACACACACACACACACACACACACACACACACACACACACACACACACACACACACACACACACACACACACACACACACACACACACACACACACACACACACACACACACACACACACACACACACACACACACACACACACACACACACACACACACGCACGCACATATATATATATATATATATATATATATATATATATATATATATATATATATATATATATATATATATATATATATATATTATATATATATATATATTATATATATATATATTATATATATATAATCATCAGATACCATATATACCATATGATACCATATACCATATGATACCATATATATATCATATATATATATATATATATATATATATATATATATATATATATATATATATATATATATATATATATATATATATATATATATATATATATATATATATATATATATATATATATATATATATATATATATATATATAAATATTTTGAAAAAATTATCCTTCAATTCAAAAGAAGAATTATTTTAAGTATACATTTATGGATATCGTATCTAGTGCTTACTTAATGTGACACTGTATTATAAGGAATAATTTATTTACATGTATGCAAATTATATTTTCTATATTTTAACAATTAAAATGAAACATAGAAATAATACCATGAATTACAGAGCCTGTAATAAATTTTAAAATATAAACATGCATTGTTCTGCCTTTTTTGGCTACTAAGTGAAGTCATGATCATTGTCACATTAAATAATTTGATGAATTTTAAATTTATATATATATATATTTTAAATTTACATATACAAATAACATTAAAATGAATTTGCACAAATATAAAATAGAAAAAAATTGATGCATAGTTATAGAAGCATAAATATTTGGAAAAAATACTTGCATAAATATTTGGAAAGCATAAATATTTGGAAAAAATATCCAACTCTATATTCTGATTTGTAACAGTATTCTAACTCTATGTGTAACTTGTAACTTTTCTGAGTTGTTTAATTTATTAATTTCAAAACGTATTATTAGTTAACAAATAAATTTTAAATTTATTCCAAAGTATAAATATTATTTATATCAATATTGCTAATGCAATTGCGATCTCGAATCAATGCTACTGAAGCTAAAAACTTTTTTAGAAGGAAAAAATTTGGAGATTTAATGGCAATGTTTTGGAAAATGCTTCAGAGTCGAGAAAATATTGCCAAAGAATGTTTGTTTCCAAATATTGGAAATTATGGGAACTACTTTTGGAAATAACATTTCTATTTATTTAAATTTTAATTTTTGATTCTCTTGGCTTCTTTACAATATGCTAATAATGAATCTTTTGATTTAAGTGATAATTTATCAAAAAACCATATTCTAGATTGAATATCAAATTAATCTGTTATTTTAATTATCAAATTATGTAATTATTTGAATTAAAATTTTTAAATTGCACTAATTTTTGTCTATTCAAATCGTTATATTTTAAAATTTTTAATGAAAAATGACTGATGAAATTTAAGATATGCAATATAAGGAATGTAACATGATAAATGATTTATTATTATATAATTATAAATTTAACTTCATGCATGTATCATCACCCACTTAATAACTCCATGGTGCTAAAATCAACAATCTGGGGAAACTATTTATCTGCAATTAAATCCTTTCAATATCTTCTAGTCAGATAATCTCCGTGTAAATAACATTGTTATATTTCACCTACTTTTCTTTATTCCATTGTACCAATCGTTTCTTGGAACTCATAGGTCATCTGTACCACATGTGAGCAGCATTGGTTCAAAATATACTCTATGAGCAGCTTAGAGGTGTAATCTAGAGTATTTTCTTAATTTTATTTACCAATTATTATTAATCAATACAATTGTAATTTAACAGACAATGAAAAAGATAAAATTTTCTTCTCATGGTTGTGATATTGTATTTAAGCCTAGCGATTAGAATATAGAAGAATCTTAATTAGAAGAAAATAATTTTATCAGCAAACAGTATGAATTAAATGAAGCCAAATCAAAAAATTAAAACATATTATCTACATTTGTTCACTGGTGAAACTGATAAAAAGAACATAATTTAGTAGTTTAAAAAGCAACTAAAAGAGATAAATATAATAGATGAAATATCTGCAACAAATCCTACATCTAAAATTGCTAAAGTTTGACCGATGATTGTTTTTATTTTACACTGATACTTCAAGAAAAGAATAGCAAAGGAAGTCTAATATCAACAAAGAAATCTCAAAACATCCAATTAAAAGAAAATTCCTTAAACATGTATTTTTTAAAAGCCAAATATTAAGACTAACTTTGCCACTAATCTTCAGAGAACACTGGGAAATATCAATGAAGCCAATTCTGGTCGACCAGAAATGATTCCAAATTTAGCTCATTTCCCCGTGTCATCCCTGATATCAAGCTGATTGTCCTGGAAGATCTCTTGCTATTGGTTGCCATAGGTATGTTCAGACTACCCTTTCCCGTTTCTTTACTTCGTGACTTAACTCGTGACATAACTTCGAGAGAGGTATTAAAATATATCCAAATTGTCCTAAACCGGCATCACCAGCACATATTCTTGAATACCTGGTGTTGTCTCTTGAACCCTTATACAAAACTCCTACACTTAATTGATATTTTCTGAAAGTAAGTGGACCTTATCTAGCATATTCCTAAACATTGAGATCAGTTCAACAGCAACAACAGAAGTGATTCAATATTTAACAAAACATCAAAACTAAAAAAGGTCCACTGTGTTAGGTGTCCAAGATCTAAGAATAATAAAACTATAATTTCTTACAGAAAATGAAAGAGTTTTACTTGCAAAAATCATACTTATATTAAATGGAGGTGTAGTTTGATTCAGAATCCTTAATACACATTCGTAATTCTGCTTTTATGATTTATGAATGATATATTTTAAACATCACATAAAAAACTTTTTCTTAAGAATAGCAATACAGTTTCTCAATCAAATAGTGTAATCATTCTTTATAGTGAAAAAACTGTTTTCTGAAATAGTAACTTTTTATAAAATTGATTGGAAGGACCAATGACACCACGTGATATATCATAAAACATTGTTTTCTTGGCTCTTAGATTCTGGGTTACCTCCAGCTATAGAAAATAAGAACGAAGTAGGAAATGTGCTATGAAATCCATAATTTTGATGCTGCTTTGTCATTAGTAGTTTAATGGAATTATTTCTTAAACTGTTTGAATTTCTGTAAGCAGTTTCTTCCTATTGCTCCTCCTATATTAACAGCTAGTATTACTGAATAAATATTATAATTTTTATTCATGTGTGTGTAGTTATTTAATAATACGTATTACTTAAAATGTTCTTAAAAGCACTTCTTCATCATAAATAAAGAAATCTATGTGTTGTAGCAATTGTAATATCTGAACAGATGGAATATGTTTTTGTAGTAGTGATGAAGAATATTATATTTCAGATTTTATATTATTTATACAAATGATGTGATTACTCGAATATAAGTTTTAAGTCAATAACTTTTTTGTATTTTACACATGTTTTTTTACTAACTTTATTTCTTTCTTTTATAATCATTAAAAAGTGTAAGAAATTTTTTATCTCCTTAGTTTGAATCATTTTTATTATTTTCACTTAGAAATAATATTACTATACTTTATATACACAGAATATTTATACAAAACTCTTAAAATTACTGAATTTTAGTTCCATATCAATTACAAAACCACATTTAGGATTCAAAATTGCAGTTGCATATGCACATGAACCTAAAATGGAGGACACTTTGATCTATCATTAGTACATTGCTAACACTCACAGAAAATATTATTTTTTATGAAAATATTGATTTTTTATGCCCTTGTTTATTGATGTTACATTTTTATTTCTTATAAAATATTTAACTAAAGATTTTTAAGTAAAATAAAGAAAGTATTTTAATAAGTGAAATCAGATTTGCAATTTTTTAAGTAATCGTAGTATAAAGAACTTTAATGGGAATCATTGAAATAATATTAATAATAATGAATCGATGTAATAAATTCCATTGAATTTGCAATTTTTATTTTATTATTTAATGCTATTTCTAGCGCTAAAACATTACATTTCAGCTATAAAAATAATTTTGCAAAGTAGAAAATTTATTGTAATTTATCGTCTAAGGAAAAAAAATTAATAAAAAATCTTGCAAGTGTTACAGCACTATTTGTAAATTTCTAATAATTTTTCAAGTTCTTAAATTTTATATTTCTTAGGAAAATTTCTTAATTAATTCTATAAAAAGTTAAATAATTATGAAGCAAAGAAGAAAAATCTTGTATTCTTAATTACATAAAAAAGTTCTAAGCACATTAAAGTACCTGTTGAAGATGTTTGAAAATTAAAAAAATGAAAAATTAGCCTTAGGAAATTGTCCGTAAGCTGTATTCTTTTATTGTAATACTACTGTCTTTTGTGATAAATAGCTTAGTGGTCATGTATATTTGGTAAAAGTTTGTTTAGAAAATAACTATCCTATTTTTTCGAGATAATAAGCTTTCAAAAGTTATGCAACTGTTTCAGAAAATGTGCAATTTTAGATAAAGATTAATATCCATTTAATACCAGGTAAATTGTTTTAATGATTTAAAGTGTATACTATCATATACATTTGATTATTCCTAAATGAAAACTGATAATTTTCAATTTTAAATAAATTAATTTCCTTATTTCTTCGTCTTATTCATTAGCATTGGTATACAATATTTATATACCATTTAAAAATTATCAACGGATCCATTCTTAAAATGCGTAAAAATTAAAAATATTCTAAAGGTAATGTTAAAATAATATATATTATATTTATACTCTATAGATAAATTTAAAAATTGTTTCACTTCACCTTGCAACAGGTGGGAATATATCCTAATATTTTGTAAAGTGTAAGGAATATTTCGTATTGTTTATGAAGCCAACTGTTTTCTAAAAAGAATTTACTTACGCATGCACACACACACACACGCACACACATACACACACATACACACACACACACATACACACACATACACACACACACACATGCACACACACACATTAATTCTGGAGGAAAAATAATTCCTTTATTTTAAATTCATTTTCTATCATTTCAAACATTAATCTCATTAATGAACACATGGACCTTATATTAATAGATAATTGACTATAGCTTCAAAAGTTTCTTTTATATGTTTTAATTGGAAACTATTCTAAATAAATCACTTTACAATGCTGATTAAATATATTGATATGTTTCACTTTTTTTACGTGTACAGGTTTAAATTTCAATAAAATTGACATTTTTCTACCATGATTTTATGTTCTTAATTCATGTTTTTAATTTATTATAGAATCATTTTTGTTTAAATTTATTCTATGAAACTTATGATACATTTAAATATAAGTGTTCATTTGAAGTATACGTTCAATTAAAATGAAAAGAAATTTTAAGTGATTAATGAACTCACCTCAAATTATATGCAAATATAAACCAACATCTTCTAAATATGTCTGTTCTATTTTAATATTGCTTTAAGCCATACATTGCATTTAGAGTTACATAAAACATTATCTTACATACATTAATTAATAAAATGAAATATAAAAAATATAAAATACAAGTTTTTATTTTTATCTGAATTCTAAAAAAATTAAAACTCCTTCGTGATCAATGTAATAAATTTAAATAACATATAGTTTAACGTTTATTTTACAAAATACTGTTAAGAAAGCTAGCACTAATTTTACTACACATATTAGCATTTTATATAATTTATTTAAATAAACTATGTCTTTTGCCTAATAAAATAAACTTTACGTTATTGGAAGTTATTAAAAACAATTTAAAATTATCAAACAAATAAAAGGTATTAATGAATACTTAAGTTTTAATACAGTTTTAGGTGGATGATGCATAAAATATATTATGTAGTTAACAAAGATAAAATGAGCTAAGGAACTTTCAATGTACGACAGAAATGTACATAATAATTATTGAATTTTTTGTGTTGCAAATTTAAAAAGTTTCGATTAATAACTTGTAAAAACGCAAGACTAACAATATTTTAAGAGGAAAGTTAATTAATTTCGTTAGGAGATTTCAAGCAGTATTTTTCTTCCACATTTTTAGGAGAATAATAAAACCCTATACTTTGGACGATAAATTCAGCTTATATGATTTTCTTTATGCTATCTTCCTGTCTTTTATGTTACTTAATGTATGCATATTTTTTTCTTGTGTGACATGAAAGGGCTTGAGCTCATTCAAGAGGGAAATGTCTCGGAAATGAGATTATGATTAATTTCATAAGCGTTGCTATATCAAGATTAAGAGTGCTTCATGTTGACTTAAAAATAAATCCGTATACTTTTGGCATTTATTAAAATTTGATGTAACATATATGATAGGTTTCAGATGTAAATATTTGCCTAGTCAAATTAAAATATATAATACAGGTTAAGTTTTAACATAGTTCCAAGAAAAATGTTTAAAATAAAAAGTATCGTAAAAGTGATAAACCTTAACATTTTTCCTCGTTAGTAGGTGTCAAATAAGTATTTAGAAAAATATCGGAAAATAGTAATTTTGTTGCATACTATTCCGCCAATAGAGTTCAATCTAATTACTGTAAAGAATGTCAAAATCCAGTTTCTTATATCATTTATCTCATAAATATTTTTTTAACCTTTGAGTTTATGCATGAATGATTTTTAAATAACTGCTCTCAAAAATAATGTCTTTTTAAAGACGAATATTTAATGAGTAATGAAATTTCCCTATTACTTTTGCATATTAACGCATTTCCAAATTAAAAAATATTCTATTAAGGTAGACGTTAAAATCTTATTTTCAAACTATTCCTATACGTTAATCAGTTTTTCATTTTAATAATTTCAAAAAGGAAAATTAAACTATATTTATTGTAGTTTTACCAAATCTGGGAACAACAAAAAAGCTTTTATAAATGCATTTAATTTTTTAATTAGAAAAATATTTATATGAGTTTTTATTGAATGGCATTTAAAAGCAGAATTTTTAAAATTATATAAATTAAAATTTCTTTATAATATAAAGCAGATAAATAACTATTAGGAATTCAAAAAAGTAAAATAAGAAAGTTAGAGTTTAATTCAATTTGAAACATTTAAAGCATTCTCAGATTTGTATCTTAATCTGAGAATTTATATCAGTTATGAATCTCTTTATTTTTATAATAAATAAAGAATTTTGCATTCCTTATTTTTTTCAATTTAAATAATCAATTTAGCTTTATATTTTCACTTTTAAGTACAAACTTGGTATAATAGTTTTATATTTCAATTCTCACTTTTTCAAAAATCAATATAAACAATCCAGAAAAATAATCAAATCTAAACTGTTTTGGAAAAAAATATTTCTTACATTTTCTAAAATTTACTTCCCTGTTTAACTAATTAACATTGAAAAATTTTAGTATCCATAATTTTAATACATTTATTCAAACACTGCTTTGCATAAAATAAGAACAATTCAATTATTTTAATATCAAAACCATTTTATTTATATGTATGTATATATTTTATTATTTACGATAAATATAAAGTAATTTTATTTATCATTATTATTAACTATTAGCATGAAAATTACAAATACATTTTAAACAATAAAAACTTTTACGCGTTCCTTAAATAAATCTTAGAACTAAGTATAAATGTCTGATATCTTTAAACTATTTTATGTTAGCAAGTCATAAACTTGGCTTGTCTCAACAATTATCTTCCAGAAAATTGTTTGAAAAAGTATTATTATTAAGGTTTCTTAAATATAAATTTTTTATAAGGACAATATTTACACGTCAACATGTATATAAAACATATACATACATATACTTACATACATACATATACATATAAATATATATATATACAGATAAATGATATATATATCATTTATCTTATATACGATTAGTAATTATATAAGATAAATGATATATATATTATTTATCTTTGTTTAATTTATATCCTTTTGATCCATGCACCTCAAGAAATTTAATTACAATATTTGCTTTCGGTAAAAAAAACTTGTGTTTTACAAGAAACTTTTATTTACATTACGGAAAGATACTTCAAATAAAAAGAGGACGCGTATCGAATTTTTTAAAATTTCTTCTCTTAAATTAAAATGATTTTTAGAATACTTGATCAACGGTTACATTTTGAGTCAAATTAAATATATCCGAGAAATATTGATAACTATTTTTAAAACAGATTGAATTTATCTCCTTAGACATTTGTAAAAAAATAAACAAATTTCATTTCATTAATAAAGAACTTATAGTACACATTAATAAAAACTACTTAATAGCAATGACTGAAATTTAATACGATATAGTGTAAAAAACAATAAAACTGAACAAGTTATATCGTCTAAATTTTTTAATCTTTCCTCTCTAAATGCTAAATTATTTTTATTTTGAGTACATTTTGCGACTTCTCAAAATAGTAATATTGTTTATTTTAAAAAAATTATTATTTATAATGTTAAAAGAACCACATTTGAGAGAGAGAACATAAAGTTTTACTTTCATATATCTAGGAAAACTTTAATGAAGCGTTCCATTGTGAATAAATTCTATTTTATAATCACTGTATAAACGAATAAATTTATATGAAATTTTTATAAGCTACAACGTATATTATATAAGCCATATTGTTTATTAATGTATAATGTGTAATATTTTATACATGAATATATATCATTATTATTCGGATTCTAAATTGAATGATTCTTCGTTTAATACAGTAAATTAAATGTTTTACACAACATAAAATTGCTAAAACTGGCACATTCGATACCTCATTTTATAAAACTATTTTACGCACATAAAGCAATTGAAGAATGTTTAAATATACAGGCTATTTATGATTTGTTATAATTTAATAATGCTAGTAAAATTATAGAATGAAATATTACAACTAATCATTTTCACATTTTCTTTAAATATCTTATAAATTCCTTAAATACCTTAATAGATTTGCATTTTTAAAATATTGTCTTAAGGGGGAGAAAATATTTCTTAAAAATTAATTTTCTTCAATATTTTATTTTTAGTTTAATCATCATATCAAAATACATAATGTCTGCTAAAAGTTTAAGAACAAATTGTCGATTTTTTTAGATAATAATTGCTATTTTGATATTTCGCAGAAAAACTTTAACAAAATGACTTAGTATTTATATAAAAAAGTAAAGCATTAATTTAATGTGAATTAAGATTTATATAGCAATGTTTTTTTTTAATTTGAAGTTAAACGTAAGAAAACTATTGAAGCAGGAGATATGGTTAAAATTTAGAGCAAAATGCTAATTTTTTGAAACATATTTTAAAAATTAAATGCTTAATCTATCTATCTACCTATATTCATATTTTACGTAATTTTTGTGTTTTCACATATTATTGAGATTATTTCATAATCGCATAACCAAATGTAATCCATATTCTGTAATTTTGTAGAGTATGTAATATTCCAATTTTAATTAAAACATTTAAGCATTTATTACTGCTGTAGTACCCTCATTAAACTGGAGTTCAGCTATATATGTATTCAATTGAAAAATATATTTATTTCAGAAAAAGTTTGATTTGGTAAAAGAAGGCGTGGATAAAATTTTCATTAGAATTTTATGTTTTTCCTTTATGTATTTGTATTTAAAAATTTTATTCGATTTTGTGGAAGTACAAATCATAAATCCATATAATTTTCTTGAAAATTTTGCTTGTTAATACTTGCATTAAATATCTTTCCTAAAATAGAATAGTAAATATATTGAAAAAATTGCTCTTAATATATAGTGATATAAAGGCTATTAAAAACTTTAATTTTATTCATCTTTGTAGAAGGTGTTGCTTTGTGTTTGGATGTATTTGTGTATGTTCAAAGTTTACACCTTTGAACATTTACAATTCTTGCACTAAATTAAGGTTTGAACATTTATTAAATCAAGGATGAGTGGAATTGGAAAGCATCACTGGTAACAGAAACTATAATTTATATATTTATAAATCATTTTTCTTATATTTACAGCTTTTTTGATAACAGAATTTGCATTCAGGAATCATTGCTTCTTTCCAAGTTCTGCTTAATTTCAATGTCAATACCAAGATCGCAATTTGAAAGACGTTTTGCTAGAAATGTCTGTTTGTTTATAACCACAAAATATTCGTTTTTAAACATATTTTCAATTTTAAAGAAGTATTTCGTACTATAATTTAATGATCAGTAGAAATAAATGGAGAGCAGTAGCAAACAAAAATAAATTTACTATGTGACTTGTGACAATGACGATGCTTTCACTTATAGGGAAATAAATAAGTTAAGTAACTGGCTCCAAAACGTCATTATCAAATTGCCCATAATAGAAAACGTATAAATTAAAATATAATATAAAATGATCTAATGCATGGAAAGTCTGACACATCTTATGGCAATGAAACCTTTATGAATGTTATGCAAAATAATGTAAAAACGTAACAAGTACTATATTTCGGATAGAAGCTAATTATTGCTTGTAAATTGCAAAACAACTGATTTACAGTTTTATTTTTGATTAATAATGGTAGAAGAAAAAATTTAGAACAGGATATGTTCGACCTCTGTTAAGAAATGGCATATCTCTAGATAAAATATTTTTTTCATATTATCAGAATTATATCAAATTTGTCGAATGTACACTGAAGTTGGTAAAAGTTAAAAATACGATGGGGATATAAGGAGAATTAAATTATTTTAATTCGCTACAAAACTCCCTTAAGGAAAAGTGTGCAAATACCCGTCAATGCAGTTCTGCTTGAGGAAATTATATAAGAAAGCAAATGCAAATTTTAGTTGCGACGTTTAAAGCATGCTTATGTTGTTATTAATGATTGATTACGTAGAAGCATTTCACTGAAGATAATAGATTAAAATATGCAAGTATAAGGTTCATCTAAATAGAAAAGTAAATTGCTACAAAATGAATAGGAAAACAATGAAAATCATTTTGAACGCAGAAGAAAAAATTAAAAAAAACATGATTACGACCAAGAAAGTTGAAAGAATCTGCTGAACAAGCAACATAAAAAATTATAGAAAATAGTGATGAAAGATGAACAATCGATAATTTTGCAGTAAAATTGTTGCATTTCATCTAAGATATAGGCATAATAAGATGGATTTAGAAAACAGATATTTTTATTGTTCTTATGCAGGAATTTCTTGGACTTTGTATGATCTCAAAAAACATTTTAATTTTTCAGTGAAAGAATGTGAAGAAAACAAATATAATTAACTTTTTTTCCCTTTCCTCGAAAATTCATTGCAAAAAGATTAAAGGTTTCCATGTGCTTGGAGGTAGAAAGTTGAAGAAAAATATTCCTTTTTACTTCAGTCTAACAAAATTGCTTTCCATACTTCGCGTAAACAGACATCACTTTTATAGAATTAAAAAAAAAATCTTAATTTTATGAGTCACTGATGATTAGCGAAAGTAATACATTCAAATAACTATCCTCTATATCTGTAATCTAACACATAATAATTCTTTTTATATATTTCTTATATTTTGGGATGTATTTGGAATTTACTTTCTATAAACCTTATGTGGCTTTATTTCATCATAGTATTTCTATATTTAGAATCTTAGTTTATTCTAAAATAAAAAATTCTGTAATACTATGAATTGATGTGCTAATTCATAATACTATGAAAAAAAATTAAAACTTTCTTCAAATCTATACGTTATTATTTTTCATTTATGACCATTCAAAGAGTTTCGAGCTTTGGTAGTATTTTCAGGAATGAAGAAATTCTTAGCTAAAAGGAACATTCACTGCAAACAAAAATCTTTTATGCATATTGTAGGTTATGATTGTTTTTTTTTATCCCAAACATCTAGAAGCATGTGTAAAAGAAATCGCACATTTACATATCAGCACTTGTCACCTTTAAAATTAAGAAACCGAAACAATGTGGTTACTACTCTAAAATATTTGCATATATTTAGCATATGCTGATGATGAAATCGCTTTTTTGAGTAGAACTTTTTTGCGCTATAAAGTCACAATGTTTTGTTTTTCGACAACTCCATTTCGTGAAATACGAAAATAAGTTGGTAACCTACTACCCTCCCAACGACGAATCATCTATATTCATTCCATCCATCAACAATAATATATATAGATGAATAAAAGTATTATTAACAGCTTTCACTAAATAATATTTTTTCTTAACAATTTCTTACTTTTACTTTTGTGGCCCATTTTATCACATATTATTATTATTATTTTTAATTTTAGCATTTTCAGGTACTTCGGACGTATTTGTAAGATTCCTCTCCCATAAAAACAATATTAAAAACATTCTTGGGGAATATTTTCTTACTTTTTTTTTGCTTGTTTCCTAACTATTTCTGGCACTAAATTCCTGTTTAACTGCTCTACAAAAATATATTTTCTAATTACAAAAGCTGAGAAATTTGATCGTTAATGATTCTTATAGAGACATTTACTGAAAAATTTTCACAGTTTTATAGGAATATTATTGATCTCAAATACTGTGAAGTATTAATTAAAATCTTGCGAAACATGTACACAAAAAATGAAAATATCTATAGGCATAAAAATAAGGTATTATTCATTTAAATTTCTATTATTTAGTGAAAAGAATATTTACATGCAAATGCATTTTAAAGCATAGGGCAATTGGAAGAAAACTATACGATATACATTGAAGACTATACGATAAGTAAAAATTAATATGAGTAAAAAACGTACATACTTTTAAATGTTAAATTTTCGCACTTTCTTTTTATGCCTTTGAGAACATATATGTCTTTGAGAACATTTTTGATATTCAAGACATTTTGATAATTTTATTTCCATTTAATGCCATTTTGAGAAGCCATTAAACTTTTCATGAAATATTTCTTTGCTGTTTTTTTTCCTAATTATATAGAAACGACTCTGTATAGGCTCTTAAAATAAACTGCATATTCAATATCAAAACTTCACATTGTTTTTTGTAAAAATGGAAGAACACACCAAAACATGCATTAGTTATGACGTGCAATTTAACAAGTTCACAATAAGGAAAAAAGTGTAAATATGACGAAACAGTGTGGAAAACTAAATTTAAATAATTAGTGCAGAAGAACTTTCATTTCAAAACTAACATAAAAAGTCACGTTGAAATATTTTACTTAAAGATGCTAAAAAATTTGTAAAAACTTTATTCATTAGAAAAGAATTTCGCTATTCATACAGAGATTTGTCTTTTCTATTTTAGCATTGGAATGCATATTTTAATGCTTGAAATTTTTAGCATTACACAACCCTTACTAACATTTCTGTTTTTGTAATTTTTGATCATGATTGATGTAGACTATTATAATATATTATTTCAGGAAATATACAAATTGTATTTATTTATCTAAAGCTATTCAATGTAAACATGGAATTAAAAAAAACATTAGTTTTTGAGTTGGTTGCTTAGACAACACAACATTTAATTGTGTGTGATGCCTTTTTTTATTATTTATCTACTTATATAAATTAATAACAAATAGCTTTGCATGAAGTATTAGTAGCTCATGAAAACTTATTAAATCTGTTTTTATTTTACCTTGTTTTATAAATGTTAACCTTGTTATATAAATAAGTTGTGTTGTTATGTCACACCCCGCAATATTATGCTAACTTTTAAATATTTGCTTTATTAGATTCTAAATTGCTTAAAATCCATAATATTAGCTGAAAATAAGAAAAAATTATTTTAATTTGAAATAAATTTTAAAATTAAATAAAACATATAAAACATTAATTTTGAGAAAAAATCTGACATTCGTTAAAAAAATTCTGCAAAATATATATTCACAATATGTTTGAAAATTATATATTTGCTAACTTTTTTGCGAATTTATTAAATCAATGCTACGAAAAAGCTCAACAAACTTTAGAAATATTTAAAACCAAATTCATGATACATAAATATATGCTATTGTTAGTATTTTGTACAGTTATTTTTTTTCAAATTTTAAAACAATTTGAAATAATTTGTAATGAATAAAAATTTTAAAATAATTATTCTTTTTACTATGAAAAGTATTCTAGTAAATCACAAAATATATAATTATACAAGTAAATTACAAATTGTTCTACTTATGACGGTAAATCACAAAATCTATTAAGTATAACCAAAAAAGCGCATAAAATGTGAACGAAACAGAATTGATAAGAAAATTTACAGCTTAGAATAATTAAATCTAAGTAAATTTGGAGATTGTAACATGCATGCTTTCCAGCAAGTTAGAGTGTATGCTTAGTTATATATCAAGAAATGAGTTCTCAAACATTATCTTCAAAGCTAGGTAATACATAATTGCCTTATTTTACGTAAAATAATCAAATTATCTTCAAAGTACAGGAATATACATAGTAATTGTACCATATAAATAAGTTTCAGTTCTTCAGAAAAGGGTTATTGATAATGTTGGAACTTCCTAGATCAAAATTCTAATGAGGACAAATAACATGCACACAAACCTACCATTAAATATTGACCAAATCTATTTAACATCGATTATTATTCATATTAATTATGGCTTTCTCATATATTTCATATGCACATTCATTTTAAAAAACAATTACGTTTATAACAAGTATATTAGTAAAAAAAATCAAATTTCAATATATTATCTAGTATCCCCTTGCAAGTAAACATGAAATTAGGTTGCTACACTCTATGATATCTGTAACTCATTTTAATGAAAAGTTCCAATTATAAAAAACAGAAATATTAAAGATATCATGTTTCACATTCTATAAAGTCAAACAGCTAAAGGCTATTATAAATAATAAGACTTTGCATCATGTTTCTTCTGAAAGTAATTTTCTGAGATAGCGAGTTTTATTCACATAACACTGCTAAAAATGATAAGAAAACTACTAAATTCTACTACAATATGATTACATAAATAAGAAACTCAGTATCAATTTTAATATTGTTAAATAGTGTTTGATATTCAATTTCGAACCTCAAACTTCCAGGTCCCACCACTGGCTACTGTAAACTCAAAGTTTATAGCTCAGGAAAAATATATTCTTAGATATATTCAAATATTAGCAAATAGGCATTATGAACTACATAATCAAATAATTTTAATCAACATTTTTATAATGAATATACATCTTTTATTAACATGGAAATATTGTAATTGCATTTGATGTATTAGCAAAAAAATTATAACTAAGAAAGTTTATATTTCAGCAATTCCATATTTTTATTAATTAGCTATTTATATTTTTATATATATTAATGATTAATTCTTAAACTATACTATTAAATTTTGCATAATTACTATATGTAAGAAATGAAACTTCTCCACTTTTAATGCTTTTAACTACACGATTATTGCCCAATTTATTGAGCTTTGAGGGCATTATGAACATATTCACACTGTCTTCTTTATTTAAGAAAATTTTGATATAAAACTGTTGATGAAATGATATTGCCAGTTCCTTTAATTGAATATGTATAGCATCATTATGCATAGATTTTTGCAGCTTCTTTAAGGAGTATATCTGTCTTGCAGTCTCAATACAAATGTTTTATGGATACAGATCAGCTTAAATAAGAAAATGATCATTGCTTTTCATGACATCCTCCTTCATAGTATCACAGTTTGAGACATTGAGTATTGACACACACACGCATATATATATATATATATATATATATATATATATATATATATATATATATATATATATATATATATATATATATATATATATATATATATATATATATATATACATTATTTGAATTTAAGGAAATGAAAGAAGGCATTAGAAAATGGTCCAATTTTATTACTTGCCACTAAAATTTTAAATAAATTTTAAAAGGAATAACAGTAAATTATTAATATAATAAGAATTATAGAACTATACTTTTTTACAATTCAATTATTATTTTACAGTTACTGTTATTCTATTCATAATTTTCGGTTATTCCATTTAGAATTTATTTCAAATTTCAATTACAATTAATAAGTGCCGATCAATGTGACAAAATGTCATATCATTAATAAATATAGCCGAGGTAAATGATTAGTAAAAAATAATATTATAAACTAAGCAATTTGTGTAGCGTAATTCATTGAGATGATCCAAGAGATTTACAAAATAATATAACCCAAAATCTTTTACTTTTTTATCTGCACTATTTTAATTGTATTCCCACACACAGCTTATTGCATTCGTAAATTTAATTCTTAGAAATTATTTAACTGTCACCAGGAATTATTTTAAAATAGCGAATTTCATAATGGCGTACATGCCTCAATAGTATACAATAATAAAATTACATTTCAAAATAGGAATTAATTTGAAAAAAGTAAACTTATTTTTGTGACATTAAATATTTTCCATTTTTATCTTAAGATAACCTTTATTGTTTAAATAATTATGCCTGTTCTTGATTTTACTTATTAAAACCAACTTGGTTTGGTCACAAGTTGTCTTAAGAAATACTATTGAAACGTTAGAAGGTGTTTCTGCATAAGTATTATGTTTTAAAATAGGATTAAGTGATATTCGTTAATTATATTCAACTAAAAGCACTATTGTTTCCATTTATAGGACTGAATCTTCTTTCCAACTTTTTAATTATTTATTTGATATTTTTCGTTACTTTAATCTAAGTACGGACTTTTGAAATAACTCCATAATTAGGACTTTTATTATCGTTTAATAACACTTTCATTTAATTAAGTTTAAACGTTCTTTCCAAGTCAAAGCTATTAGAAGCATCATTATAATTAATGCGGCTTTAATGTATCAACACAATATACTCATCAAATTTAATTTGTCCATTTAACGCTATTCTGTAAATTCTACTCTGATGTCAGCAGATTTTGTAATAAGTAACATTAACCCTAATTGTATGATAATGCATGAAATAAAACCGTAATTACCTATTCCTACCTTAATACTTAATATAATGATATAATAATTTAAATATATATATTCAGGTCTTTGAAGCTTCAAATTAATTGATCAAATTATTAACAGAGTTTACTTATATAAGAAACTTTGTTTAATTTTCTATGCAATTACTAAAACAAGCAATTTCATTTATCTGAATAAGAAAATTATTAATAGAAAAACAAAAGCTACATATCATAAAATCTTACCAAGTATGTATTTCATATTAAAGTGGATTATTTAATTTTTGCCCGTAAAAGTTTCTAGTTATGTGTTTTAATTTTTTTCAAGTAGAACAAATTAGGAACTATTATTAAAAATGAATCAATAGTTTTTAAATATCTTAACCTTAAATCATTAAATATATCTTTAGTTTCAGAAAAAATGATCGAAACAAAAATTAGCAGTATAAATCTTATATGCTGAATATTTTAGAAAAATAAGTTATCCATACTGTTGGCAATAATATTTTTACTTAAATGTACATAAGGAAACTAACTGACATAAATTGTTTATTCTTAACAATCCTTAAATATATGTACATATTTCGTTACGTATACTTTGTTTTAAATATAAGTTAAAGCAATCTTTCTAAATTCCAATTATATATCAATGATTTGTAGATAAAATCAATTATTGCTGAATATTAATATTATATTATTCTGAATATAAATATTTTGTAATTACTGATAACGAGCTTTACAAACATTTATTTTCACAGCAAAAGTACAAAAAAAATGATTGTGAGTTATGGCAATAAATGTTTTAATATTTTGCATATTTCATTGGTAAAGACCCGTATACACATACTACATACATACATACATACATACATATATATATATATATATATATATATATATATATATATATATATATATATATATATATATATATATATATATATATATATATATATATATATATATATATATATAATTGTAATACAATTTATTATGCAATTCAAATTAAAAAAATATTAAAATGCCTTATTTTGTAAATGTGCATTGTATTTTTGTACTTATTACAAGTATATTTTTAATTATTTTTTGTATACAGAGTACCTCTTTAGATGGCAGGCCAAGAATGAAGGTCTTCTGGTCGATCACTGCTTATTCTCAGAAATAAAGTTCGGAAGAAACGGAAAACAAATTAGACCTACTGTTTTATTCATTATTATTTACTGAAATCCAGTATTATTTACTGAAACTTCATGACGTAAATGCTTACATCATGAAGTGAAGCAGATTGAACCTAGTTGTTAAACGTAGCCTTAAATAAATCAACAAATTCTTTAATGCAATATAATATCACAATTTCATATATGAATACCCCTTTCTACATATCTATAGAATGAAACATAATGAAAATGAAAAACAATATGCGCACTAGATACCATGTTTCTTAAAATAATGGATAAAAAGTAATATTTCAAAAGAAATCCACATAGACATTATCGAATCTATACATTAGTGCAGCAGGAACAAGCAAAATGTTAAGCTTCAGATTAAAATTTAAATTGAAGTTTGGGATAACAAGTAAAATATAGTTAAATATTCGAAATAACATCGATTTCGAGAAATGTTTCGTACGATTTTCATTCAAACTAATAGTACTAGAAGCCAAAAGTTTTTAATGGTTTTGGAAATAACTTTTCAATTTGATTATTTTCATGTAATTTTAAAAATAA
Organism: Latrodectus hesperus; assembly: GCA_037975125.1. Classification (NCBI taxonomy): domain Eukaryota; kingdom Metazoa; phylum Arthropoda; class Arachnida; order Araneae; family Theridiidae; genus Latrodectus; species Latrodectus hesperus. The sequence goes on along the minus strand of CM075861.1, from coordinate 40,743,301 downwards.
CGATTGAGGAAAGTTATTTCTAAACTATTTTAATTTTAAGCTGTATGCTTCGAATAAATCTCTATAAATATTTATTAAATAATAAGAAAATAATTCTGCAAATTCAAAAGAATAAGCTTATAGTACCTAAAACAGCATTGACTGAACAACATTTTAAATCATTTAAATTTATATATCATTAATGTAACTGAAATGGGGGATTGCGAATCTTTAGGTATATAAATATGTTAGATAAATGTATCATTAAAATGAATGTAATCATGAAACAGAAATTCCTGTTAAAAGAATAATAGTCATAATTAATAACCACATTATTGATTAAAGGGACATTCAATCGCCTTGAAATTTGGAAAATTATTAGGTATATCCCTAGAAAGGGTTTTTAATTTTTTTAAAAATCAGAGTTGGGTTTCTATGTGTGCTCCTGAAAAAAATATCTTCAAAATATCAAAATAACATTAAATTAGTAATATTTATTAAAAGTGTAATCATAAATAAATTAAAAAAATAAACTTTAACCCATGAAATTTACTTTTATAAAGCAAATTAAACTGCAAAAAATAACATACCTATAGTAACAATTGTAATAAAAATAAAAATATAAGTAAAATAAGATAAGGTAAGTAAAATATTAAATCATTATATTTAAATTTTTGCAATTATTGTTTGAATATTACAAATTATATAAAAGTTTAAAATATTTTAAATACATAAATTGCGTTTCCTTTAAGATTTCAACAAATTAATTTAAATTACGAAAAAGAACTTTAATGAGTTTGACGTTTGATATTTCACCAACTAATTCTAGTATATACAAAAATTCAGTCAAAAAAACCGTTTACAATTACTAATATAAGAATAACTTATTAATTCATGAAAAAATATAAATAGTATTGTTTTCCCGCCACAATAATTGAAAATACGTTTAATCAACCCCACAATTATGCCACCAAACGAAGTGCCATTAGTCGATCTACAAATCAAGCAAAATATAAAAGAAAAGAACAAGCTTCAGAAACAAGTGAACAGAGAAATACTAGGCAAGAAAGAGATTGAGTTCACACTGCTCTTATTTGATAATTAGAAACGAGTGAACAGAGATTAGCAAGCTCACAAAGGAATCGAATTCACAGGACACAGACTAGATGGATGATACATATTGATTTGAATTTATGTGGTTCCAATTACATTCCCCTTTACAATTTCAGTCTTCATGGAAGTGTAATTCTTGGAAAAAATAGATAAAAGGTGTACGTTCTGTGGTGCTCAAAAATTTAAAAATGAAACACCAGGTATGTGCTGTGTAGGTTTAAAAGTAAAGTTACCAGACTTGCGTTCACCACCTGAAACATTATTAACTTCAGTATCAGGTAAAACACGTCACTAAATTTTTTTAAATGTACACAAGTGCAATTTATGCCTTCAAATGACATCGTTCAGTGCAACGAATATCGTTGGCGCAAATTATATGCCAACATTAAAAGTACAAGGGAAAATTTGTCACCATGCTGGATCACTACTACCCTTACCAAATGCTAATCATAAATATCTTCAGATATATTTTATGGGAAATACTGACAAACAAATCAACAGACGGTGTCAACTTGTCAACTGAATATGAGTACTAAACGAGAGATTGTTGCTGAATTTCAAAATTTGTTTGAACAACAAAATGAATTAATTAAATTATTTAAATCCGTCATTGAACAAATGCCATCTGATGATGACAAAATAATATTAAAAGCAGATAAAACATATTTCAACATCGAAGACAATTTAACGTACCAACGATCGATGAAGTGGCAATTGTCATATTTGGTGAAGATTTAGTTCTAGCAATATAATTCTTCATCGTAGAAATGGTGACGTCCAACAAGTATCAGAAACGTATAGATCATATGATGCATTACAATATCCCATTGTACTTTGGCAAGGAGAGGATGGATATCATTTTAATATTAATATGAGAAATCCTACAGCTATTGTGAATATTAACAAAAAGATCAGTGCTAGGAATTATTATGCATATCGAACGATAATTCATGAGAATTCTGATAATCATGTATTGAAATGTAGACAATTATTTCATCAATGCATTATTGACATGTATGCAAAAATAGAAAGCGAAAGACTCCTCTACATTTGACTAAATCACTTCAGATTCCATTCTGAAGAGTACATTCATTTACATGATGCAGTTGTAAACGATGACAATGTAAATGAATTGGGGAAAATGGTTATTTTACCATCCAATTTACACGCAGCCCAACACACATACATGAATATGTACAAGATGCAATGACGTATGTTCATGCATATTGCCTTCCAGATTTTTTTATCACATTTACATTCAACCAAGCATGGGATGAAATAAGGAAGCTTTTAATAACTGAACAATCACCATCAGAGAGCCATCATATTTCTGCCCGTGTATTTAAACAAAAATCAAAATCTTTAAAATACTTTATTGTCAAACCCATGTATTTGGAGAAACACGCTGTTGGATATATTCCATTGAAGGCAAGAAAGAGGTTTACAACAAGCGCATATTTTAATACGGATGATGGAAAAGATAACACCAAACAGAATTGATGAAATCATATCTGCAGAAATGCCAGATATTGAAATTAATAAAGACTTGTTCGATATTATCTCAAAAATATGATTCATGGTTTATGTGGCTCACTTAATAGTAATTTATCATGCATGTCAGATGGAAAGAGCACAAAGCGGTATCCTAGAGACTTACTTGTTGAAACAATTACAGGCAGTGATGGATATCCACTCGACAGACGACGATCTACCGAAGATGGGGGAAATATCCATTAAACTAAAAGTACTCAATAATACTATTGACGTTGATAATCGTTAAGTAATACCATATTTTCCATTACTGCTAAAAACCTATAATGAACACAGAAATGTTGAGTTCTGCAATTCAATGAAAGCTATAAAAAATATTTGCAAAGATGGGAACAAAGAAAATGATATGGAGATGTTTGGAGTTGAAAATACAACTACATATAACTATGAATTCACCCAATATCAACTGGGACACTACATAAGCAACAATGAGGCTGTATGCCAATTTTTATCATCTTCAATTCATAAGCGATATCCAACGGTTGTTCATTTAACGGTACACCTTGAAAATGGACAGTGTGTGTCTTTTATATCAGAAAATGTACTTGCAAGAGCAATGTTACTACCACCAACAATATAAACTGAATTTTTCACATTATGTAGGAATGATACCTTTGCAAGGGCGCTATTTTACTCTGAAGTACCAACTCATTTTACGTGGAATACATCAACGTCATAAACAAGGTAGAGTAGTACCAGGACACATAAATTTATATTCCATAGATGCATTGGGCCGTCTGTACACTGTACATCCAAATAACACAGAATGTTTTGACCTAAGATTATTATTAATCAATGTTCGTATACCAATATCGTACCAAGAATTAAAAACAGTCAATGGCCATGTGTGAGCCACATTTTGTGATTCTTGTCAGCAATTAAGACTCTTAGAAAACGATGATCATTGGGATATTTCCCTCACTGATGCTTCTAATACAGTTCAACCAAAGCAGATACGTACACTATTTTCCATCATACTAACTTCATGTTATCCAGCTTATCCAAAGAATCTTTGGGAAAAATATAAAGACTATATGAGGTAAGACATTTTATTTCACATCCATAGAATAAATGCTAATCCCAAAATTCAATTTACATCATATATATTCAATGAACATTGATATTAATTGAGGATGTATGTTGACAAAAGCCAACAAATCACTGACAGAATTGGGAATGGTTGCTCCAAGTAGATCTGGTAATGACATTTTCGATCGTGATATGCAACAAGAAACGCACTTCGATGTCAATGAACTACAAACAATTATTCGAATTAATCTGCCGAAATTGGTATTAGACTAATGAACAGCATATGAAACAATTGTAAATGCAAAATATAATAAGAGTTGTGGTTTATATTTCTTATATGCACCTGGAGTCACTGGCAAAACTTTTCTTATTTTAATTATCCTGGAAACTATATAAGACTACAAAATAATATTACACTTGCTATTGCATCATGTGGTATTGCAGCAACTACTTTGGACGGTGAACGAACATCACATTAAGCATTGAAATCGTCATTTATGAAGGTAATTGAAAATCCAACATGTAATATTAACAAATATTCTGCGATGGCAAATGTACTAAGATCATGTTAGCTTATAATATGGGATGAATGCACCATGCCAAACAAGAAATCATTGAAGGCACTCAATTGCACATTAAAAGATTTGAGAGGAAATGGACAGCTGTTTGGTGGTGCACTCATATTACTAGCTGGTGATTTTCTACAAACTCTACCATTTATACCACGTTCACACCTACAGATGAATTGAATGCACGTCTCAAATCATCACACACAGTATTATGGCATCTTTAAAGACCAATATGCGTGTTCAATTAACAGATGAATCTTCTGAACGATTTGCAAAACAATTGTTAGGTATTGGGAATGATAAAAGGTAGATGGAAGAATCCACAAACCGTATTACATTACCAGAAAACTTTGCCACATTGTAAAATCCACTGATGAATTGAATGCCAAACTTTTTTTTCAAATTTATCGAATAATTGTAAAAATTATCAATGGGATAGTGTTGAAATTCGTTAAACGAACAAGAGTCCATGAATCGCAAAAGAATATTTAATGAAGCAAGTTACAAAGAAAGAAATTATACATATACTAAACTAATAGAACAGAACATGGTGTATTTATAGATTTTGGACGGCTTGAACACAACCACCAATCAGAAGGCAGCGCAGCAGACGATTTGTAAGAGCAGACGATTGCGGACGTCTTAGAAGACTACAGTTTTACAGACGATAATAGACTTACTTTGTGTTTCTTTGCGATTACTTGCATTATATTATTTACAACACTCGCCCTTAATCACAAAGAAACATGCACAATAAAATCATATAAATCAATAAAAAAATATACATTAAGAAATTAGAAACGTTCAAGCCATCCACACAATATTTACATTAACATGATATAATCTAATACAATTTTAATCCTCATAATGGTAAAAGTTCTTTTAATTTAAACTTAGATAAAGATTTTGTAAACATATCAGCAATTTGTAGGTTAGATGAAATATAGTAAACTTTTATATCATGACAATTCAAGATATGTTGAATAAATTTTAATTTAATGTCTATATGTTTTAATCGACCTTTGTTGTTTTCCTTTGTTACACACTTAATACAAGATTGATTATCTTCAAAAATCATGATTTCTTTAATATCAGTTAATTCCAAAATAATGTTTTTCAACCACAATGCATATTGAATGGCTTTACTTAGGGCAATAATTTCTGCTTCTGTAGAAGATAAAGCAATACAATTTTGTTTTCGACAAGACCAAGATATTGGACAATTATTAAACATAATTATGTTACCAGAAATGGATTTTCTGTCATTTGGGTTTGCACCCCAGTTAACATCTGCATAGATATTTAAGCATGAATTTTTATCCACACACTTTTTATATTCCAGTTTTAAAGTTGAAGTACCTTTCAGATATCTCAAGATTCTTTTCAATGCACTCCAAGCACTATCAGTAGGGTGTTCTTGAAGTTGACTCAAACAGTTTACAGCATAAAGGATATCTGGACGAGATGTATATGTTAAATAAATTAAAGATCCTATTAGTTCTCGGTAGGGTCCACAAAAGGCACTTCCTTTCTCAAAATCAGCTGCTGTTGCTCCTACTTCCATGGGAGTAGAGACTATTTTAGCATCAAACATTTTAAATTTGTTTAGTAAATTCAAAATATATGTTTCTTGATCTAGATACAGTCCATCAGGTGTAAATGTAATTTTAATTCCTAAAAATTCAGAAACTGTTCCAGATTTAGACATTTCAAATTCTTTTGATAATAATCCAATTATAATTTTGATTTCACTATCATCAGTACCCGCAATTAATAAATCGTCCACATAAAGTACCATTAGTATTCTTCCACCTTTTGACTGACGAATAAAAATGCATTGTTCACTATTTAATGGTTTAAAGTTTAATTTGATAATGAAATTTAAAAATTTTACATACCATTGACGAGGTGACTGCTTAAGTCCGTATAAGCTTTTCTTTAACCGGCACTTCCTACCACTATTATCATCATATCCTTCTGGTTGATCCATGTAAATAATTTCTTTTAATTCACCATTGAGAAATGCAGTTTTAACATCCAGTGAATAAACTTTTAAATTTTCTTGAAGAATAATAGTAAACACTATACATAATGCAGAAATACTGATAACTGGTGAAAAAGTTTTATCATAATTTACTCCTTCTCTTTGCATAAAACCACGAGCAACAAGTCGAGCCTTATATTTTCCATCTCGTTTTTCGCGTAGAACCCATTTGCATGAAATTGCACGTTTCCCATGTGGTAATTCTTCAAGACACCAAACTTCGTTCTTTTCCATGGACTGCATTTCTTCATCCATTGCTTTCTTCCAAAGATTCTGTTCTTCCTCTGGCAGTGCCGATAAATCTTTAAACGACAACGAATCTTCAAAAATTACCATTGCTTCATAAACTTCTGGTTCAGGATATTTAACTGGTGGTTTCTTTTGCCTTTGTGGTCTTTCCAAAATTTCTTCTGTAGTAATTGTTTCAGTAATATTTTCTTCCCCACCAATTTCTTCAACATCATCTTCATTTTCCGAAATAATGGAATCCACATTCAGAATATTTTTATCTTCTAAATCCATTTTTCTTTCTTCGTTAAATACAACGTTCATTGATATCACTATTCTCTTTGAATCTGGATCCATTAAACGATATCCCATAGTCGAATATCCCAGAAATATCATTCTGTTTGACTTCTTATCTAACTTCTTCCTTTGAGAAGGAGGAACCAACACGTATGCATCGCATCCAAATACTCGAATGTTTTGAAGATCGGAATCTTTACCATATTTCAATTTATAAGGAGTACAGTTTTCTATAGATCTACTAGGAATTCTGTTTCTTAGGTATGCAGCAGTTAAAATTGCAAATCCCCAAAATTTCTTGCTAAGTTTTGCTTCAAATATTAAAGCTCGCCCTTTTTCTAACAATGTACGATTGGCACGCTCAGCAACTCCATTTAAAGGTGCTGTGTACGGAGGAACTGGATCTATTGTAACACCAAATTTAGTAGCACATTTGATGAGTTCACCACAAACATATTCTTTTGCATTGTCGCACCTAATTTTCCGTACTGAAGGATTTGCTTTTAAAAAGCATCTTAACTCATTCACAACATCACTTTTTCTTTTCAGCAAACGAACTTCCATAAAACGTGAATAATCATCAATTAATGTCATAAAATAACGCTCACCTGTAGCCATAGGCGGATCAATAGGGCCACAAACATCTGTGTGAATCAATGTCATAGTTTCGGATGCCCTTCGTCTGGGACCTTTTCCTATAGGAGAAGCACTTTGTTTGGAAAAAGTACACACTTCACAAAATTTATCAAAGGTAGGCAATCCAAGTTCTTTTAAGGCTTTATTAGAGGAATGTCCAAGTCTTCTGTGCCATAAATCAAAGTCATTTTCTTTCGCAGTAAGAGAAATTTCACAATTTGGAACAAAATCACAAATATATTGTCCACTATCATCACGATAACCCAAACAAATGTTTTCTTTCTCATTTTCGATGAACACTTTTTTATTTCTAAAGATAACACTATATCCACCTAATTCAATATTCTTTACAGAAATTAATTCTCCATTGAGTTCAGGAACAAAAAGGACATTTTCTAAAGTTATATCAATTCCATTAGATGTTTTGCCTTTTACACTTCCAATACCTTTCACTTCCAGTGCAGTGGAGCGGGATGCACATCGAATAGTTCCTGATGACGGTTTGATGAATGAAAACCAGTCTTTCTGAGAGCACATATGGGATGTTGCCCCAGAATCAATAATGAACTTTTTCGGACTTCCGAAAGTCAAATTGCCAGCAGCAAAAGATAGAGCAGAAGAATATTTTTCATCAGTCTTAGATTCAGATTTGAATTTACATTCCTTTTTAAAATGACCAACACGACCACAATTATAGCACGTTTTCTTTTTACAGAACTTAGCAGTATGTCCTTTCTTTTTACAATGAAAACATGTGAGTTCTTTTCTCGTAGAAAAAGCCGCAGTATCCACAGTTTGTTTCATAAAACGAATACTTGTTTTATTTCTCGAATCATTCAAAAGAGCTTCAGAGTCTATCAAACGCTGAGTTACAAAATCTAACGATAAATTCTCACTCGGTTGATTCTCTAATGCAACCTTAACATTTTCGAATTCTGGAGGGAGAGACATCAAAATATAGACGACAGTATCAATATCACTAACCTCCGCTCCAGACATTCGTAAATCGGCGACAAGTTTTGAAACTTCCTCTATGTGCTGGCGCATTGGAACATCTCTGTTTTTCTTAAGTGTAGCAAGACGTTTTCTAGTTAGTATTTGGTTTACCGCTCCTTTGCTTTCATAAACAGCATGAAGTTTCTCCCATAATTCTTTCGCCGTATTTTCACCACTCATTGATACGAGCACTTGATCACTTAAGAGTGACATGAGTAATGCGTAGGCTTTCTTTCCTTTAACGACTTCTGCTTCCTTATTCACATCGGGCTCCTTAACTAAGTATGTTTCCAGTTCTTTCGCAGACAAAACAGCTTCCACTCGTCGCCGCCAAACAGGAAAGTTCTTCCCATCAAATGGATTTACTCCATACAAATCATGCGGCGAAGCCATTGCTTATTGATAAATTTATTCTATCAAGCAATAAATTAAAACTAGAAACTGCTTTCAATTTATGACAGTGAAAACCACGCTCTGCTGTTGAAATTCGTTAAACGAACAAGAGTCCATGAATCGCAAAAGAATATTTAATGAAGCAAGTTACAAAGAAAGAAATTATACATATACTAAACTAATAGAACAGAACATGGTGTATTTATAGATTTTGGACGGCTTGAACACAACCACCAATCAGAAGGCAGCGCAGCAGACGATTTGTAAGAGCAGACGATTGCGGACGTCTTAGAAGACTACAGTTTTACAGACGATAATAGACTTACTTTGTGTTTCTTTGCGATTACTTGCATTATATTATTTACAACAGATAGTGAGCGTGCTATATTGGCCACCAAAAACATTGATGTGAATTTAATAAACTGCACAATTCAAAATGAAACACCTGATGAAGGAACAAATATAAATAATTAGATACTGCTGTCAATCGCGATGAATTAGTATTTATCCAATAGAATTTTTAAATTCTTTGGATCTATCAGAAATGCCAAAACATATTTTATCTTTGAAAAATGTTCCGCAATCATTATTCTACGAAATATAGATCCACCATGACTATGCAGTAGGATTAGGTTATCACTAAAAAAATTAATGAATAATGTAATCGAGGCCACTATTTTTAATGGAAAACACCAAAGGGAGTTCCATGCACTAGTACCACGCATTCTCCTGATACCAACGGATACTACATTTGAATTTCAACGCTTACAGTTTCCTGTACGACTAGCCTTTGCAATCACAGTTAACAAAGCACAAGGACAATCACTGCAAGTATGTGGTACAATTTGATAAATCAATGCTTCTTACATGGACAACTGTACGTTAAATGTACATGAGTTAGAAAACAATCAAATTTATTTGTTCTTGCACCAGATAGGAAAAAAGATGTTGTCCATTTACAGGCAATGCTAAGATAATATTCACCATCAATCATCAAGTATCATTCATTTCATAATGATATTTAATAATTACAAAATTATTGCTCAATTGAAATTCGTTTGCAATATTGTTTAATATTACAATTGAAGAAGCATGTTTATTTTACCATCAACTATGTATATCTATGTTTTGTACATATGTTATATTCAAATGAAATATATGTAGGGATAATTTTATTGTTAATCTTTATTTTGTTTATTTTGATGTATTGTATACATTTGATCATTAATAAATTATGTTTCAGGTTTAAAAACTGCCTTATTGTTCAAACGCAGCAAAGTGTGAACAGGTATATATATATATATATATATATATATATATATATATATATATATATATATATATATATATATATATATATATATATATATATATATATATATATATATATATATATATATATATATATATATATATATATATACAAGCTGACCCAGCCACGCGTTGCAGTGGCTGAGTTTTTAAAATACATTGAATCAATTTTTTACTAATTCTTGGGTTCAATCAAATTAATATTTTCTAAAAAAATTTAGAATAGGTTCATTCATAGGAGATTAAAAATAAAACGTTTCACCAAAATTTAATAGTAATAGGTAAAGTATCGAAATTTTGAAATTAAGCACAAATCAACATATACTTTCTGAATTTACATTTTATTCATCTTATATTAAATTAAATTTTGTAATCAGTGACTTACTTATAAAATATACTATATAAATTAAAGACATCTAAAAATAAATTGTTATAAATGAGGTAGATAACATTGACATCGAACTATTATTATTTTAATTTTAAATTATATTAAAACTAAAAATTTTTTCCGAGGCATTATACTGAAATAAAAAAAAATTAAAAGAATTTATCATTTGAATAAATAAATTCGATCAAAATGTTCTACTGAATAATTTAATAATTATCAAATTATAAAATAAAAATAAAAAATAATAAAAGGCTATCAAGAAATACTTACATATTTTCGAGGTGGTATGAAAATTAGTAGAGAAAAACAGTAATAAATAAAATTTTATTTTACTATTTATAATATTAAAAATATTCAAACTGAATACTGCACAATAATAACACAATACAAAGTATAATTATGAAAATGATTCACGAAAAATTGTTATAGTATCATTATACATCATGAAAATATATGTAAATTCTATATTTAACCACGCGCTTGTGCGCGCACGATAATTTACTCGAAGATGGTTTAATCTAGAAAAATAAACACGTCGCCATCTGCCGAATACCTGTGCAACTTAGATGCTAAACCGCCATCTATTAGGAACTTACAGAACTAACCAAAAAAATAAAAATAAAAATTTAGGGTTGTATTACCCCTAACATTTAGGGGGATGAAAAATAGATGTTGGCCAATTCTCATAGATACCGGATAAGCACAAAAATTTCATCAAAATCGGTCAAGCCGTTTCGGAGGAGTATAGCAACGAAAACTGTGACACGAGAATTTTATATATTATATATATATATATATATATATATATATATATATATATATATATATATATATATATATATATATATATATATATATATGTGTGTGTGTGTGTGTGTGTGTACGTAGGAAAAGTTTAATAATTTATCATAAAAAGTCATTTATAAATATAAAAGATCATTCAAGATTTTAAAAGAAGAAAATTGCTAATATTATTTGTTGCATCGAAAGGAAATATTTCTTGGTGAATTTAAAGGAAATTCAAATTGAATTATTAAATAAATTTTTGTAATAATTTTATTTGAAATGAAGTGTTTCATTATAAATTGTGGTTCCTGTAATCGGGTTAAGCCAGTTAGGCTTATAATACGCGTAGCACTGTAAATGCCATCTAATCAATCAGAGTTGCCTTTCTATTCGCATTAGCCGTTACTCCATTGTTGGAGACTTCCGAACTTCCGCGAGTGTGTAATTAACTTTACCTACTTTAGTTTTCAATAGAATGCAGATAAATCAATAGACAACGTTGATAACTATAGCTATTCTTTTCTACGATTGTTAGTTTCCAGTATCTTCTAATCGATGTGACTTAATCGTAAGTTTTTTAGATGTCCTTTTTGGTTATCTGCTGTATATTCTTTCAAAGACAAATTATCTTGATCTTTTTCAATAACACTATTTAAAATAATATGCAATCAACTTTCTGTTTGATTTTCGAAAATTTGACTACTTAGATACATTTAGGCAAAATTTTTGTAAAAATTGTATTATATTAGCGTTTTTTTGTTATATTATGTGTTTGGCAGTTTTTGCATATTTCTACAATATTTTATAAAACATAGAATCTCTTTTAGGCAATGAATTTGCTTATAAAATAACAGTTAGAGTCTATTTATATAATAAAGTTGCTTTTCCAAAATTGATAAGTCTTTTGATCAACCGAATAAGCTTTAAAATATATACATGTACAATTTGATATTGATTGGAATTAATAATAATATTTTGTATTAAAACATTACAAAAATATTATAGTTTTCTTCAAAATATATTTTACGATGTTTTCAAATAAAATTATTACATAAAATAAATACTAAATTCCATTTTCAAAAATATAAATCTTAATAAGCTCAAGTTATGAATGCAAAATCAGCAAATGAAAAAGAAACTATAACGATATTTATTTGCAGTACGCTATAGAGTTAGAATCAGCAATATTTAAGAAAATAAGCTCATTTTAATATCCGAAAAACTTTCTGTGAATAAAAAAATGAAATTTACTTTTCCTATCCCTTTATTTCATTATTAAGAAAATTCTTATCCTCTTAGGTGCTGATGATTTACATATTTGGAAACATTAAATTATTGTGGAACTAGTAAAATTTATAAAACGTGTGGGATTCTACTGAAGCGAATTCCTAAGAAAAAAATAAAACAAAATCAAATAAGAAAAAATAAAGATACAAAGAGTCAATTTTCAAACAGAATTTTACATTGTAAAGTAACTAAACTATAAAGATCATTATGTAGATTCACAAAATATGGTGAATGCGAAATTTTTAATAATATTAATTAATCACATAATGCTTTTATCTATTATTATTATTTTATTTATTAATAAACTAATAATTTGCTGAAAAATCCAATGAAAATATTTAATTGTGTTAGATGATGTATTAGAGTGAGAATGTATTTAGTAATGACTATACGCATACAATTTAATACCTATAACACACGCAAGGTTATATATTAAGAATAATCCAGAACTACATGAAAACCGAACGCGAAGGAAATGATACAGAAATGTCACAAACAGAAACCGCATTATACGCAAATTACAAGAAGGCACCCGATGAAGCCGAGAGCCAATATAATAATTTTTGAGATACATTTAATAAATGAATAAAAAACATCAAAACTATCATGATAAGCGAAATTTGGTATTACAAATATTCAACGTTCTGAGAATTTGTGCCCAATATGAGTTTCCTAAGAATATTTAGAGAGACCTTGATAGGTGAATTTACCCTTTCTAGCCTCATCAATGATAAGTATAGGAGAAAATACTTAAACACACAAGTTACCTCAGATAAGGTTCGTTTAATATGAGCACTTTCACTCTCATAGTAAAAGTGTAAATTGACTTATATGTATATGGGAAAATGATGTTCTTATCATCTTACAAGACATGCTTACTTATTTTCTTGAAAACACCTTTGATAGTTGTTCACTTTAATTGGTATTTTTATCATGTTTTCTGAACAAGTGAAAGTAAACTATACTTTTTTGATGTGTCTGTTACAGAAAAGTTTGCAACAACTTGTATTCATTCATAAAAACTAAAATTTCATTATTATCCGTTAAAAATAATAAAGAAATAAAGCTTGATGGTATAATGATTTTAGATCAAAGTAATGCGATATTAGGTCATCAACCCCCACCACATATTCAAAACAATAACTAATAGATAATTTTACCTAATTCTATAAGCTAAGCGACAATTCGTCAATTTTAAACTATGAACATTTAAATAAATTTGCAATGGTGCTGTATTATAACATTATATCTGAAATGCCTTTATTATTATTCCGATTTGAATTAAGGGCCATTGTAAATAATATCCAAATAAAAATTATGGAACAAACTATTAGGCACAATGTTAATAGTTCATTAAGTAATTACTTGATTCTTTCTCTTTATATTACAAACGCATGTGCTGCAGCATTTTTCTTTATGAGCGATATTCTGCAGATTAAAAAATCCATTATTTTACAAAGGATTTGAAAATATTTTCTACAATAATATAGAATATTTGTTAAAAGTTATCTAAAAATAAAAACTGAGTATTAAAACTTGATACTCTCTGAAAATATGTAAAAATACTGTAAAATAGATTTTAAGTCCAGGAAATTTGTTTAATAAAATTCCCATAAAAGATAAGTAGAAAGTTTTCAATTTTCCTTTTTTCATATCCCTCATATTTTAATGATCATAAATTGCTATTTTCTGTTTGATGAAAAATCATTTTGTATCGATCTTGTTTCAGAAAAAAGCAAAAATAAAATTATGCTCTTTTAAAACTTATGTTAGAGTAAAATTTATTAAAATAACTACGTATGATTGTTTTACTATGTTTTGTTTCGGTATATTTATAACAACATAAAATATTTAATGAAATAATGAATATAGACACAGAATTAAATAGTTATTTTAGCATATTTCATTTGATTTTTCTTGTTATGTATTTTCCTTATGTCGTTGTAATTATATATATATATATATATATATATATTAAATAAATATATAAATATATATATATATGAATAAATAAAAAATATACTAAAATTTTATACAAAACTGAACTATTTTTTCCAAAGTAAATAGTTAACTTAACTACTTCGTTATTTTATATTTTAAGGTATGGTTGCAATGACTAATGTTAATGAAAAATTATATTTATAAATTTTTGCAAAAAGTATAATTTATTTTCGTTATTATGTGTGTTAAATCATGTGTTTCGAAGAAAAAAACACTTATCTACTGAGAACGATAGTAATCTCTAATACCTGCTTTTCTTACGTATAAATATTTTTAAAAAGCTGAAATTTTTAGCTCATCAATGTAATACCGGTTTCATCGCTTAGAAGCTAAATAACAAGATTAATTAAGTAGATGCCTTTCTACTCTTGTTATCAAATTATTTGTAGTTTCAAATACGAACTACATGTTATCCTTCTATTCTTTTGAATAAAATCGTGTGAAATTAATGACGAATAACTTTTTTAAGAAATATCTAAATTCTTTATGTTTATGTTAATAATTGTGAAGTTAAGGAACTAAAATATTTATAAATAACAAGATCAAAGGGTTCACTGTGGCATTCTTTTAGGACTTTGGTCTTCACATTCCTTCTCGAACACAGAAACAGTCAAACAATGCGAGATCTTCCGTCTATTGCATAAACATCTGTTGTGCGATTGGTTTGAATTATTCCACGAAGAATAAATTTATTCCGATCCTTATCTTTGGGCATTCTTCTTAAGCGTATAATCAATTTTTCACTGCATGAGACTGAACAATAGAATGTCACACACACTCGCTACAATGAAGGGATCAACGTATGTCAAAGACAAGATTGAGTAAAGAATTGTAATTTCTTCAAGTTGTTTTATATTTTGTGAATTCAAAGTCTTTAAATGAACTAAAATTTACATTTATAAATAGTTACTTACTTGGTCACGAAGCATCATTGCTTAACTCAAGAACATCATATAATTACTATTAATTATCATTTTTGTGTAAGTAATTTGTCATTAAAAACTAAACGATTTAAAATGTACTATAGTCATAATAATTCGGAAAAATCGTGTAGATAACTTATCTGAAAAGTAATTGAAACTCATATTTAACTATTTGCAACAAGTCTTTGTAGGTTCTGAAAATAACAAATAATTTCAAATAGTTTCATCTGAAAATTTATAAAGAATATCTCCACGTTAAATTATTGTCATCCAAAAGACAGCATTAAGAGAAAAACTTCCCTTCTTATTGAAAATAGTTTAATAATTAAACAATTCTTAAGTAAATATCAGTGATTTAAATGAAAATGTTCTTTTGACATAAATTTTTAAATTTAAATAAAAATTTGAAAGAATCTGTGTATTAATATTATTGAATTTTAAAATCGGAATTGTCAAATTAGTCTAGTGACACACTGAGAATGTCATAATATTCAGTGATTATATGGAAAATGTAAGCGAATTTTACTGTATTATTCACACACACACTAAAATACATTCAATTAATTTTAGACAAAAATCAACAAGGTGTGAGGTTGCAAAGCTTTTGCTGTGTGATTGAAATAAAATAAATTTGTGAAACATTTTACTAATAATTATCAATGTGTCTGGTTATGCAACTGAAAAAAATCAGGATTTTATACTGTTCTGAAATCTAAATGTATTTTATATGCATGTATTCTATTTTTCTCTTGCCTTTTTTCATTGAAAAAAGCTTATTTCAACTATATTTGCTTAAAATATTATTTAATTGTTTTCTTGAAAAATATTTTTACCGAATAAAGTAATATGTTTATTTACGTTATTATTCGATACGTCATAATCATATTATGGAAAGAGTTGCAGAATATAAGACAGTAATTATACAATTATAAATGAGTTAATTAAATCACCGAGTGATTTAATTAGCTGCCAATCTCTTTTCAGTAAATTTATATTTAAATTGTCTTGGCTTATTGATTACGAATACTACGCATTTAGATGATCCTTAGATTTTATTACAAATAATTTACACTTTATAAATAAAATATATGGTTATAGAATAAGAAAGTAATTTAATATAATGATAGATTTATAGATTAAATAATGAAAATGATTTATCATCAAACTGTTGTTGAAAAACATTCTACAATGGAAACTGCTATGCACTGTCCGAGATTGAAAATGTAACACCAAGAAGGAGCTGCCAGAAAATGAAGAAACACATCAAACCAAGAAAGACAGCAATGAACAATAAATTATCTGTATGCATAATATTTATGATATGCAATATGCATAATATTGATCAAATGATATGTATAATACACAGGGAGAACAGGGTTGGGTCAGTAGGTTATAGGACCACCGTGAACATCAATATACGAAGAAACACGTCTTGGCACAGAGTCAATATGATTAAGAGACGAGGTACTGAGGAAAGATTCTCCTGTCAATCTTTTGCTAAAGTGCGTATTCTGAAAAAGGCAGTGGTTGAATCTAAAAATGGCATCTAATTACATTCCATGCGTGTTCGATTAGTAAGAGATCTGGCTAGCACAGTCAGGCATTATCCTGAAGATCAAGGGAATTGAGTACCCCTTGAAGCAACCAATCGACGAAAAATGGTTCTACTCGGTATAGATGCATACAATGTGTCTTGAGCATGTTGCGGAATTTCGGTAACATGCTTTGCGGGGCCACCAGCGCCTTCCATTAAACATGTCGTTCCACGCGTGATGACGTCAATCTGGCTGCTCTGTTCTTCTGCAGTTATTTTCCAACCAAACTTCAGTCGCTGGGCTGTGGACAACTCCAAGTGTCTGTCATCTGAGATTTGTTATCACAACCAACCTGCCCTTCTCAGTCCATTCACCATGCTATTCGTAAACTAATATTAAACATTAAGGGAATGTGTATGACAAACAACAACCTCAGAATTATGAACATATTCAGTAGTTTTTATCTTTTTATTGTAATACATTGTTTTGTAAATTCATGAAATTATCTTTGACGCAGCTGATGTTAAAACAGAACTTGTAGGAAATTTAATCATTTTTTTATTTCTTTGTAATTTCTCTTCACAATATTTTGACGGAGACTAAGTTAAAAGTCTGCTGAACAGAATATTTCTGCATACTGTTTCTGTGACAATGATTTTCACAAGGCTTATAGCATGTTTTATTGTATTAATTGTATATTACCTTATTATGATATATATATATATATTTAAAACACTTTAATTAAGTTACTGTTTCGCTTCATTATTCATTAATTAAAGTAATACACATATACACACATGCACTCACACACAAAAATTTTTGACATATAAGTTATTGTTTTTCATATTAAACAGATTCCAAAAAGAGATTTTTTCGACCTGTTTAAAATCTGCGAGTGGGATTTTGTTCTGCTGGGCAAGCAAAAATGTCAAACAATGTTTGTTTAGAGACAGCGATTTGGAAAATTTAGAAACAAAAGTAGGGAAAGTAAAATAGCTTTCTCAGCATAATCCTATCATAAGAAATATGCGCATCCTCGTACCAGCAAAAGAAAGTTGCTTAAAAATTTCCTTTCTCATGTTTTTTATTTTACTTTCATTACATTTCTTGAGTTTTAAAATTTTTTTATTATTTCTGGTGATGTAAAAGAAGTATGCTAAATATGAAAGAAGTTTTGGAAAGATATGTGGCAACATACTATAAGTAAATTTTGATTTACCTATTTGAGCTGTAAATTCCTGTTTTACTTGAATCTTTTAAAAGTTTTATCATTCACTAATCAATTTATTTTCATTTAAGATTTTTAAAATTGCATATATAAATAAAAGAGCAAATAAAATATTTCAACTAATTATAACTTATTTAAATTCAATGTAAAGGAAAATATTTCATAATAAAACAACATTATTTTAACATAATTGTTAAGATAACGTTTTCTGTAATGTAATAATAAACCAATAAAATTCTAGAAATAAGTGGATTATCATAAAAATGCTTTTCTATCACTTAATTTTTATTAACTTAAAATCTTTGAGCTTTAGTACATTTACAATTTATTTCTTAAAATTTAAGTAAAATATCTGCCATTCTACATTTACAACTACTCAAGAATTATGTTTTTCAGTTAAAAAACTTATGATTATAGTATCAATAGGGTCATAATAAATATATTTATAATTGTCGTATGTTATTTGGGCATTATAAAATCTGTTAAAGTCATGAAAATACTTAGAATATCATGTTATTTTTCTTAAATAGTAGTATAAGAAAATTGAAGGATATTCTTATTTGGCTTATGAACAATTCTTATTTAAAATGCCATTTTTTCTTTGATTTTAGTTTATTTCAGTTGCTTCAATAAGACTAAATGTGTACAGTAAAAGTAATGAAACCTTGACTATAGTTTAAAAATAAATTTTTTGAAAAATTTATAAAGTACATCTTAAAAAATGAGTTGCTTTAGTTTTTACTTTTATATCGTCAAATGGAACATAGCATTTCAAGAAACATCCTTTTTTATTTCGTTTTTACTTAAATTTTTTACTATTGATTTCAAAAATAATTAAATCGTTACAGAAATGTTGAGAAATTTTTCTAATATTAGAATGCTAAATTATACTTGTCGTTCAGCAGTTTTCATTTCGTAAGAAGTTATAAATGATCAATGTAAAACATATTTATATTTTTGAAAAAAAATTGCAACTTAGTTGAACACGCTCCATAGAAGCTTTTATTTTTCATTAAAAAATATCCTATATAGAATTTTCTAACTACTGATATTCACGGCTATAGCTTTAATGACAAATTTTATGAAATTTATGTTCTTCTTGTCAAAGGTAATAAAAAATCTTCATTTCCATAAAATCGTCTTAGCGTGTAAGAAGTAAGATTTAATGTTCCAGATCAACAATTCAATACGACTTAACAATTCAAATATCAAGTTCCATGAGAAAATACGACACTTTAATTCATAAATACTAAATGACAAAAAGAAACAAATTTATATTGAATGACATGTATTTAAATTTAGTATTGGCTTAATGTATTTCTTTAGGCCATTCATTAAGCATTTAGCACTATTTATATAATTCAATTACTACTTTGTAAATTAGAATGGTTAATGCATATGGATTTAAGTGTTAATTTTCTTTCAAATACCAAAGAAAATAACCAATCATATTGCTTAGCTTTTATTAAATATGCTAGAAATAAATTGTGCTTATAAAATACAGAAATAATTTTGACAAGTAAAGGTGTTTATTTATGCTAATAAACATTTCCAATTATATAGACTAAAAACAATTTAAAACAATATATTCTATTCATTTTTCTTTCTGTATACTACAAAACTTTGTGACAAATAATCCTGAAAATATGCGTTTTTAAGTTAACATCATCAGCAACTTTCAGGTTAATTTACATAGATTTAGTTTTAATTTGCTTAATTTAACAATTGATTCAAAAGAATTTATTTAAAAAATATTTTAAGTGTATCATTGATATATAAAAATCTGTTATCTGATATCCTAAAATATTATTTTTTTATGAATATATGTGAACTGGCGTTGAAAAAAAGTAGAGAAATCAGTAATATGTTTGGATAAATTGAATTAATTTTTTGAAATTTTAAACTGTCAAATATAAATATGAGACTACAATATTAAATGGTTTTCATTTAAAAGCCATTTTCTAAAGTAAAATAATATTTTCCACGAAACATTTTATTTAGATAATAATTTCTAAATTTCGTAATTTGAGACAAAACACCATCCGATTCTTATGTAATAAGTAAAGCTTCTAATATTACTTTTTGAAAAAACTACATGCAGTAACTTTTCAGTTACATTCAATTATATTTTATTGCAGAGCTGGTTAAAAAAATGTTTCTTAACAATTATTATGAAGTTCATACTGAGTTAAATTAAAAGATTGAGGTAAATTAAAGACACATACTTTAATTGCTTAGAATCAATAAGAAAATATGTTTTAAAAATATTTGAATGTAATAAAATTTCTCAACA
Source organism: Latrodectus hesperus (assembly GCA_037975125.1). Taxonomy (NCBI): domain Eukaryota; kingdom Metazoa; phylum Arthropoda; class Arachnida; order Araneae; family Theridiidae; genus Latrodectus; species Latrodectus hesperus. The sequence goes on along the minus strand of CM075861.1, from coordinate 40,722,714 downwards.
TATTATCAGCTTATGTAATTTTTACGAAATTTAATTGAAAATTCCGTAGTTTTAGATATATATTTTTTGGAAAGAAGTATAATATTAATATAAAATGATTAAAGAATTTCAGAATTGAAACATTATTATCTAAGTCTATTATTAATGTATCATATAGTCTTATCAGTAGACTTTTAGAAGCAATTAAGTATCAATTAGTATCATGAAGAATTTAAAAAGGTGAGTAATGCAGGAAAATAATGAATGTTTTTCAAGAATGCTTCTTAAATTTTTAATTTTTTTTCAATACATAAATACTTAACTATTTCATGAATGTTTAAAATTAGTTAAACATTGTTTAAATAAAAAATGTCAAATTTGTTTATATTTCCTTGGTTTTAAGCTAAGCGAAATGAATATTTCATGATTTTGTTAATTAAATTCTTATCAGCAAGAAAGTTGTATAATATTTTGCAAAAATTAAATATTAAAAAACCAATAATCTAATAACTAATTTTAATTTGTTCTTTATAAACAAAGTGTAACGTTTGTTCCTTTGAAGTATAATAAAAATTAATTCAAAAATCGATTAAGTATAGAATACCAACTTTTAAATATCATTAGATATATTATTAGAAACCATATGCTTAATTTTTTTCTCTTCTTTTGAAATCCTTCCAGTAAGAAATATTTTATTTTAATATAATTAACATATATGTTTTTATAATTTATTTGAAACATTATTATAAGATTTTTATACATAGTTTTGAATTATAAAATAAAATAAAGTTGGACATATATCAGAGCTTGTGGATGACGGATAGCAGGGTGATACTGATTGATTATAATTTTTATAAATATTTCATCGGATTTAGCAGTTCTTCTTCTTCTTAGAGTTGGGTTTGTATGTCATTGGGCACCTCTGCTCTTATCAGCATTTTGTACTGTTAACTCCAAACCCAATGTTTCCTAGTTCAAGTTGCTCGGGTCACAAACTTTATTAATAAAATCCGATAACCCTTTAATGGAGTCTAGGTGTAACTCTCTAGTATGGATGATGCCTAAAGAAGTTAATCTAGGGAGGGCAAGGGCCTCGCATTCGTAAATGATATGCGTGGCCGGTTCCTCTTGCATGACATTTCCTGCAGATAGGGTCTTGCTGAAACAGTCCCATTTTATGGAAGTGTTTTCTGAAATAATAGTGCCCAGTTATGAAGCCTACGATTAAACATATATTTTGCCTAGAGCATTTTAGAATTTCAGAGGCAATCCTCGCTGATGATCCACAGATGATTCTGGTCAGAGAGTCAGTCATACTAGCGATAGCTTCCTGACTTTCAACAGAAGAATATGGTTTGGAGGTCACTTCTACCTCCTATGAAGGATTCTTTGCTGCCCCTTCACTTGATTGCCTCTGAGTTCCCTTGTCTTTTTCAGCAAGATCTACTTCAGGGGCTTCACCTGCAAATGCAGAAAAGTTTGTTATTTCTTGTGTCTTTTCAGCCACAAGATAACAATTAATAAGCTCAGGTAATATAACTGTCCACCCAGCATTGCCTGAGTTACTGGGAAAGGCAAAACAGCTCTAGAAGTTCGCCAGGCAACTAGAGGCTCCGTTAAGACACCATTACCGCGGTGCCAAATAGCACTAGGCACGGGTCGCATAACACCAGGGTTTACGGGAGCTGATTCGCGGCCTTTGATTCTATATTCAAGGCTATCCTGTCATTCCTACAGGACGTTCGGCGATCCACCACCTGCCGACGCACCTGATAGCTGCTCAGGCACCAGGGGATTAAGCAGTTAAAATAGAAAGTGATTTTTTATAAATTAAATTTTTTTTACATATTAAATTCTAGTTTAGTTACATAGAACATAAAAAATGCATTAAGTCGCGAAACTTAATTGAATTATGTATAAGAAAGGAAACTTATAACTGATATGAAAAGAAATTTGTATAAGTTATGAAGAGAAATATCAAATGGTTATTTCATGTAGTAGTAAATACTTATCCATGTTTGTAGTAAATACTTATTTTGTAGAGATTATGCAAGAGAATTATTTGCAAGAGAAAGAATTTATTTTAAGAAAAATAATTATTTTCATTTTCTCTAATAAAAACACAAAGAATATTCAAATCAGTAATTGCGTAAATTTTTTATGTAATTAAGTATGAAAGAAATTCCATATTTCGATCATTTTTTTCCTAGATAGACTTTACTTTTTATATATTTTTTTAATTTCACAAATATCATGCCTCCATCAATATTCAATGAAATTAAATTGTGAAAAATTATATGATAATATTTATAAAAAATAATTTTAATGATATTAGTACTTAACTATAACTAATATTATAATAATACCAAAAATATTTATAATTTAAAAAATAATTTTTATCTTTAAAGCATTATAATTTAAAGCACGTTTTTATTTTTAATAACAAATAATTTACAGGAACATATTTCATTATTTAATTCCTCGATTCTGAATTATTTTATTTACATAAATATTTTAATACTTTAGTTTTTATGCTTTTTCAAATATTCAATAAAATTTGTGACAATTATCTGATTTCTAAATTAAAGTTTGAAAAATATATTTACAACCCTTTCGTTTTCTAAACAGCATTTTTTGCTGTTTTGAAATAAAAAAATTAAGCCAATATTGTTTAGTAAATTTTTAGGGATAAAATAATATGTTACATTAGTATTTAAAAATACATTTTGCCAAGTTAGGTTATTTATATATATAAGTAAATTTCAAGAATTTCTAAAATATAATTTCTTATCAAGAAGTTAGAAATAATGAATAAAGCTTAATTTTCCCTTAGAGAATTTGCTTTTATTTCAAAGATTAATATCAAGTATGTTACTGCCATTATAGAAAAAATTCTTAAGCCTACTTCTTAGTCTCAATGTGCAATTGACATGATGTCAACAAAAGTTTTGCTATTTATGAAGAATTGTACAGTATTTATCCCTTAATAAAGATAAAGACGTGCTTATTTTCTTAAATGTTTAAGTAAGTATGGGTTTACTGCTTTCTTAAATATATAATGATATTTTATGCGTTGTATTTATAATTATAATTCAAAATCATGAATTGGGAGAGAGACATTTTTCTTAACATTTATAAACAATTTTACTTTACTTTCAAATTACTATTGATTTGGAAAGTAACATTTTATAACATAATTAATTTCTTATAATATGAACAACTTAAATACCTCTGAAATTTTTGTAGTTGATGTGCTGATAATACACGAAATCTTTATTTAAGATAAATCTTTTGTTTGTTCTAATTAATGGTAAAATATATTCAAGAAGAATGTTCTTAAATGTTTCTTTACTTATATCATGGAAGTTTTGAATTTTAAAACATACAGTTTTGCATAAATTTCTATTTATGATGGACTCATAATATCATATAAATATCACATAAATCATTTACTGTTTCAAAATAAATGTATGATACTTAGTTTCGGATAAAATAATTACCTAAAATCATTTAAGTTTATTATTATTCCAAAAATATTTTGCTATTAATATTATTAATAAAAAGTTTTTAAGTTTAAAAAGTTGCTATCAATAACATTATTCTTAAAATAATGATACTATATAGTTTCTGTTACTTTTCCTTCATGCAGTTTCTAATATTTATAAATTAATAATATAATTTACATCAAACAGGTTTCGAAAATTGAAATACACCTAAAATATAGATTAAATCCAATAAAACGATATTTAAAAGAGAAATTATATTTTATAACTGAAATTCAATGTAAAAAATTGTTTTGTGAATATAAGAAACTTTTTTTACTTAAATTTAAAAAAAAATTAAATCCTGAAAATTTATATCCTATGTTTTAAAATTTATTTAAGAAACTTAACTGCTTTTGAAATAAAACTAAAATTATTTGTTTTTGACTATTTAAAATAAAGTATTGCAAATAATCAATATAAGCTATTTTGTTTTCCTTGACTTATCATTATTATTATGTTATCACATACTGTATTCTGATTTATCAATATCATACTTCACAATTTGGTAAATTTTTTTTAACTAAATTTGATATTTAATATATAAATGTCTTTTTACATTCAATATTCTTTATTGAACATGAATAAGCAATGTTTTCAATAATTTTAAATGTTTTAAGACATTTATTCTTCTGATGTGTTAGAAATATTTTTTTAAAAAATTTATCATGCTCAACAATTTAGTGTTCGGCATTTTTAGAGTCTTCTTTTAATAGAGCAGTGATTTGTGCAAATTGAATAGAATATTAATAAAATCAAAACTTTTAGATTAATATTTAACTTAAATACTTTATATTAAATCAAACTGATTTCAAAATAATATTATCAGTTCTATATTGTACAAATATTCTAGAAAAATTTATTTAATTATTTAAAAGGGGTAAAATTAAAATTTATTCCAACACAATAAAGCATTTTTACTTTTATTGCAAGTTATTAGTTTGTTTTACTTTTTATAATTTCAGAATAACTGTAAATTTATGTCATAATGAGTTCAATGCATTAGTATTTGACAAGTATTTTAATTATTAACTTTAAATTAAAAACATAATTTAACTATTGATAGTGATTTGTTTGGGAATATCTATCACATCAGTTATTTATTGAGGATTTCTAATTTCAGAAACAAGAGACTAGTTCCTTTTTATATTTAAGCATGATTTATATGTTTTGTTTTAAATCAACAATCACAAAAAATAATGTTTTTCAATTGAAAGTTCATATGCATTGTGTTTAGTATCGAAAACTCAACATTATTGGGCTACAGTATCCGAATTTAAAAGAGTACCATCTTATCTTTTATCATCCTTGACATGGATTTTGAAACGATGCTTTGTTAGCAACTATAGGTATCCTCAATGTTTTTTTTTTAAGTTTATATCCAATACAAAAAAAGAAATTAAACATTGGCGTGTATTTTAGGCATAGAGTTGTTCCTTTATAAATATTATGGTTCTCTCTCTTTTGTAAGATAATTTAAACATTTATTTTAAAAATTTCAGTCATGAAATGAATTATATTCTTGTTTTTGTGCATAAATATAACAAAAGGTATTCAATATATTCATTTCTTTGTTTACACTTTATTTTTATTTCTTCAAATGTAACATATTTCAATCGTTTAATCTTTGTTTAAACACTAATATGATAAGAAAGCGTATTCTGTGTTCTGACAGAGAATGTGAAGCAAAAATGATGGTACATTAATTTCATTTTTACTAATTGAAAGGATTGTATGCAATGTTATTTTAAATGTATGAAGACTTTCTTTAAGCGATATATTTATTTTGTTTCGTAATAAAATATTTAAGGAATTCTCTTACCCTCTAAAGAAATGATACTTTCGAGTGAGGAAAAATAAATATTTGTATTTATTATGTTTTGTTTCAAAGTGAATTTTCGAATTTATTAATAAAAAAATAATAGTAAGAAAAATATTTCTTTGTTTTATATATCGTTGATCATGTCTATATTCATAAATTAAATTATAGTTTAAAAAGTCGTAGTAGGTTGAAACAAAGCTTTAATACCAAAATAAATATGGTTAAATAATATTCACCTTTTAAGTTTCTTGAAATCAGTATTATTTTGAGTATATAATTCTTACTGCAACAAATTTATTACATAAAATAATTCTGAAGGCTATAATCTTAAAAGAATCTTTAGCATTGGAGGAAAACACAAAATGTATTAATACATCGTCAAAAATCTTCATAGAGGTTATTAAAATTTTTATCTACCATTCATTGATAAAGTAGATTTCTGTTAAGGACGAAATGAATATTTTTCTTGACTTTTTGTAACAGAAATATTATTACAAAATATAAAATAGGAAGCATCATTTGGTATATTTTAATACATTCTGAAAAAAATAGTAGATTCAATAGGAGATTAATCAATTATATAACAGGTCTTATAAACAATCATGTGAATTATGAACATATTTGTGTTTCCTTAATTAGATTACTTAAATTGTGACGGGAAATATAGCATACAATCTGCTGGGGAACAAGAAATATTTTAAAAGAGGAATGTTAATGAGAAAGTGTAGTGAGAGTATAAAAATACTCCCATGAATTCAGCTCTTACTGACTTCAACTAACATGATTAAATTATAGAGAGATAATCTCTGAACTCAGAAAATTGAGTCTTCGAGAGCAGATACCAATCTGAAAAGATGAAGTATGCATGAAGTGACTGAAATATTTATTCATTACGTCATGGTAAAATTTAAAAATTAATCAAAAGAATGCCTTTCGGGATTATTTTGTTTTGGTAACTTATTGTGTTTCTGCTTTAGTTGGGGCTTTTGATCTCTTACATTTACTTAGATTGTAAAATATTGCATTTAACGCTTGATAACAAAAAGCGAATGAGAAATTGCACTCAGTTTTAGGTTTACAGAGCATACAAGAATTGTTTTTTTATTTTAAATAATATATTTTAAGAATGTATGTTGATGACGTACTAGATTAACATTAACTACAAAATATACAAATTAGATTTAGAATATTTTTTCAATAAAAATCAATTCTATCTTTAATAATTTATCCTTACGTGAAATAAAAAGAATATTTAATATTGATTATTTTTATTAATAATGACATTCAATAGTTTGCTTATTGATTATTTTAAACAAATATTTAAAATACTCCATTGAATTGAATGCAGCTTTTAATTTTTAAACGTTTTTTCAAAAATATTTTCCATTAATTCAAGATAATATGTTAAAATTATAAATTCTTTTTGAGTAAATAACTTATTTTTTTAAATGGTAAATAGTTTAATAATGAAATTTTTGTGAAATAGTAATTATTTTTAACAAAATGAAAACATTTTTGAGAATGAATTAAAATCGTCAGATTAAAAAACACAAATATATCTATGCATACAGAGCTATTCTATTGTTAAAGAAAATTCTCGGTAGTTTAATTTCTTATGTGATTATATGTCAAACAAAATGATGATTATGTGTATTCTACTTTTCTTTTCTAACATAACTTAAATGCTTTATCAAAAAATGAATGTACTTTATACAATCAGAATAAAGATTTTGTGTTATAAATAATTTCTTTTCATTTTTCATTCTTAATGAATTCTTACATATAAAGCAACAATAACTGAAATTTTTAGTAGTAATTTAAAATTGAAGTAATGATATATTATCAATGTATAATATTTCTTTACTTGTAAATAAATAATCGTTTCTATCATTTTGGTTTTAAACAGGGAAATATTTATTCAATTAAAGGAAAACGCTATTAGTAATTTTACCAAATTATTATAAACAGAAGCAATATCGTGAAGCCTTTGAACGTGATATGAATACAGAAATTATTTTCTTACATAAATTTGAATTTGAAGTAGTTTTACAATGATATTTACATATGAGTAAATTTAACATATATAGAATTTAACATCAATGTGATATAGAGAATGGTTTTACATAACACAAAGTCTCTTATAGATACCATCTTTTTAATAATCTAAATTATGAATTTAAATAATATGAATTCATATAAACATTTAAATCAACCGTCAACAATAGTAAACTTAGATATGCTTAAAATGTTAACCTTTCTATCTCTTATATATATATATATATATATATATATATATATATATATATATATATATATATATATATATATATATATATATATATATATATATATATATATAACTGTATCATAACATACTTATTTCAATAAAATATATATTTTATAAACTGAGGAATTATAATAAGAAATATTAATAAGATAAATGTGTTCAGATGTTAGACTAACAGTTAGAGTATAAAAACTCAAATTTGTTTCCTTAAATTGTGGTTTAATAGAGCGCCAAAATGAATAATTTCCCATCACGAGTTGCTTTTCGCTTATATAAATCTTCTGCCGAATATTAGACATCTTGTCACATATTCCGAATTCATGGGTAGAATACCAGAATAACATTATATTAATGAATGCCGTCGGTCACCGACAAGCAATATTTTTTCTATGAAAATAACATGCTTGCGTGAGTAAAGATTTTATACAGGTTTTTTGTTGTCACCCTAAGTTTATGTGGAATATTTTCGACAAAGTTGTACTCAGAAATATTACAAAATCTCTGATTTTCTTTTATTTGAAACGAATGATTTTTTACTTATAAGTTTGCTAACACATAATTTCCTTATTAATAATTTGCTTGTGTTGTATTATATGTTTTGATGAAATATAAACAACTATTATGTCATTTGGTTTTTAATAAATAATTACATTTTCTTTATCTTAAGTTTTCATATCATTTTGTATAAGCAATAAGGTTAATATTTGTATAACACAAAAATTATAAATTGTTAATTTCATGTTATAATATTTCTTAAGTACTGTTAATATTTTCAGTGAAAGATTGTTTCTATAGAAAAAATTGTAATGATACATATATATTATTATAAAATGCAGATTAAAAACTATTCTACAGACATTTTGTCAAATATTTGTATTTTATAAATTGATTTAAATTATGCAATGATAAGAATGTAGAAAATACATTCATACTGTATATTACACATTGATACTTTATTCTTAAATATGAGCAATATTTCCTTACATTTTTGCAAATATTACAGTATGTGCTGCAAACTTTTTGAGTGAGTTATTTAACAGATGACAAAATACTTATCAGACTGAGTTACTTATCAAATTTATAATATTATAAGACATTAAATAGGGCTAAATGTTATTTGACATATTGTTAGAAAAATAGATAATAATTAAAACATTAATGTCTTTTTTCAAAATACAGAACAATGTTAATTTGAAAGCTTATATTCATTTGAAACTAGCATAAATTTTATAAGCTTTCTTATCATAATGAAGATTTTTATATATTTGGTTTTTATTTGATTTCTTAATGCGCTGAATTGTTTTTGATATAAAACAAATATCGAGAAAATCATAAAATTATTATTACATATTTGTTTTTGTTTTTATTTAATAAAATGAAACTGAAATTACAAAATTTTGATTTGATTAGAAATATCCTATTAGTATAAAAATATTTTTTATTTATGAATTTCGCAGTTTTTTAAAGATTCTCAGAAATATTTTATGATCAATCATTGATGTATTTAATACTTTTGTTGATTTATTTCCAAATGATGCATTTAGAAGTATATATTGATGTGTTTTATGATTCAAAATTTATGAAAAATTTTATCATTAAAACTTTTAAATAAAAAAAGTTAACTGACATCTTACTTTATTATTAAAATTTTCGGTAAATTGTTTAAAAGTTATGAGCGTAAATTATATACATTTAATTTCTTGATACATTCTAAACATATCTAAATTATTTTGTAAACAAAATGCCAACAATTATTTCTCATGTCTCGCAAAAAATTGTAATTGTCTTAGAATGGTACTGTAATGTTTCATTATATTTATGAAGAAAAATTAAACATATCTAGCAAAATTTTAGTGAATTTAAATTGAATGTTATGATTCAATTTATTTAGAAGAAAATTTGCCCTTTATATATTATAGAAGTAAGAGAATTACGCACAAATTTATTAATTGTATTAAAGCAGTGTTTCAGAGGCTGATATAGTATTACATTGAAATTAAATGAGAATTATATGCCTGCTATAATTTCTTTTCATGAAATTGATAAACTTTAGATTGTATTAAAAATACCTAGTTTTTCGATAATATTCAATGAGTATGTTGTTGACTTAGATTATTATGAGGAAAATTATTAGTTAGATCTTGTACGATAACTTCTGTTTTTCATATATTTTTACTAAAATTAAATAAACTTAACACCACATCTAAAACAAAAAAAAACATTCACTAAAGTAAACTAGAAATTTAATAATCACAGTTCTCTATTTTAAGTTAAAGCAGGTACAACCATTTCATAAAAAATTTATATGCATGTAGTATGGGACATTTTCCCATTCACAGCTAAAGTTTTGCAATTATTTTCATACATTTCAGTAAATTTTGATTAAATTTGAAATACTTTAATGAGTAAAACTAAAAGATATAAAGAAATTTAGTCAACATCAGATAAATTATTCTTATTAATATTTCAATAATTAAAATAATTTATAAAGCAGATGCATCGTTTAAAAACTAAAATTGTTTCAAGTTAACTGTTTTTAAATAAATAAAATGTTTGATATTTTCTAAAAATTTGCAATGTAATTTCTTTAAAATTGCGTAAAGTTAAAATTATGACATCAATTTAACAATCATAATTCATTAGTGACAGTTAATACCATTCAAAGAAAATATGAAGTAAAGCAATCAATAAAACTTGCAGAATTTTTCCAGACAAAATTAAAATAAACATTATTACTGTCATGGTAACCAGATTTTTAAAGAATGATAAGAATAAAGATTTAAATTATTAAAACGACACATATCTAATTTATTACTGCAAATTTTAAAAATATTAATTGCAATTATTGCACTCATAAAGCACACTAATTTTAAATTCAAGTTAAATCTGTTATAATATAATATTCTTCAACCCCAAGAGGTTATAGAATAATTGGCAATACGTTTAAATGGTTGAATACTACATAATATTTTTATAGCACATGATATTTTTATTGATACATATCAGGATGTATTTTTCAAATACATCCTCATGTGTATCAATTTAAATTAGGATATTATATGAATGAGAAGAAATGATTTTATTTTATTCGCAACACGATTCTTTCAAATTATTAAATTTAAAAATAACTCTAATTTGAAAATAGATCTTGTGTTTGTATATCAATCACATCGATAGACCTCAGCAATTGAATATATTGCACCAAAATAAGAATAAATGTTTAACATTTTTAAGTAATTTTATTAATATATATTTTATTTTTTTATTTACCAATATACACTGATGAAAATATTATACAAAATATTTTAAAGTGGTTTAAAAACAACATTGTGATGGTTTTTGAATGTTAACGTCAAATAAAAATACAGTTCAAATTCATTGCACTTAAGCACAACAAATTAAAAAGGTTATAATTAATTTGAATGAAATTCCACAAAACTACGTAATTTGACGTATGATATTGTTTATCAAAAGATATATTAAAGCAATTTCCAAAATAATTTGGCTTAAATTTCAAAATTAAAATCATAACCATAAGTTTAATATTTTAATGACTTTAAATATTTATCTAATGCTAAATATATATACCTGTACGTCAGCTTAATATCTATCAACTTATAAATGCCTAAAAGCATACAATATACTGAAAATCAATTCAAAATATTATGAAAATGTTTAAATAAAATAACAATTTAATTCGTGCTGAATAAATATCCTGATTTAAAAATTATTTTTAACCGAATAAATGATTATTTATTGAAAATAAAGCAGCAATTATTTTTTAATCATTGGCGAAGTAAGGTATTTTATCATTCATCATCAAAATTGATTTCAGAGAAGACTATTCATAAGTAGTGAGCCATATCCACCTGTTACAGGAGAGGAAATCGTAAAAATTCCAAGCACTCGTCTAAACATAAGGGAAACATTTATTTCTTCTTAACTAAATGAATATTATATTATAAATCCTATATTTTATACTAAGGACAATGCTATCTCATAACCAGGCCATGATGAGAGGCTCTTTTATAGTTATCTAAAACAATATTAATTAACATGAACATCATATCATTGCATAAAACTGTAGTAAATTGAGTGAAATATTTACATGTGAAATGTTTGCGACTTAATAATTCATCTATAATGACACTATAAACTCTTCCTCGGATAGTTCGTTGTTAACATAATCTTAATTTTTATCTTATAAAATTAATAAATAATTTTGATTAAATTATTTAAACAACATCGTAGTGTATTTATTTTTGTATTGCTTTTAATAGTTAATACGAAAAAAATAACTTAGAATATTTTTAATAAAAAGTCTTCTGAATAATGGTTTTATAAAAAATCAATGTATTAACACAACAAAAAAATTCCTTAAACTACTGATAAATAGTTAAGTAACCCATGCAAAATGTTAAAACTGTAATTCATTTTGAAATACTTTGCAAACATCAATTGACATTGCAAACATTGAAATATTTTTATATCTATATCAGAAAGTACTAAGAAAGCTTAAGTTTCTGTTTTCCTTCTGTCAACAAAAATAACAATTTACTGCTCATTTGTAAATAGCTTTAGGATAAATATATGGCTTACAGCACTGAATTCTTTTCGAGGAATAGAAAATAAGTCACATACATCCACTTTAACATTATTTTCTTTTTAAAAACCTTAACCTTAAACTTTTTTAACCTTAAAAAACCTTTTTTTAAGAAAACAAATTTCATAACGTTAATATCATTTACCATATTAAAAAAACCTCATTAGTTAAAACTCAGTGATTGCTCAAATGCTGCATTATGTTTTATACCTATGATTTTTGGACATTTCACAATGCAGGGATAGTATAAAGAAAACGTAATTTTATATAGGTATATGGAAAGATCTCCAATTTATTATGAAACATTAGTTATACATTGTAGTATTAATTATAAATTTTAAAATAATAAAATGTATTTTAAATTAGTTTTTTTAATTATTATTTTGTTAGTTTTTATTAATTATTTATTAGATTAAGTTATTAATAATATTAATAATTACTAATAATTATAATTAATAATATATATAATAATAATAATAATAATAATAATTAAATATTATTATTATTAATCCAGAATAATTATATTAGTTTTCTAGAAGTATAATAAATATTTTCAATTGATGAAAATGTTTTTAAATCAAAAAATATAGTTCTTCAAAAAGTTGAACATAATTATGGATATTATATTACATGTTAAAGATTAAAATGTGACCAATAACAGGCGTTAAAAATAATATACACGCATCAAGATTTTTATACTATACGCGTGTAGTCACAGGTCAAATGACTTGAGAATTTATGGAGTTTTTATATAAAATGTTTTGAATCTTATGGATAATTTTCAGAGAGATTCCTGACATAGTCGAAAATTCGTCTCTTCTAAAGCACTCTTATATTTTAAATAGAACATGCTTTCCTCTCTACACAAAGTTATATTGTATCAACTAAAATTGACAAGTTTATAAATTAGTTTAATCTTGGATGTATTTATAACAATATTTCTTTCAATATTGTTTGTAATATTATGAAATGAGGTTTACTGAATTTAAATTCATAATTTAAAATGGAAAACAATTAAAAACATTTAAATATTTGCATAAAATTTTTAATTTGTTCAAAACTTTATAACTAGCACTTGCAAGTGGCTTGCCTTTTATTGAAATAAATTTGTTAAAACGCTGCAGTAAAATGTTTCGTATTTATGAAAAGAGCTAAAATAATTTGTTTTTCTTATGCTTGGCTGCCTTTAGGATATATCTATTCAGCTCTATATAATAGGCTAAGACGATGGTATCTTATACCGTGAGGCACCCAGTAGGTGTGACATCTTCACTCCGAAAGTGAAGGAAAAACAAGGAACATTCTTGTCCGAACCAGGATTTAAACCCGAGCCTACTGCTTCGAAATTGAGACACTAGCCTTTCTACCATCGATCGGCCAGTTAAGATTATTATAGATTATAATTAAAATATTTTTTTACTTTAGAAAATCACTTATTTTTGACTAATTTTTTAGTCAAACATGTTAGCATTAATTTTTATACATTAAAGTAAAATTCATTACTGACAAATTTACAACAATATTGATCTATTGGAAACAATGTTATAATACATTAAATGTTGATGACTACTTTAATTTCAATTGTAAATTTTGTTTTCATTTAAGCGACAGTCAATAAACTATATATTTATATTATAAAAAAAATAGGAAATGCTAACTATTACCGGTACCAGAATGTTTTCTAATCATGTATTTTATAAATCTCAAAAGTATATATTATTAGATTCTGCACCATTTTAATATTTTTTAAATATTTAGTACTATAAATACATGCAGAAGTTTTTGATTATATTAATATTATAATATTTTATATAAATGTTTAATGCAAATGTTAACTGTGGAATACTATGTATTTGTATAGAATTTCAATAATCTATCAAAATTTTATTTTTTTCTTAATGGTTTTTTTTGTAAAATAGATTGCATTTTTATACCACTCAAACAAATCTTACATAAATAGCTCTTTAATATTATTTATGTAAGAAAAATATTGGTTAACTGCTAGTAATTTCATTTTGCAGCATTAAATTATGTGTGTTTATAAACATTTATTTAAGTGAAGAAAAAAATTTGCTTGTGATGATAATCTTCAATTTAATTAAAAAAATAATATATATTATTTGCGTTTTCATACTTATTTACAATTACTAAATCATTATCGTTATTGTTGTAAATTTATTCAGTTTGAGATTTGCTTTCTATTAACTGAAGATATTCTTATATATTTTCTTTATTTTTGCTCTTATTGTCTTTTCTCAAATAGCCAGAAAAATATTAGATTTTTTTAGGCTTTTATTTTGAATAATTACCTGATTCAAATATTTTTTAATACAGCAAATAATGTTTAAATGTAAATCAAGCACATTCCCTTTAATACTAAGAAATTGCTATTTTTAAATAACTAAACTTTAAATTTCATATTTTATGTTTATCTGTACATCTGCGTTTGCCATTCTTACATTTACAAAATTTATAAGGAAAATTGTGGAACATTTACTAAGAGAATTCAAATAAATGTTATAATGATTTATAAAAGGGAATAAAATATACATAGAAGTTTAAGAATAACAATTTTTATATCACTAAATTAATGAATTATTTGTTTTACTTAAAAGTAGAGAATTTTGTATAAAACAAACATTTTTATTACAATTTTCGTACACAAGTGAAGAGAAATTACTTATATCTAATGCAATTACATTTAAGAAATTATGCAGTACTAGTACAAAACACAAGGAGACTTCTTGATGAAATATATTCATAGTTACATCTAAGCTTTATTGTAAATCATAGTACTGACGCAATTATAAAATAAATTCTTCAGACAATTCTGGAAATTGCACTTTACAAAAATTGCTGATAATGTGAATGCCATTTTTCTTAGTAGCATTGAGTTATTTTTTCAGAAGGCAGCTATTTTGTTGAAATATAAAAATTTTCTCTATATTCATTTGACACAAGTTATACATGATTGCACATATAGAAATTTAATTATGAGAAGTCTTTCTTTGCTTATTTTGAGATGATTTTCAAAGCATATATTTCAATAAAACTGTGCAATGAATTTTTTTTTATTTCTCCTCCCTTCAATAATTTACATCGTACTTCCAACCTCTTTGAGCGCTTGAAATATTTTTCTCAGAGTATATTATTTATTTATTTTCAATTTTGTACACTTTTCGCAATTCCTTGAATACCAAATGCATTGGACGAAAATAACCCTAAATACAGTTTTCTCATCAAATAATGTAAGCATTTCAGTTAAAAATTATAATTTCAGTTATAAATTTTCCATAACATAACAAATTCTTGTGCAAAAATGGTTGAAGATATTAATTCCACCAAAAAAGAAAAAAAAATAGCATGCAAGAAAATAATATTTTTCTTATTTTGATAAAAGTTTAAAACATATTTACAACTATAAGAATTGCATTATTAAATTATAAAAAAAACATAACATAAATAGAAGTACTCTTCAAACACGTTTGCACATTTATCTATAATAAATAATAATCTTGATTAATTATAAAGCTTAATGTATTGCATTTAAATCTTATATTTCAATTTAAAGCTTATTCTTGTAAATGAAAAGTCATTCTAGTAAATAAAAAATTTTCTCAATATATTACAAGATGTCAATTCAAGCAGGAACAAAATATATGTTGTTCGAACTTCTTATGCCAAGTACACCACTGTGCAAATCAATTAAGTTAAAAATATTTACAAATGTTGTTTATTTGATACAGATTATTTAAATGCATGGTATAACAATCTGATACGAAATATATTCTCCTCTAGTTTGAATAAAATAATGTGTGTAATTTAGCGTGGATTTCACTAAAGTAGAACATAAATTTTTGATCTCGTTATCACGTAAAACCAAATCTTTATAATAACCTCAGTTATTTTTTTCTTTTCTTTGTTGTGTAGTCTATTGTACTCACACGTCCCTTTACAATGCTTCACAAGTTTTTGATGGGATTTGCTTCAGAAGAAAAACCGGGCAAATTCAAAATCATAAATCTCTGTTCTTAAGAAAATTTCTTTACTAACTTAGAAGTAGGGTGTGGAGATTGATCTTGTAGAAAGATACCAATATAACAGCGTATACTTGAATCATAGGCACATTTTTCTTCCTATTGTGGAAACGTATTTTGTAAAAATCCTAGTCTCTTCAACCAGTACTAAGCTGACAATTCCTCTACAAGTAAATGCATTGAAAACATCCGGTTCTGTGGGTACTTAAGTCTTTCCATAAGATGTCATTCCCTGATAGGTCCAGCATAACTACGGTTGTCGAATCTTTATAGAAACTCTTGCACTAAAAATGATTTTTATAGCTAAATACAATCTTCTTGCAGCCTTGTGCTTTTTGATATTTCTAGGCGCAATCCAAAGATTTTCTCTTCGCTGCAGGTATAATTAACTGCTTTTGTTTTTTGTTTGGTGATCTTGCAAATCTTCCAGGTCTAAAATGCCTTCTTCAAACTGTCGAGGAATACTCGCACGCACCAGTAGCCAGTAATTGTTTCTGAAGATATGCCTTTAATTTGTGAGGATGCATATTACTACTTCTTAGAAAAAATTTGTCTGTTTGAAATGTGTTTTTTGGTTTTTGTGTCCACAATTATTATATAATTTTGGAAACATTGTCCCAAATATAAATTACTAAACACACAGACTTTTCGAAATGCAATTACTGCTGCAATATCCCTTTCGGTCATATAAATATGATGATTAAAATGACAATTTTAGTCACTTTCCTTGGAGTGATATATATCCGTTTTTTTAAATACACACCAGAAGCAAACAATTCACTTAATCGATCATTACTTACAGCAACTGAAGAACAACGGAAGGGAAAAATTTTCTACATGTTATGATCACATGCTGAAGCTGGTTTAGACTAATCAAGGGCAGTCGCGTGTTGTAAGAACATATAGTTTAAACTGGTTTGAGAGACAGAAAATACCCGAGAAGGAAACAATTTTCTTAAAAAAAATTAGTTTCAAATAATCCGCGTAGAATGTATCAAAATTTCTTGTAAAATATGATTTCTTGTAAAATGTAAAATTTGATAGATCTTTTAAAATATTTTAAAATTATATTTTAAAAATACTTACAGCTATATTTTTTCTTAAACTAATATGATATCGATGTGTCTACGAGTTTTTATTATCTCATTCTTTTGTCCTTAGAAAATGCTTAATAGCAAATAAACACATTACAAAAGCATTGCTTGAATAGAATGAAATATATTATGGTATAAAAAAGAGCCACATACATTAGTGTTGTAAAAACTGTAAGTCATTAAAAAACATCACAAACTAAAATTCGTCAAACCAAGCGATTAATGATAAATATGTTATAAGTTTAATTAACAAATACAAACTTTAACGAAACATACTTTAAATATTTAACTTAAGTTTTACTTAATTATTTTCGTAGTCATACATTTATTTACAATTAAAATAATTAAATTCCTTGAGTCTGTTAAATATTCTGTTAAGTATTATGTATGAAACATTTTTTGTGTGTGTTTTATTCAATACATTCAAATGTTTGCGTTATCTTCAAATCGTTTCTTTGGAAATTTATACGATGCATGCACATTCTATTGGGGGAAACTGTTTAAGAAAACTATTAAGGTACTACTATTTCAATCTCTATCAGCCAATTACTTTCCAACATTAGTCAGTTCCTGAACGGCAGAAGACGTACTTACTTTGACAGTAATATCAGCATTGAAACGTAAGCGGAATTATATATTCTAAAGGGCTGCTTAATGTTTCCTTAAATGTTAGATTGAGATCATCATTCCGCTGAAGTATGACTGTTTACTGAGAAGTTAATGTAAATATTTGAGGGACCGTATATGGTAAAAATTAATGTTTAATAAATTGATTTTCCAACATTTCATTTAATTAAAAAATTAACATAATGGTATAGAACAATTAATTAACTAATTTTACAATCTTTTTTGTTGTATCGTTTAAATTAACTTTTAAATAAAGGTAAAGCAACTTAACTGTACTGTTATTGTAGTAACTTAAAATGCTTCCTTAAACATTAAGATAATGTCAGAAATTCATGAAATTAATCTTTATTAAAGATGACTGAAAAAGTAACTTCCAGTAGTTTAAAGAAAATTTTATTAAAAATATATTTTCTTGTGAATTTTCATTGCATTTCACTCTGAAAACGTTTCAGAAAGGTACAAAATTGGTTAGAATGTACATTGAAATTAATATTTGGAAATGTTTATTACTAATTAATATAATAAATCACATAAGAGGAAAAAATAAATTATAAATTATTCCTTAACAATAAAAAACCTGCAATTTGCTTAATTTTATTATGTAGTATGTATTAAAATGGCTGTGTATTCATTTTTCATATAATCTGAAGTAATATTTTCATTGATTTAAGATGGCTAGTTTATCAATTTATATTAATCAAGAAATGAATATATTTATTATGTTGATCTGAATTAAAAAATGAAGTATTTTAATATAAACTATCATTTTTTCTGTATATATATATATATATATATATACATATATATATATACATATACATGTATATATATATATATATATATATATATATATATATATATATATATATATATATATATATATATATATATATATATATATATATCTTGATGAATTTCTACAAATTAAGAATGATACTAAATTTACTCATTCAGATAAGAAATATTACATAGCACTATCTGGCATCGCATTTCATTCGGAGAGGCAGAAAAAAGAAATATTAGATATCTAGCCTGAACTCACACAACAGTGTTGAGGAAGTAAGTTTGTTTCTGTTTTCCGCTTTTACATGGTTGGAGGGCCACTGCATCCTGGTTGTTTAGAGGGTCATTTTCACTATCAGAAGGTAGAGAGTTCGGATCTTGGCTTAATCAAGATCCATATGTTTACTTAAGGGGGCTGGGGAACGTTACATTTTAGCGTGGTTGCAATGTCATCCAAATGAAATTATACTTCTGGGGATGTAAACAAAGTATTGGGTGCCTTTTGGTTGGTCTTTGCTTCAAAATAAAGACTCAACCCCGATGATTCTATCTAACTGCTTGAGTCCAACTCAGGTTTTGATACAAACAACTTGTCTAGCTACAAGGATATTGATATGCGTTAGTTTTACGTTAATTATTGCTCTTATAATTGGGTTAACAACCCTCTTTTTATTTGTAGAAACAATTTAAAATCAACCTATAAATATCGAGTTGCAACGAAAGATTTCACATCCACGAAACATGTTTATCTTGTAAATCAATATTTTGTTAGACAATTTTTGAAAATTATTGAAAAAACAACTTGTTTTTAGACATTATGTCGTAAGATCTGTAAAAGCAATTTTTTTAATCATTATATACTAAGTGTCTAAAATTTATCACGCTACCAGTTTAGCACAATCATTTACTTCTAGCTCTGCTGCGAAAAACCAGATGCAGAATCTCAACAAATTATGTCTGCAGATTTAGGTATTTTAATTGTATCATATGACACTGTGAATATTTGGTACCAAAAGTTTAAAAGTAAGAAATTTAAAAAATGTAACACTCAAGCCAACATACTGTTGATGATGATGAATACCGCTTGTGAGAAATTTTGGAAAAACTATCAGTATTAAACCACTCGAGAGGTAGCTAAGGAATTACATGTTAGTACAATGTCATGAACTTGACATACAGATTTAATCGCAGGATGCTGTAGGAGCTGATTCAAGCAGATAAGGACATTCGTGTTCAGGCATACTCCAATATCAATTCAAGGTCAAACTTCTGCACCAGATTTACATTTCGGTGAAAATTGGATTTACCTCAACAACACAAACAGAAAAGCGGGTTGGTCTGTTTACATTCAGCAAGTTGGTAGTGCTAGTAAGCTTAACTTGACTGAAACAAAGCTCATGCTTTGTAACGGAGAGGACTGCCATGATATTATCTCCAAGGCACATTTGGAAAAAGGTAAAACAATAGACAATAAGGGGGACCGAGACATGCTAATCTGTGTTCATACTGCTAACAAATTCAAATATTGTAGTTTCGGTGAAAACGAATTATTCAATCAAGATAACGTAAGACCACATGCGTCTGCATTCATCGGCTGAACTCTGTACAGATCCGAAAAGGATATTTTGCCACACCAAGTATATATCTCGGCATCGTTCCTTAGGACTTCTATCTTTTTTCACATCTGCAATTACATTTTGCTGGTACATTGATTATTTGATACTGCTCTGGTTGCCCGAAAAGTGTCTGTTAAGTGTCTACACTCGTCTTACCAAGTTTCTCAGCCAGAGGTCTTAAGAAGCTATCAAAACATTAGCAAAAATTATGCATTTAAATGTTGATCATTAAGCTCATTACAGGTACGGTACTCCTTTTATTTCAAATCTTACTATGAATGAAGGTTTCTTTCATGTAAATCTTACACTGCTTATATATATATATATATATATATATATATATATATATATATATATATATATATATATATATATATATATATATATGTGTGTATATGTATATGTATATATTATCAATTGGATAACATTCTAGAAGATAGATAGTCAAAATGGTTTTTGTAATTGTAGAAATATACATTTCATCGCACGGAACAATTGGACACCACAATCCATTGCATTTTAAGACCTATTTTTGTAATTATTTGTTTTTCTGACATTCTAATCATTTACCAAAATGTATCTACATACATGCTACATAGAATAAAATTGGAAAGTATTAAAAAAACAAATTCTGTCTGATATTTTATATTCCTACTGATGTTAAAAAACTTATCATTCAATCTAGAATTACGTTATTACAAGTAAACCAAATGAATCTGAATACACTATATTCAAAATTGATTTGAGGGAGAGACCTATTTAAATTCTCTAGCGAAAAGATTCCAAAAAATTGAATACATAGTGTTTTATTTAAACAAATAATAAATGAATGTAAGAATCACATCACGATCCTTTTCGGATCTGTGCAGAGTTCAGCCGGTGAATGCAGATGCATGTGGTCTTGCGTTATCTTTTTTAAAGGTTTAAATATGTCGAATTTAAAGAGAAATTATAAACTTTATTAACTCACCAAATTTGCATTAAGTTATGCTAGTCAAAATAATTTGGGCTATTAACAACTATTTTTAAGCAAATGGAATGTGTAAACAAAAAGTCACTTATAAACTTTAAATCACGAAAAATTTTCTGAATGCATTTTCGTTCCAAAATTTAATTTCGAGTTGTGCTTTAACGAATTCTCCTATAAGTTAATTATATATAAATTTAAAATGTCTATGTGTATATTTCAGATGAAGTAAATATTCATGCTTAAAATATTTATACAAGTGAACTTATAATAATCTATTCTTTATTATATGTTAAGTCAAATAATATAGTTCCTTCTTTATTATTGCTTTATTTCCAGGATTAATGATATGTTAACAAAATTTACAGTTGCTTTCCTTCATTTCACTTAAAAATTCAAAACGATTTAAATAATTATTTTAATATCAAATATAATAGCCATAGAATTTTTATACATGGTAACATCGTGTTGAGAATATTCTAAAATTGAAGAAATTCTCAATATATATATATATATATATATATATATATATATTATATTATATATATATATAAATATATATATATATATATATATATATATATATATATATATATATATATATATATATATATATATATATATATATATATATATTATATATATATATATATATATATATATATATATATATATATATATATATATATATATATATATATATATATATATATATATATATATATATATATATTCTAAGTCAACTAGTGAAATAAGTAATTTTTAAATAGCTAATCATAATAATTTTTCTAATGAGAATATTAATACTTAAATCTGCGCAACAAACACTTCTAACATTTTGACTAGAATTTCAAAAAAGAATTGCTTAATATCATTTGAATGCCATAAACCTAATTTATATTTCATTATGTGAAATAGTACAAAAAGTTTTGATAAATCATGGTTTAAAAATATAAAAATACTGATTGCTTACTGTAATGTAATTTTAAAAGAAGAATACTTATAAGATTTTACTTGAAAACAATGAGCTGCTGGCAATATAATTGATAAATCATTCACGATATGGTAACTGAAATAAATAAATAGACAATAAAATATATAACGCTATTAGAAATAAAATTAAAGCAAACTGTTACAACAGACTGCTTAATTTTACACAATGCATTTTTTATATTATCATTCCAATTTATTTCTTATACTTAATTAACAAATAATAGTTACAAACATCATTATTTAATTTTCTAAAGTAGATTATTAAGCTCGTTGTACATTAATTCAACGAAATACCTTGTTAGATAATGAAATTGACTTAATTAAAATTATTAATAAGTGATGTTATGGCGTGTAAAATAACTTCAATAACAAATGGTAAGTTGTAAATTTCGGAGATAATATTGCCACATAGAGAAAGCTTTCCAACGAGCTCAGTGGCCGAGTGGTCAAAGCACGCGATCCAAACCCGGAGGTTGCGGGTTCGATACCAGCCATGGCTGTTGTATCCAAAGTATGGATTTTTTGTTTGTTTCTTTAATTATTGTTTCCTTATGTTCTCCAACATTCTAGACCTTTCTTTGTTATGTTAATTAGTTGTTTCTCGAATATTCTATTACTGTATAAAAGCTTATACCCACTAGTCGTGGGCAACTTCTCGACTTTGTAAGGTTACAAGTCGCTACTTTCCTTCAATAAACTTGTTTGTTTAAATCCAACGGTGTGTTCACTTAAATCTTCGTGACAAATTTGGTGGAGGCGCCGGGTACAGATTTCACCATCGTGGATAATTCTGAAAGTATTCGCAGAAGTCTTCGTTTAAGAGGATTGCCCCCGGAATTTGGTCTCTACGTTCCAGAACGAGGGAAGAAGCAGATAATGGCTGAAGATACGAAGCCTGTCGTGGTAACTCCTACCCACCAGCTACTAAGGAGCCCATCAACCTTCCGTGGAGAGCCTGGAGATGACCCCCGGAAATGGCTTACAGAATACGATCGGGTGGCCAAGTTCAACAAATGGGATGAAATGATGTGCCTTGCGAACGTCTATTTTTTCTTAGACGGTACGGCCAAGCAGTGGTACATAAATAATGAAGATGCCTTGGACTCCTGGGACGCATTCAAGAAAGGTTTAAATGAACTTTTTGGTGATCGTCAGAAGTACACAAAGAAGGCCGAAGAGCAACTGAAATATAGGGCTCAAAAGGCAGGAGAGGCTACGCAGTCCTACATTCAAAGTGTATTAGGGCTTTGTCACGAGGTCAACCCTTCGATGTCCGACGACGAAAAAGTGTCGCACTTAATGAAAGGCGTTGCTGAGGATATTTACCAGGTGCTTTTAATGAAAGAAGTTAAGACTGCGGCTGACTTCATCAAGTGGTGCAACTACATTGAAGACATGAAACAGAAAAGAGTTGGTCCAAAAAGATTTCAAAGACTACCAAATGTCGTACCAGTAGCAGCCATGGAGGACGAGCCAGACTTGGTGTCCCTTATCCGCAGAATTGTACAAGAAGAGGTTCATCGAATGGTTAATCGACCCGACGAGTTTCCGGACTCCTATTCCCAGCCGCTACAGACCGTCATCCAAGACGAAGTCGAAAGAGTTTTGGCACCAGTTGTCGCAAAGTCTGCAGGCACCCAACGACGTCCCACTTATGCAGCCGCTGTGACGAGGGAACCTAGTAGCCCTGTCCAGAAATCAGCACCGCAGCCAAGGAAGACTGACGTTTGGAGAACGGCCGACAACAGACCAGTTTGTTTTCACTGTGGACGCCCTGGACACGTCGTACGCTATTGCCGTGAGAGGAAAGCCGTTTTTGACAATTATCGAGCCCGCCGACGGAGCTTCGACGACGCTGACGCTGAAGAAGAGTTGCGCCGACCAAGCCTCGTACGCCGTTCTTCACCTAGTCCTGTTAGAGGCCGATCACCAACCCGTCGTTTCCGATCACCGTCGCCATATCGTCGATCAAGTCGGTCTCCAAGCCGTAGAAACGAGGAAAACTGAGCACAGCGACCTTTCGGGGAGGTGAGGCCGCATGTAATGAAAATCCTCCATCAGCCGCAAAGATGACAGGTAACCACCTCGACGTCATGGTAAATAATCAGCCGATCCGTGCCCTAGTGGATTCGGGAGCTTCATTTTCTGTCATCTCCGATAAGTTTCGTCGATCCTTAAAGAAAGTTATGTTTACTGACGCCAAGAACACTATACTGAAAGTCGCTAATGGCAGTTTTGTTAGGCCAGTGGGAAAATGCGTTTTGCGTGTCGTTATAAATGGACGAGAGCTGCTGTTTGAATTCATCGTTCTACGGCATTGTAGTCACGACGTAATCCTCGGATGGGACTTCTTGGAAGCTTCTCAAGCCGTGATAGACTGTGGCCGGAATGAACTGTTGTTGGAAGATACTGACCTAGAAAACACTGCGCTAGACGCTTGGAAGCTGTATGCCACGAAGGACTACAAGCTTCAGCCACGATCATTGACGAGAATAGCCGTATCAGGACTAGATGTCGGAAGAAACATAAGCGTAATCGTAGACAGCAATAGACATTTGCTGCTTGAAAGAAACCTGGCTGTACCCTCCATGGTATCCTTATACCATAATGGACAAAGTGAAATTTGGGTTGCCAACATGCAGGCCAAAGATCAAGTCATTCCTAAAGGGATGTACATAGGCGAAGCTGAGCTCCTGAATGACGGGCATGTATGCGAGATTGATGATACAACAAAAAGTAAAAGTACACTGCAGGAGCCGACGAATTCCAGTATAGATTATACCATAATGATATCCCCTGAGTTGAGCAGCGAAAGAAAACGCAAATTAGCCGAACTCTTACAAGCCTTTTCTGGAATCTTTACAAAATCTAACAAGTCGTCAGCCGCAAAGACAAATGTGAAACATAGGATCAATACTGGTGATCATGCTCCAATCTACCAAAGGGCTTACCGAGTTTCACCGACTGAAAGACGCATAATTCGGGAAGAGGTTGAGAAAATGCTTGACCAAGGTATTATCCAGCCATCTGAGAGTCCCTGGTCATCCCCCGTCGTACTCGTGAGAAAAAAGATAAAAGCTGGCGTTTTTGCGTAGACTATCGAAAACTGAATAGCATCACGAGGAAGGATGTTTATCCTCTACCCCGCATTGATGACACTCTAGACTGTTTAAAAGGCGCCAAATTCTTTTCTTCCATGGACCTCCGATCTGGTTACTGGCAGATAGAAGTGGATGAAGCGGATCGTGAAAAGACGGCATTTATTACCCCAGAAGGCTTATACGAATTTAAAGTCATGCCGTTTGGACTCTGTAATGCACCGGCGACTTTCGAAAGAATGATGGATAATTTGCTACGCCATCTCAAATGGACTATGTGCCTGTGTTACCTGGACGACATAGTAGTTTTCTCAGAAACTTTTGAAGACCACCTTCTCCGGTTGAAAACAGTTCTGGAATGCATTCAAGAAGCTGGACTCATACTTAACCCCAAGAAGTGCCTTTTTGCTGCCCAAGAAGTGAAAATACTAGGCCATCTCGTATCCAGTAACGGTGTCCGTCCAGATCCTGACAAAGTGAAAGCCGTGAGCAACTTTCCTACTCCACAGAACGTACATGACGTACGAAGCTTTCTTGGACTTTGCTCGTACTTCCGAAGGTTTATTAAGGGCTTTTGCTATCTCGCCGAGCCCTTGCAATTGCTGTTGAAAGGCGATGCGAAATTTCATTGGGGTCCTAAAGAAGTAAAGGCTTTCGAAAACCTGAAGGAGGCGCTTACATCTGATCCAGTATTGGGGATATTCGACGAAAGATGCCTTACAGAAATTCATACCGACGCCAGCGGATATGGTATTGGAGCAGTTCTGGTGCAAATTGAGAATGAAGTCGAAAGAGTCATAGCATACGCCTCTAGAACCCTGACAAAAGCCGAAAGGAATTATTCTACTTCAGAACGAGAATGCCTTGCCGTCGTATGGGCAATTAATAAATTCCGGCCATACCTGTTCGGAAGACATTTTACCGTTGTTACGGATCATCATTCACTCTGCTGGCTTATGAATCTAAAAGATCCCTCAGGCAGGCTGGCGAGGTGGGCTCTTCGCCTCCAGGAACACGATTTTTCGGTAAAATACAAATCTGGGAGGAAGCATAATGATGCCGACGCTCTCTCGAGAAATCCAGTGGATGAAGCGACTGAGACGCAAGACCAATTTTTAGCTGTAACCACGAGTATAGACCTCGCTATCGAACAGAAGAAAGATCCAGACATGGCAAAAATAATCCTTCCGAAGATCGGCCCCTCTACCGAGGAGAAGAAATTTGAGTTAATTGACGGAGTCTTATGCAGAAAGAACTTTGATCCTGCCGGGAAGCCATGGTTGCCTGTCATTCCCAAGCATCTACGAGCGGACATACTTAAACATTTCCACGACGCTCCTACCGCAGGGCATCTTGGCTTTGCGAAAACGTACGACAGAATCAGGAAAAGATTTTATTGGCCGGGGATGTACCGGAATGTTGTGCGGTACGTCATGCATTGTCGAGAATGCCAACGGAGGAAATCAGTTCCGCAACCACCACCTGGACGCCTGGTTTCCATCCCTCCTACTGTCACACCTTTTCACCGCATTGGGATAGATCTGCTTGGGAGGTTCCCTAAGTCTGCCCGTGGAAATAAATGGATCGTGGTCTGCACAGATTACTGTACACGCTATGCAGTAACCAGAGCCTTACCAACTGCTGAAGCCGAAGAAGTCGCCAAGTTTCTGCTCGAAGAGATTCTTCTGAGACATGGAGCTCCTCGAGTCATTATTACCGATCGTGGTGCCGTTTTCCAGTCCAGACTTGTATCCGCACTAGTCAAATTGTGCCATATCGATCATCGAATGACGACGGCGTATCATCCCCAAACGAATGGATTGACGGAGCGCTTTAACAAAACTCTAGCTGGTATGTTGTCCATGTACGTTGATATCGAACAGAAAAACTGGGACGAAATTTTGCCATTTGCGACGTTTGCTTATAACACCGCTAAGCAGGAGACAACAGGATTTACGCCGTTCTACCTGCTCCATGGACGTGAAGCCGAAACAACGCTGGATACAATGTTCCCATTCTTGCCTGATGATGCAACGGACGATTACCTAGCCAAGACTATTTCCAGGGCAGAAGAGTCGAGACAATTGGCCAGAACGCATACTCTGAGAGCGCAAGATAAAGACCGTCGACATTATGATTCCAAACACCGAATGGTGTCCTATCGTCCTGGAGACCTCGTATGGGTTTATACCCCAGTCCGAAAGGTCGGTCTTTCCGAGAAGCTCTTAAGGAGGTATTTTGGGCCCTATCAAGTGCTGCGCCGTTTATCCGACGTCACCTACGAAGTGCAAGATTTTGATCCTGCTTCCCGGAAAAGGAAACTAAAAGATGTTGTCCATGTTTTGCGTATGAAGCCGTACCATGATCCGGCGAAGCAGACCGACATTGAAGACGGACGAAATCAAGGTGTCGTTCTTCCGGAAAAGAAGGCAGAAGTTTACAAAGGACCTTTAACACGCTCAAGATCCAAATAGCAGCGAGACGCTGTCTTTTTGAGAGAGGAGCAATGCCGCATAGAGAAAGCTTTCCAACGAGCTCAGTGGCCGAGTGGTCAAAGCACGCGATCCAAACCCGGAGGTTGCGGGTTCGATACCAGCCATGGCTGTTGTATCCAAAGTATGGATTTTTTGTTTGTTTCTTTAATTATTGTTTCCTTATGTTCTCCAACATTCTAGACCTTTCTTTGTTATGTTAATTAGTTGTTTCTCGAATATTCTATTACTGTATAAAAGCTTATACCCACTAGTCGTGGGCAACTTCTCGACTTTGTAAGGTTACAAGTCGCTACTTTCCTTCAATAAACTTGTTTGTTTAAATCCAACGGTGTGTTCACTTAAATCTTCGTGACAATATTTAAAAAAATATATGAAATTTTAAAACTTAAAAGTCAAAAAGCACATTGAGCCAACATATTATTTGCTGTAAAAAAACCAAATTAAAAGAAAATTGTGATATTTAGCACAATTAAAGTATCTACTTTTTGAAATTTGAAGCATTCGATAGTAATTCATAAGAAAAAATATTTATAGTATATAGTGAGAGAATATTCAAATAAATATTTCTTTTAACATATTAACTATTAGATGAATTCGGGAAAATAATATGAATATGTCTGTTTTTTACATGCAAAGAATATTAAATTTTTTCCCTTTTTAAGGGGAATGAAGATCATATAATTCTATCAATGTAAAGTGTAAAGAAATTAAAGTATAGATTGTTAAGATAAAAAAATCGTATCTAATATTGTCAAAAAATGTACTTACTTGTATTTAATTTGGATTATATATATATATATATATATATATATATATATATATATATATATATATATATATATATATATATATATATATATATATATATATATATATATATATATATATTCAAGAAAATGTAATTTTTATAATAGTAATAAAAACTCAAAATTTAATAAGCAGGGTTATAAAAAGGAAAATAAAAAATATAAAAATGATTAATACTTTGCGTTTAAAAACTATTTAAATTTTTCTGTAAAATAGTTCATTATAAAAAATGTAAATTGTAAAGAATCTACAAATGGAAAAATCATTACACATTAAAATGTTATTATATACAAATGCCTTAAAATAAAAAGAATATTGAGAAAAACTCAAATTAATATAATTATTTTAAAAAAATACAACTATATGACAAGAAAAGAATTACCAGAAAATACGACTTTTTCACTTGCTTTTTAATTATTGTTGTTATTTCTACTGAATGCATATTACATTTCATCAATAAATTTTTAGATATGTCTTAATTTTATGGAATTAAGTAAAAGAAAAAGCTAATAAAAGTATTTTTTGATGATAGATTAATGTAATAAAATTTGTACTGTAATGAAATATGATATTTTAAATTTATTTGCAAAAAGTTTATTTACTTTGTATGCTTGAATGGATTTTTGTGGATGCAGTGAATTATAAAATATTTTTGATAAAATTGATATATAATATTTTTTAAATAATTTAATTTTTATTCATTAATATGTTTTATATATTTTTATATAAGGTATCAATAAAGTTCTGAATTAACAGTTTCTGTTAATTTTCTGTCAGTTAGTTAAAATTAATTTCACTAGTTAAGGTAAGAAAAATGGTTTCGCTTATATCAACATTACTTGCCATTTTCTATATCACTTCAGTAACTTCTTAAAAGGATAAATTTTAACACACACACATACATATATATATATATATATATATATATATATATATATATATATATATATATATATATATATATATATATATATATATATATATGTATATATATATATATATATATATATATTCTTTATTTAATTACCTGCATATGAAGTAAAATATTCCAGTTAAATAAATATGTGAAATGCATTCTTCATATGTTAAATTAACAAATAAACAAATCTACAAATTAGTAACGGGACACCTAATAATTAACATCGTGTCAAAATATATCACTATTTATAAGCTAGAGTTTATCGGTATTTATAAAACTTACTGGTTAACAGAGAGAACAATGTTGTTTTTTGCTTTGGAAGAATGATTTGTTGCTGGGTAAAATTCGAGAAAAATAGTCTTCTTATTCTGAAATTTGGAAAATTTTAAAAATAATTTTTATACAATATAATTACAAATAACTCATACATACATGCAAGTATGATGTAGAAATTGAATTTTTTGAGAAATGGACACTTGTACATTCGTCGAATCTAAATTTGTCTTGCGATTTTCACAGATTTTGTTTTGCTGATTATCATTTATTCAGTTCATAAGATAATTTTTATAAACGAATGCAAATTTATGTGAAACGCATGTTGTTAGTTTAAATTATATTATAAGTAAAAGGACCAGCAAAAATTGTGACCACTTGCTCATTGATATTGAATTGTTGAAAGCAACATTGAAACTGGTCTTGAGGTAATCGAAATTTTATAATAGATGCTTGTAATTTCCTAATCACTTCTCATTTTTTTTAAATTAAAAAAAATGTTTAAGAAACTTTATCCTTAGATGTAATGTCTTTAAAACTTTATAGAGTTTCACTGTAGCTATATTTAAACTTTCCTCTTTCTGTTTTAAAATGAAATCAAATATTTTTCAATTATATTATGTAAAAAATCCAAATCCACATACAAAGACATGTAAGCTAAAAAATGTAATTTTTATGTTACATTTTTTTCAATCAAATTTACTAGTTTAACAAAAGCTTTGCTTGAACAGAACCATGTTACCTCAATATACAGAATATGATAAAGAGTTTCAAGTTTTCTTAGAAATTTTTGAAAAAAAAAAGATACTCGAAAAGAAGAAATTTTAATGAATAAAAACTTGATACAAATTTACGTTAAATAATAAAATCAACCAAAGTAAAACATTTTTTGTGAAGAAAAGTTTCCATATTTTATCACATTTTTTAAAGGTTTCCTCAAAATATTTCGACAATAACATAAATGATTTAAATGGGGACTTAAAAAGAAGAATTTGCTCAGTGTTTGTTAATAATTGATTATTTTCTGTAAAATTTTGGTACTAGTAAATTTGATTTTTCTAAGACTTTGTTGTTCTTAAATTATGGACTCTCTGAGGCAATAATAGCGTGATTGAGAAAGATGACTTTTTCACAAACCTAAGATAATGAACGAAACCGACGTTGAACCACGCAAATTAAATTGTGGCTACAAAATTTCCTTTAATGAGAAAGAGGCCATATCTTAATGTTGCATAAAGGTTTTATCAAGATATCAAATTAAAAATTATAGCCTTCTATTCAAGAGTATATGCGTTTGAGATTAATACAATAGGAATTTATAATCGCTTCTGATTTATAATATCTTTATTTTTATTGAACCGAGTTATATATATATATGTATATATATATATATATATATATATATATATATATATATATATATATATATATATATATATATATATATATATATATATATATATATATATATAACATTTAAAAATATATTTTTATCAATATATATTTTTATTTTATCTCTTTTTGTTGAACTAAAAACGAAAAATTCAAGAAACTCGCTACAGTTTTATTTATATGGCATTTGCAAAAACAATTTTTTCCTTCAAAATATAAATGTAATACCATAATTATGAGAGTACAAACATCATAAAATAAGGAAAACTTATATTTATTAAAGTCTCTTTTTCTCAAAAACTACAACAAAATTTCAATATGACCACACAAATTTAAGAAGAATAAGTGAAATATGTTTTAAAAAATGTAACATAGAATTGTTAGAGTCGTTCTCTTTTAATACAAGATTAAATAAAAAAAATAAATATTTAAGTAGTATTTTTTTAAAGAAAATAAATGTTATTCACCCTAAATCACATTTGAGGCTTTGAGAATAAAGCAACAAGTATTATGTTTCTTATTTATCTTTGATTTGTTCTTAGCGATTATAAAATTAGAAATTATAATATTTGAATAAATAAAATTTACCTGCAAAATATTAACTTTATATTTGACTAAAAAAAGTTATTCTGAAAATTTGTAAAAATAGCATCTTCATTTTGTCTGGCACATTCAGTTATTAGAAAAGCATGAAATTGCTTACGACATTGAGTAGGGTATAAAAAAGAATTTATTATTTAGATATATAGAATAAAATATTGTTTTCATTAGCAATATCTTCATTAGCTATAAAAAATCGTTAAACGTCTTTAAGATCCTGATGAACTTTATTTTAGAGTAAATATATTTCCTTTTATTATTTTATTTCAATAATTGTTTAAACATATAACATATTTCAATGACTTTTATATGAATAATGTTTGAAAAGTATATAAATACATTTCATTATTCTTAAGTAATAAGGTCTGATAAAAATTAAAATATCATTTTTTAGAAAACAAAAATATATAACAAAATATTTCTCTGTTGATTTATACTTTTAAAAACTAATAAATTTATATCATATTAGATGCATTTCTAGTTAACAGATGCACGTTCATACTTTTAATGGAATTTGAATTAACATGCTAAATAAATAAAATAGTTTTAAATAATTGAAGTTAATTAATATTTGAAATTTATGCGTACGAGTATGTATATTCGTTTCATTTAGAAAATACTGAATTATCTATTACTGAATAAAACAAAGATTTTATAATTCAGTTCATTCTTATTAATATTGGAATATTTAAAGTGACACGTCTTTTTTATGTACTGTTTTCTCAATTGAATCTTTTAACTGCTTACATTTATAGTCAGAGAATGTCTAATATCTTTGGTAATAAAAAGTTTCTTGTTAGAACAAATAATATTCTTTTTCAATAAAAATCACAAAGTTTAAATCTTATGCATAGTAGTTGGTATTGCGATATGATTATTCATAAATATCAGTTACATATTTTTAATTAAAACTTATATTGTATTATTTTAATATTCCATTCACACACATTAATCAATAAGTATGTTTGAATAACACTTAAAAATATAGCAAAACTAATATTTTCATGCTGAATGAATTTTCCCCGTAAAATGTATATAACATGTTTATTTAAACAAACTTGAATTCAAAATTACTCATGCAATTCCAGTAAAAGATTAAAGTCCTCATAATATTTAATTTTAATATATTATTAAGAAAATCCCCCAAATCGTAAAACATTTTGTAAACTAAACGTTGCATGGTTGTACATTTATAATTAAATATGTGGCTGAATTTCTTTTTGGAAGGGGGGAAAGTATAAAACATTACAATAAAAATAACTTTAAAAAATATAACTTATTAAAAATATATTTTAATGGTGCAGGATTTCCTAATTTAAATCTTTCTTCTGCAATATGTAACGAAGAAGTAAATGACTTTTGGAAAAATTTGATATGGTATTAAATTTGGTAAATTTTGAAATTATATTATTTAATTACATAAATATATCTTAAAGAAGTAATGAATTAGGTATGAAATGAAAATATTTTATTTAAGTATGGTTTTCTCTAATATTGAGTAATAATAAATATATTTTTATGGATTAAAATCATCAGATTTCCTTAAACAAATGCATAAAAAAGATTATTAACCAATATATCATGAACTGTAATTTGAGAAATTTAAATGTATTTTTCCGTTCTATATCAAATATTTGTCGTTTTTTTTCTCATTTTAATAAAAACCAGAGGCAAATTTCTTTATAATAAAATGATTCTAGCAAAGAAACATTGGTGCATGAAATTTTAAGCATAATTCTTGGAATGTTAAAACATATGAGTAAATATTGTTCAAAATCAGAAATATTAAGGAAATTTAAATATTAAATGATTTCATATTCTAAACTTGTTATTTTTTGATTAAAACTTATACATGGTTTATAAATTAATAATATAAATTTCCTTTTTCCTTGCTTTACAAAATTTGACTTAAAATTAAAAAAATACAAAAAAGATTAGTTTTTATAATACAATTCATTATAGTTAATATTGTTATTGTTGCATGGCCCCGAGATCAGCAGTGCTAGACCTGGTCCATGAGCACGTACACCTTTAAAAAGTCCAGTACCATAACTGGATTCTCCATCCGAAGAGACCAGGCGGTCCTTTGGGCGCTCCAGTCTTATGGACTTACGGAGGCTGCAACCCTTCCCCATTCATGAATAGTATTATAGTTAATAATATTCACTATTTGTAGTAAAAAATAAAAATAAATATAATCTAATACATAAATACAAATTATAATCTGCTTTAACTACTGAATTTGTTAATGTCATTTCTAAACATGTAATACAAGAACAATGATGGAATTAATTTCATTAATGTTATTGTAATATTAAAGGATATAGGAATTTATATAAAACGATATAATAAATACTTTGCAATCCAATAGTGTTATTATTTTAGTTATATACTTACTAGACAGTGTTTTATTAAGTGGTATTATAATTTAGTTTTAAAAGTGACAAGTTTTAAATTAAATTTAAATATTAATATACAAAAATATTGTAATTAATTTAATAAAAATGAAATAAAAATATATAAGAATAATAGATATTAATTGTTACATTTATCACACATTGAGAAAACAAAATTTTTGATATTAAATAATGAGCATCACAACATTAATAATAATCAATTAAGACATTAAACTAAGTTCAATTGCACGGCAGCCCTTTTAAGTAGTATGTTCGATTAAGTAGACAAGTTAATGCAGAAACCCCAAATTTTGCTCCCTAGCATGTTCGGTACTCATTTTATATCAACCCTCTAAGGAGATGAAATTTTGAACCGACCATGCTCAGACCTGTGCTTACAAGTTCGAAGAGCTTCCACTACCCAACCGGTCATAAAAATGATACATAAATGTAAAGAAATATTGCCCTTTATCTATGATTCAAATTTAAAGCAATAGAAATGTTTGTCGTTAATGTAAATATAATTTTGTAATAAGTTTAGAAATAAGTATGTGATTTTATATTAGGCATAAAAAAGAGTATAATAAAAATTGTGGAATATAACTGATTATATAGATAAATCTTGACTAATAAAGTGTAGAAATATAATAAAAGTAATTAAATAAAATATATTTATTTTAAAATATGAAATACGTGTCTAAATTTCCAAATTAGTGAGTAAAGGTTAGTTAAAACACATTAGTTAATTCTCTAAACAGGATAATTTAAATTTTATACTTATTTAAACTCTGAAAATCAAATTTGGAATACTAGAATTTTGAGCTATTTTATCTGTATAATTTTTTTAATTGTGTTATATAAGTGCATGTAATTAATATACGACAACATTTGTGTTTTTCAATGAAAAAATAGTATTTAAATTAAAAAAATAGATATTAGAAAAGAAAATCCGAAATATGTATTATACGAACTTTGAAAGAATTTAATTAAAAACAAAGTTAAATAATATCAAGTACCTTTATTAAATTAACATTAACTATATCCTATGAATATAATATGATCTTCAATGTTTTATCAATGAATTATATTAGTTTTTCAAAGTCAATAATTATGACAAGTGACAATTTAGATAAATATATCCAACAAAGTTATTCGTACAGAACATAATTAAAATGATGGATGACATTATCGAAATGGAAAGTATCGAGTCTTAAAACAATAGAAATCGATACTAAAGCTAAAAGTTTTGATATTATGCTTTCATCTGTCAAACAATGTTTTGAATGTAACAAAGACATTTTCTGTGATAACATTGAAGCCACCAATTATTCCAAATTATAATTTTATACTAAGAAAGACTTTGTATTTTCAATTTAGCTGATTGTTTTTTTAAAATTGCTTCGTGTAATGTACTACATTATTTTTCTTTGCATCATTATGTAATTATGATCAAATTAAAAGAGAATCACACTATAATAATATTGCAAAGATGCCATTCATTATGGCAACTATAATTGTATGAAATACTCTTAAGTGCACTTTTATATTATATATATATATATACATATATATATATATATATATATATATATATATATATATATATATATATATATATATATATATATATATATATATATATATATATATATTTGTATTCATTTATTTATATGTGTTTATATGTGTATGAGTGTGTGTGTGATAATTAGATATTTTTACGATGGTGTACATTTAAAATACATTAATTAGAAAATTAACTATCGAAAAGATTTAATATTTCTCCACAAACCTTGACAATCTCAAAATTATAGAACCTTAAAATTTTAAGTTCCTTTAATTTTATGCTTAAATATTTTTATTTAGTTTTATTTTAATTAAAGTTTACTTATTCAAATTGTGAATGATTGATAATAATTTTTAAAAAAATCATATTTAATGACAGAGTAATACTATATTAACAGTTCTGTTATAGGGACACCTAAATATTGATTGCATAGTCTGATATATTTGTATCTGTAAAATATAAAGGATGTCATGTTTTCTTGGTAACTGATTACTGTTTGGAAAAATTACAAAAAGAAGAAAAATTAAAAAAATCCATTTAGTAACCAATATTATTGTATCGCTGTTTAGTGCCCCTGTGGACTTCTGTAATTATTTAATTCTTTAAAAAAAACTCAGTTTGGGGCGTAACAGAAACTTACCACTGACAATAGAACCACATTAACAATTTAACATATAAATTAAGAAATCAATTTAAGATGCAATGTATAATATTTAAAACAGTCTTTGCTAAAACTTTAGCTTTCAAAAAAAGTTATTTTTTAAATATGTGATTTTTAAAAAAAATTTTTTGGTATATTTTCTTAAAAATGTCATTATAAATTTTATAATCATTTTTTGTCATAAACAGAAGTTTTATTCACTTAGTAGTATTATACATATGTCCGCAATTTTATACAATGTTATTTAATCCAAGAAAAACTAAAAGTTTAATGTTATTATGAAGTGAATGTTATTAATCTCTTCTAAAGAAAACAAAAAAATCATGACAACTTATACAAAAAAATATTGGAATTCATAAACAAAAACGTGAGCCAGAAATAATTAAACGCTTTTTTATTTACATTTTTTCTGTTTTAAAATCAACGGTAATTATTTTGCGAAGTTTTAATATCCTTATTTTATTAAAATAAATTTAGTAATTTAAATGGGGCATGTAAAACTCTTTTGCAAACTCTATATATATATATATATATATATATATATATATATATATACACAGTCCAGTCACATTAATGTGACCATCTGTCTAAAGCCAGAATAACCACCTTTCGCCGAGCGGACTGCTGCGAGACGTGCAGGAAGAGGGTCACTTAGGTCCCTGAAGGTGTTCTCTGGGATGTTGAGCCATGCCGACTCTAATGCCATGGCCAGCTGCACTAGATTACGCGGTTGAGGATCCATGGCGCGAACAACTCGATCGAGATGGTCCCACAGATGCTCGATTGGGTTTAAGTCAGGTGAGTTTGCTGGCCAGGGGAGGACGGTAAACTCATCATGGTGGTCCTCGAACCAGGCACGTACACTGGCAGCTGTATGGCACCTCGTATTGTCCTGCTGGAAGATGCCATCATCCTGAGGAAAAACAATGCGTATGTAGGGGTTGACATGGTCCGCAAGGAAAGATGCATACTTGTATTGATCCATCGTGCCTTCCACAATGATCAGTGAACCTAGTGAATGCCAGAAAAACATTCCCTAGACCATAATGTTCCCGCCTCCAGCTTGGACCGTTCCGGCAATGATTGCAGGGTGGTTCCTTTAAGAGGTTTCACGCCTTATACGCCAACGTCCATCTGTCCAATGGAGCATAAAACGCGATTCATCTTAAAACGCAACCTGCCGCCACTCAGTGGACGTCCAGCTGCTGTACTGGCGTGCAAATTCTAGCCTTCGCCGTCGATGAACAGCAGTCAGCATAGGTGCACGAACCAGGCGTCTGCTTCAGAGGCCCAGACGCAGCAATATTCGCTGAATAGTAGTTTGGGAAACACTTTTGGTAGCCCCTTGGTTCATTTTGGTGGTCAGTTGCTCAACGGTAGCCCGTCTATCTGCCCGAACGCATCTCCGCAACCGTCGTTCGCCTCTGTCATCTATGGCCCGTGGTGCACCACATTTGCCACGTCGCTGATTTTGAACAGTCCCATTTTGCCATGCACGGTACACTTTTACCACGGCGGCACGCGAACAGTTCACAAACTCAGCCGTTTTGGAAATGCTTCCACCCTTGGCCCGAAAGCCAATGATCATGCCCTTTTGGACGTCGGATAAATCGCTTCGTTTCTGCATTACGCCAACGATTGAAATGTTTTCCGAAGCCCTCACACACCTTTTATATACGCTCAACTGCACTGTGCTGCCACCTGCCTTCTGTGATTGGTTATTTAACTCTGACGTGGAAAGTACGTGGTGGTCACATTAATGTGACTGGACTGTGTATATATTTTAAATTAACTACATCAGTATGATTCTATTTTTTATTTTTAATGCTCCTTCTTCCTCATAGTGATTGTTAGAAACACTCAATGGATATTAATCTAATTACGATAAAAATTGCTTTTTTTTCGTTTTCTGATAAATTTAATTTTTTTTATTATTGCTAAAGCATATAATTTTTGCTTAAAAGTTATGTTTTGGAAACTAGTTCAAAAAATACACAGAATTCTTACTTTTTTCCTTTATATTATCCGTCAAATACACATTTACAATAATTTGAAATACGAAATACTTCATAATAAAGCAATAATTATCTTTTTAAAATTGATTTATGTATATTTCTCAAATATTGTATGCATTTTTATTTGATGCACAAAAAATACATTAAAAATTCATTAAAGTTGATTCCCTAAATTATGAAATGCAATTTTTACGATTAAAAATGTGTATCAAGTAGCATATATAAAGATTTTTAAATATAAATTTTATCCATATGAATTTCCATTGTTTTCATAATCACCGTCATATATAATTTGATAGAAAATGTTTCTAGAAAAATCTTAAAAATTATTTCCGTAAATATCCTTCCAGTGCTGCAAATAAACTAGTAGTCAGAAGGACAGAGTTACAATATAAAAAGTGAATACGTGTTATCATGAAGTTACGTGTTATTTTCTATATAATACTATTTCCCTGAGGTAAAATAACGGGTAACCTATTTTGATGTTGATCCACACAAGGTGATGAAATATTCTCTTATTTGGGATAGAAAGACTTTGTTATTTATTTTTGAAGCGATTTATGATCTTGTTCCGAAAAATTTTACTGGGAGATTTGGCTATTCCCTTCTTACAAAAAATAGAAATATAGTTACCACGATGTAGAATAAAAATCATTTAGATATTATATGATACACATTATTCCTTAGTTCTTTCTTATTTAATATTTTTTTCAATAAATATTTAATAAAACTGAATTTTATAGAAAATTGCTGAAGAGTAGACTGTTCAGTTTATCAATACGTGAAAAATTCTCATTTTAATCCTTATACATAATGAATGAGTGTTGCTGTCTATCTGGAACACTTTATATATATATATATATATATATATATATATATATATATATATATATATATATATATATATATATATATATATATATATATATATATATATATATATATATATATATATATATATATATATATATATATATATATATATATATATATATATATATATATATATATATATATATATATATATTGTGTGTGTGTATTTTTGTACATTTACATGTTTTAAACGCATAAAAATACTTTGGATTATATAATTTTCTTATTATAAATAATATTTTAATAATGTTGATGTGAATAAACAAAATAAAAAAAACGTGAAAGTCAACCATACCCAACGCTTATATTCAAATGTTTTTACAAAATTATAAAATTATTTAGAAAAACAATTCTTTCTCACAGAAATTTAAAAAAAATGTTGGGCCATCAATTTTAACATAATACATTTATTTGGTTGCTTTCCTATTTGATTATTCTGGAATTTCAGTAATATAAGAGTGTTTCGTCACATTTATCCAAGAAAAATATTTTTAGCTTCTACACATAATTATACTGAATAACATCTGTTTGTTTGTGAAGATCCATATGATCCCAAAATTATTCTATAAATTTATGTCTAGATTAAGAATTGGTCTGTTTAAAACTTAATAATTACTTTCTGAAAATAATGGTTTTACATGATTTAGGCATATAGTATTAACCAATATTGTGTTAAAAATTTATGTTTGTTACACTTAAAGAGGAAATTTAAAAAAAATTCCATAAAGCAGCTATTGTTGTGGTGAACTCGGTAATTTTCGAAGAATCCCGAGGAAACCCAGATTCGTTTTTTCAAATAATTGAATGACAGAGATAAATTCAAAACAAAAATACAATAAGACTTAATAATTTATTTTAGTAACTTAATTACAAGAGAAATTTACATTTACAATCAAAACATTATTGATTAAATAATTGAGATTCTAAAATTATCATTTGTTTTATGACAATTACATATTAATATTATAACTGAATTTGACCAGCTTGACGAGGAACGAGAGATCAGACTCACCCCTTTTAAAAGTAGCAGTGTGGTGTCTCCTAACGTCAATGGCATTACCGGCTCAGGATCTCGCTTGGCTTGCTCATCGCTCATGAGCTTTCCCTCTTTTCTCTCTGTCTTTGGTATCTCTCCTCAGACTTTACTTTCATCTATTTGTTGGACATTTGAAGCTCCATTCTGGAAATTCAAGGCAGGGTTCCTTCTGGAATTCGGTGGTAATACTTTGTATACAACTAACATCGTTTTAGCTTCTTATTATGCTCAATGAGGACCCAGTCCTCAGTTGTGGACTCCTTTTCTAATTCAGGCTTCTCTGGGGGTTCTGTGTGTCTTCTCAGTGCTTGGATGCAGTTTTAAACTCTTCATAATTTTCGGCTTAGCTCCTCTTCTTTACATCATTGGTTTTCCAAAGTTCTGTAGTTCCTCCTATACTTCTATGGAATAGGTCAGAAATCTTTCCCCCTCATTCCCGACTTGTCAGATTTACAAATAATACATATCATAAATAAATATACTTTACTTGCAATTTCTTCCAGATCACTCATCCCTTCCGAAAGAAAAAATCTATTCTTTAATTGCACTTGTTTCATTGTGCTAATTTTTATTACATCCTTTCCTTTACATTATTCCCGCTTAGTTTGAAAGGAAAAGAGGAAACTCTTAAATTTAAAGTGCAATAAAAATACACACACCTATTTTCTCAGAGTTTGGTTATGTCGTATTACACTACGAAAGCTATAGAAAACAAATTTACTGCAATTATTTAAGGAACTTATTTTAGTTCACGTTTCTCACCATATGCAAAAGCTATAAATCCCTCCACACATTTAACAACAATCTATCTATTGACAAAATAAAGTTCATTTGTAAATCATGCCAACAAAAAATATTATCGTTTCAGTCATTAGAATTTATTTATTTTCAGTTAAAAAATATGTTTTAATTAGTTTTCACATTCTGAATTTCATGTCCAATATCCTCTTTTCTTCTTTTTGAAATAATACAAAATGATTATTTTTGTTAATTAAGGAACAGCAAATTAAAATTTAGTCATCAAGCGAGCTACATTTAGTTAGTTTTGAATGCCTTCTAAATTATTTAACAATTATATGTTTTGTGTTACTCCAAGTTTGAAAGCTTTTAAATTATATTGCTCTAATAAGGTGTTTTCTTCGTTCCAATATCTTTTATTCCCCATAAAAATCTCTTTTACTTAAAACGTAATTAATTAAATTTCAAAACATTCCAAAAATTACTTGTTTCAGTTATCAAAATTACTTTACAACCTAAATATTTTAAATATTTTCAATATAAAAATAATTCGTCTTATATTAATGTGATATCAATATTTCAAAGTATTTTATACAGATTGAAATTAAGTAAATTTTTTATTACTTAATCAAAGACATGACTTAACGATATTATTTGAGAAACATATTGCATTTCTTTTGTATAAAAAATCTTAAAATATTTGTTTCATGCAAATTACCATTGCAAAATTGAAATGGTATTTTGTACAATCTCATAATTTGCAATTTATATATACATAAAATTAGTATGTGTAATATGTATATATATATATTATATATATATATATATATATATATATATATATATATATATATATATATATATATATATATATATATATATATATATATATATATATATATATATATATATATATATATATATATATATATATATATATATATATATAGATAGATAGATAGATAGATAGATAGATAGATAGATAGATAGATAGATAGATAGATAATACAATAATGTAAGAAATTGAATTAATTTATACTTCCAAAAATATAATCATTTCGACAAATAAATAAAAAAAATCTTAATTACGGAGTCTTAAGACTCAAAAAATAATTTTTTGTAATAGTTTTCTGTAATTTTAACAAACACTGTAATCTATGTGTTTTTTTCTTTAAAAAAACATTAATGAAGATATTGTGATATATATTATTTCTAAATTTATTGCTTAAGATTTATAAATGAATATAACAAAGCAATATATTTCTAAAACCTGTTGATAGAAACATACTTTATTAATATGTGTAGAAAGTGAAAGATATAACAATAAAATAAATAAGTATTCAATTTTTACCTCGCATGAAACAAATATTAATTAAAATGTATTTACTTTCTAAGCAGAAAATAAAAACTTCTTATACTTTGGTGCTCTTTTTTAAAATAGTTTTTATTAGAGATGGAGCACAGGGAAAACTTTTGTTTCAGAAAATTAAAGGTTATGAATAATAAGATGTAACTTACTAATAGGCACTAATGAGCTCCAGTTTTTACCTTCCAGTGTCAAAATAACTTTGTTTGTTATTTAATTTTTGTTTGGCATTTGAGAATACGGGAGGATATGTTTTTTTAACATGCTCTGTTTATAATCATTGCAGGAAAACTAACAAGGAGACATTAATCGGCTTATGTTTTCAATTTTGTGCAAAAAGAATATTTTTAGATGAAACATGTGATGAAACTTATTGCACAAAAAGCGCATCCCAGTATGCTTTTAAAATGTTTAATAAATGTATTTTTCCTAAGAAAAATAATGTTTGAAATGTCTCGTACGCTATGTGTGAAAAGGAAACACTTTATTAATCTAAAATTCGTGGAGATTTCTATTCATAAACATTCTAAATACATAGTTTGCAATAATATGAAATATGATGATTTAAATAATTTTCTAAGAATTTTTAGGTTTTCTAAGAAAATAACTAAAAAGAGCTTTTTCCCCTTTAGTCGAAAAGTTATATTTTTTTTATCTTGTTTATTTACAAATTTCTATTAGATGTAATATACATATTACATAACGTTTTGTTTTCTAATAGATACACCTATGTTTACTTTAAAGTGAATAATAATAATCTTTGCTGTAATAGAATTTCTATTTATTAATTAAAGTAATATACAATTACACATATTAAACAATAAAATTTGTAATGGAATAAATGCATTAAATGTTGAAAAAATTTAACTTTTAAATAATTTACTATAAATAACTTTATTTTATGATTTTTAGATAATACATTAAGTTTTATTTAAAATAGGAGAGTATTAAAAATAAATTTTTTCACAACCATAATATTTTCTTAAATTCACATTTACTAATTAACTTTAAATTACTAGATAACTTTCCTTTTAATTCACATTTACTAATCACTTTTTTAACGTGCTCTATTTGTAATTAATGAAAATTCTTAAGGCGAAATTTATACTTGTAGCTTAACAGTTTTTGATAGTGTTTTATATGAAAAATAAAATCCTAAAAGAAAATGCAAGTCTTTGAAAAATTTAATTGCAAATATTTTACATTTTAAATATATATTTTTCCTAAATCTTACATAAAAAAACCCATTACAAACACTCTTTTATCAGAATCAATGATGTATTCATAGTACCTTGAAAGTAAAAAATGAAGAAGTTTTTGATTTTTAATTTTAGAGGATTTTTAATTTAAAAAATGTGGAGAAAACAAATTTTATTGTTTTTACCACATTAAATCATAAAATATATTTTCAATGACTAAACAATCTATTTAACTTTCTGAATCTTATTTTTTAAATTTCCTATTAAAATAATTAAAAAAAAACAGTTTTATCACTTTCACCCACAAATTAATATTTTTTAGCCTACAATTTTTTACGATATAATTTCTAAAATATATAAGCATTTGATTGAATGCAGTTGCACTTCTATATCTTAACACGGTGTAAAATCTCACAATTCCTTTTGTATATATCATCTTTCAATAAATAAAAATTATTTATAGATGCATATGTAAATGTTTCAAATATTTAATTTTAAACAATATATTTTATAATTGGGATTTACTTAGGATTTCTAAAAGTAACTGTAATAAAATTAAATTATATTTACGAGATAGGAAATTATCTCGTAAAATACCAGAAATATAATGAAAATATTTTCAATTTCATAATAATTTTTACTTTGATTTAATAGCTATTTTAAATTTATTAATGTGACTTGTAATGTAATTCTAGCTTTTTTTCAGTCTCTTTATTTTAAAAATTAAAGTATTATTTATTAGAATTCTTATTATAAATAGAAGCATGAAGTCAGCATTATTGTTATTATTATAATTAATTTTCTTTCTTCTAATTATAACTTTAAATAGTTTTAAATGAGCATAACATTAGATTATTTAACTTTTTAAACCATTCATCTTTTCGAGAGATGTATTTTTCAGATCTCATTCACGTTAAAAAGACAATTATGAATATTGATAAAAGTTAAAAACAGTTTATGGTTTAACGATGTTTAGCATAAAATATTTTAATAGATATGTAACTTAAGTTCTTAACATTTATTCC
The DNA here is from genome assembly GCA_037975125.1 of Latrodectus hesperus. NCBI lineage: Eukaryota > Metazoa > Arthropoda > Arachnida > Araneae > Theridiidae > Latrodectus > Latrodectus hesperus. Next base: position 40,677,907 of record CM075861.1, on the reverse strand, counting down.
TTTCCAATTTTTAATTTCATTTAATGGATAAAATTTTCTAATGTATACGTCAATAAAACACCGTGGTAGATAACAAAAACAAAAATTTTAAAGGAATCAAAAAATTTGAAATAGATAAAAATAGGTGGCAGTAAGTAATCGTAAAAATAGTTTTCTTTTTAATTAAATGTTTCTGCAAGTAATTTAAGTTAGAATCAGATTATAATATGTTAAAATCATCATATTCAAATGTATTCTATTTTTAGATATTATTATTATTTACTTTGTCAAATCAAAACGCAAAGTAAATTATATTACATTAAAAGAAATAAATATATTGTACTTGCTTAAATGGGAGATAATTGATGCAAGTGCTTTTTTTACATAAGATATCTATATCTATCTATCTGTCTACATATATATATATATATATATATATATATATATATATATATATATATATATATATATATATATATATATATATATATATATATGACACAGCCTAATTATATCTTTCATCGTAAATATAATTTATTTAGTGTTAATTGTTGTTAATACCTTTGAATTTATAAATATTTATCTGAAATCAATTTTGCATATATTCTGTTTTGGTAACATTGTTAGACACTATTATATTGGAGGAATAGCCAGAAACACTGAATTTTCTCATATGACATGAAAAGAAATCATTTGCTGCGTGAAAATGCGTTGGTAAATGAAAGCACAGATCTTCATCGTCGAATGTTTACATAGCTGTTGAAAGCTGTATGGTCGGCAATTTGCCAAAGCTTTCGTGAATGAATTCTTGTTGGAATAGCTTTATGAGTATGAAAACTCTTCCCCAATATGTACATTTGTTCAATTTTCTTAACTATCTTAAGCATAGAGGCAATTTAAGGCAAAGAATGTAATAAATGTGTTAAGAAAACCTAAATCTAATTGATCTTTAAAAATAGTTTATAACTTAATTTAATGTATAATCAAGAGAACAGAAGAAATTAAAGGAATTGGAAACCAAAATATTAACGGTTTTTTCATTATAGAACTTGTCCCCTAAACATAGTATGTATTATACTAATTTAATCCTTATAATATAAAAATTATCAATATTATAAATAGGAGTTTAATACAAATAGTTAAACAAATATTAGTATATTATTAATGATTTATTTTATATAGAATAAACTGAATTTCAAAAATTTAATCTTTTAAAAATACATCTTCATAAATATGGTGATTTGGACTTTTCTTCCCTACCTCATCCATCTACAAGATCTCCTGCTCCTTTTGCTGCATTTGATAGCGTTAGGGAAGAAGACTATGATCTAATTTACTTTACAGATGGGAGTAAAGTTAACGAAAAAGTAGGTCTTGTATACGTATGCTTTCAGAATGGTTTTGAAATGAGTCATCAGGTATACCGCATTAGTGATTACATTTCAATTTTTCAAGTGGAATTACTCTGCATTAATCTTGCTGTTAAAGATGCCATAAGCAAGCCTTTTCAAAAATTCATAATTTACGGTGACTCGATGTCATCCCTACTGGCTCTACAAGATGTAACTAGTTTTGAAAGACTTATATTAGAAGTCCAGACTTCAATTAATATGTGTGATATCAAAAATATTTCCTTCACTTTCTCCCATGTCAAGGGTCATAGTGGTGTGTATGGAAATGAAAGAGCGGATTTCCTGGCCAAATCTTCTCTTTCACTTCCAAATAAACTCAATACCAGCTTACCCATGTCTTTTTTCAAAACCACTACCAAAAAGAAGATTATCACAGAATGGAACTCAGGTTTCCTTTCCGCTCCTAATTGTAAGTGGACCAAATATTTTTTTTCTTCAGTTCAATGCAGAATTAAGTAATACTGGTTTTACACTGACTTTAAAATTACGCAATTCCTCACTGGACATGGGAAATTCAATAATGACCTACATCGTTTCCACATTAAAAACAGTGAGATGTGCAAGTGCAACTTTGGGAGTGACAACCCTTCTCACATTCAATTTGAATGCCCATCTGTTTCAGAAGTAAGGAACGAGCTTTGTAAAGACTTAAATAACAGGTGGCCCCCAATTATGGTGGACCTAGTTAAGAAAGAGAATTTTGAATTTTTTGTAAAATTTATCCATGCTGTTATCTAATTCATTTTTATATCTCTTTTTTTTTCTCTCTGCCTACTTTTATTATTAAATTTTTTTCATCTCATGATTTATTTGGATTTGTTATGTAGTACATTTATTGTACCTTCGGGCCCTGTGTGGTATTCCTTGGTGCACAGGGAGATATTTTTGTTTTCCCAAATAAAAAAATATAATACTTACATTTATTCTTAAATTACATTAATAATTTTATAGCACAATTCTCTAAATTAAGAAGACTGCTATATTCAATGTATTTAAACTTTTTTAATATATTAGTTGAAACAATATTAATATTCATCGAAAAATGCTTAAGTTTAAAAGTTAAACATAGATAAATCTGTTAAATGTGTATGTCTGTAATAGTCTAATAATTTTAATTTATAAACTATATATTTCCCAAATTAATTATTTTTTAATAATAAAAATAAAAATTTTACGTCTGTTATCAAATTTGTAAAAATAATAATAAATTATACATGTAAGTTTAAAATACAGCGATTAATATCTCTTAAGCATTCTAATGAAATAATGCAAATTTATACAAAGAAAACAGCGTTTCGTGGTACACAAAATTATCATATAAAGAAAGAGTTATGAATACTAAGTATATTTAGCATAACGAAAATGATTAAAATGTATTTTTTTTGTCTTTTTATTATATATGTATATATATATATATATATATATATATATATATATATATATATATATATATATATATATATATATATATATATATAATTTACATATATTCACTATTTTTTGTTGGTATAATAACAACAATAAATAACTAAAATTAGAAAGATGCAAGTTATCAGTAAGATTGTATAATGAAAAAAAACATTAATTGCTATATGCAACAGAATTTACGCATACCGTTTTGTTAAGGAAAGGAAATTATTTAAGATTTCAAGCATTCAATAACTTATAAGAGAAATGCCTAAAACAAAAGCTAAAGTTTATTTTTTAAATTGAATTTTTAATCCTAATATTCCTGCATTTTTCAGGAATTAAAAAGATTGTTTCAAAATATAATTCAATTACAAGTGTAAATTTTATTTTTATTATTATTAATTTAAAGTTTGCAATAAATTTAATGATTCTAAAAAACATTGTATTTTATAAATAATCTTAAATTAAATATTTCAAAATTGCTCTAAATTAATTACAATTTTATAATAATTTTTAATTTTAACAAATAATTTTCAGAATTATTTGTTTAAATTATTTAACTAAATGTTTTGCAAATGCTTGATAGATTTTTATTTTATTATTTGTTGTTTTTTTGGGTTTTTAAAGATTTTTATTATATTAAGATTAACATATTTCAGGAAAAGCATAACTGTGCAATATTAAAAAATATGTATCTATAATCCAATTCAAGAAGAATATAATAAATAGTTTGATTCCAAAGCACAAAAAATCCTTGCTAAATATGTCAAATTTTTTAGAATAACGATAAAATAAATTTTATTGTGTTTAAAACAAGCCATTGGATTTTAAACGTTGCGTTTGCATCTTTTCTCTATTATTTAAAATTGCTTAGAATTTATATTATTAAGTAAAATAAAAAATTATTTTAGAATTCATTAGTAAATTTTACTGAGTTTCTCATTTTAGAGCTTAAGCAGTTTTTTTATCAAAATACGTGCTGTTTAAGCGAATTTAATTTGCGTACTTATAATTTTTTTTTATAAAACATTATCAGGATTTTTTTCATTTTACTACTCTTTTAACTAGATTAACTCAAAATTAAAATTCCTCCGAAAACTTTTTCTTATATGTATATTAATTATAATTAACAAGCACTTGTTTTTGAAATGCATCATACTTTAACCGTCTACCTTTAATGAACGTCAAAAATGAAAGGATTCATTTTTAAGTAGGGATAGCACATTTTAAATGTTTATATCGTATGCTCGCGAAATTAATCATAATCTCATTTCCGGAAAATTTTCCCCTTAAAGTATTCAAAGCCATTTTATGTCAACTAAAGCAAAGAATCTGCATATATTACAAATTCTGACTTAAAAAAAGACGAAAATAAAATAATATTTATGCGATATTTGTCACCATAAATATGAAATTTATTTTTCTTACGACGAGAAAGAAATACGGTTAAAAAAAAGCATTTTCAAGCAAAATAAATTAACCTTTCAGGGAAAGTATAATTAGTCAGTGACATTTTGTGTTGTGTATATTTAATTTTTAATAAACTTAAAAATGTTTTGTAAATATTAATTTATGAAGTGCATTTAATTTGATATAAATTAAAGTAGATATATTAATATGTTTGGAGGAAATCAGCATCATTTATTTTCAATAAACAATAAAAAAGGACTAAGGAATTTATCAAAGATATATTCTTTGTAGCAATAAACAAATACTCAATGAGTAGCAAGGAAATTTAAAATTTTATTTAAGCATGTTTGTAATTTAAATTGAATAACGCAATTGTAAGACTATGCTAATTCAAAAATACATAAAAGTGTTGATAGGAGATATTATTCTATGAGAAATAAATTGTTTTAATCACAGATAAGTTGCGTTATAAAATCCCATGTTAAATAAATAATAATTTGAAGAATTATCAATCAACATTTAAAAAAAGATTTAGGTAATAAAAATACAAAAATAGAACTTAAAGCTCTTAGCAATCCAATGAATATTTAAATTGTTTAATTTATATGCAAGTACAATTCAAATATTAAAATTCCTAATGAATATTTCATCACTGATTATAAACTGTCCATTGTTGGAGTATGCAATAAATAATGTAATAAAATAGGCATATTTAAATCTTTTATGCGAGTATCTTTATATGCAAGAAAATTTTATATATAAAATCTTTAATGAATATTTCTTCGATGCATAAAAATTATGTAAAAAAATATACATAATCAAATCTTTCCTACAATCCCTCAGTATAACTCATAATAATTCCCTAAAATTTTATTGCCATATTGCCCTATATAATTATGTTTTAAAGAGCACTATAACAGTATATTGAACTATACTAGTTTGCACAAAAACATTTTGTTAGTTTTGTCATTAAAAAAATATTTTGCTTACGAATGGAATTAAACTTTGAGAAATTAAATTCCTGTAAAGGTTGTTAGATTTTATAAATGATTTAATATATAAAAATGCATATTATTATATTATATGCAAATTTTATATAATAAAATGTAGACAAATTCGAAAATGCTGCATCTAATTTTATCTATTAATAAAAATTATTGAAAATTTAAAATAATTTGATATTTAAATTAACTGAAAAACAGATGATTAAAAGCATAGGATTGTTGAAGACAATATACGTTTCTCTTGTCTTTCAGTAAATTTAAACAATGAATGGATTACAGAGTATTCATGTAATATATAATCTGCGAACTAAATAACGCTGCGCAGTAAGAAGGTTATATAAGTTAAATGTTGGTGCCAAACTATTATTAAATTAAATACGTTTGTATAATATAACCTTTTGACATTTGTTATTCTGAAAAATAGATTAGAGTTTTTTAAATAGTCGTCAATGCGTTTACGTTAATGCCTTTACAAATATGGTGCAAAAACATTTGTATCTATGTACTTTAATATCAGATATTAAGCAAAGAATGATAATAATTCGTAAGATATTAGGTTATCAAATTTAAAGTAAGTTTGTAATGAAAAAAATTACAAATTTTCCTATCACATATCATATCAAGTACAACAATTTGCACGTGAATGCTTAACTTAATTGCTGTTAATTTGTATTTATGTAACAAAATCAAAGTTATTGCATCATAATAAACTTTTTGTTACATTAATATTGAAAATTTTTCTTCATTTCCAGCTCAGAAATTTTGTAGTAATTACATGACTTTAGTAAAAGTATTTCATCCAAATGTGTTGAAATTTATAAATAAAATATTTTTATATACTGGATTATTGAAAAAAGTGTAGAATTGCTTCCTAAATACATAATAAATAATTTTTCATTTATCTGAAATTTTTAGAACCTTAACAAGAAAATGATTTTTTTTTGTCTTCAACGCCAGAGTTAATGGAAAGAGACTAGGTATTAATTTTATATCACACCTTCCTAATTCATTGCTTTAGGACTATTATAAAATCGCATCTAACTATTCAGAACTAATTTGATTGGAGTTCTCACTCAAAGGTTGTTAAAAGCCATTTATTTTGCGTGGAATTGAAATCACACGAACTGTTAGATAAAAAATATGTTATATATATATATATATATATATATATATATATATATATATATATATATATATATATATATATATATATATATATATATATATATATATATGTATGTATGTATGTATGTATGTATGTATGTATGTATGTATGTATGTAATTTTATATTACATATTACTACATAGTTGCTGTTTGGAATTGTATACCATTTCAAACATACTCGGTGCATCTTGAATTTATCTACCACCTAAATCTTCCGGTGAGGAGACAAGTACTTCTATACTAAATAGTTTCATAATTCCAAGTGAGAAAATATCTATCTACGACAAATCGAGTGATCAGTTTGTCAATTATAAATCGGGTGATTGTTTTGAGTGGTAGAAATGGACCAATCACTTGGGCAAACATGTTCAAGTGACAGGTCCATTTTCACGACCCAAACAGCTGGGACAGTTGATCTGCAGATGAATTCTGACTTGTCTGCTAAAATGTGATGGATATCTGCCTTGCTGAAATCAAATTTCACACAAGAAAACTCAATTAGCATATCTGGCAGAGCCTCTTACAAGAAGTTAAGGTATGTGGAACCACTAAGTTCTTAAGGCACACAGATCAGATGTTAAGCGTAAAGCCTCGTAACAAAGATTGCTTACACGTAGAACATGCGTTATAATCAATTATCACAACTTCTAGTGACACTGTTATCTCATCGGGGAAGGAAATACTTGCTAAGCAGTTTCCACTTTCTTGTAAAATCAATCATGCAAATTCAAAAGACTAGATTTAAACTTCTGGTTTCAACGTTGTGGATGAAAGAGTAGTTTTTTTTGCCTAAAATTCACCAGATGCTGGACTGAGGATTATCAATGAGTCCGGAAACAACTCGTGAATTTCTGTGATGATTGGCTTCCAAGTTTTGGATGATGCATTCTTCTGTAGCGGCTTTTCATACCGTTAACGGCCAACATTCGGCACGTACACATCCAACAAGTTCATTTCGCATTAACTTCGATTCAGAGCGGCAATCAGGAAGCCTATAAGTTAGGATATTGCTGAGGATTTCTTCTTAAAGCTACTCGTCCAGTGAAATTACCGATACCTAAAATCAAATACATTTCCACCATTTCGCATTGTATATAAAAAGCAATGTTATTCTCAAGACTTCCACGGCTTGAATAATGTGTCAAATCGTTCAGCTTGTTTTGTTGCAAAACTTTTTATAGTTGATGATTTTATGCGTGGCCGAATTATTGGAATGATCGAAGAAGAGCGAAAAATAACAGATGTTGCCATTGAGTTCAACATCGCCCACAGCGTTGTTTCACGGCGGTGGAAGTCATTTAAAATTACTGGAATGTGTAGTAGGTGGCATAGGGGAGGTCGTGTTAGAAGTACGACGCCTGCAGAAGACAGATATATCATCCTATCAGCAAAAAGGAACAGGCGCACCACATCACAGCAGGTGGCAAATCAATTTCTTGCTGCCTCAGGAAAGCAGATCTCCCGAAAAATTGCTGTTAGACGTTTGAGGGGAAGAGGACTATACGCCCGCAGACTTGTTGTGTGTGTCCCATTGACCAGACACCACCGTACTGCCTGTTTGCAATAGTGTCGTGAGCATCGCAATTGGACTGAACAGGACTGGGCATGCGTACTATTCTGCGATGAGAGTAGGTTCAGTCTGTCATCGGATTGTAGACGCCAACTGATCTGGCGCGAGAGTGGTACTGTATATCGTCCAGAAAATATCCAGGAAAGGGACTGATATCCGACATGCAGTGTATGGTGTGGGCCGGCATCATGATCAATGACCCCACGCCCCTACATGTGGTTGAGAATGGGACTAAGACGGGCCAACGATACATTATTGAAGTTCTACTTCCTCATGTTCGTATTTTCCGTAGTGCTGTCGGTGATAAATTTGTTTTTATGAACGACAACGCAACTTGTCATGGAACACTCGTTGTTCAGGATTGTCTAGACAGTGAGGGTATTCAACGCCTCGTATGGCCATCACGTTCTCCAGATCTAAGCCCCATTGAAAATGTGTGGGATGCTTTGGAGAGGTAAGTTGCTGGTCAAAACTATCCTCCGACAAACAAGAACACCCTCATTCGTGCAATCCCAGAGGAATGAGATAAGTTGCCTCAACAGCTGCTGGATAATGCTGTGCAAAGTATGATACGACGTGTGGAATGTTGCATCACACTCTACGGTGGACATATCCCGTACTGATACCTTTCTTCAGATGCCTGCCGTTTTTTAGATGCATTGTTTTATTTTTCTGTATGCAGCATCAAGTGAACATTTTTTTTCTTTCAGATGTTTCACAGCTATTGTACTTTCCAGAACAATAAATATTCTTTATTCTTATGTCTGAACAGTGTGGCAACTATTTTTTATCCTACTAGGCCTCATGCCTCACTTAATGTTATGCTACATTGCAATTTGTGATCCGTCCTTAGCAATTGTCCAGCAGTGTATTATGTTTATATCATATTAAGTCTCCTTCTTTTTAAAGACAAAAATAATTATAAAGTTTCTTATATCAAATTATATAAATATAAAAAATGTAAAATGAGCCTACAATACAAATTTTGTTTTTTTTTAGCCTTTCAATTATTACAATTCAAATTTTTATAATGATAATTAGTATGTTTTCTGATTTAATTAAAATTAAATAATAAAATAAATAATAATTTCCTCTGCTTAATCCTTTAAATTGAAATTATGAGCAATTGAAGTTATTGAGGAAAAACTGCATTATATGAATTAGATATTTTCAATCACATATGCCGTTTCATGTTTTAATAATTCCTATTAAATTGTAAAATACCTCATCGCTTTGTAAATTTACTTATTAATGTATTAGATTTTTATTTGTAGATAACATTTTATTGAAATATACAATATTTTGGTAGTTAGAATATTATGTTAAAACAATATTTAATTAATAGATGACTTACAAATATGTTTACTTTTTAAAATAGTAACTGTTATAAAAAAAATTTCCACAGATATATTTTTAAAGCTTCATTAAGCACTCACTTGGAAGCAGTAAGTCAATAATCAGTTAAATGTGTATATTTCTCAAATAAACTTTAAGCAATTGTTTAAAATTGGTGTCTACAGAAATATTGTAATCTAATCCATGTGAATGTTTTCTCTTTGGCTTTCTGCAATTGTAAATTAAAATTTAAGTTAAAAGCTTATTTGTAAACATAAAAAACGTTTCTTGCATAAAAAAAGAATATATTAAATAAAGGAAATATGTAATCTGATAAGTTAAATCATGAATATTAACATATTAAAAATAGATTTATTTGAGTGTCCAAGACACTGCATAAAATGAAAATTTAGAATTTTATTCTTTAGAATAACAATATCAATTTCACACAAAATTAAAAAAAAAACTACTGTAGTTAATATATTGTAAAATTTTAATCAGCATTGTATTCAGAAATGCGTTTAAATATTTGACATCAATTTTTACAATATTTTGATATGATTCACCACATGTCTCGTTTTTAGTATATATTATGTTTCTATTTATCTAAAATTTTTATATTAGAAATCTCATTTAAAACTAATATAAGAATTTTAGTTTTATACATGCTTATAATATATAACTTACATTATAAGGAAATAATGGAATTACGTAGAGAACGTAAAATCAAGATTTTTACGTATATTCATTCGTTAGTAATTCATTCGTCATATATTCATTCGTATATTCATTCGTCATTAAATTAAAATCTTTTTTGAAGTAAATCTCATTTAATTTAAATTTAATTATTTAAAAATTCACCTATACCTTTTTGTGAAAAATAAAAGTCTAAAAAAATTAGTATATTTTGCATTGCACACATAATACGTCATATTGAATATGTAATTTTTTTTCTGTTTTCAAATTCTTCAATATTAATTTCATAAAACCAAATTCACAAATTGATTGCAATAAATTAATTTACTTGTATGTAAGTAATTCTGTTATTTAATTCCTCGTTCATATTTTAGATGAGAAATTGTGAGAAAGGAGAATTACGCAATGTTTTTTACTTTCTTACAGAAAATTTTGAAAATATTCTTTTTAATTTTGATTAATTCATTATATTTTACGCAATTGTTAATTTTTATGGTAAAAATCATTTTCTAGAAAGGGGCTCCAGAAATTAGTTGACTTGACAAAATATATAGCTTAAAGCACAGGATGCATTTTAAATTCAAAGTGTTTTTAAAATAAAGATTTAATATACATCCAATATTTTAAAAGAATTTAGAAATGTTTAATTTTTGCGGGGTAAAATCAATGTAATTTAAAACGGGAAAACTGGAAAGTGGATCAATGGGTTGGAAATCAGATGTCGTTTAATACGGCAATGAAATAGAGAAAAAGATAACCGAATAATCAAACAAATGCATTCCACCAAGTTTTGCTGATTCTTCTTATCAGATTACAAACATTAGGAATGCCAAGTGCTTAGTGAGGTCAAAGAAGTTTGCGTCACTACAACCAAAACTTCTAAGATCTTTTATAGAAGATGTTAGATGCATCACCAATTGATGAATTTATTTCAATAAATTAAAAAGATACATAAAACATTTTTGGATTTGTATGGTAATTATTTCAATTATAAATGTAAAATATAGTATTATTTATTATATTTTATATTTCGTAATATTCTCACTTGAAGTATTGTAATATTTTTAAGTATGTACATTACATAGCTTTGGATATATTTTTCTAATTTTTTAGCTTACTCTTTTCTAAAATGAAAAGTAGAATATAATTATATATTAACCGGAACATAATCTGTTAAGAAAAAATTTAAATTATTTTTAATATTTCTGTGTCGATTTGTAATAATTTTTATTATCATTGATGTATATATATATATATATATATATATATATATATATATATATATATATATATACAATAATAATTTTAAAAGATTGATTCTTTTAGTTTCCGCTAAAAATTACGTAACAATTTTGCATTATTTCAAATTTGCAAAAGTGAAAAAGTCAACTGGATTTCATTAACACCTCTTTCACGTAAAATATAATTTATAAATGAGATTTGCTTAATTATTCTTAAATATGTATTTTGTAACATGAATTATTAAAATAATAATGTTAAAAAATTTAAGTGTTTATTTTTAAAAGTAATAAGAAAACAGGAAATACCTTTTAATGATTTCTTACGAAAATATATATTCATGAATATAGAATAATTATTATCATAATGCACTACGAAGTGAAAATACTAATTTGAATGTCAAAACATATATTTGATTTTCATAGTATAATTAAAAGCATTTTAAAATGATATTTATTATTTTATGTTTGTCAATTTTCTATCATCAATGAGCTGCCATAACTGGTGTCATTCATTTAAATATATAAATGCTTGCGGAAACTGTAAACAATATTTTTAATATTTTAAAAGTACTCGTGTTAAAACAAAAATATCAAAAATTTAATTTTTAATAAAAATGAGTAGAAACACAATTTAAATTTACAGTAAGCACACTTTAGATCAACAAAAATATCCAACTAAACTTACTACCTCGAAGCAAAAATCTAAATTTCAGCCTTTCCTATTTTGATGATAATATATTTGAGATGACTAATAAGCTGAACATTGTCACGTGCATATCTCTTACGTCTCAAGACATTTAAGACTAAGTTAATGTAAAAGGTTTCATGACAGGGCCTGGAGCTACGGACAAAGTTAATTTTCACCTAAGAAAGTTTCATACGTCACAAGGATGTGCATTTAGTTATCGCGCAGATTAATAGCCTAAAGGAATGCAAAACATTAAAGTAGTAAAATAGAAATACCTATTATAGAAATATATATATATGTAAAGATATTTTTAAATATAAGTCTCAGAAAATTTAAACTCATTTCCAAAGTTTTCAGATTTTATGAATGATATGAGCTATGCTGCGCTAAAAAGAAGTGATTATATTCATAAAATTGCTTTGCATGCTTCTGTATCTCGAATAACATTATTAAAATATACAAATATGACTATTTTATAAATTTAAATTTTTTTGGTAATATATTTAAAATAAAAATTTAGAATTAGAAATACACAGGATGTAATAACATAAATCTAATAGACAATTTTCAGAAAAATTGAACTTGTTACGAATAAATAATTTTAAATGAAAATTAACTCTATTATATATATATATATATATATATATATATATATATATATATATATATATATATATATATATATATATATATATATATATATATATATATATATATTGCTTCATTAAAAGGATTTGCAAATTTAAACGTAGTTTTTATCTTTGGCTAAGTAGTTGATTCCATGGAAATAAATAATTAGGTTCTGATTATGTTTTGGAAATTTAAGTAGTTTTTGGAAATACATTTATATATTAAGCATTTTTCTCACCACACAAATTTTTTTTCAGAAATACATTATTTCAAAATCTATGAATATAATAAAATTTCTGATTTTTATTTGTTCATTTACATAAATTTTCAAAATATTCATGTACATATAAAATAAACTTTATAAGCAATGGATAATTTTTCATTCATAACACAATAAATACAATAGACAACGTAAATACTCGAAAAAGCGATTAATTTTGTGTTAGAATATTTTATGATTAGTCATAAACTGAGATTTCATTTAGCTTTAGCTTGAATCGAAAACTTTAGATTTTAATGTCGATTTTAATATATGAAGCAATTCAGAGGTATATATTGTCGATTACTTACTCGAGTCATAAATAAACAATGTTATTCATTAATAAACGAATTTTCCTTCAGCACAATGTGGCAATATTTTACATTTAAAATAACCTTATATTCCTTTCACAACACATGTTTAATAGAACATTTTCCTACTACTACGACTATAAAACTATGAAATATTTCGAAGAAATCCTCTCATTTTCAGTATATACGTCCTATTATTGAACAAGGATTAGCAATCACGGATGATTATTATTTATTAACCAAATATAAAATAAAACTAGTGTAAATAAAGTATAAGGTTTTAGTTTTTGCCTTTTTTTATTTTATTAATTATATATATATATATATATATATATATATATATATATATATATATATATATATATATATATATATATAGCAAATATGTATAGCAAAATTAGCAGTTGCTTTTATTCTATTTTTTAAGTTAATTTTCGATCAAAAAATTACGAAAGGTAAGGTTTTAAGAAAATTTTAATGCTTTGAAATTCAAAAGTTATAAATTGATAATTGTTTACCCTAAAAAGCTTTTAGTTCATAAAACATTCAAGATATTTGAATTTTCTTCATTTAATTACTGAAAAAAACAAAAATTTAATAAAAAAATCAGAAAGTATATTTTTTATAAGTTCATTTTAATTATTTAGTTTTTGTTTAATCTCCTCTTTTCTTCAGTTAATTTTATTTATATTTGCCTAGATCTTGTATAAAAAAATCTTTGCAATATTTCCTTTGTTTAATGAGCCAAAAAACAATAGATAGTAAAGTTATCCAGCAAAATTGAAAAATTGCAACTAATTATGATCCATTAATGAACACGAATTTCTTCCATCTTGAAAAAGTTTTTGCTTTAAAAAATTATTTTCTAGAAATTTAGTGATTTTAACTGTGCTTCTTCTGTACTTTTTAATTAAATGAATAACACTTTAGGTGGAAACATTTCAAGTTTTTTGGTATTCTTAAAAAGAAAACATTTTAATATCAGGGGAAAATTAAAACTTTTTATCCTTATTAATTAGGAAATATACTGTTTTTGAATTCATCAATCCTTACGAAAAATAAAATTTGAAAATATTTTGCAATTAATTTCGGGAAAAGTAGTGATGTTTTAAAAATGCGCTTCTGAAAAGAGTGTAATATTGTAAAGCTTTAGATAGTTTTCTTTCGAGTAAGTAATGCTTGTAATGACTTATAAAATACTTTATGTAGAAAAACCTACATTTTTTTTTTTGATTTTCATGCAAAAATTATTGTAGTGTGATTGTGTGATAACACTAATTGAATGTTCCTGAAATCATTGAAAAATATCCATAGTTTTTAAAATATTAAAATAGAAAGCACTTTTATTAAAATTTAATTGTAGACAAATATTTTTTGATTAAACAATTGTTTAATTATTTAATAAATAAAGTTAAGCAAAATTTTAAAATACACTCGTTCAGTTTTAAAATTTGCTGTTTGTTATGACTGTAAACACAGTTTAAAATTTATGATTCATTAATAGCAGCAAAAGTAAATTTATCACTATAATTATCTTCAAAAATAAACTTTATAATTTAACTAACTGAGGTAATGTTCACTAGTATTAAAATACTTTTCACATTTTAATGTATTTTATGTTTTTAAAACAATATACGGTTTTTGATATAATTAATCAATGAATTTTTATTCATGAAATGGAGAATTATTTTACCACATTTGTAACCATTTATCTCTTTAAATGTATAAAATACCAATGGCCCAATGTTTGAAACAAAAACCAATTGGTTTTCTTCGATACAAAGCTTATAGTTATTTCTGGGAATATCACAATAAGTTGTAAATAAATCAAATGTTAATATCTTAAGAAAGATAAAACGTTCAGAAATTTCATATGTATAGAAAACGTATAGAAATATGTATAGAAAATGCACAGCAAAAATAAGAAGGAGAAGAAATATTGATGTTATGTTAAGCACTCCTTTCCCATAGAAAATAGTTAGGAGGTATAATACTTTAAATGGGATGGAGTTTGTCAATTTTTCTTCTATGTGTTTGATTAGTTACGATTGCGATTGACTTGTGGCAAAATGTTCTAAGGTATAAATTCACATTGGGTGTGCGGATCTGGATAATCCATGCATTTGGAGTTTTCAAAAAATTGTTCATAATGAATTTTTAAGGTAAAAACATTTTCAGAGGCAAAAGTGATATTCTTTTGGCAGCTCTAATAATTTTAGTGTCAAACTACTTTGGCATTCTGTATTTTGCTAGAAACCACGCAAGAAAAACTGGTTGCAACGATGAATTTGCTCAGTTCTCTCGTAGAAATCGTGTGAGCAATTCAAAAGGCATTTTGAAGGCAACACTTTTGCTTTACAGTGGGTAGTCATTTCAGCAGGTGTCGTGTTAGTGATAATCCTTTGTAGTATTTACTCCAACTCGGAGAGATGATATTATGGATCGTGGTGATGCATTATAGATGGACAAAAGTTCTCAATCATTGGGGCAGTAATTTTTTCTGTGTTATTTAAGTAGAGTGGGATAGATTTAATTAACGTAAATATCCCTTGTTAATTTGATGAACAATGACCCCGATTGCTATATTTGAAGCCTCGCTTATGATAGTAATAGTAACTTCAAATGATAGATGAACCAGCATAGTAGAGGGGACAGATACATTTTTATGAGATTTCTTAATGAATTGCAAGAATTTTCGATGCATGTTAGCTGTATTTTGCTATATTTGCATCTTTACTGAATAGTAGGTTACAAGTCATTGAAATTTGGTACACTTTAGAAAGAAGGGATGACAAAAATTTTATCATTCCTATGAACATGTGCATATTTTTCGGTGATAAGAATTCAAGAACGTTTTGTATGATAACCCTTAGCCCTTTTTGTCTTGGAAGAGATCTTTTTTTTCCATTCTCTTTTTATACCCCAAATAATCAAGTTTGAAACTGCTAAAAAAGTTTTTTGATATGATGATGCTTACAAAATAGTGGTTAGTACTCCAAGTGCACTAAGCACAGGATTACGGATCATCAATTTATGATATCGATATCCAGTTAGAGAACACATATAAGGATAAAATAAGTTCAATCATTCTGTTCATCATACCCTCTGTGAAAATTTCAGGATCATTGTAACAGAAATGGTATTCCAATTTATATAAATCAGCTGGCGTTGTGAAAAACCGTGGCACTGAAATGGCATATATGAAGATATGATACCTTTGATGCAATCTCTAAATGGTGGCACCGATGGTCAACTTTCAAAAGTATGTAGGCATGCGGCATATGCTCCACTTTTGTGAGAAAATTGTATACAGAAACCTTTCGCTCTTGTTAAACCCACTAGCTAAGCAATCACTGTGATTGATTTATAGGACACGTAGGAGGATGTATTGACGTCCATTACAAGTTAATTTCCAATGGCCTCCAACGCCAACTTTTTCAAAAAATGTATCTATGCATCGAAAGATATCTAAGCGTGTGAAATGATACTATTATTGATGCTGAATTCAACAGCTGCACTGTTCACATTGCTTCCATTCTTCTTCTTTTCGATCATTGTTTTAGGTGCGAGATTGTCTAGATAATTTTTCTCTTTTTTACGTCATTAAAGAGCTCACTTGAGCTTGTAATAAATATCCTTAATTGCGTCTCATTCCTTCCTTTTGTAATAGTCTTGAAAGTGTCACAACAACAGCATGCAATTTCCTTAAGTTCACGTAGCCTGTGAAAGTTTATTTGACTTTTTACAAAGTATGATCATTTTACTGAATTACAAGTTAATTTTACTGATAGTAAAAGAACACTTTTACTGCTTCTCCCTGGCCACTGACTTAAAATTAACTTTGCTAACTAAAACTAAAACATGTGCATATTTAGTTTATGTTGTGGCCTCTGACGTTTTGTTCCCGACTTTTTGTAAATATGATTATTATACTGAATTCTTGATCATGATACTGATCATACAAGAATCCTCTTTCTGCTTGGTTTTTCACAACGCCAGATATATAAACTGGCTATCAACTTAAAATTTACTTAAACCTGATCAGAATTGCTTAATTGAATAATACAAAATATTTTGTGCTTAAGTGTTTTCGCTATATTTCAGTTACTTATCTGCTGATCAAATATTTTCATTTCATGTAATCTTTATGAAACTGCAATCCTGAAATAATTATTTAATTTTTCACATTAAAAATTATTTTTCACATTTTCTACCCCGCTTTTGAAACGACACTGGTGTACGTTAAATAGTAATCGAAATTCCGTAGATATATATGTACATATATATATATATATACATACATACATACATACATATATATATATATATATATATATATATATATATATATATATATATATATATATATATAATAATTATGGAATCGTAATCATCAGAAAGTAGTCCACAAAACATTATGTGGAAGAAAATAAATTTTATGATATATTTAATACGATGTATTGATTAATTATGCTGTTTAGTTCAAATAACTGAAAGGGAGATTATATTTAAAACTTTTAAGAGAAAGAGCTGAATCTGTTATCCTATTTTAAAAGCTAGATATTGTTTTTTTTTTTAAATCAAATTTTGATAATTCAATCTCTTTCTATGTGTTTCTTATGCAATTCAGTAATTTTATCATATAAATTTTATTAATAAGTTCAAATTGTATTATTTTATGTACAAGTATTATTTATTCATAATGTTGTAAAAATATTACTTCATAAATAAAGGACCAATTAATTATTTAGCTTATAAAAATTATGAAAATTGCTGTTCAAGTAAGAATAACATATAATACTTAAGAATTCAACACATTAAACAAAACATTTAAACTATAGTGCATTCGACATTTCTCCGACATTAATTTCGATCATAAGATAAACATTCATAAGCGTTTTTTTCTTCAATGAAATCATCATGACTGCACAAAATAAGTTTCTCATAAATTTATTTTGCTTGCTAGCTTTCCGCAAACCAACATTAATATATTTTTCAAAGTAATTTTACGGTTTCTTCATTTCTTGGTAAGAGAAGAGAACTTTTTTTTAAAAAACAAAGCTTTTATAAGTGCTCGTGAATAAAATGTATGTACTTATTGATTTTGTTCAAATAATAAAGTATTCCCAAAAACATTTTGGTCCTATGAAATTTCGAGTTTAGTGATTTAAAACACGCTAATATTTTACATACTAAGTACTTGTCTTTAAAAGATTCTGAATATTTTGATTCAAAGTTTTAAATATGTTTTGTAGCCGAATGATTTTTTTTAATTAAAGATGTCTGCCAAAAATTATGCAATAATTCATTAACATCTCAGGGAAAATATTGTGGTAAATATAATGTTATTGAATTCCAAATAAGTAAAAAATATAGAAAAAAGAAATAACTACAGTAAAGCACAAAAATGCATCGATTTTTTAAAATTAAAACGAGTTATTTATAAATACGAACAAAGTGTTTGATTATTGTATGCATATGTCTTATGATGCTTCACATTTTTTTTACTGCCTGTTTAAAATTTATGTGTTTCGTGTTTATTTTCCTATAATTTTTATATGGTTTTAACAACCATCATTACAATGCAATTCATAAAAGTAACTGTTGGGCACCTGCGAGCGCAGCGCCCAATTTGAGTCATAAAAAGAAACCGGCCGTAGCCATATGAGAGTCGGAGAAATAAAGTGTGTGTTTTTATACCGTCTTTTTTTGAGTGAGTATTAATTGAGTCAAAACTGAGCTATTAAACATTGGTCATAATCTCACCGGAGAAAACCAGCAACCTATGGATCTATATAATGGCTATGAGTGATAATTTACACCTCTGCTGAGTATCATCAACGTAATTGAGGTTTGTGACTGAGTAATTTACATATATGTTTTGAGAATAGATCTTTATATTTATTGAATTATTAATAACTATTCAAAATGTTTAAAGGCGTAAAAAAGAGGATTTGATATTAATTGCTATTGAGTTAGGAGAAGATGTCAATGAGAAAATGACTGTTTCAGACTTAAGCAGTATTATAAAACAAAACCAGAAGTACGTGACATAGAAAGAATCCGTTGTAGAGTTAGCAAATACAAGTGAATGAAGCAACCAAATGAAGAGCATAAGTCCGATGGGTTGCAGCAACTAGAGTTAGAGAAAATTAAACTCGAACAGAGAAAATCTGAAGAGCTTCAACAATTAGAATTAGAAAAACTTAAACTTGAAAGAACGAAAATGGATTTAGAAATTGCTTGCGTGAAAGCGGAATCTAAGTCAAATTCAGAAGTTGAAAATAATCAGACTGAATCTTTAGACTCTCTCATAAAAAGTGTCCGTACTTAAACTATTAAAACTCCTAGTCGACCTGAGAGTTGGAGTTATTATTTTTGCATCTTTAGAAAGGGCCTTTATTTCAAAAAACGTCCCTGATAAATACAAAGCGGAGATATTGTTAAATTTGCTTGGGGAAAGGGTGACTAATGTGATAACTTACATAAAAGATGACGAGTTAAATGAGTATTCTAAAGTAAAAAGAATAGTAATTCGAGAATTTGAACCTACTCCTCAATCATGTTTAGAACATTTTATTAAAGCCCACCACCAACCAAATGAAACATACGTACAATTTGCATCGCGATTAACGACGAGCTGGGAATATTACTTACAATTGAGGAAGGTAACAGATTTCGAAACTCTCAAAGATTTAATTGTGTCGTATAAAATATGCCAGACCTTAGATAGAGAAACTACGTGTCATATTAATATGAGACAGGCTGACACATGGTTTAAACCCTCTGAATTAGGGAAATAAATTGATTTATATTTTACTTCCCGAGGTAAGACTTTGGTGGAAAACTCAAAGTTTAATAAATTGTCCGAATCAAAATACACGTCAAGAGTTTTCCTTTCGGAAGTTAAAAATAATAAGTGTGTTTTATCATGTAATGAGAATCACCCCATATATAAATGCCCTAATTATAAAAATATGTCAGTAAATGAGCTTATTAAGTTTGTAAAATCAAATCACTTCTGTTTTAATTGCTTGGGGAATATTCATAGGGTAACGACTTGTAAAGCAAAACATTCATGCAATATCTGTAAGCAGCTTCATCATGCCACACTTCACTTTCAGTCAGAGCAAAAACAACGTTTATCGGCGCCTAATGAGAATGTAAATACTCTCAATGCGAAAGTGAGTTCCTTCCCCTCCCCCACAGCTTTAGAATTCATTCCTACTAGCAATAAATAAGAGCCACGAGGTCAGGATCAAAATTGCTTTGCGGCGACTAGTTGTACTTCGTCAACAAATTCGAAGTCTGTACTACTTAGCACTTTTATTTGTTTTTTAACCGATGACTTGGGAAATGTTTTAAGCGTTCGCGGTTTATTAGACGTTGGATACAGTGCTAATTTTTTGAGTAAGAGTTGCGTTGACAAACTTAATTTAAGAAAGTAAAAAATAAATATTGGAGTTTCAGGTTTAAATGGAATGTCTCTGACAATTAAATCTAAAGTTAATGCTACGATTGTAAAGGATATAAGAAATTTCATATTAGATTTAGAATTTTTGGTTGTTCCCAGTGTTACAAATTTGACTCCTTTAAGGCAAATTGATATTTGTGTTCCGGAATTAAAAGACATTTGGTGAGCGGATTCGGGATTTAATGTTTCGGGTCGAATTGATTTAATTCTGGGAGCAGAGAATTTTTATGCACTACTAAAACCTGACAGAAATTACCCTGCTAATACTAAATTAATTTTACAAAACACAGTATTTGGATTTCTAGTGAGTGGTAGTGTACCAATAGTAACTGAGACTAATGTACACTGTGGGCTTATAAACGAGGGTGCTGACTTAAACAAAACTATGCGGAATTTTTGGGAAAGAGAACAAATTGAAGAAACACAGAAATTTGAAACTGCTGAGAGAATTGAAGCTAATAATCATTTTATGAAAACTCATAAAAGGGATAAATCAGTAAAATTTGTGGTACAGATGCCATTTAGAAAAGATCCGAAATTATTGGGAGAGTCTTGAAGTTGAAATCGAAAGATTAAATCCCTTATGGAATAAGTTAAAAAGCAATCCAGAACTTCTGGGAATATATCGTCAATTTATGAGTGAATATGAGTGAATATGAATCATGTGCAAGAAGTTTCTATGACGCAAGAACCTGAAGTGGTCTACTATTTACCTCATCATGCAGTTTATAGACCACAGAAAACGAGTACGAAATGTAGAGTTGTGTTCAACGCTTCACAAATTACATCAACTGGTGAGTCATTAAATTCCATACAGCTAAATGGTGGTGTAATTCAAGATGATTTATTTGCTACAATATTGAGGTTTAGAAAACATCTTTTTGCTTTTACTACCGACATTAAAAAAATGCATAGAATGATTTGGATTGATCCTGCACAAAGAGACTTGCAAAGAGTTGTATGGAAAGATAGTAAGAAAGCGAATATTAAAACGTATCAATTATGCACAGGGACGTACGGAACCACTAGTGTTCCATATTTGGCTCAAAGATGTCTTCAACAGTTTGGTACTGATGAACAACTGAAATTTCCATTGGCTTCTCAAGCAGTACAGAAGGATATGTACATGGATGACATACTGAGTGGAGGGTCAAATTTAGAAAGTGTAAAGTGTCTGAAGCAAGAATTTTATATAACTCAAACATTTAAAACTTGTGGTATGGAACTAATAAATGGCAAAGTAACTGTCCAGAGTTAAGAGAATTTTCTGAAGATTCAAATGATTATAGCTTTGATCAAACAAAAACATTAGGGTTGCTATTGAAGGCCAAGAGTGATGAGCTTTCATACAATATGCCCAAAAAAGATGCTTCTACGGTTACAAAGAGAGAAATTCTGTCCATTATTGCCCGCATTTTTGACCCACTCGGTTTGATAGGACCTGTTCTTACAAAGGCTAAGGTTTTTATGCAACGTCTGTGGAGGTTATCAATAGACTGGGATGAAAGACAGCCATCAGATGTCGCACAAGAATGGTTACAGTTTTTTGATGGGTTGCGTGACATTAACTGTATTAAAATGAATCGATGTATGCTGCCAGAAAATGTCGTAAAAATTAAACTCTTTGGATTCTCGGATGCATCAGAGGGCTATGGCGGTGCAGCAGTCTATCTTAGATGCAAATCAGCGAGTGGTGAATTAACTTGACATCTAGTATGCAGCAAAGGAAGAGTTGCACCAATCAAAATACTTTCGATTCCACGACTTGAACTGTGTGCAGGTGTATTGCTATTTAAATTGATGAAAAAGATTAGCACTTCCCTACAATTTAAGATAGATCAAAATTGGTATTTTTCGGACAGCAAAATCGTTTTGTCCTGGATTCAGTAATACTTAACTGTAATTGATCAGATATAGGAAATTCTTAATTCCCGCCCATTGCATCCCCTATCATCTGATAAATCTGCATCTGGCCCATGTCTTCCATCAGTTCCTTTGTCTGACGTGAGAAGAAATGTCAAAAAATTAATCTATTCTCTTTGGCAGGAGTCATGGAACATGCAGGTCAATAATAAATTGCGTGCCATATTTCCATACATCACCTCATTAACAGTTTTACCGATACGAAGTGCTGATGTTAGATTAACCCGCCTTCGTATCGGACACACACGTTTCACACATAGACATTTGTTTCTAAACGAATTAAATCCTTGGTGTGAAGCGTGTGATGAACCATTCACTGTTCATCATATTTTAATTTCATGCTCATATTTTAACCAATATCGTTTACTCCTTTTTAATTGTGATATTTTAAACTTATATGATTTGCTTGGGGAACCACCCCACAGGAACCTATTTGCCTTTTTGAGGGCAATAGGTTTTTTATATTATATTTAATTTGCAATTTTTAAAGTTTAAATGTATATATAATTTTCTTTTTCCTTTTATATTTTATAATTGGATTTTAATATGATATATATACACTAATTTTTGTTTTTTTTAGAATTTTAATGTTGCTTGGGTTTCCAAAAAAAGTAAATAAATTAATAAATAAAATAAAATAACAAGAATAAATTAATAAAAAAATTAAATATCTTCTTCAAAACTTATTTCTTGGCGCAGCATGTCCGTTTTTGGACCTTGCGCCAAAAAACCCAACCAACCAACCCCTATCATCTGACATAAATGATTATGATGTATTGACACCTGGCCATTTTTTGATAGGCAGATCTATCACAGCAATTGCAGAACCCAACATCCTAAATTTACATGGCAATAAATTAAAACAATATAAAAAATTAACTAAGATAGTGCACACATTTTGGAAGCATTGGTCTAACAATTATTTAAGTGCAATACAAGAAAGATCTAAGAGGAGGTTCTTCAAAGAGAATGTGCAAGTTGGCAGTATGGTGATTTTAAAGGTAGATAATGTACCGGTTTTTAACTGGCCATTGGGCAGAAGAATGCAAACATTCCCTGGAAAGGATAAGAAGTGAGAGTAGTTTTAGTTAAAACGAAGAATGGGGTTGTTAAAATCATCATTAATAAAATTTGCAATTGCCTAATTAAGGAGTGAGAACTCTATCAAATATATCTGTGTATCATTATTTATTTTGTGTAGTTTATTATTAATGGTGTGTATCATTGTACTCATATATTATATAGTGTGTTAATAGTTTTCTTGAGATTTCAAATTGTTGAATGTACCATGTCAACGCTGGGAGGAATGTTGGACGGACTGCGATCACAGCGCCCCCTTTGAGTCATAAAAAAAACCGGCAGTAGTCCTATGAGAGTCGGAAAAATAAAGTATGTGTTTTTATACAGTCCTTTTGATTGAGCATTAATTGAGTTAAAACTGAGTTATTAAACAGTAACTAAAATTAATATTCCCCTTAACTGTAAATATACAAACATTTCTTAGATATTTTAACTAAACAGATTACTTTAAATCAGGACTGGTTTAATTTTAATTTTTTTAATTCTTCTGGTGTGCTCTTCAAAAGTGATTATAAGACATTAAATTATACCAGAGACATTAAATCAATACATTGCTTTACCATGCAGTTCTTTGTCATCAATGAATCCTAGAGTATAAGGAGAGTTAACTATATCTCAATAACAAATAAAATATTTTATGATAATATATTTATATCTGGAGTCAATATTTTGAAAACTGCATGTACTTTTAATCCCATGCCTAATTCTGTAATAACACTGGGAAAGTAAGAATGGTAATTTATATTTTCATTGCGTTTTTATGAAAAAAATACCTGATCAAGTTGATCCTCCTAGTATATGGACTTATCACTTTTCTGAATTTTGTATATTACTTGCAAATTCTTACAGAAGCATGATATTATCTGACTATTTTATTTTAGAAAATAATGAAAAAATTGGTCCCTACTGAATTTTTTAATCATTTATAAGCCGTAAAAGTTTAATAGTTTAGCACATTTAAGAATTTTTTCAGGTAAGTCATTTTTGTAAAAAAAATTAAACGATAAAAAAATTGTCTTCGCTCTTAAAATTTTCTGTTTCAGTTGAATTTACACTTATTAACTACTTAAAACTTTGAAACAGAAATAAATTTTTTAAAAATATTATTCAGTAAGAAATAATATCTCAAGTTATAATACATTTTCTTAACTTGAGAAATGAAAAGAATATATGTTACAACCATATGAAGAAAACGAAAAGTTGGATTTAAAACTTGACATTTGTTTACTTTCTCTCATTTGTCTCTTGAACCATTTAAACAATAGATTTTATTCTCTACCTTAGGCAATCTTATTATTCTAAAACTCTTATTGAAACAGTAAAATCATACAACACTATTTTATAAAATAATATCTTACTTTTTTTAAAATGATACTGTCTAACTTTGTACTCTGAAGCATCACTTTGTAATTTTAATAATAGAACGATCCTCCACTATTTACCTTTGCTTTCAACAAGAGAACTCATTACCTTCCTTTCTAATAATAAAAGAAATATTTCGTAGTAAAATCTTGTTTTAAGAATGAAAATAATAGATCTTTTTTTAAACTTATCGGTTTTATTAATTCTTTTACTACGTATTTATTTTCAAAATGAAGAAACAAGATATTTCGTCCTAACGTATTTTACAAGATGTGATGCACATGCTTTAAAAATTAAAACTGTAAAAAAGTAAGGAACATTTAGCGCCATTTTTAACAAGCGTAATTGGAAAAAAAAATTCTCGCTAACAATTTTAATAACGAATAGAATTTCTAGAGCAGAGTTATTATATTAAAATTATAAAAATATCTCTTCACATATTAAATTTTGTAAAAAAATATTTTTAAAAATTATGATCAATATTCTTAATGTGTTACTTGTCAGAAAAGAATGTTAAAAAAACATCTATTTATTTTATTTTCACTACGAGGAATTACACCTAAATTAAAACAAACAATACCTTATATATTTAAACTGATTTCAAAACTAAGAAGAAAATGAATGTTTTTCTAAAATTTTAAATTGAAAATAAATGCATACTAAGAATTAAAAAATATTTATGACTGAGGTAATTTTTGTTAAGCTATTTCAGCTAAGTAAGCCAAAAACTGAGAAAGTGAGATACATATTAGATTTTAAATTCTACATCATTTTAAGACATGTTTATAATAAATAATCACTTGCTTGTGTTTATATCATACAAAAGATATGAATATTGAATTTAATCCTTATTCAACGAATGTTGAAATTCCTTTATTATTCCTAACGTATTTTATTTAATTTGCAATATATATAAGACATCCAATTTACATCCTGAATTTTCAAACAATATTTTCTAATTTAGAAATGATATATTAAATTGAAATAAAATACAAATATTGCAGTTGGTATAATGTTAAAACATTTTTAATTCTCTCTCTCAAAATGCTTAGTGGATTTCAGATAATTTATTGCTAAAATTAAATAATTATGTTCAAATTATATGTGTGTTAAACAGAATTTCTTATTAAGAGGTTTTTGGAAGATTCAGTTACAGAAATATCTAAAGATAATAATCAATTTATTAAATAACGTGTAATTTAAGACTGAAATGAAACGTAATGATATACAATGGTATTTGTGTTAAACGCTACATTTGTATTATCATTCCATCAGGGTATTCCAAAAATTATAAGGTACTAAGTTAGATTCTCTATGATAACAAATCGTAGCTTTAACTTATGCTATGATATAACTTAACCAGATGTTATTAACAGATATTATTTAATTGTAATACAATAAGAATATACAAGCAGAAGTAAAATTTCGAAATGTATCCTTCATGCTATGCCAGTTATTAGAATATACCAAATTAAAATCTTAAAAAATATTACCAAAAATAAATTACTCTTTCTCAAAAGTTTAGGTTCGATATAAAAATCCTTAAAACGAGGTTTTCTTATTTTAATAATATTTATTTAAAAAGATAAATAAATTACTCTTATTCAAAAATGTTCTGAAATAAAAAATTATGCAAGCCTTATACATTTATAATATTATGGATGAAGGTGCTCATAAATCAATTTTTTCAAGTGTTTCACAGAGTATTTTTTTCAAGTGGCAATACTTACTTAAATAAGTGTTACTAAACATTACATAATCATGTATTTTAATCTGAAATTCCCAACAGTTTTACATGCATTTGATGCTTACATAGATAGAATACAAAACTGAAGGAAATGGGTTGACTTAATGTTAGATCAGAAAAAGCTTTCACGTGAACCACTTTTCGACGAATATACTGCGCTTAGGGACTTATTTTTAAAGTCAGCACCTGCATTAAAGATGGGATGTGAAAATTTTATACCTATATAAGAGTTGTGTTTTCATGAAAACATAAAGTAAGCGCAATTTGTTTATGATAAATTAAGCCAATCTAACAGCCAAAGAATTATAAATGAGGTCTAATATCTTAATTCGATAATATATTAAAAAAGTCTATATGAGTAATATTTATATGATATTAATTAATGTGGTTTAAATCTGATTATAACCTTAATTATATTTGAATAATGAAATAAGTGAATAATTAGACAGACTATATTAGCTTATATGAAATATTGAATACTTAATAAAAATACATTCTATAAATTATTATTGATTACCTTTTATTATTGATTTTTATACAATGTTGTTAGAAAATGCCCGTAAAAACAAAAAAATTAGATACATAACGATCATGCTACTTTATGGCTAACATAAAAAAATAACTTTTAATAGTTTTATAACATTTGATCCTTTAAATATATATTAATAAAGTGCACAATAGTGTGGTTATATTAGACAAATTAAATAATAATTATTGTGTTCCTATATTATTTAATTATAAAAAAAATTTTAAACTGTGATTAAACTTTAAACTACTCAAATGCAGTTAAACAGAAGTTTTATTAGAGGAAAACTGTTTCTCACACAAAAATTTTCACCTTAATATAATTTATGTATAAAAATTTAAATATAATAGAATAAAAAATGAAGAATTATCACACCATGAGGAAACGATACCTTTGAAAAACATTTTGTGACATTTGTTAATATAATTTGTCTAGTAACACTAATTATTTTTGAAGTATTATACGTTATTAAAATCTATATGGAAACTGACATGAAATTCTCTGTTTTCTTTTTAATATATATATATATATATATATATATATATATATATATATATATATATATATATATATATATATATATATATATATATATATATATATATATATATATATATATATATAGATAGATATAGATAGATAGATAGATAGATAGATAGATAGATAGATAGATATAAATATCACATTTGCTACCTGAAAAGATTTTTATTTATTAAAATTGTGATTAAGATTTCTAATCGCATATAAAATTCTGCTTATGATTTTAATTTTATCTGCGAGGAATTCATATACTTATTATGAATATATTATTAAATTAGAAATATCATTGTCTTACATTTAGTTTCATATAACAAGTTTTTAACCTCTTCATATATATTTGAATATATTCATCCATTTTATTTTGGAATATATATTAATAGTATTGTTTGAATTGCTACTTTAGGTTATCAGCAGTTTAGTCTTTGCAAATATGCTGCCTTGTTATTACAGAAGTAGAGAATTTTTGTTTCTTAAAATCTCTGAAAATTCTGCATCAATGGAAAAATCAGAGGTTGAAACATGACGTAATGAAAGATCTATTTCTTCAGATCGAACGCTTAAAGTTCAAAGCCAACCAATATTGAACAGAAGTTGAAGGAAAGGGAAATGCTATTAATATTTGACTTTAACTATTTACATTCATATCTGTAAGCATTAACTGTTCCTCACATTCTACTCCTCAATACGACATACAATTCATACATAATCATCTTTGAAAGCAATATGAATCGAGTGTTTGATCGTGAAAAAAGATTTTGTTTGTTTGAAATCTATATCTCTGTGGCGAATAAAAGAGTTAGAAAAGAAGTCGTAATGCATCAAATTTAATAAAGAAACCCTCAAATAAGCTCTTTTAAGCACCGAAGCACCAAACAGAAAGTGGTTGTTTTTAATCAAATTAAATATGTGTACTTCTCATACACAGTTAATGAAATCATAAAAACATCAAGGCCATGGGGGCTTTTATAGATCACAATGGAAGTAAATGTTCATATTAGTGGTTGGCAGAATCAGCCCTTTGTGTTATATATGCTTGTATACGCTTCGGCAAAGAGTGATAGAGGCCCTTCACTCATTCTGCAATTCATTTGAAAGTTGTTGCTCCAGATCTGTGATATTTTGGGTCTCGCGCCTCACCATGTGCCAGACAATTACTATTGGAAACAATCTGGTGACCTTGCTGTCCTGGAATGAGCATTAATGGCATGATGACAGTACAGAGATATTACAGCATTATCTTGTTGGTAACTGTCTTCCAATGAGGTTAATACAATCATCTGAAGGATGGTATATTAGCAGTACAAAATATTGGGGATTTGATAAAGGTGTATGAATGACAATTAAAGATGACCTTTTATCATATAAGATACTTCCTTGCAATGTCAGACCAGAAATTATTGCTGTATGCCTTAGAAAAGCTAAGATTGATTAAAACCACTACACCCATCCTCTCCTAACAACAACACGATTTTCATCTACTTCAAGAGTAAAGCGGGATTAATTACTGAGCCATATGTGATAGTGTACCGGCAAGTATGATGATCGCCTGCAACTACACTCTAGACATTTGATTGATGTTGAGAAGACACAAAAAAGAAACCTTAAAAGCTGACATACGTAACCACACCTTAGCTGAATGTCATGAAATGTAAAAATGTACCACGGTGGGTATGAAAGATATTGCAATACCATGAATAGTAGGCAATTATACTCTTGTATTAGTTGCTGCTTGTTGGATTATCTTTCGATCTTCCCTCGCCTTTTTGCACCTTGGCCGTCCAGAATATTCCTTCCTTCTTAAGTTCCCCGCAGCAGCCATTAGTGCCAGAACCTTTTCACAGTTGTGTCTATACTTTACAGAAGACAATTTATTGCTCAGTATAACTACCCAACTTCACGTACTCTGAAAATGTGACCACGTCTAAGTCACTCAGCTACGATAAGGTCTTCGAAAACACCTATTATTTCATTTCGCTTCAGCAGTCTTCGTTATTATTCTAGAAAAACACAGCGGTGAAAATGAAAAAAAGACACAGTTCTGCTTGCATTAACGTATTCATACTTTTTGCGCTGCTCAGGAGAAATGCTACTACTATAATGTATGTTTATTGGCCTTAAAATCTTTGTCATTGTATGCTAAGTTAAGAAGTGTTTGCCTATGAAATTTCATCACAATCAGACTTAATGCCCATTTGTTTCTTTTTTTGTAAGAGACTATATGTTTAATATACACAGCTTATACACGAACATATGTTTAATATACACAGCTAATCTACTAATCTGTAATTGAAGTCTACGATAAGAGAGATAAGCAAAACTTTTTCCTATTCAATCGTTTTTAGGCCTCCACGTGCAGCAATTAGATATATTCTCCCTGAGCATGCTTTCCAAACATTTTTGGATGTTGTATTTGCTCGCACTTGACTTACAGAGTTTACGTAATATTTTTCACTGATTTTGGTGATTGCCCTACCTATTAGTTTGATGGTCCATTTCTTCTCACATGTGTTCTGTAGTATACAAGTCTGTACTCTTGGTAAGTCAGACGGTTTACTCCATTGTCAGCATACAAATATACGGTGAATGTTGTAACAAGATACAGGACGTTGTTGTTATTATCATGTAGCAACGTGAAGTGAGCACATTGTTGTTTATAATAGTGAATTATGAGTCGGCATTGAGGTTTCCATGACTTGAAATCAAAGGTCCCATATTAAAGTACAGCAAGAAATATTTCCAGACCATGATTTTATCTCTGAATGATCGACCCTTTCAATGATATCCCTTTTTCGAAGTCTGAAAGCTCACATATTGCCACATACAGCTTGGGAGCAATGCAGCACTTTTTTACATGATATTGAAGTACAGAAAACATGACGTAACTAATTATAAGGGTCCCATATTAAGGAATTATACCATATGTCCCATATCAAAGTATATTTGTGGTGGTGTACAATTATTTATTTGTAGATAGCCAATAAACATCCTTAAGCATATTGTGTTTTATTTCTGTTTGGAACATAATGTTTATGGGCATTTTAACATACATCTAAAATCTTTTAAAAATTAATTTTATGTATAATTTATTATATTTATTAGGAATATATTACAATTAGGAAAGTAAAATATATATTTAAAAGTCTTAATATTGAATTTTAAATCTTAACATTAGCACATATTGACAATGACTTATCTTTTTAAGTATATGTATAATAACGCCATATCAATAATAAAAGCAATACATAAATTTTAAAAATATTAAATTGTATATGGGAGACATATTTCTTTTAATTAAAAGAAAATATTATATACATTGCATTAGTATAAGCATTTAATTGAGCATGTTTATATTTATATAGTGCATTAAAATTATCAGCAAGAAGAAAACTCAAATATGTGAACTTGAAATTTCAAACATTTATGTGTTCAATAATTTAGAATAATGATTATATTTTAGATTAAATTCTTTATAATGTATTCAGCATTTTAATTTTTTTTGATTTTTACTTTTCGTAAATTATTGAATAGTGTTAAATACAAAGATTGGCATTAAATACTCAAGATGTGGAATATTAAAGGAGTTATATTTTTATTGTTCTTGAACATTTGGCATGTCCAAGGAAATAATATCTATCTATCTATCTATCTATCAATCTATAAATATTTATATATATATATATATATATATATATATATATATATATATATATATATATATATATATATATATATATTATATATATATATATATATATTACAAAACTTCAAAGTAATAAGATATTTTGGGGACTGTGACAACAATAAAAAATTTCATTGTACTATTTGGTATCTAGTTTTAATCACATATACCATTTTGAAATTTAGGGTAATTTAACTAAAATCTCTTGAGAATAAGACTAAAAACCTGATGGGAACAAAAACATTTTGCAGAGACAGAAAAAAGTTAATCTGTTTAGCTGTGTCTAACATTAGAATTGGTGCTAACAACAAATTGGACGATCGACAAAAAAAATAAATGTCTCCTAAAACTAATTTAAAGCAGTGTTCTCTCACACAGTTTTCAGTAGTAAGAGAGGGTAACCCAATTAGCTACAAGTAAAACCGATCAGTTTCTTTTCCATGTAAACTGGTAAAACACTAGTATGACTTTTGCTGTCTTTGATTACTTGGAGATTAAATGAATTTTATTGATTCATTTAAACATGTAATAGAGTTTATAGGAAAATTGAGATTTTCTTTAAGGAAACAAAGAAATCCAAAATTTGGCTTGTTAAACTAAGATCTGTTTTTTATATAATTTTGAGCAAAAATTTGTTTATTTAATAAATATTCCAAGTTTCATTACATTTTAAATTCAACCTAATCAATAATATCGATAAGAATTAAGAAATATATATTAGAGCATGATTGTGCAAATGTCCTATGCAAGTAATGGTGCAGTATATGGTTATTAAATATAGGTAAATTACTAAGTAAAATATAATAAACTTACCCTAAGGAGGGGATTATCTATTCAAAAATACTTAATTTCAAATTATGCAGTAATTTAGTGAAAAATCGTAGTTACTTATTAAATTTTAACAAGAATTTAATAAATAATTAATATAATAAGTTGCTTAAGAGGTTGAATTTGATATTAGCAAAGGAAGGTATTTGATTTCAAAATCTGTCATGTTAGGCAATATTATCAAATATTTGCTTAATCGCAGGGAAATAAATGGTGCCTATTTTCTATTGGGTCAAAGCATTTTCGAGGAAAATTTATTTATACAAGTGTATATGGTTCTTACATTAACTTAAATCTTGCTCATAAAAGCATCAGACACACACTGAAAAATACCACACTGCAGTTACATTCTTTATTTATGAAAAAAATAGTACAGCTATGATTATACATTACTTGAAATCAATGAAAATTCTTGAAGGATTGAAGGATTTAGTTAAACAACGCGAAATTTAAAATATGTTTTAATACTATATTCATATTAAAAAAATTTAAAAAAACATTCATTTCGAAGTTAATGCTACAATAAGCTTTCATTAAATAAATATTACTAAAAATATTCAGTAAATTTGGTGGTGAATGTACAATAATATTACAGTTGAATATTTCAGTGTTATTTGTGATTATATAATTGAAACATTAGCAATATGCTTCTAAATCCAGAAAAATTTAATTTTCAAGCCAAATGTTTCTTTGAAACTTACGCGTATACCTGACAAGATATAATAAATATATTTTTTAATTTATTGGAAAAAGAATCGTTCATTAGAATGACTTGATATTTTTGTAAAGCAAAAAATAAATAAATAAATAAAAATAAGAAAATAAAAAAATAAATAAATAAAAAATTGAAAGATGAAACAAATTTAACTATTTCTCAATAACTGTATGCATATTTTTAATAAGGAATATGTTTTATAAAAATATAATATTATAATGTAATTTTAAACTGCTAAATAAATATGTAATATTCAGTATATGTTAAATTTCTATAAATCATTATCCAAAGTTTATTTTCTGTTAATCTGCGTTTGTGAAGGTCATTATTATTATTTAGGGTATTTTTTCAAGGAAACAGCGTGTAGGCTTTTTTTATTGAAAAAATAACCAAAAAATTAAAAATATTTTCCGGTCCGATATTTTACTATCATCATAATATCCTAAACATTTCTGAACTGATTGATTTGTTTGACGAAAACTTTGAGGATAGAAATAGAAAATATTCTTTTAGCGTTAACAGAACACTTATTTTGCCCAATTATTTATTCTTAAACCTTTAGTGGGAATAAAAGTTTGAAGCAAATTTCGCGTACTTGAAAACACAAATTAAGTAAAGGATTTAATATATCACAATTAATAAACTCAATTTGTGGTATTCAAAATGGTAATAATTAATTTTTGTAACAATACGGTAAAATGGTGGGACATTTTACTGATAAAAACTGAAATCATTTTATCATGATCTCGTTTTCTGAATACTTTATCCCTGTTAACTTTTTTAACTTTACTACTGAACTATGATTAAAAGTGTTAATTATGGTTTGCCAGAAAAACTTCTTTAGGGTTTAATATGTGTTCTAATAGATTAGAGAGGTGGTAGAACTGTATTTTAGACAATATACTTTTAAAAGTTTCGTTCTAGGTCTATACATATTTTCAAAATGGTCCTTTGAAAAAAAAACAGCTTATTCAAATTATTTCTCCTTATCTTGAATCATCAGCTTCAAATAATGGAATTTTGTGAAGTTAATTAACATTTAATAGGAAACATTTTGCACAAAAATTTAAATATTGCTTATGAAACTATTTTATTTTGTATTGAGTATAACCAAATCATATAAGAATCATTTTGACTAACAGTCAGTAATATGTCTGCATTTTTAAATCCTTAAAAATAAGAAATTAATTAAAAATTATCATATTATTCCTTATATTTGAAAAAAATATTTTTAGATTTACTTAAATTTTGTAAATTATGTTGAAGGATGAAATGTTCAAAATTTAATATATTTCAAGAAATTATATATATATATATATATATATATATATATATATATGTATGTATATATTATTATATATACATATATATATATGTATATATAATATTAGAAGAAAAAGTCTTATCTTAATTTAGAATATATACAGAGAAAAATCGAGATTGAATTTAAAACTCTAAAACTAGAGTACCCAATAGTTATGACTTATCACGCCATTACGGCACAGTCACTTTTCGTTCCAACTCATTTGCTTTGCTTGCCTGTGACCTTAAATCATCCTCTGGAAATATCCAGGCAAATCCCAGAAACACAAGGTCAACAAGTTTCTCCTACGAAAGTGTCAGGGGTGTGCATAATTCTCAAATCCTTTCCTTCCAGGGGGAATTCAAGATTCCAATGCGTCGAGCTACATTCTTCTTTTTCTGATCTTTCGGCAGTATCAACAGATGAGCTCAGTTTGCTGTTGCCACAAAGGAAAGAACAAAAAGAGGAGATCGAGTAAACTTACCAACTTCCGAGTGGGGTCGCGTGACAGCGTGATTAATAGCTAAGGCACTGCTGAAGCGAAATGAAATGGTAGCAATTAATCTCAAAAACGTCAGATCGGTCGAGCAATGTGAGATCGATTGTGTACTCGTTTGGATGCTTTGTAATTTCACTTTTTAAGTTTTCTCTTTTTGAAAACGAAGTTTGCAAACTATATTTATTTTAAGCAACAACTTTTGAAAACAAAAATGCTCTTTGTGGTGTCAAATTTTTGTAGGGTAATATCTCATGAAAATGAGTACATTTTTTCTTTGTTTGAGAAAATGCTTAGATTCATAAATTAAGAGCTTGGTTTAGAAATTTTTTTCATCTCAAACCATCAATAAGGTAATTATACAAAATATAATATGCTAACACTATTTTGTCAAATACATAAAAATTTAGTCATAAATTTTATGATAAGGATTTTGGGAAAATAAGGAAAAATTTAAACATATTTTACTTATCTATATATATTTTCTTTACATAAAATTTATTTAATATCGTTAAATATTAAAACCATTTTAAACTTTCTATGTTTTCAGCATCTCCAAGCATTTTAATGATTTATTTTTTGTCAATATTCTATAAATTTATATTAAAGTAACTTCTATAAATTAATTTTTTTATGTTTAGAAAATTTTACAATATAATTTAGTTTCAAACTCAAATTTACTTTTTATATCAATTATTCTTATTAAAATTATGATAAAATTTACACTTTATATTTTTAATCAATTTGAAAATCTCAGATGTTGCATTCCTTACGAAGAGAGATTTTTAGTAATACAAATTTAGTAAAAAATTTTCCAAATGATATATTAAAATTATAATGGGTATTTTATCGAGCTCTTATTATTTAATCACGTTATCTTAAATTAGAATAAATAATTGAATTAAAATAATCAACAGTTAATATACCTGGTGCATTCCTTATAATTTTCTAAGAATCTATTAGTTTCATTTGAACAATTGACTTTATAGAAAAATATAAAATTTGTATCATTAAACTGAAGCAAAATATGCAAGAACTCTAGTATCAATGATACATTTTTAAAGGAATTTTATTAATTGCTTCGATTTTAACATTGAACTAAATGCATATAACTTATAAATAGCACAATAAATTTAATCCTTTATTTTTGAAACTTCATGCATTTTATTTCACTTAAAATAGTGTTTTAAGGTCATTAGTATAATTTATATGTTGAAAGTATTCATTTATAAATTAATATTTTATGTATAGTGTACATAATTGCCTAATAATCAAAATGCTTTACAAGAAATCTTAATATCCAATATATATCAGTTTTTAACAGGACTGTCCATAGAATATGAGATAATTCTAATGTCACATAGAATAAAACAAACAAACTTTTTGAGCAAATATTTGAAAGATATGCATAGAGAATCTATAAAATCTATTATGTTCATCTTTAAAACATGCTGAGACGAAATTTAAAATTGGTTGTATCATCAATCTGCTATGTGGTGCTTGAATTTAATATATTTAATGACATGCGTGCATGCAATATTTTATAATATATTTTTTTGGAAATTGTGCAAATTATGATATTATTTTTAGAATACTTAATTGTATTCAAATTGCCAATGTCACATCACCAGTATACACTTTATAATCTACCTTTCTGTATACATCTGATAAAATGCAACAGTTATCTAGTTGTGAAAAAAAGTGTATGTTTTCATTAAATATTAATCCTATAAACATCTTTATAATCTTTTATTTTATATATCCATCGATGAAGAAAGGACAAATGTTTCATTTATTTGTATTTTATAAAAACAAATGTTTTATAAAAGTATTAAGGGTTTTTCATCATTACATTTTCGTTAACCACATATTTCCTCTATTTCTTTAATTGCTTAAACATTTTTTTTTTCTTTTTTAAATTCCTATATTGTGCTTTTATATTCTAATATAATGATTATAAATAATCTCCCATTTTTCAATCCAATATATATTTTGAAAGATTTTTATTTTTAAGTTTGTAACATTTAAGTGTTTAAATGTTACAAAAATTAACATAAAATAATACCGTGAAAATTATTTAAAAATTATAATGAGATTTCTTTCTTTACTGTTTAGAATCGGTGATCCTTGGGAATATAATTTATTACAATAGTTTAACTTTTGTTTATTTAAATGGCACTGCGATGCCAACAATAAAGTTTTCGTTATGTTTAATGTTGCTTTAAAAGAAACGGTTATTTTTGGAGCTTAAACCTGGTCTTAAACAATATATTTTGCAGTATTATTTTATGTAAAACATCTTATATCAGTTATATATCTTGTGAATTTGAATTGAATACTTTCTCATATAAATAAGAAAATCATTAATAGATTTTTTTATCAATTGATGTAAATAATAAGTAGGAAAATATAAAAGATCTTTTTGTCAAATATTTTCTCATAATCTAATTTCTTTATTAATTATCTGGTAATCTTTTTTTTTACTTTTCCGACAAGCTATTACTTTTCTTCGAGTCAGAAAAATATTTCTTTACATCCTTTTGGGCATCCGTATATTCTTTATTATTTGTTCCTTTCTCCTTACATAACTGCAAGCCGCACAAAAAAAGATGATAGCTTTTCCCCACATTCCCTTCTTTTCCGAAAGTCTTGCTAAAAAAGGGAATAAAGGATATTGGATTAGGATAAATTGAGTAAGATTTCACTTTGTTAGCTTCTTTCACGTTTCTTATAGGCATTCATTGCATTTATTAATCAAACATGTGGTTGACAGTAGGCTTAGGATTCTTCCTTAAAATTTTGGAAGAATATAATTTTAACTTCTCCGCATGCTTTTACTCTCCTGGGAAATTTAATATGACGAAAAGAATATTTTTTCCTCCGTAAATATATTTATGAAATATATTTTTGTAAAGAGAGTTACATCATTTGTGTTATTTTTTTCCTGATAGCCATCTTAACTTATGAAAAAGTATTTCTCTATGATTACAAATTGTTAAAAATTTTATAATATTTAAAATATTGCAAACTTTAATTTCAGTTATGAAAATGTTTTCAAAGTTAAGTCATAAAATGTGACTGGCTATTTATAAACGTATTAAGCGAATTATTAGATTTTTCAGAAATCAATTGTCATAACAAATGCAAAATTAGGAATATTTTTTTACATAAAAATAGAGATTAAAACATGGTTTAAAGTTTTACAAAAGTTTTTAAAATTTATTATATTTACATGGATGCATGCAAATGCCTTGTCCTTAAACTATTTTCGGTCCAACAAAATTTTAGCTATTATAGAGATTCGTGTTATTAGGTCCATTTCAATTTACAAACATGGGGAATATGGGCTCACTTTTGCTGAGGAATAAGACAGCTCTTCTGAGAAGTAAATCACAGCTAAAAATAAGCAATGAGAAATTGATGTTACATAGTGCGTGCTTGGGAGATTTCAGGGCCTCACTTGCTATTCTTGAATAATACCTACCATCTATGTCTTGAAAAATTATTTTTCAGAGGGTGATAAAAGTATTAGAAATGTATTATTCTATTAAGCAATCAATTAAGTGGGAGCAAAAGTTGTCTTAACTTACCTCATTTTATGCCTTTTGTTGTGCTTGGAACTTTTCTAGTCCTGACTTGCAATTTATGAAAAGTCTCTTAAAACGTTATTTTGTAGTGGATGATAAATGAATTACAAATGTATTAGTCTTTTAAGCAAACATCTACGTAGAAGCAAAGCATATTGTACCTTACCTCACTATAATGTAGTTATATGACTCAATTCTTCAGAACAAAATTTCCTAAATTCACTTCCGTTGAAAACATGGAGATACATTTTGTGCTACTCTATTATACATGCATGTATTTCAGGGTGGAGAGAATGTTCCAAGATTAATCTCTTGCAAAACAAGAATATGGTTTATTATTTACGTAAAGTACCAAAGGGTCTTATTAATATCTTATTAGTAAATATATGGATAACACTCCACAGATAATCAAGAAATCAAAAATAATGAAGAAGAAATAAGTCAGGTGATCTGTATATCTAATTTAAAGAACTTCATGGCTCATATTAAATATCTCCATGCTTCTGATATAAATATTATTGTGTATACATTTTGTAAAGTGTTGGTACTAAAATAAAGCTGGAAACTACTACAAACATATACTTGGTAACATATGCTTGGAATCTTTAAACATTACGGAAATACCTTTGAAGAATGATACAATAATGGCGTGCGTTTCGTCAACTTGGTGAAGTAAATGTTTCGAATAAGTTTTTTGTCTTATTATCCGTAAACAAAATAATATTGAGGCATCGTAGTGCAACTTATGGTCAGGTTATGCATGAATTGTTCAAAGCTTACATGTGCAAGTTGTGCTCATTTAGGAAGGGCCTGTTTTGAAATATTTCCCCGCAAATTCAAACACGGTATATCTATTTCCATTGATTAGACCTTAAACGAAGAAGATATCTTTGAATTTCAATGTTTGTGCAATATTCATGATTATAGAGAACTTAATAGAATACCATAGACAGCGCCATCTTGATGTCACTTATGTAGTTAAGATTCTTATCTATACTTCCTACCTCACCATTTATTTAGTAAAATAAATTCTGGGACACCCTGTATACAGTATTTGTGTTTATGAGTACACATATTCATTGTTTTTGCATAAGTAAAATAATTCCTTAAAATATTACCATTGAATTAATTATTTTTTATTACTTATTCAATATTATTACCAAATTTCTTGAAATATAATGTATAGAAAAAGTAAACAAAAATAATGAGTTAAACTGTTTACATTTAATGATGAAAATTTTAATATAATATGAGCTCTCACAAAAATCACTTCATTTTACAATTAATCCTTTTTTAATTCATTACAGAAATATTCTGGGAAAATAAAATCACTTATCATTCTCAGGTATTTGAAGAAATTTTTAAAGCGTGGTTATTACATTCAATGTATATGATAATTGAATGAATTATTAATAAATTAATTATTTTATTAAATTTTACAGTTCATGTGTAGTATTTTAATACATTTTTTTACAGTTTTTGCAATACACATAAATATTATTTACTTGGATAATTTTCGTTAAAAACTCTGGAGCTATTATCAACTAGTAAAAGATATCACCTTTTAGTAATGTTTTCAAAACTGAATTTAAATTGTTTTAATAATCAGATTTAAAAATTAAATTTACTTTAGAAATTGTGTAGAATCATTAAAATTGAAACTATTTTAGAAGTTATTAGCCAAATTCGAGTAACTATTCATAGATATTACATGATCTGCTATAATTTATATATTTTAATCGAAAATTGTTTGATCATATAGTACATTTTATCACTTATTACACAGTCGCATATTGTGTTTGTGAAAGCAAATTAGAGTTTCGTCATTAAAATTATTAACATCAAACTGTTCATATATATCTAAAACTAGACATCATAATTATTAAAAGCTTACAAAATACATTAAACTTAAATTAGAATGTGTCTTGATTTCCTTAAAATAATTTATTTTATTTCATTAATTATCATTGAAATGTAAAAATTATTTACATATTTTGGCCAAAAATTATCCGAAATGAGATGTAAAAAAAATTCAAAAAGTTTCTAAAAACTTAATAATTGTCTTTGAAAGGTTTAAAGAAAAGTTCATTTTCTAGAAAGTAAAAATAATTCACCTGATTATTTATACAATAGAGATAAATAGGAAATGTGAAACATATTATTAAGGCTACATAGGTAAAACTGGAAAAATATGGATAAGAAGTACATGATAATAATCTTTTAGATATTTATATAATTATATATAGAAAGTAAAATCAATTACTTTATAAATAATTTTACAATCAAACTTTAATTTGTTTAATTCCATTTACCATAACTATTTATGACAACGTCTAGAACAATTTACGAAATACAATACGTTTGCAACTCATCCAAAAATTTTCTATAAAATATGTAATGATAGAAATAAGTTTAAAAATTATTGAAACGATTTTAAAGTAACACTTAAATTAATAAATAAAAATGCTATGTTATATATATCCACAGAAATTTATTTCACCTAAATAATTACATTTTTTACTACATCACAAAACAATTAATTACTTTTATTTTACATTAAGCATTCATCATCACAGAAATTATTTATTAATTACTTTTTTGTTTAATGTTTGTTAATAAAACTAATAATTTTAACTGAAATCAATTAAATAAAATAAAATTTTAATGCGCATCCTAATTTAAACAAATCATAAATAATTTAAATGGGCGTGAATGTCTTCCAATTAAATGCTTGATTGCTAAGAAAGTAATCATATTGCTCAGTTAAATAATGATTCCATTGTTTATTTAGCTTTTGTTAAATTATAGAACACACTCCACAAAAAACTATTTTATGTTAGTATTTGCTTAAATCTCTCAAACTACAATGCAGCAAATCAATCTACACTGTATTGAGGATTTTAACTACTTCGGTTTCAGCATTTTATTCTTCTGAGTATTACCCAAGTTAACTTTCGATCACAGAGCGCAAGCGCTTCTATTGTGGTGGCGTGCGATCGCTATTCCGACATGAATGCCAGCATATCTAAGATACTTCAGCATTTCTGGTGAAAGCGCCAGTAGAGACGGAAGCTTCTTCGGTCAGCTGAGTATTTGTCTTTCCGATGATGCACACTTTGCACGTGTTAATTCGTTGAACGCAGTGGTGAACATTCTTTTACCAAATTAATTTAAAGTCTCATATGCTAAAATTGCTATCGAATAAGCATCCTTATTTGAATGAAGTAAAATTTAGTCAAAAATGTGATGTAATTTAAAATTTTTTACTGAGCACGATTTTATTTAACATTTGAAGAAATGATTTAAATTTATATTTCAAAATTAAAAAAGTAATTTTTTCTGTTAAAATACGCTTTAATTTTCTTATAATAAATAACAAGATCTAATTGTTCATTGATAAATTTATAATTATGTTTCTACTGTTGTTACTCGCACAACACTTGTGATATGTCTCAGAAAACGAAACGTTTTCTTGCATAACATGTACTGCTGATTTTCTCAAAATTTAGAAGTGTGAAAGAAATCGAAACATTTGAATATAATTCCACATTAAATTTCTGCTGAACTCAAAATATTTACTATACTTCACACATGAAAATATTAATACAGTAACGTTTGGTTTTTGTATCAACTTCAATCGTATAAAATAATCATCCTTTCTACACAAAAACTCTCTTCGAAGGAATTTTTCAAAAGCAACTGAAATCGGCTTAAATTTCTGAATTTTTTAATAATATTGCTGTAAAAATATTTATAAATTTAAAAAATATTTCTTTAGAAACTAGTAAGAACGAAGTACACAAATAGGTTCAATTGTAATATCTGAAAACTTGTGGTAAGAGCAAGAAAAAGCTCTCAGAAAAATCAGTATTTCTGTGTCTTTTTCCCCCTTGAGCCCGAGGGGCGAAAGTCAACTTCTTTTGTGATATACGACGTGAGTTGGACGCCAAATGCCTCACAGTATAAAAACTATTTTCTCGATTGTTTCATGTGTTCTTTGTTTCAAAAAGAAAATCATTTTAAAAAAACGTGAAACAAAGTAGAGCATGTTATTCCCAGAATTTGAGCAATCTTAAGAAGTATTCCCAAGAATACTTAAGAAGATATAAAAATGAGCAGCCTAAGCATCATTCTGATTTTAACTCAAGTCTCTCTAATGAAAGGTAAGCTGATGATTTTTTTTTATTTTCATTTTACCTTATTAAGAAGATTGAAAATAGTAACACTTTCATTTGAGTTTAGGAAAAGGTATTTTAACTTCTATTAAAAAATATTTTTACCAATTGATATGAAAATTGTTTTCGAAAATAACTTTTATTATAATTTTTTTATTTTTGGTTTCCAATTTTTTTTGCATGCAAATAAAAGCATATGAAAATTAACAGCTCTGAATTTGATTTCAAAATTAAATTTAAATTAATGAAAATTGAACTATCATTTCTAAATGTTCCTGAACTTTTTCAATTAAAATAAATTAAATAATTTTTCTGTTCACAAAAGTAGAATTAAATGTATGAAAAAAATAATTGCAAGTCTAATTAATTTATAAGAAATATATAACAAAATTCTAATCGAGTAAATATTTACTTCTAAGATTAAAAATAGATGCTTTATTAATATTATGAAATCCAAAATTTCCAACTCTAATAGTAAACATCTTAAATTTATATTTATTTTATTTTAGGATAGTTCCTACAATGAAAACGACAATTTTAAATGTTATATTAATGTTAAAGATAAATTTATAATTTTTTTCAGGACAATAAATGCTTCCTTTATAATAAATCATTTAGCTTTTACAAGTATGAAATTAATTCAAAAATAAATTATTTGATTGCTTGGAAAGTAAATTCAAATTTCCTACATGACATGGATTTCTGCTAGTAAAATCTAAATGGTTTATGAATATGTAGTCATGCTTCTACCAGAAATAGAGTAAAAGGTATTGGCCTGCAATTGAGGAAATACATTGCAATAAAATATTTATTCCCTATATACATTTAATTTTCATAAAAACTGAAATTACTTTTCAAAAAACCCCACATATAAAAAGAGAAACAAAGAATTCATAATATTAAATGATAAATAGTTAAATAAGTTACATATTTATTTAAAAATATATGAACAAAAAATTTCTTGTACTAATAAATTTTGTTTTGATTTTAATACATATACACTTAATTGATATTATATAAATCATTCTAAAAACATAATAATTGAGTATTTCTTGGCACATATTAAATCATTTATTTTTAATTTTATTTTTAATAAGAAAAGCTTTAAAGGAGAGCTAGTAGCTTTAAACGAAACTTTTTCAGGAAATACTCTGAAATTTCTTGTCAAATTATTAAACAAGAACTCTGAATAATCTATATCAATGAATAAAAACCTTTATTTTTTATTTTCATACTGGAGAATTAACAATGGATACTTATTTCTAAATCGGGGATATCTTTTAATCAATGATTCCAAATCTTAAATATAAATATAATCATCTGTGAAACAGATACAATTGATCAAATATTATATATACTTTAAATTAT
This sequence comes from Latrodectus hesperus, assembly GCA_037975125.1. Taxonomy (NCBI): domain Eukaryota; kingdom Metazoa; phylum Arthropoda; class Arachnida; order Araneae; family Theridiidae; genus Latrodectus; species Latrodectus hesperus. The sequence continues at coordinate 40,633,994 of CM075861.1, read as the reverse complement.
AACTTTATATCTGAGATTTTTCTTTTTTTAATGATCGTAAATGAAAGAAATTGCATAACATTTACGACACGTTGCGCATATTTACCTTAAAATCATCTAAGCAGATTCCTTATATATATATATATATATATATATATATATATATATATATATATATATATATATATATATATATATATATATATATATATATATATATATATATATATATATATATATATATATATATATATATATATATATATATATATATATATATATATATATATATATATATGTATATATATATATATATATATATATGTATATATATATATATATATATATATATATATATATATATATATATATATATATGTATATAACTTTCTCATATTGTTCTTTTTTAATTTAAAATTTTAAAATATTTAAATTTCCCCATTTTTTAATTTTTTATGTAAAATATTATTAGATTAACGGTCTATTTCGAATAATAATAAGAAAATATATTAGGCTTTATTTATTAATGAAAATATAGTTTAAAAAACAAAATAAGCTACTAAATTTAATTACTTTTTTTTGTTCTTCATAAAATAAAAGTTATCTCTACTTAAAATCAGATACTGATAATGAAAACCTTTTAAAACAGCTTTATATATGTTTTTTTAATTTAAATATAGGTATTTTATTTAGGTTTCAAATTTTATATGGTTCAAAAATAAAATTACATAGTTGCTTACAATTGGTTGTGTTTTTACTAAATATATAACAACTTACGAAACCGATGAATGAAAAAGAAATTTTGTAACTGTACATAGTACGTTTATACTGGGGTTTTGTAAAACTTCTTCAAAGTTTATTTCGCATATTGTTTCCATTATTAAAACAAATTACACTAAATGTCACTATTAGATGTAATTTTTTTAAATTTTTTGATTTACAAAATGTTTCTTGAAACTAAAATAAAATTATTACAAATTAGCATAAAGTGTGCTGAATTTGTGTGTTTTTATTTAAATTTAATTAAGTTAACAAAATTAAAGCTATTAAAACAAAACAAATTTAATGTATCTTAAAATTGTCTTTAAATGGTGTAATATAAAAGATAATAGAGGATGTTCACATCAAAATGCTACCCATCCACCTCACAGGCTCCAATTGCATTTATTTATGCAAACAAAGCGAGCTAAATGATTTGCTCTGCTTTGAAATTTCTTTTATAGGAAAAGTAACACTAATGGTTGTCATATATATATATATATATATATATATATATATATATATATATATATATATATATATATATATATATATATATATATATATATATATATATATATATATATATATATATATATATATATATATATATATATATATATATATATATATATATAGACTTGTAATATGAAGAATTCAAAAATTTTATGAGTGATAATTTTGGTTTGAAATATTTTATAAAATGAAATGTTCTTTAACTATTTTTTTTATTTTTTACATTACACATACTTTATCGGTTTCATTTTCAAAACATCAAATAATACTTTTAATTAAATTCAATATATGTATTATCAAAAAAAGTATTAACTGTAAATAAATGTTCCAATAAGAAATTTCATGACATAATTTATATCAAAAGTTATATAATTGCTAGTCATTGTCTTTTTACAAATGTAAAGCTTAATGTGATTGGCACTAATTTTCTACATGTTATACGAATTTTACACTTTGATAATTAGATTTTGACATTTTAAAATTTCAAATCATTTGCTTAGTATTTTTAGAAAATTATGTTAAGATAAAAATTTTATATTTATTCCAACTTTTATTCTCTTTATACGTATGTTTACAATACTTAAAAAAATAAATTTATGATGTTAAAGTAGATACATTTGGTACGAAATGTCATCTTCGAATAAGAAAAAAACAAATTTGAATAATAAACTGTCATTTATTTGATAGATTGAGTGCAAAATGACGGGGAAAAGGGTTACTCAGTGTTAAACAAACAATGATATTTAATTTTTGATAAGTAATTAATAACTACTTGCTCACACAATCCCCAAGGTGAAAAATTCGTTCAAATATTTCCTTTTGATTTGAAGTAATTTTCTGTTTATTAATACTAGAAATGCAATTTTTCCTTTTCTAAGAATATTTCAGTCATGTAAATTAATCACAATATATGAAAATAACTTCAACGGACGCTGAAAAAAGTTTGAAAAAAATAATGCATAAATTTGAAGGTAATTGCTAGTTAATAAATGTGAACATAAGAATCGTATTATTTACGTACTTAAGTTAAATCTTTTAAATAATCAAAGATTTACATTGAAACTCAATGGTTTTCTAGCTTACGTAGTTAATAATTCATACTTATCTCTTTTTCATTTTCTTCGTTTATATATATATATATATATATATATATATATATATATATATATATATATATATATATATATATATATATATATATATATACATATATATAGATAGATAGATATAAATATATATAATTAAAAACATAAAAATTTACTGTGGTCTCATAAAAATATTCATAAACTATCGAAATGTTTCTAAATACAAATTCATTTCAACTCAAAATCTTTCTGTTGAGAATTTACAGAGCTTTTAAATTGATGTATATAAAATATATATAATTTTTAAAGAATTCAGGGAAAACATTTATAATACAGAAACATTTATTATTAGAGCTCAATAATTATAATTTTACTATAAAAACTTACTTTTAATATTTACTTAAATTTAAAGCTGAAATTTATATCCTTGAAATACGATTACGTAATTTTAAAAAAAATTTTCAATATTGCATAATACTTTTGCTTCATTGTTTTCGCATATATTTTAAATATATAGTTATATTCTCAAATAAAAGAAGGAGCAATTAGATAAAAGCAAATTTATTTTTTACAATCTATAAACATATGTTATTGTTTAAAATTATAATCAAACCAAATGTCCATAATTATTAAGAGAATTTAATTTTTTATTAAATTACTTTAAACACATAAGTAATAAAATTAATATCGCAAAATAACATCATTTCAGATGTCAATACTGTAATATATAACGCAATATTCCAATTCTATATATTTTTATGATAAGTTTGTTTCTGTTCTGCGTAAATTAGTGTTAGTAAAAATAGCTTTGAATTTTACAAAATTAAAAACAAATATAATTGCAAAAATCTGTTGATTAAATTTCAATAATATATGACCTAGTACTATTAGAAGTTACAATTTTGTAGATGGTATAAGGTTTATTCTCTCAAGCTTTAGCAATGGAAGATAAGAAACATATTTCTGATTATGATTTAATGATGATTTAATAAAACCTTTAATAGAAAAATTACTGTTTACAAAATATCAGTCTCATTTTCCAAAATTTACAAATTTAAATTAATTTAACTTTGAAAACTGTGGTTAGATATTTATGAAAATTGACTTATTTTCAAAAATAAAATGGTTAAAATGATCATGTTAAATCCAAAAAAATATCCTAAAAAACTAAAGGATCCTTTCATACGATAATTAATGATCCACTTCATTAAAGCTCCAGTAAAAGTAATAAGATTTTTGACGGATTTAAATTAATGGCCTGGTAAGTGTAGAGTTAATGGACTAGTGATTCAAGATATGTGTTTTGAACTAACATAATTTTTCTTGATATCATTTTTTCTACTTCAAAGTATAATGCTGTGTTTAATGATGTCTGAGAAAAAAGAGACATATCTTCGACATTTAGACAAATGATTGTACTGATTTATTATATTATTATAAGGAAGTTCAGGTGTGAAGAGATACATTTGAGTAATAGAATATTAAACTTAGCCATATCGCGAATATTTATAATTACTTGCTATTTTTTATGTACTGTTTAAGTGAATGCACTATACTCAGCATTCGTATTCATTTTTATGTTGACAAACATTATGGAATGTAATAAATTTTTTAACTTAATATTCTAGAGAATATTAAATAAAATAAATATGTACTGAAATTAACTCAAATAATTTAAAGAAATTTTAAAACAATTTAAAATAACTTTTCACACATGTAAGAGTATAGATGTAATGGATGCAATTAAAATAGTCCTTGTTGCTTATCATTCAAGTGTCAGATCAGTTCCAAAAGTATTTTAACCACCAAATAATCAATAATTATAAGTGAATTGGATATTAGATACCGTTCCAAAGTCTGATATAAGCAAGAGTAATATCGTGCAGAGCTAGGTAGCCAAAGTATTTTTTAAAAGTAGGAAACATCTTTTCTTAGCTATCAATGAAAATTTACTTAAGTGGGCCGCTTGTTAGTCTAGGAAGAATTGCCTAAGAAACATGGTCACATTTACAACCAGAAAAATACCAGGAGTTTTTGCCCGTGTACAATAATATATGTTATACGCCATATTATATTGAGTTTAGATTTTTCAATTGAATAGACGTACAATGTTATGTTAGTGAAAAGCCGATGGGTTCATCATTCTCACTTCACTCTTTGGATAATCTATCGACGATCTAATTACCAATAATATAAACATGTGATAGGGTTCCTTGGAAGCAAGTGTCTTGTATCTGAGAGATGATGTTATAAAATACTGTGACTGCCTGATTAAATTCATAGTTCCCAAAATCACAAGATATTATAGCATAACAAAATCTACATTTATTGCAATTAACATGCATTTAAATACAGAGTAAGCGTCAAGTTAGCGTTGCGCTTATGGAAGTTTAAAGTTGGGAGATACGTAATTAATTTGTTATTATAGACTAGTTTTAATGAAAATTATAAGAAACTATTTTATTGAAGGAATATTCTTACTTAAGTTGAATAGAATTTCTTCCGCTTATTAAAATAAACAAGAATAAAATTGTTAACTATATATTTTGTTTCCCTATTTCTTATGATCTAGAGTCAGGCTAGTCCATGACTCTTCTAAAAGTCATATACAAGAAGAGAACTGTTAAAAATGTCAATCCTATTTGAAAGTCCAATATGTAATCGTCAGAGGCATGTATGAAGAGAGTGGCAGATCATACAGTTCGGATTGGTCTTTTCCAGCTTGAAGAGGCACATGATGCACTCACTTTGATCCCGCTAACACGGAAATAAATCCTTTCATCAGATACATGGTATTTGCCAGAAGTTATACCAAAGGGGATTTGAAAGAGTATTTCATAACTTTTTATTTAGGATTTTTATCTTGGAATAGATCTTTGAGGAGATCAAAGAATTGGTGATTTGAAGTGGTCTACCTCCTTTGCCAAAAATACTGCAGATTCTTTACAAAAATTCGCAAAGAGAAATATCTGCTTAAAAAATGTTGTTTTTGTTGTTTCCAATCCTTCAGAGATCTAGCGGCAGATAGATCATATACATGATACTATGAACCCTAGCGAAGTCAAGCACCAGTAGCGGACTTGCGCAAAATGGATTTAAAATTGAACAAAAATGGATTTCTCGTTCTTAAAGAAGTTGTTAAAGTCAATTAAATAATGCAATATTAATGATTTTAACAAGGTAATAATAATGTCTTTCCTTGTAATAACCAGAGAATCCGTAATATTTTATAACAAACCCTATTCCGATTACATATGTGCTGGATGACAATGCCACTTATGAGATTGAGATAATGGTGATTAATCTTACATAGATCATTGATTTATGTATGTATAGCTATTCAGATAAAATAACAGAGTAAATAAATTTTAAAGAAAGTTTCGTAGGTATTCAAGCAACTCTTGATTTTTTTAGCAGGCCCTCCATGCAACTTTCAAGCAAGCCCTCTATGTAATTTATCTAATACACAAAATCAAAAGAACAAAATGGTTGTATAATATTGAAATAAATCAATAAAGGGAGGTTGAGATTAGAATAAAGTGCCAAAAATTAATTTATTAAGGATCATAAGGTAAATGATGTGAGTAATTAAGATAGACAGTAGTTTTAAAGGATTTCTACCATCCCTGATAAATTGAATCATTGAGGAATTGTATATTAATATTTAATAAGATTTAAATGCATGTTAACAATGAGTTAAATCTATTATAAGCATTTCTGTTAGAACTATTCACCGTACTTTAATCACCTTTCTGTCGGTAAAATTTAATCATAATGGTTACGCATCTTTGGATTATTAATATCAATTCTGGATCCAATTGTGTTCAACAACTCACAATATAAAGGATTGTATTTATGAATATATTACAGTTATAATTGAATTCTTACTTATTAAAAATAATTATTATTGCAAAACTAATTCATGATTATTTAATTATAATCGACAGTAGATATTTATTTTTAAACTAAGAATTTATGTGTAAGTAATATTTATTTCATCATTTGTCTTTACATTTTATTTGCTATTGTTAAATTTTCAAGACAAATTTCAAATAGAAAATCTGTTTTTTTATGTATAATTGTAAGTAATTGATTTATATTCATATAAATTTATAGTAAAACCATTGAAGCTACTACATATTTTTTATATAACAATTATGTAGTTGCATATAATTTCATCTATTGTTTACATTGTATTCAATAATGCTGCGTTTGCGCGAATCTGATATTTAACATCAGATTGTATTGCATGAATGTATTTATTGTGAAAAACATAAATAACTAAATTAAAAATTATTCAAGATAATTTTTATTAAATGAGTGGTGCTAGTGTCAAATGTCTTTTTTATAAAAGAGCATTTTTTGCGCAGATATGTGTCAAATTTTGCAATAGCCAATTTAAAATTTTCAAAGGAGCATATAACAAAGAATAATGAGGTATTCTATTGATTTCAAAATTTGAGAATATATAATGCATGTACTTAATCTGAAATTAAGTTCCTATATAGTTTTATTACTGCTTAAAAAATTCCATCTATACAGTAAATTTAAGCTTAAGAATTAAGGTATCATTATTTTCCAAAATCAAATTTAAGATCACGATCACTTAGCTTTTCTTATTATTCACATTTGATGTCTATTTTATCTTTTGTTTTATATTGATATTTTTATATTAAACGAAGTTACAATTCCTCAAATAACTCAACATTAATAAATATGTCTGAGATAAATAAGTTTATTTTTGATACTTATATGTTGTTTTTACCGAAATTATATTTGTAATTTGTGGTTTAGTGCAAAATATTTTAAAAATACATTTAAACAAACTCATAATTACTTTAGACTCACTTTTAAATAAAACTAAATATGATGCTCAAAATGTCATGAAATCATTTTTTAAATAATTTTAGCCAAACTAAAATTATTTTTATTTTATATCCATAAACCATTTCTTGAGAAAAATAAGGGAATTGTTAGTTTCCATTCTATCGATAAATCTCTCTTATACAAAATAAATAATTAAAAAATAAGCTTCAGACATCAGATTTAAGTAAAAAAAATTTTCTTGAAACTTGATTACTGTTTTATGAAAATGTAAAAATGCAAAGAATTATTTGTGTTGAAGAGTTTAGCGAAAAATCTAATAAAAGTGAGTATCTCTAATATCTGAAAAATATTAAGATGATTGATACTTATCAAGTGCCTGCTTATCGAGTTTAACAATAACCAAATTTCCCGTTGAAGAAAAATATCTCTTTCATTCACTAAAAGGTTTTCTGTACGAAAGTACAAAAGAACACAAAGCTCTTCAAACTTCATTCTCTTCTCAAGGATGCTACATCAAAACAAAAATAAAAACCGTAAAATGAAGTACAGCTTTAAGCTTTCTAATTGCTTTTATCATGGTTAGATGGTTTTCAAGAATAGGGAGAAATTCCCATCTGCTTTTCCTGAGAAACTTCCCGAGAATTCTGCTATAAGAAGCAAAAGAGTAAGAGGCATTGATTTTCCAATCGCCAAGCGATTTCAACTTTATGGTGGCAACAGAATAGCGAGGATTGCAGACTCTGACAGCATTGAATAGCAACAAGGAATTTTATTCCACTCCGTCAGGCGGATACACTATAAATTCTGTGTCCTGCAAAAAGAGCTAAGAATTTATTTTTATGCCTATATTTTTATATCGTCATGAAATAGCAACGTATTTCATATTGAAATATTATCCATATATGTAAAAAATAGAATATGTTTATTGATTCTAGATTCTTGTTTTGAAATGTTTGTATAAAATGTATTATTGTTGTATAATGGAACAATATAATAATTTGGCGAAAATGTAGAAAAATTATTTAATTTATAGTGTTGAATCTTTGAAGACTATTACTATAAAAAAATTATTTCCACAAAATTCTCATAAAATGAGATTTCTTTGCAAAATATCAATTAAATATTTTTGGTAATATTGTGATTGAATTTCATATTTATTATACCATATTCTGATTTTGAATAGAATACATAATTGTAAACAACATTAAAATAATAATATTATTACTTACATAATGTAGATATTGTGTTTCTAAAATATAACTTTAGAAAATGTTTTAAATTATTGAAAAGATATATAATAAAAAGTATTTGGCTCAAGAAATTGACTCTTCTATTAATCTTTGTATATATTTTTTAAAATTTATTTTACTATGGAAAATATTGAAAAAAATCACATTGAAACATATAATTAAACAGAATATAAGAAAATAATAACAAATTTAGGAACATTTTTATATTGTGTACATTTTAATAGGTAGATACAGATAGGCATGAAAAATTATGCAACTTTCAAGTGACTTCTTTCGTGAAAATGTATGGAAGAGGATGTAAGTAAACACGGTATGACTTCACACATGGAAGAATGATCAGAAAGGTGGAGGATAACGCGTAGTGTGAATAGTATAGCTGATGAGAATCAAAAACTCTTTGCGCTTTGTAAAACATATGAGCAGCAGTTTTAAAAGTTAGTTGTGTCCCCCCATGTAAACAACTGCAATTTGTGAAACGATATATCTTTATTTATTTATTACATTACATATATTCAGACTAGTATGCTTGATTCTTGAGATCCGCTTGTAAATCTTCGTCGATAATAGGACAAATAGCACAATGACAGATGTACAACCACCGAAGATAACTAAGAAAACACCCAGGTCCACGGTAGGAATCGAACCCACACTCCTACGCTCTCAAGCGATTAGCGGAGTGATGCTTTGACCACTCAGCTACGGAGTGCCATGATATATCGTCCAATTTGCATTTATATCGTCCAATATGCAAAAGAAGCCAGAAACCCGTTAGTGATCAATATTTCTAAGCCTTAGGAGATTAAATAATTTTAACTTTCAACATTAGACTACTCAGTACAGCAACGGTGCAAGGATTAAGCTTTGGTAACTCTAAAGATTATATATGTACAGCAATGGTAAGACAAGTGTCGCAGCTTGGGTTCAGGATGTTTTTATACAGTAGGCATATTTTCCCGACAAACTCTGCCTCCCTTTGAAAGTTGACCATTGTTGCCACAGCTTAGAGTAATACAAGAAACACAAAAATTGAGTATCTTATCTCTGAATTAGGAAGAGATTCGTTTAAGGTTCAAACGAAATAGTCAAGACTAGTTGGTTTAGAGATAATTTGAACACAGATTCATCTCAATATTAACTCTAATGAAAGCCACAATGCTGGTCCAGGAGATGTTGTCTTCAGAGCCATTATAGTACACGGAATGTCTAGAGTCGAGGATTTTGACAAAGATTCTGTAACCACAGTAACACAGTAGTTACTGAAAATGAAAGATATGACTCAAATGTATTTGCCAGCAAACTGTTCAGATTACATTCCATAGCACACGTGGGGAATGCTTCGGGGAGTTGACTGCTGGGAAGATTAGATCTTCTGAAAAGTGCCCAACAACTGTAATTGATTGATCTGGTGTTGAGTAGTAAGAAAGAGTGAGATGCAACCATTGCAGTAAGATGGTGGGCATATCACATTTTAAGAAACATCTGCTTGTTGTTCTTTCTGTTGGTCAGACAATCTGATATAAAGATAGATTGAGTTAAATAAACCATCTTTTGTCGGATTATATATAATATATATATATATATATATATATATATATATATGTGTGTGTGTGTGTGTGTGTGTGTGTGTGTGTGTGTGTGTGTGTGTGTGTGTGTGTGTGTGTGTATGAACGTAGAATTATACGAAAACAGTAATACCTTAAGAAGGAAAGGAATGAATTGGATGTATATTCATCCCCTTTAATCGAAAATGTATTGTAACGTACAGACTTAAGCAATTCCTAATGATGGAAAAAAGTTCTTCTGGAATGCTATATGCATTATTTTGAAAACAACTTGAGTCACCCAGAAAACAATGTTCATAAAACTAAATCAAATATATTAAAACTGAAGTATGAGTTTTTGAAAACTCCTTAAGTTAAACAAATCAGTTTAAATTCTTTGAAATGTACTAGATAGTTATTATAATCGTTGTATTGAAGCTATGAACATTTTGCTAATTGCATGTCAAAAGTCAAATAAGTTGATGGCTAAAAAAATATAAAATATTCCTTCTTTATATGAAATTGAAAGTAAACAAAGAATTTTTATCTCAAAAAATAAATTTTATTAAAAATTATAATAATCAATACACAAAATTTGCAAAACTTTTGCAATTGATATAATTTTTGAATTTGTGGTAGAGTATCATGACATATTTTTCAAATTTCGTAACGAAATTATTTTTGTACGAGAAAGGTCATCATAAACATCATTTTTCATGATATATTGAATTCTGTTTTGAAATAAAATCTCTCACTAGTATTCAGGTGTTTATTATATCAGTCACACACATAAACACCATAAATATTAGATTAAAGATTTTTATTATTTTCTTTACTAGTTATGGATTTTAATACTATGGATTAATGCTATGAAATTACACATAATTAGGAAAAACTTCATCTTCTTTTACATAAGATTATAACAATTAAATTGTGTTGTTTTTAGCTAGGCAATAGCTATTAAAAAGTATCATATGATACAACGAACTGAATAAAAGATGAACTGCAATGAATAAAAATTTGTTTATTTTATTTTTCATTTATTTAATGAATGAAATTGTATAGAAAAAATAAATTATGCTCTTAAATTTATATTAATTTAAATGATAAAGGCTTAAATGCACAGTTAAATCATTTATTGTAATATCATTTACTAAAAAATAATATAAATTTTTAATAATTATAACTAACTGGTTTATTCGGACTGCTGAGCAAGGACAAATAATTTTCTGTTTAGATTTTACAAAAAATTTAACTATCAAAATATCTATATGTGATTCACTAAATCTATTTAAAAAATTCTGTATTTTATGATATATGAAATTTGATTGAAGGTTAATTGAGTTATCATTAATAATATGTTGTTTTTGTCTTAATAATAAGTTGTTGAGTAGAATGCAAAAATGGTGGAAAAAGTAAAATAGAAATTTCATTCTACTTTTTTGGAACAGTTTTGATGTATTAACACGCATTAAATATTAAAAAAAGAGTTATAATATATCGCTCGAAAAACAAGCTATTCTGTTATTACATAGGTCAATGGATAATGTTTAGTGACGAGGGTGCAGTGAAAGTAGCTATTAATCTCGACATCAGTCGACAAGAGAAGAAAACAGCACTCATAATAGTGTATCTTGGCATCATTAATCATCTGAGTTGTTTGATGGTGATATTTAATATTTAGGGCCAAATTTATTTCCTTCAGGGCACCATAACCATTTTTATTGTAATATGAAAATGTATTTTTTGCATATATGTCTTTTAGTTTTAATTTCTTTATTTAAACAGTTGGAAAACATTTTAAAAGGTTTTTATTAAAAATTTAAAAGGTATTATAGTTTAAATGTCCAAATGTTTATAGAGACACACAACAAACAATCGTTTTTATTCATTTTATAAATAAATTACTGAAATTACTATTAAAATATTTGCAAAACAAAGAAAAGTAAATTATAATAATTTCTTTAATGTAGCATAGTTTTATATTATTTTCATTACTATTATAAGAGCATATTACAATTTTACTATAATAATTAACAAGCTATTAAAATAATGTTTATAAAATTACATGAATTTTATAAATTACCACATTAGTCTTTATAAAAATTTAAACTTTTATTAACAATCTTTCAAATTTTTCTACAATCCAATAATTTTAAGTATTGAAAATTTGCATTTATTATATAAAATACAAAATATTAAATAGTGTATCTATTTAACTCTTAATAGCTTGTTAAAAAGTAATACAATAAATTAAGCCAAATATAAGCTATAGTTTAAACTGTGTTTTTAATTTAATTAACCAATTAAAGCATTTAGAAAAATAAGAGTGAATATTTTTTTAAATTTTTATTAAAATTTCCAGTATAAACTTTAAATATATTTGAAAAATGCTTAGCTCAAAGTAATTATTAAACAATGTATAGTTTTAATAGTTATTGCTATATTTTTTTGAAATTATGAATGATGGTTAATGACTATTTATTTGTTTGTCTTCTTCTACGATTTCCATAATTTCTTTTTGACTTATAATAAATCATCCAGTATTCTAATTTCTGATAATATTGACTAAAACATTTATCTAAAATTGGTGTTAAAATATACATAAAAATGATTAACATGTAATGCTTTTAATTATCTCTTAATTCAACCTATTTTGAACTTCAGTATTCCTGTTTACTCTTTAAATTACAAGGCAAAACACAAAATTTTCATGCTAATATATTATTAAGAATGGAATGACATTTTATGTAGCCTAAATTAGCTAAAAATGTATGCTCATTTCATCAATAGTCATATTGCATTGAAAAGTAAGAGTGGACGTATAAAACATCCCTTGACTTGTGGATTGCAGTCACATATTAATTAGATTATATTAGCAAAATTAGCCTAAGAATAAATGAGACACTGAACATTAGGTAGATAAAGCTCAAATTAGGATTAACATAAAAAAGAAAAATGAATAAATCTACATTCTGTTTATAAGATTTTTCATTTCGAGTTATTTATATTGCCTACTGTGTTCAGAAGCTTGAAACAGTACTTGAACACTTATTGCTTTCTTCAGTAGATGAATAAAAAAGAGGAGTTTTCCCATAGAGTGACACTAAAATTTTTACTTCTGCAATAGCAGCTCGAGCCATAGGAGCCTCTTGATTAGTTTGAGACTGTTATATTGAATCCTTATTATTTTAATACATAAAATCAATTTCTTACAATCCCCAGGTGACAAGCGCGAATATGTATATAAAGGAAAGATATGATTCTATAACAGTCATCTTGCATGCTGTATTTTTAAAATATAATCTCTGGCCATAGTTTTATTTCTTATATCCAATCTACTTTTGTGATAGCTATTTTCAGGCTTTCAGATGAGAATTTGCATTGATGATATTTTCTAAAAATATAAATTATGGTGCAGTTCGTTTTAATCATCGAAAACTGTTCCAGCAATATAGGAATTAAAAGCTTATTATTGTGAAATTCTTTAATCTGGAAATATATTTTATTAGTTGATTAAGCATCTGTCGAAGAATATATTTAGAAGTTATCAATTGTTGATTTCCCAAGACTTTTAATCAGTCCTTGAATTAGCTTGAAACAAAGGTGCACAGCATGTTGCTTTCAAGCTATCAGTACTCATAAGCCTTTTTGATTTCATCATTTTCAAACGGCAAAGTGTAAGAAAAAATCCCATATACACAATTATTTTCATATTCAAAAAAAATATGAAAGGATATTTTTCTAACTGAAGGAACTGGGTGCCTTTCGTCGCAATAAGGCAGGAAACTGCTATTCTTTTATCGTTACACGATGGGCACTCGTGAAACAAGTCACAGAGGTTTGTATCATTATCCACGTCCCTCTATCATAGACCCATTTATATCTCTTGGCCCCATTCACTAATCATCTCAGAAGAAATGACATGATAAAAGAGCAAGAGAGAAAGGTACATCTATGCCCGAACCGGGATTCGAACTCGAGACGAACAACTCAGGAGTCAGGAAAGCTAATTCCTCTGTCAATCTGTGGTCTCTCGACTCATTTATAACAGGATACATACTGTTAAATATTTCAATTTATTAGTAATATCTACTTTCCCATATCAATTGAAATACCATAGGGACTAATAAAACAATGTAGAAAAAAATCATAATCAGAGTTCTAAACTTCTGCAAACCAATAATAATAATCACCTATCCAGCACTTTAAATATCAAAACTATATACTTCAATAATATAACTGGAATATACAAAGCTGCAAAAGTTCCAAAAGTATATTTCACTGAAACAAATTTAAAAATAAGCAATATATTTAAGTATATATATTTAAATACTATGTCATATATTAACTTAAAAAAAATTGTAGTAACGAAGAATGTTTATTATCATTATAGTTTTAAATAACAAAATGAAAAGTTTTTGTACATACGGCATTTTGTTTAAAATAAGTTTATTTCGTTATTAACGATGCAATAGTTTAATCAAAATTAAGTAAAATGTTTTATTTACATAAAGAAAAATAACACGTTGAAATTATCAGGAATTTAAAGACTTGTATGAAAGAATATACCGTTAAAATTTTTGTTTACAACAATTTTAAAGTAACTTAAATATTAATGATAGTTATAAAAATTAAGGAAGGTAAAATTTGAAACATATTTTTTTCACAAAATTATAGTTTTGATTTGTTTAATAGTAAAACAAACAATATGTATAAAACTATAAAATAAAAATATGAGTTTCTTTTTAAAAAATAGTTTTTAAAATGTGAAATATTTTACTATAAAGAATTTGTATTAAAGTTTTATTTCAAAATAACTCATTATTTATAATATCATTGCAGAGTATTAACAAATATTAATGTAGCTAAAATGGCAATTAATGTTAAAATATATAATTTATCAATAGTATTTATAATATCTTTTTCATAATTAATACAATCAATCATGAATAATAAATATATGTTCTGAAAATAATTCTCAATGTAACTTTATTTTCAATTTGATGAAACTTTTTTTATTTAAACTTTCTAAATATTAGAAAATACCTTTTAATTTTCGGAGAACATTAATTCCTCAAACATTTAAGATACACAGAATAATCAAATATTTATATTTAAATGCTATTTATTAGAATATGCTCGCAAACTTTTTGATGTAGCCATTTGAAGATAATACTAATGTGTGAATATAATGACAAAAATGTTAAAATCTACAAATATTATAGTTTATAAAAAATATTTATAAACTGCTTGATTCAATATCATTTGCTTACAAAATCATTTGCTTGCATTTGCTAACAATATCTCTTGCTATTCTGAGAAGTGAAGCAACAACGACATTTAGAGATCATTGAAAGAAATATTTAAAAGTCATCATCAATCGTTATTATTTGTTGCTCACCAGTTGGCTAAGACCAACTGAGCAAAATATTTCACTAGCTCAAGCAGAAAACAAAATCATTTAACTGTGTTGATAGTCATAAAAACATTTCAAAAACATTAAAAAATGCTTCCAATAATAAATTTAGAAATTATATATATATATATATATATATATATATATATATATATATATATATATATATATATATATATATATATATATATATATATATATATATATATATATATATATATATATATATATATATATATATATATATATATATATATATATATATTATTAAAATAAAATAAAAATATTTAAAGCAAAACGTTTACATTCAACAAATTTTAAGTTGCAGCCTTTTGTGTTCTTTATGCCTGCACCCAATAACAATGATAAATGAAACTTTTACATCGATTTTACAGAATAATCTGAGGAATGGAAGTGAAATTTATTAGTACTAAGAACATGTAGAATGTATATTAACTTACATATTAAAAAGCAACCATTGAATTTAATGTTTAATAGTTCTTTCAAAATTAATATTAATGTTTCTTGTTTATGATTACAGATATTCTTTGGAAAGGTTTATATATTAAAATATTAATTTAAAAAATATATTTAATAGTTATAATTTAATTATTTTAAATTCATATGATAGTCAATTTTCATTATTTTAAGGAAGCTGGAATATTTATTCACTTTGAATTGCCTTTTTTCATACACGGTTTTACTAAATAACTTAAAATACAGACCTTGATTATTTGATCTAAAAGCTATACAATAATTTATGCTACATTGCGATTCAAAGTTAATTTGAAATGAAATGCTTAAATGGGCTGATTTTTTCTAATGATTGATAAAGTATTTAAGAACTAGTTTATAATTTCATTTATTCAAATCATTTATAAATTCCATCAGTCATACTGAGTAAAAGCAATATTCTTGTCAAAGGAGTATAACAGTGATAATCATTCATACTCAATTTGCATACTTTTTATGCAACAGCAGCTAAAATACTTATCGAAATATTATGGTGGCGTGCTATTGAATTCTCTACTGGATATCAAATCTTTTAAATGTCAGCTTGAGATGATATAGGGTGCACCTGTTTGGAGAAACAATAGAGTGTGGGTGTGGTGACACTCGAGATATGAACATAAGCTGATCAACGTTGACCGCACCCAAATATGCAACCGTGAGGATATTTGAATTCAGCTATTGCTTATCTCATTACCTCATCGTATGTAGATATCATTCATGTATGAAATGGAAAATAAAGATTGTTATTATCACATTTTATCTCCAAATGCCGGTTCAGGAGATAAAATAATGATATGATTTGAATATCAAAATAAGTTATTTTCAATTTTATTCATTCTGCAAGTTTATACCAAATTAATCCTTAGAGATGCATTTATCATTTTCCAGGAGGATACTTTTATTGATTAATTATTTGCTTGAAAACAATCTATTAATTTATTCAAATGAAAGTTATTTCTGTATGTTGATAATATTATATATATATATATATATATATATATATATATATATATATATATATATATATATATATATATATATATATATATATATATATATATATATATATATATAAAATTATTGTAACTTACTTTATATTATTTAAATTATATATAACACATAACTCTCTATATATAACCTACTTTTAGTAAGATACGACTAATACAACCAAAATACTAATATATATTAATATAGGTTATAATTCCATATAAAATATTATTTTATGCACTTAATTTCTAAAATATTTTAGTAAATTTGTTGTTTACTAGTTTGCAACGAAAGTCATTCACTGTGGTATAAATGTGAAGGAATATTGTTCTACATTTTATGTTTTGAGATGAGATGACAATCTTTTTTTCTGCTTTACATGTTTGATGAAAAATTGTTTTTCTTTTTTAGTTTGAATCAAGTGAATAATAAATTGTTATAATTATCTGTTTTGATATGGTAAAATATGCAATTAATACCTTAAAGTTATTATCATGAGATAAACAACTATTTATACTTATAAACAATGCTATTTGTTATTTTCAATCGACAAAAGGCATTTCAATAAATTGTTAGAATGGTTTTATACTGTTTTGTTGAAAGATTCTTATAGATATATTTTTTATTCTATTTCTTTCACATTTTTATATTACATGAAACTTGTTGGTGTCGGGAGGTGGAATTAAGAAATATTTTTTATTAAAATCATGAACAATTATCAAATGAACACATTTCTACTTAAAGTGAAACTTAATAAAGAACAATTTTTGCTGAATAATAAACATTAAAATATACAATAAAGTTACACATTATATGATAATTTTCCAGTAATTTAAATGGCAAAACTAAAGCATAATACTCTTAAGCACAAAAACGATCATGGATAACAAAATGAATTATAATATTCAACATAATACTATTTTATAAAAATAAATAGACTTTAAAATAAAATTATTTTAATATTATATAATTGGAAATTATTCAATAAAGAATACAGTATTTTATATTATTGTTTTTTTCAAATCGATTTTATTTATTTGATTTCACATTAACGTTAATGCTGTTTGTTTTCTAGAACATCTTAACTGTCCTTGTATTGGGCAATGCACTATTAGTACTCGCCAAGTTAAATTCCAAGTTAAATATTTTACTTAATGACACTTAAATATATAAAATTTGTTTTATGTGTTATATATTGTATCTGTTGTTTATTTTAATAAAATTTCATCAATTTCATTTACTTAAATATTATCAAACTGGACATTTTAAATAAAATCAAAATCCTTTGTTCTCATTGTTACAGTTCGAGTAATTAAATAAATGCTTTTCTGGTTACATAAAATAAAGAAAAAATAAATGGCTGCCTTGTGTGATTGTGGTACAAGAATTGAATTGAATAAAAGGCTAAAACAGATGTCTCTGACAACATGGAAAGAGAAAAATAAAGGAAAGAAAATAACCGAACCAATTTCGTGCGCAATAAACTGTGAAACCTTTAATAAAAAGAGATCAATTGCTTCTTGACTGGCTGTTGCTTCAACTATTTTTTCCATGCAATTATACTGAGAAAAATAAGGAAAAATTAGAGTTAATTACAATATAACATCTTAAATTTCTTAGATTAATTTGAAAACTGTCAAGAAATGGCTTTTTAACATTAAACAAAATATGCATTTATTGTTTATATTTAACAATATGACCCTTTATATATATATATATATATATATATATATATATATATATATATATATATATATATATATATATATATATATATATATATATATATATATACAATCAATGTCTTTAAATTAGAAATTGTCATTTTATTACAAAAGTTGTAATTATTTGACAATTATTGGAGGAATATCTTTCAATATAGTTTTATTTATACCCTTTAAGATAAAAACTAGATGCATTCCTACAAGTATTATATTAAATACTTTTTATCATACTTATAATTATGGTCAATGTATATGCAGTGCAATATTTTTCAAAAATCTAAAAATAAGTCATAGGAATTTTAATATTAATTTGTGTTTACAAAATTATAGTTTAAAGTTTTTTTTTTTTGTAAATAAATTTTTAAAATTTATAAAACCATTAATGCATAAACAAAATTTTATAATGAAATGTGTTTATTCATTAATGGTTTTGCTTTTAATATTTTTTATTTGAAGGAAAAGTTAAAAAAATCTCAAAGTTTTTGGCCAAAAAGAGATAATAAACATGCCAATGCAGCAAAGTAACATATTTATATTTATATATTCAGATATGTAAAAAATATTTAATGAAAATGTAAATAAGCATATAGAAAAGAATAACCATATCACACATTATAATGAAATCAGTAGGTTTTATTTATTTTAAATGCAATGAAAGAAAATATATTTTATTAAAATTAATCTGTCCAAAATTCAGTAAAAAAATTTTTAAATCACTATAAAATATAAAAATTTAAAAATATCTTTATTAGATATTGCGATTTGAATTAAGAATTTAAAAGGAATTTATTTTCAAAAACAAATCAAATGCATTAATCCAAATTTGCAAATTAAAAAAAATTATATCAATTTCCTTGCATTTGTGCTGATAAAATTTAGAGAATTTACAAATGATAAAATAGTTTCATTAAGTAACTCAAAATATTCATAAAGGCTATACACGATGAATAGCATTCAATATTCTGCATGCATTTACCAAAAATAATTGGTGTAGTAATCTCGTCTATAGAAGCATTTAAACGCTTTTCAATACACAAAGTATTAAATCAATAATTGTTACATCCTTTTCCACCAGTGTGGGAGAAGACAGGATTATGAAGACAGATTTGGCAATACATTGCCCATTTTAAAGTTCCACCATTAGTCTTTTTTTATATGACTCATTATTATTCAAAACCAACTCGATTTCTGAACTGGAAAATCAATATTTTTTTACATTTCCCTCTCGAGATGCATCGATTGTCGAGAACGAAGTGTGAAAGTCCAATTATTGTAATACGGATTGCTTCATAAATTTTTCCTTTCTTCATTAATGAAGGAAGAATGGTAATGCCAATACCTCATTTTCTCAAGATGGTAGAGCAGGGCACGCAAAGGATTATTATCTTAATTAATTATTCAGAAGCTTATACGCTTCTTAGTAATTTAGGGACTAACCTGAATAAGATATTACATCATAGAGAGAATATCAAAAATTGAAGTCATAGCTATTAACCTGAAAATCCCAAACTTGAGAGGATTAAAGATGAAAGTTTTTAATTATTTATATTAAATTATCATTTATTTTGCTATTGCTTTTCTCGTCTGCAGTTATGTAGATCATAAATTAATTAGATTGCTCTTATTTATTTATGCATGATGTTTTGACTCCATGCCAGGCCTTTATTCATAAAAAACCAAAGTAATATTTGAAACTTTTATCAAATACTTATTTAAATCAACAAGGAAATATGCTAATGAATATCTATAATTTTTCAATATAAAATGTAATATTAGAGTGTAAATTTACCTAGTGTGTTTAAAAAATCCCTACTATTTTGTCTAGTGAAATAAAATTAATTTAAAATTTATACAAAGTTATATGCATTGAAAAATATGTAGTTTCTTTTAATGTTTAAAATATTGCATAATTATATTCACACCGTTGCTACTTGTTTATCAAAATGTATTTTCATGTATTACTTTAATTTATCAGAAAAAAATAATTTTTGTGATATTTAATAAATGACAATCTAAGTATTTATTCTTGGGGATGTCTTTTAGATTTTTGTTAATTTATTCTGAACACAATTTCAGATTAATTACATTGATGCTATATAAAACTATATTTCTACCCATGAGTTTTAAGAGTTTCTTATAAATTTTTTAGAATAATTTATTTCATACAATATACGTAGTTTCTTGTTTTAAATATTTTGAGTAATGAAATAAATAAGTTATGATATCAAGTATTTAATTGATAATCAAAGATAAGTCATTTAAAAATTCATAGTTATAATTTATTAGCAGTATTCTTAAACTAATTATTTCTTCATGTACATTTTATTTATAAATACGAAGTTTGTATGACTATCAAAATATGGATTACTTAAAAATAAATGTATTCTCTCCATAGATCATGCGAATAAATTATATTTTTATATAAAATAACAAAGTATAAAATAAAATAAATATTAAATAACTAAATTTTACTAAATTAAACAAAACTTTTATAGTAATATGAATTATATCTCCAAACAATAATTTATTTCAATACGTGTGGCAGAATTATTTATGCATTTGTAGAAAAGCAATTGTTAAAAACACGTATGCTTTTGTATTTACTAGTAAAATAATTTAAAACAAAATCAAACAATGAAATTTAAAAATAAGTAAGGCATATTTTGAATTAATGTTTATTCATAAATTACTTATATTTTGTGAATTTTATTTTTGTAAATGTATTTCCTTTACGAATATTAGTTTTCCCGAGTAAAACAAAGATTTATGACTTCCATCTAAATGCAAATCTTGATGCAAAACTTTCATCGCAAATTTTATCATTGTAATATTCTGAAAGAAAATAAGATTAAGTCACATTTCATCAGTAAATTGTCTTACAAAGCTTGCTTCAAAAGCTCAAAGTTCATCAGATATTAAAATTCATCATAGATATTATTTCCAGTAAATTAAGCATATAGAAAGATTAATGTCGTTTTTGTTCTTTCAACATGAAGGTTTGCGTGATGTCTTCCCAAAGTAAATTCTAGATGAAAACGAAACACTATCAACCAAGTGATTTTTTATTATTGCTGAAAAATGAAAATTAGATAACCCTTGGAGACAAAAGAAATCGAAAGAACCTCAAATTTAACTTTCGTAACTTTTTCTTCCATTTTCTCTCCCCAGGAGTGCACCCGATTTGTCCTTATCAAAATCTTAATTACCTGTGAGTTCCATTTTTTTTATCAGTTCACCTTTTGGATGTTCTTCAACATGACACCTTATTCAGCAAGTTAATTAGAAATAGTCCTCGTTCAACTCCAAGGCAATTATTTTCAACTCTCACCCCGTTATAACTTTCACCTTTTTCATGTCTGCAAGAGGCCTTTCAAATTTTTTACGCATTATTGATTTTTTACTTGAACACTTCTTTTAATATAATAAAGGAGTTGATACTTAAACATTAATTTTATTTCTTTATGCTAATGGAAACTTTTATATATTTGGTATCATGTTCAATTATCGAGATATAAATTTAAACTTTATGATGAATTAGGATGATTAGAGGAAATATTGAATAAATTCTCCTTACGTTAATAATGATTTTCTTATATGATCAGTAACTTTATAACGATTAATCTTTATTCGAGTTAAAGTTTTCATTTTATTTATTTGTCCATGTACGTCAATAGTATACAAAAATAAAAAAAAGAATATTCCAAAAAAATTTTTTAAATAAATTTTTTTTATATGCAAGGAATATAAGTAATTGAAAATTCTTTTATTATTTATATGAAAACTAAAAAAATCTTTAAAAACATTTGTTAATTATCCACGTTTAAAATATTGAAAATTGGCTAAATCAAAATATAAAATATTCTAAATGCTTATATTTATCAAATATGTTTATGTTACTTCATATTTGTCTCCTGTATTTTTCGGGAATAATAATTCAATTGTAAAATTGCTATATTTATCATTGTAAGCTTTTGCAGAAATATTCTCATTACTTTTGGATAAATTTTCAATTATGTTAATAAACTAATCTTTTGAGTCGGGAATATTCTTAAATGTGAATAGTGTGAAAATTTACTAATAACACGATAGAACATGTTTTAAGAATATTCTGAATTGAGAAGATATTTTTTTTATAAAAGTGTAAGCATGTCTATAGGGATTCAATAAATGTTTAATAATCATTAACTAATTAACAATTTACAAGTAATAAAAAAGTTGACTTAAGCATTTCTCATAATTTCAATGGAAAATATTATTTGTCTTACAAGATATGAAACATCGTCAAATTGTGTCGTATGTGTTATTTAACCAAAATTCAAAATTGTTTTAAATGGAATTTTAAAGTTCTTGATAATAAGAGTATAAGAATTTATAATACACACACATAAACTATATTTTCCTACTTTTTTGTCATAATAACACTGCTGAAAATATATAGAATTATGTGTATTATATGTCAACAGATAGATTTAAAAGGGTAATGTTTATTATAATAACTAAAATTTACTATGCATTCAATCATTGTTATTAATGACATTTATGCAAGTAAAATCGATTTAAATGATAAATAATAAAAGCATCTTTTAATTTTTGTCTAAATTTTATAAAATATTATATTTTGGATTTTGTTACTAACGTTGAATAATAATTTCAATTACCTTAAAAAATTTACATGATTTGCCTGTAAACTTAAATAAATATAGAATTTTTAATAATTCAGCTTATTACATAAAAACTAATTACTGAATTTATATTTACTTTGCATATGTAAAACATGCGTCAATATATATTTACTTGAATTCAAGTGTGTAAATATGATGAAGTATTTAATTTCACTTTTACTTACAAGATTTTCAGAAATAAAAATATATTGTTGTCCTAGTTTTCTCTGAAAGGTTTATCGATAAAAAAAAAGAAAACTAAGCTTCAGCACGCAATGTAAATTTTACAAAATCGATGTTAGAGCCGGTCCCTGCAAGCTTATAACACTTAATCAAAAACTCATTGTTTTCATTGTAAACACTGGGAAGCTAGTTATTGAATAAAGAAAGCCCGATTAACATATTTCAAACAGTTTTTGTCATAATAATGGATTGCTCACTTTCACGTTTGTTATGGTAAATGTTGTGAAGAATGAAATTAATTGTTTATAGAAAATGTAAAGTCACACATTGTTTTAAATATACTTATTAAAATAAATAACCAAATAAGTTCTTGTGTTATTAAATTAAACTATCATAAAATTACAAAATATTTTTTTCAGAAGTTTGTACCATTTGTATGTTTCTTTTTTTGAAACCTGATAAAATTATTCAAAGAAATTTTATTTCCATTTGATAAAAAATCCAACACAACAGTTTAATGAATTTTTAGCTGGGAGTAAAATCAATGTGTATAAATATTTTTCACAGATAATGTATAAAAGAATACACACACAAGTTATACTAAAAAGATAAATATTTAAAAATTCTCTAATAACTATTCTGATACTATTTTTACCATTATTATTTTCAAATTTAAAAAATATGTCTTACTGACTAAATGTTTTCATGTTCTTATATTTCTCATTTGTAGATAAAACTTAAGAGTATATTTAGAAAATTAATGATTTTTATTTTTATTAAATATCAGTTTATGAAGGTTATTTAATTTAAAATTCTTGATGGTTTTTGAATTTTTTTCTGCAGCAATGTCTCCAGACATAATGAATAAAGGTCCGTCATTTGTCAGTGAACCTCCAGGTCGAGTAGAATTTTCCAATTCGAGTGGCACAGTGATATCTTGTCTAACAGAAGGAAGACCCCGTCCTGTAGTGACATGGGTCAAGAATGATGGAGAGGTAATACATGATCTCACTGGCCTCCGGCATGTACGTCATGATGGCTCTTTAGTGTTTCCCCCCTTTGCTGCTGAAGACTACAGAGCAGATATCCATGCGGCTGTGTATCGCTGTGAAGCTTCAAATAGTATTGGTACCATTGGCAGTCGTGATGTTCATGTTAGAGCAGGTAAGAGTATACAAAATACATACCTAAATGCATGAGTATATAAAAATGCTTAAAGTGCTTAAAACAGTTGAAGACTAAATTAAGAGAACACAAAGAGCGAATCAAGTAAATCAGTAGAAAAGGGAGAAATATATATATATTTTGTAGTCTTTCATTGATAGTTGAAAATAAAATAAACGAACTGTGTACTTTTCATTAAAATAAAGCTAAACTTAAAAGTAATCAGCATCATCATAGTAGTTAAGATAATTAATTATTAATATTTATCATCATGAATTTATTTACTAAAAACTCTACCAAATATAAGTAGAAATCTTGATGTAATTTATAATCGGAAAGGAAGAAAACTTTGAGAATTTATATTAAAAATATTACTGACAGCAAAATATTAAGTATACTTATTTCATATTTTATTGATGTGATAGTATGTTTCTTAAATAATTTGCAAATGAAAAGAAGATTTCAATAAATATGAAAACATTTCAAGATATTTTTCAATCTTTTTTACAAATATTATTTAACTTTAAAGAAAGTTACTTAAATATCACACTGATTTTTATTCAAAATGTTCAATTTTGAATGTTACCGCCCTACTTATAATATATGGTTAAATTAAACAAACAGTAAATGATCAATAAAAGTGAAAGAAAAATATCTATTGTCATAAATGTCTTTTGTACTAGTTCCTGGTCATAAAAATGTCCGCCATTTGTGTTTCAATCATAAAAACAGAGGTAGAAACATATTTCATTCAAACACCTGATTAGATTATACTAAAAGAAATTATTTCTTCTAAGGTTAAATGTGGAGAGGAAACAAAATAGGTAACTCATTATTCTCAATTTGTTTAGAAATTGACGATAAAATAAAATGTAGATGCTCCAAAATAATTTTTCCATACAATGTTCAAGAAAAAAATGTATATGAAATCGCATTAAGACTACAATGAAGAACTTTCGATTAACTTAATAAAAAATTATACTTATTATTTTTCTTTAAATAAAAAATTATTTTGATTCTTTAATTTAAAAAATTAAGATATTCTCGTTTATATAATTTCGAAACATTGAAATTTTAGTAAATAAAGAATTATACTTATATTACTCATACATAATTTATTGCTTAACAAACTAAATATATGTGATTAAATATTTACACTTTATACATTTGAGGAACTGTGCTTAAGTTAACTTCTTACATATTTTTAATAATGACGTCAAAAACTTTTATGATGTGAAATTTAAATAATAAACTTCATAGGTTGTTATCGTAAAAGTACTAGAAATTTAATTTACCTTTTAAATATTTTTTCAATAAATTTCTCTCAATAAGCATTTTTCTTTCTTATTTTTTAATTATTATAAAAACAAAACAGCCAAACATTTTTTCTGTTATAAGTTAGCTGTTTTTATACAGTCCATTTTATTATATACTATATGATAGACTTTCAAGAACTTAAAAAAAAAATGTCCTATAGTTTTGTATGAAATTTATATTAGTTTTGTAGAGCAAAAAATGAAACATACAATTCTAAGATAAATAATGGAATAAATTAGCATTTAATTTGATATTTTGTTGAAAGAAATATTTAGTTTCAGTATTGTTAAAATAGTATATTCTTAAAATAATAAAGAGCTATCAATCAATCATTTTGAAAAGGATAAAAATAAGAAAATATATTTCAATGATTAGTTTTAGACAGAGATAGAATATAAGGTTTCATTTTTAAAGTAATCTTTTATTCATTTTAAAATATTATGGCAATATATTTTTTATAAACTTACATTTTATTATATTCAGGGACACATTCTTAAATAAGTGTTGTAAAAAATATAAGATACAACACATGAATATCTGTTTAGTTTTGTCTTCGTTTTATAAAAATAAACTTAAATTTTACTACAGCCAATTATAGAGCAATGCATTAAAAGAAATCAAAAGAAAATTTATTCTAATTGTAAATGAATAGAAAGCACACGTGAATTTGCATGTCAGAAAAAGTGACAAGAATTACAGTTTTTTCTTTTTTTGCTTATTGTTTAAAATAGAATATTTTTCGCTTCGAGAATGAATCAATATAAATTAATAATAAATTCTTTAATTTATTAAACATCAACAATCTATATATTAGTACAAATCTGAAAAGATAATTTTAAATTAATTAAAAGGAGTTTAAAAACGCTTCTCAAAATTATATGGAAGTGTATAATCATGTGGCTGGAAATATTAATATTAATTTACTGTAAATCAAGTTACTAAAAACTTAATAAATTTATTTGCTAGTGTAAAATCAATTCTACTACTAAAAAACAATGTATTAAATGAATTATGTAGAAAATGTAAATATTTTATGATTTGTGTACAAATAGTTTTTCAAAAATGTAAACTCCATTAGATAAAATTTCGAATTTTTTTTTTCTTTTAGTACCCTGTCCAAACTTTATCATGCTAAGATGAATGGGAAACTAATAAGCAACGTAATATTAAACAAAATAACAAGCTATAATTTATCTTAATCTTTTGAAAAAAGGGCCAAATAAAATGTCAAAAGTAAAATTTTAAATAAAATGAAATTTTTATTTAAAAAAAATCTAAAGCAAAAAATGACCTTCAATGTAAAAAAGCTTAAGATTAATGCTATTCCCTTCTCAAAAAAGGAGGTAAACTATTGAATGACCGTCAGCCACTGAAAACTGGTTGCAGTTCTTGATCAAAAGAAAGGTACTGGACAAGAAAAGAATAATTATAATTCTAAGTACACCTGTACCCAATTTACACCCATTTTTACTTTTTTGAAACACAGAAAAATAATTTTGAAGAATTTCGGAAAATTTTCTAATTTTAAATTACTTATTACTTCTTAATACTTAATTTCAAAAATGAAACTGAAATAATTTTAAAAATTTCCATTTTTATATTGGACAAATTTTTTTTCACACCTAAAATTATTTTTTTAATGAGCTTTCTATTTTTTAGTTATAATTCAGAATTTTATATTAACTTTATATTATAATCTTAATTATTATCAAAATTAAGCCATAAAATGTAGAATAGTAATAAAATGCTCCTTTACTGCTATGACGAAGTAAATATACTTACTAAATTTTTTTAAGTGTTTTTAATTCATATTAAACATTTCAAGCATACAATGCAAAAACTATAATGAGATAAAAATATATAAAAGTCTAAATTAAGCCACTACCGATATAATATGTGTAGTTCAAAATAAAAATATTTATTATAATATAGATATACACTTAGTTTTGGGAGCATCACTAAGAATTTTGTTCTAATTTGAAGACTTAAATAAAAAGTGTGCAGTTTCTATTCGTTTTATTTTTGACATAGTTTGGTGGGTTATAGTTTACACACACAAAAAAAGCTCAGAAACAATGACATATTTATATTTATAAGGTTATTACGAATATATCTTTGTTAAAATCAAAAACACTAGTCACCTATTTTCTCACAGTACATTAAACTGCTATAAATTAAATCTCCTGCATTTTAAATTTAACTATTATGAAATATTTTTTATAAATAAATCAAGAATATATTAGTGAAGATTTTAGAGAGAATTAATGCAAAATATCGAATTAAAATTAACAAATTGTCATCATACTGAATATTGCACAAAATTTTGATTTATTGCATGATTTTTTTCATGAAATTCAAACACATGTTCCGATATAATTAATATACCAAATTTAATGTCAATTAATATTATAAAATGTCAGTTAGCCTTCTATAATTAATATACTTAATTTTTTTGTAAAATGTATATTAATATCATTATTTTGAAATAAAGAATTCGTGATTTATATTGTCCACAAAAAGCAATTTTATAAAAAAAATAGAGTTCCCATAGGCATATAATTCTTAAGAATGATTTTTTTAACTTTCCTTGTGACGTTATACAAAAAGTACATAAATCAAAATGAAATAGAAAAAAACACTTAAATGAATCTTTCATGAAAACCTTGGTATTGCAATGCTTAGAAAAGATGTTAGACGACTTCAAACTGCAATATTGAGATAACGAAGTTTATTTTGTATATAAATTTTATTCAATATTCTAAAATGAACTAAGGTTTGAGCTTCTTCGGATTTTTTAAGCAGCTTCCAAGGTAACCACAGTTTCTGGGATAACGACTAAACTAAATCTGAGGGATTCTCTAATGGTCGCATAATGCCCGTATCTCATCGAATATTTAAGTTTTATATTTCGTGGAAATATGCAAATAAAATTCATGCATCATTTATGAGTAGTGAAAGTGGCCGTTGAAAAAGCATGGGATGAAATGCACGGAAGCTTAATACTTTTTTTTTCAATTTTTAAATTTGAATTTATTTTACTGGTGAATTTTGTGATCAAGACAAATATTCTTTGTTACCATATTTGAATCATAGCTATGAAAAAAGAAAAAAAAGTTTCCAAATTGAATACGAGTTTAACTTGTATATCTCCTTATTCCCATTTTAAATTTATTTCAATGTTGAATGGAATTAAGAAAAAACCATTGAAAACATTTTGCTAAAATATTGAATAGTGTTTTAGCCATTTAAATTTTTTCTTTCTTCAAAAGTTCATTGATACAATTCATAACATAAATTATATTACCCATTCAAATAATTGTATCATTTAATTTTCAGTGTATCCACATATTTTTATTCTAATAATTTTAAAGATAATCTTAGAATATATAATAAATTTTTTTAATTTAGTTGTTTTGATTAATTTTCCATTTTATAGTGAAATGGTGGTAAGTTTTTTTTTAATTTTGAGTACACAAGCATTCACGTTTCCAAGCAAAAATGGTGATCGATTCTAAAATAATTCAACACACAAAACAAGCATTAAACAAGAAAATAATATATATTAATAACTTCTTGACCTGCAGTGGAAATATAAAATACATTTAAAAAAAAGGAATCAAAATATTAGGTAGGAATTCTACATTCTGGTCTAAAATTATTTACTATCAATCCTGTAAAGCAGAACACCCAGCATGTTCAAAATATTAAGTGTGGAAAAAAAAACCTGGATTTTAAGTATAGGAAATGGGTTATAAATAAAGAATATAAACTTCATCATATACTTTTCTTATTAAAATTGTCTAAAAATGAGTAAAATTTTGTAAATTTGTTGATAAGCGATATGATTTTAATAATTTTATCCAATATTTAGGTTTCATTTTGAATCAATATTTTATAATATAAAAGTCAATGAGTTCAAAAATAATAAAAAAAAATAAAAAATACTCTTTAACCAAAAAGTGGTTAATTTCAATCTCAGTGTTTATACCTCAAAAAATGATAAATAAAAAATAATGAAATATTTATATGAAATTCACTACAAAAATGATATCATGCCAAATTGAGACGGTCACCAAATTTGTCGATTATTCGCCGATTTTGGAATATTTACCATTACCTATTTTTTAAATACCAAATTTTTATTTACATATTTTTTGCTTTATAAGATCAGGAATTGGGCTAATTTTTAAGAATAGAAAAATAAATTAAATTTGTAAAAAAAAATGGATAAATCACACATTATAAAGCATATAATATTATTTTCCTGAACTATGAGTTTTACGACAAGACACATACATTAAAAGAAGTTTTCCTGAAGCTAAAACATGGTTAAAACTAAATTAGCTATTTTAAATTAGTCATGAAATACATATTTTTTTCCCATCAATGTGTAATGATAGCACTTAAAAACAGATTTAATGTTTAAAAAAAGTTGTTTCCCTCAAACAATTTTTATTATATAATACTATATTTTATCAATGTTTGATGAATCATAAATTATGCAAGTATTATAAATCATATATATTTTACATTAATTAGCAATGTATATTTATATGCGCTATTCATTATTCAATACCACATACAATACTCTAATTAAATTAGTATTTAAATATCGTTATTTTTTTAAATTTGTATCCTGAAGCATTTTGTAATGATAATGATGCCACAAAAATATTTTTAAAAAGTTGTTATTAATGTGCTGTTATTAAATGTAAGGACATATTTATTACGTAATAAAATATTTATTAACAAAATTAATATTGAATTACTTTATTAACTTTGAATTTATATAGTAAAATATAAAATAATATAATTAAATAAAGTCTTATCGAAAATTAAATTAACATTTTCATACAACAGAATGGTTTAAATGTTTATTTTTTACGTTTGTAAAATTAATTAGTTTTGCAACAAATTATTAAAGTATAATATAATCTGTATATATATATTAATGAAATTATTTTGTCTAATGGGAGAACGCATTTTGAAAAGGACTATTTGTACCCTTCTGGAACAAATTCTGGCAAGCTTGAAGTTTTGTTTAAAACCAATAAATCTCATTCCAAGAACGACATAGAAATAGAATTCCAATGACAAAAATATCAAAAGCGGTAGAAACGAAAACAACATTCCTTAAACTCTGTTTTAAGACAGATAAAAAAAAATATGAGGCGCAACTAAGAAAATCCTAAAATTTGACCATCCGATCCAATAGAAGGTGTAAATTTAATTTCAGTAAAAGTCTTAGCGCCCCCTGACACTTTGGGATTAAGTGGCGGAACCTTGGTATTAAATAAAGAGTTTCTTTTCTTAGTGGCCTCGTCTGTATCTTCACTTTGATATTTCAACAAGATCAGGGACTCCCTGAGTTCAGTAAAGAGTGCTTTATCTTGCTTTTCTTCTCAATCTCATTTCTCCCAGAAAAGATGTGTATTTTGTTTAGAAAGTGACGGAAGAAAGTAGAAAATCTAGGTTAGGCATAGTAAAGCTTTAAACTAATAAATCGTGTAAAAGACACTGATGCGTAGGCTTTTATTTCCTTATGCAATTTATTCCCTTAAATAAGGTTCTAATGTAACAATATAGGTGAAAAAATTAAAATTAGGATTATTACTCCTATATTGTTTTACTTATTTTCTATTAATTGTAATTACTAATTAAAAATATTTTGTTATTTGAATAAAATCTACTATTAGTGCATGCAAAATATAAACTTTTTTCTTATTAATCACCTTCTTTTAACTATGTACGCACTAAAAATATTTTACATCACACGTATCTGAAATTTTAGTTTCTTAATAATACATAATTTTAGTTTCTTAATAATGTATTCTATAATAATATATAGCTTTGTTTTAGAGCTTCAAATTTCATTATTTTTTTAGTTTTTTTTAAAGTTTTTTACAAATATATAGTTTATAAAACAACTTGAAAATATAAACCTTCCACTTTTTATAGAGATTGCATTCGGAAATTTATACAAAATTTTGTTCAGAAAATATAATTCAACATCTGTAACTTTAGTTTGTTGTATCTTTTTAAGATAAGATATTTTAGTCTTCATCATTAAAATTTTTAGAATAGTGAAAATTTAACTTTCCTTACTTCCAAAATAATAAAAATTACTTTATCTGCTTAGCAGAAGTTAAATAAAAATATTTTTAAGAAGTGCTTCAATTTTACATAAAAGAATATTCTTTTTTTAATAATAGAACATTTGAAAAAATAACAAAGTAGAAATTAGTAGTCTAGTAGAAATTATGAATTAAATTTATATGTCAATTAACATTTTCAAATAAGCATCAAAAAATCGATTTTTTTTTATTGAAACAAATTTGAAATGTTAAAATTAAGCAATATTTAAAAATATTGACAATCATTATTGCAAAATATAATATTTCATTCTTATATAATTTTATTTAGTTAAATCTCTCAATTTCTTAATAAGCATGAAAATTTACGAACATAAATCCGCTAGTTAAAATTAATAAACTTTATTTGATAGTATAATTTATAAAACATTTTTATATGCATTATTCTTCTTTTAATTAAACTAAGCAGATTTTAACTAAATTTAAATTGAGTTTCTAAAATTAAAATAATATAATTTTTTTATTATAAGATTTTGTTTGCTTCATCAATTGGAGTTTAATGATATGAATAATGCAAGACGTGTTCAGTCCTCAAATTAAATATATCCTTCATAATTTCGTGAAATTTCTGAAGGCGTGTAATTTTGTTATGCATTCAAGTTAATAGTCAATTTTGAAAATTGCTTGCGTTGAAATTGTGAATGGGAAATAAAAACATATGAAAATAATAATGCTGAGAATATGACAAAAATAAGGTATTTAAGTTCATCTTGTATAGTAATAATTATTTGGCATTTTTTCTACTTAAAAATGAATGTTATATGTCTTTCGTTAACTTTTATTGTTTGTCTTTTAGTAGTTTTCTTCTTTGTATCACAGCGATGTAGTAACACCATTAAGTAACTTACTCTTGGATAAGAAATACTAAGAAATGTCCGAAATAGCACCTTATATTTCTTAAAACTAATGAAATTATAAATAGGTGATTGAATGTGTATTTCATATTTCTCAGAGATTTTATATTCAAATAAAACTTTAAAATATACGCATATATCTTTAATATCTTTATTTTAAATTTATTTAATTCTATATATTTGTAAATTTATTTTAATTATTCTGTGTTAAAGCGTTTTGAAGTAATTAAAATTTAATATAGTTACCAAAACTTACTCTGTAAATAACATAAGGAATTAAAATATTTGAACTGAAATTAAAATCACTGTCAAAAGTTTGAAGTAGAATTTTGAATACAAATTAAAATAAAACAACGCATTAAAACAAAACAATGAAGAGACATTTTACAATAATTTCAACTGAACACAAAAAAATATATTTATTAATATTTTTTACTCAGAAACTTATCTACAGCAGTATTCACAAATTAACTCTAGATATTAATCAACACGAAAATATGTATATCGCATTAATGTCATCACAAAATTAGAAAATATGTTTTTCCTTTTAGAGAGATAGAAATAAAATATGATCATAACTTGAGAAAATTTGGCATTTGAAACGCTTGTCATACAATTAAATCCCGAAATTTCTCTTAACACATTTAATTGTCATGTATTTACTAGCGATAAGAATTTATTTTCTCGTCACTAATCTTCGAAATAAATATAAATGTAAATCCACGAAATGTAAATTATAAATTATTAAATATTTGAAATAAAATATTCAATGAAATTGTTACATTCATCATCATTTATGTTTCCTAGAAATTTGCTTGACTCCAAAATGATAACGAGATATCACCACATAACAAGCCCTTAATATTTTATATTATTTCTATATACAAATATTTGTATGCCAAAACTCATTTATTCTCTGACTGTGCAAATTAATTTTGATTACTTTTTCAATGTGTATTATATTACATTATTAAAAGTGATATGATATAATGTAATTTAATATACGAATACATTTAATATTAACTAAAAAAAGCAATTAAATTTTACTGTAAACAACATATAATAATTTATCAAGAAAATTTCCACACACTGGATTTTGCAAGGTTTAGATGCTAATGATTAGCTATTTTAATAACATTTCGCGCATATATTCTTTAAAAAATATGCAAACAAATAATATCCATAAAGTAAAAACAAAGTTATTTGACTTCTTTCAGTTTATTTTATTTCTGATTCATACTTTGAATAATTTGACAATTCAATAACTTAAAATATTCAGAATTTAAATAGTGAAAAGTAATCTTCAATATTTTCTCATAAGCTAAACACAAAAAAATTCAATATTCCTTGAATAACTCAATAAATTGTTATATTTCTTTCATGCAAATTCTCCTCTTAAAATGCAATTGTAAATTTGTATGTATAATTAAAGTAAAAAATAATAAATATTTTAAATTTTTGTTAAAATACGTACTTTAAATAAAAATTAAAGTTTAAAACTTATGAAAATTAATGTGATTAATTTTGATAAAGTAGTTAAATTAAAGTTTCTAAATTTTATTAATGAATGAGTAATCTTTATAAAGTAGTTAAATTATAAACAAAATTTTTCAATTTTTAAGCTAAATATGATATTGAAAAAAAATTTGTCATCAATGCTAACTTATTAATATCATTAAAGTACTAGTATATTGAAAAAAATATCACCACCATGTGGGCAAAAAGACATCGGTAAATACTACAACTCATTCAAATTTGAGCCATTATAGTGCATGTGATACTTAAAGTATATTTCCTAAATGGAATTTTTTTCGATTCTTTTTCTTCTAATAGCATACATTTGAATGGTAATGTGAGTCTATAATGATAATAGCTCTTGGAAAATTTCCTTTTAGAACTGCGAAAGTTAAACGAGACTGTTTTTCATAGTTTGTTTTTTAATAGCCAGATTGTGTTGAAAAGAAATTAGATGGAGAAAAAAAAGTAATTTTCTTATAAGAAGTTGTTCGAAACTGCTTATAAGTTTAATCTCTTACCGCAAGCTATATAAATAGTTTTGGATTTCATAAGATGCTTTGCATTTATAATAGATGTTCTTTTTTGCTAGTGCATTGTCATTAACTACTTAGCTATATGCAAGGCATCGCAATTATAAAGAAATTATTGTTATTCAACCAGAAAAAATATTCTTGGTTTTTGATATCAATCTTAATGCATTTTTTTAAGCAATGAGGATTCTTAGTTTTTAATAAACTCTTCTGATGTTGTCAACCAAGAATTAATAAATTTATAGCAAACACTAGAGATAAATTTGCATTCAAAATAATTTTATACATAAACAATGCATGAAATTTTCAAATTTTTAAACCACAGAAACTGTGCCTAATTTTTGAACTTCAAAAGAAATAAATACATATACTTTTTTATATAAAATATATTTTTATAAAATGCATTTTTTATATAAATATGTTATAAAATATGTACATAAGTTATAGGATTAATGTTAGATCAATAAGGTCTAATTTCCTTCATGATTGATTAATCCAAGCATAATAATGTATGCCTGGTTAATCCAAGATTTTTCGTACTATTTATGCATTGTAAGTTATTGGGATCCAGTATAAATAAACTATAATTATTCTGGAAACTATAATTATTCTGGTAATAAACTATAATTATTCTGGTGGTTTGTTTTTCTTTCAACTATCATTTTCAGCAAATGATGTCTTATTAGGCTGGGATTTTAAGTTTAAAGTATTAGAAAAAGTACAAAGACTTTCCTATTTCAATACAACAAACACATTCTGGATCAAATTAGTAATTTATACTTTTTATGATCATTGATTGAATTTCTACTATTAAACTATACTGACA
This sequence comes from Latrodectus hesperus, assembly GCA_037975125.1. Lineage (NCBI taxonomy): Eukaryota > Metazoa > Arthropoda > Arachnida > Araneae > Theridiidae > Latrodectus > Latrodectus hesperus. The sequence continues at coordinate 40,598,189 of CM075861.1, read as the reverse complement.
ATATTTGATGGAAATTATATTAGTCGTGATTTTATATGTATAGACAGAAAACTCATTTCATTTTGTTTATCTGTTTGTAAACTTTTGCTAATAATATTGTGGCTAAAATTTACTTGGAAAATCTTGGAAATTGGTTCCAAAAGAGGGATTTACGAGGATATTTTTTTGTAAAATTTAAAGTAAATTTATCAGAATACCGTGCGTATATTTTTAAACATTTTGTTAAAAATTTCACACTTTATTAACACTTATAATCAATAATAAAAATTAGTACCAAGTAACATTTTTTCACATTATTGCCATATTATATTTCTGAAAGTTTGAAAGTATAAAACCATAAAAATAATTTAGTACAATACTTTATATTCATATAATTTAAGTTAATTTTAAATAAATGAGTTTCCTTCTTTAAATTAGCAAACTGAGTTAAAAATTATGAACAGTTTTTGATTGATATCACCTTAGACAAGTGATGAGAGCATGTTTTTTAAATGTAAACTTTTTGTTTGTCTCATCAACTTTTGACTAATTTGTGATAGATGGAAAATTAATTTCTGATTTCTGCATGCTTTTTTGCTGAAAATAGAAACTGGAGAATTCATACTTGTAGCTTTCCTTTAAAATAAGTGAGAATAAGATTACTCATGAAAAGTTCTCGCGAAAGAAATAAAACGTCCTGTCCATATTAAATCATTAAAATAATATAAAATAATATAATAATATAATCCGATCATTAAAATAATCATTAAAATAATATAATCCGATAAGAATAAAGATATAAAGAATTCGACTGTTCCACATTTCCCACAAGTATTGTGAAATAAATGTTTACTTCATGAAATGCCTAATAAAAGCCATATGTTATGATTCAAGTAATTACAGTTTTTCTTTTTTAAATAATTATATATGATTTGATTTAACACACACATAAAAATGGAAATAAATATAAATTAAAAAAATGTGTAATTTAACTTCACATCTATATTTAACTTAATTACTATTTGTGAACCAAATTAGTCATAATAAAAAGTTAGTTATAAGCAAATATATGATTTTTACATGAAATAATGATTTACAAAAATTTAATATTTTAATAAAATCAATTTATAACTAAGAGATGCAAAAAAATTTCTTACAGCATATCGTGATGAAAAAACATGATTAACAGCATGTAAAAAAACATTCAATCTTTAATATAGTTATTTGTAGTACTTAAATTTTTAAGCAAATCATAAAATTTATAGGTAAATTGATTTATGCAAATAGAGCAAAAAAATTTAGAATAAAAAGTTAAGAGTAAGTAATATTTGAATTTTTTTTTCCAAAACATCTGACAGTGAATATAATTATATAAGACGGAATTAAATGTATTTTCATGAAAATTACAAATTTTCTTAGGCAAAATAATTTATATGATGCATTATTTAACAATAATTTTTACATAAAGAATCAAACAAAATATTCAAATTAAATTGATAAATGTTACATAACTATTTTCATAAAAATCTTATTTTATTTTCACTTTCATTATTTCATAGCTTTTACACATCAGTATATTTTTTCATTATGATGACAATATTCCACAAATTTAACAGTGTAAATGCTGAGAAAACAAAGTTTTATTTCGTATAAGAATAAATAATAAACAAATGATTTAAACTAGAAACATTTCTGTAAATGAAGAGTAAAATTTCCTCGAATTCATGACTTACAAATAGTGCAGCCTATTGTTAGTCTCGAAGTTATCACCAGTGGCCTCCGGCACCTTTTGCAAAGGTGGCACCAGTTGTGCAATCATCTTGCGGAAAGATTCAGATTCAAAGTTTATGAACGCAAAGAAAACCTTTATTTGTGCAGGTCTGCTTCATTGGTGAATGGTTTTTTCAAAGATGATTGGCTAGAGAATGGTAGATTGGGTAATCTGATGGCACACGATCAGATGAGTAAGAATCATAAAGTCTCAAAACCAAGTACGTGTAGGTATTCATTGTCCCTTGCGTGACAAGCAACCTCGCTTTATCAATTAAGTACAGTACACTTTGTGATTAACAAGTGCTGGCTCCTTCTATTGCAATTCATGTCACACACATTCCAATTGCGGTGAGTGCAGGTCCGTAATAATCGTTTGATCCATTGGTTGCAGCTCATTATAAACAAACAGATATCTTCATCGCAGGGATACAAATCTCCCGACTTGAATTTTGGAAGTAAATGTCATGTTGTACATTCAATCATAGTACTATTCTCAAATACTTGACACATTCGGTGACAGGATGTAACAGATGATAAGCCCACTTTGAACTCATAAGGCAAACAACGCCAAACAAGCTCCTTCAACACGCCTATTTCTCTTTGCTTCAGTACGAGTTACGATTGATGAATGTTCGTTGTGGGACTACTTTTATAACGACTAATATTCTTACACCCAACTGACAAACTCAACGATATTATGCACTTATTTAAATATTTATTCTTACTTCCTTCAATGACAACGCGAAAAAACGGCAAGAACTTTCCTTAATATTAGTTTTATATTCTGATATAAAGATTGATAGGGTTCTATAAATATTTTCATTCCATGAAATAAGAATCGTACTAAATATTTGATAAACAAGGAATGCAATGTTTATTTCTTACTTATATATATATGAAGCTATAATCTTAAATGAAAATTTTTTATTCTTAAAACGTAAAAAATCATTTTATGTTTTATCATTTAAAATATATTATTAGTTTGGTTTACAAATGTTTTTTTTTGTATTTATTATTATTATTATTACTTAAGGAATTTATTTTGACATACAATAAAGTAAATTTCTATTTAAACCCCTTTCAAGAAATAAAAAATGATACTAAGTTAAATTCAGAATAAACGTTATTAAATATATAATTGAATTTATATAACATCAGAAATTTAAATTATAATAATTGAGCTGTAGAAACATTCGATAGAATTTCATATATTGTAAGTTTTGTTTAAAATCTAAGTATATTTTTATATTTTTAAAATCTAAGTATATATTTATATAAATTAAATTTATTGTTTATAGTCCGGATACTTGTACATGATGCATTTTTGATTATTATTAGGTGAAAGTTACGTTGAAAAAATGATTTGAATATATATATATATATATTATATATATATATATATATATATATATATATATATATATATATATATATATATATATATATATATATATATATATATATATATATATATATATATATTTATATATATATATATATATATATATATATATATATATATATATATATATATATATATATATATATATATATATATATATATATATATATATATATATATACTATATATATATATATATATATATATATATATATATATATATATATATATATATATATATATATATATATATATATATATATATATATATATATTACACTGACAGAGGAAGTGTGTAACCGTTTTAATGCAATTTTTCTTTTAGCTACTAAATAAATTCATTTTATAATTTTATGGGGATTTTAATGTCCTAAAATATTTTTTTGAAAGTTTCTCGCTAAGTCTCTTAATTAAGGTAATACCAAATTATTCATCAGGGATTTAAGGAAATAATGGGACAAATATTATTTTTAAAATGAATTATGTCTCTTTGAATGAATAAAACTCCCATAACTTCCTGTTTGTTTCTTTTAAGACCTGAAATTATGAAAACTTATACTTTTCAATGATGATTTATAATGCTGAGACCTATGGCTGAAATTTTATTGCTAGTAGGCTACTTAAAACCACTAAAAATGAAAGTTAGTGTATACTGTGTGACATACTTTTGAAGAACTTATTTTTATTGTATAATCTGACATTATGATTAACTTCATTTTATCATTATATATGATAGAGTAGATTCATTTTATTGATTTAAAACTTGACATTTATTAAAACTGAGTGAATTTCTTAAGACATAGCTTCAATAAGCAAACATTTATATGAAATTGTAAGTGAGAATATATTTCTAATGCGCAAGCAACTATTAAAAGCAACTGTTAGCAATTCATTTTTAGTGAACTATTCATACAAAATGTCTGTTATTCCTTTATTAAAAATAAAGTAGTTAATGTTATTTGCTATTAATCCATAAATTTTGTTTCCAAAAATCACAAATTTGTCTGCTAGAAATAGAAGGAATCATTGTGAAAAATATTTTTAGTGATTTAATTGTACACAGTTTTTACTGCGTGTGAAAGTATCAAAATTTAATAGTTTTTTTATTAATCACAATCTTTCATTCCCACATCATGCGCATTATAATATATTGATACTAGATAAACTGCTATTCAAATCTGTGACTTCATTGCGAAAAAATGTAAACTCAAATTCAAACATACTTATATTTATTTTATTACTTAAGCCCGAAAAACATTTTTATCAACTGACTCAATAATCTATTTGTGGGGGATTATTACATTCAGAAACATGTAATTTAGCTTACGTATCATTAATTTTGGAATTTTCTTTTCTTTTTCTCTGATAGATAGGAAGATATTGAGGATATCTTTACGGATAAAGATTTTAATAAAAATAAATAAAAAAATAAAATTGCTGAATAGTTGTGAATTATTTACCTATAAAATATGAACCTTTCCTTAGATAGGTTATTTAACATTTATGATTGAAAAAATTAACTTGAAGAAACTTGAAGCAAGGAAGTCAAAATAAAATTGTTTTCAAACAGAATGATTATATTTTCTCGTGTTGATGAATTTTTAATGCCGTTTATCTGCACACATAAATTTTCCTGATAAATTTATTTTTCAATTTTATTCCTTATATACTTTAAATTTGTATAACTTTTGTTTTAAGTAACTCAAAAAGAATAAAATATGATGTAGCTTTTATTTTAAACTATTTTTAATCATCATGATATTTCTAAAACTAAAGATATAAGGAAAAAATATATAAACTTGGAGAGTGGATTGAGATTTATTTGAAAATATGATATTTGATTTAATTCTGTGTATTTACAGTATATCATCAGAAATATAAAAGTAATTTTCACAATTTAATGAATTCTGATAATGTTTGAAAAAATAAATATAAATTAATACAAGAAAATCCAATTTTTGTTAAGCAAAACTTAAATGCAATACTTAAAATTCAACTCCTAAAAATTAAAGTGCATTCACTTTTTCACAATTTTTATTATGAAATATTTCCCTAAAAATATTCATACTGATAATTTTGTGAATTATAATTTATTGGAGATATAAAAACAAATCTATTATCAGAATTTAGAACTAAATCAGTTAAATTAGTGAACATCCAAATGTTTCATTATAATGCATCATTAAAAAGAAGTATATTCAATAAAATCCCTCAACCTTAAATTATTGCTTATTATGCAGGACATATATTTATATAGGCATGGAAATGTTCCCACAAAAATTATATTCTATAGCTAAACACATCTTTATTTACTGAATAATTTTTATCAAACAACAAGTCATGTAAATTCTGATTATTACAATGTAAAATAATACAATTATATTTTTCTGGCTTTTATTGCCGCAATATTTCATTGATATTTGAAAGGACAATCATTGCTTCTTTTTCAGAGTTTCAAGAAGAAACTAAAATATTATGCAGTGCTGCTTTAAATATATTTGAAATTTAATATGACACTTAACATTTAATTTTACTGAACATCTTTTTATTTTACTGAACATTTGATCAGTTAAATATTAAATATACATAAAATTAAGTTAGTAATGAAAATAATAGTGTTTTTAACAAATAACTTGTGGATAAATTTTCATAAATGACAAGGTAGGTTCAATTTTTATAAGATAGGTAGGTTAACTAAATATATATATATATATATATATATATATATATATATATATATATATATATATATGATAGATAGATAGATAGATAGATAGATAGATATAGATAGATAGATATATGTGTGTAGCATTATTTCAGTAATTAATTCTATTTAGCGGTACTAGTAGCGTTTTAATACATCAATATTACAAATACAATTGTAATTATTCCTCCAAGATGGTATGAATATGAGCTAAAATGATACCAAAAATAAAAAAAATAAATTGGCATTAACATCTTTTAAAGGAAATTCATTTCAGTCCCACATTCGGAGACTTTTGTATAGAATATGTGTAACTAGTTTGACTCAGGTTTTTACTGTTTGCTTCACACAAATTTCTCTGTACATAAATGCATACTTATATATGTATGCATATTTACATATATAATTTTAATTATAAAAATGCAGTCAGCTTCAAACGAATTCCGCGCTGAATTTTTGATTTATTGCAGAAAAAAAGTTCATGTTTTTATTTTGATCAGACATTTATAATACGTATAATATGAAATTTAACTCATGACATCCATGTGTTAAATTTGAGTCTGAAGGAATATAATTTTATGAGAATCTTTATGTAAAATGACTTGAATATTTTCTTCATTAATTTAAATACTGATGAATCATATAAATATCAACACATGTGGTATATTTTAATAACAAAGTTTAATAATTAGTTCATTTTTATTAATCTCAAAGGCAGAAGTTAAAAAATATTGATTAAAAACGAATAAATCACTATGAACAAAAAGAATAATCATAAAGAAAAATTTAACTTTTCATGGTACAGAATCGGAAATAAATGAATAGACATTTATATAAACCAAACTGGAGTGATCATATTACATAAAAAATATTAAACAAGAAAAAATATTAATCATTATATATAGTATCATCCACAGAGAATTTAAAATTTTAATTTCCCTTAAAATTATATACTTTTTGGCAGCCAACAACTTCATGGTGTTCATCTGACATAAATCAGTGTAAACATAATATAAATTTTAATTTATTTCTATTCATGTTTTAACAATACACATTTTTAATATTATATTCGCTTATAAAATTTTTCAGTTTAATGATATGCTTGGTTAAATATAATTCACATTTTGCTTAAATTTTCATTTAAAATTTAAAAAAAAAACATTATTTGTCAGTGATTTCTCAAACTTTTTTTTATAAATTTTAATATTAATATCCTGTTCTATTTGCAATATAATCAGAAAATAATAATTTGATATGATTTTGAATGCTAATAATTATTGAAATATATTAAAATCTAACTTTTTTACTAGAAAAAAAGCAAAAATACTACTATTTTCAATTACTGAAAAAAATGCGACATCCAATAATGATTGAGGTTAAATATTCATGTTTGATTAGTAATAGAATTCCTTTATCCTATTATCATATTTTAGCAAAAATTACCTTCAAAAGGAAAAAAAAGATCCAAGAGAAAATACTAATTTTGCAAGTTAAAAAAAGTCGTTTATCTCTTGTTAGTCAAAACAACATTAGCTGAGTAAAAGAATAGAATTATCTGCCTTTTTCTTCCTCCCAAAAAGCCTAAAGGGTATCGGAGGTGATTTGCAGCAAAAGATATGCCTCTTTGATGTAGCTTTCAAGCTATCTCACTGAGCAATAAAGTTTTCCTTATTCTTCCACCTTACTAGTATCCTATTTATAACAGACGTTGTAAGTGGGAAAGAACAAGTGTATCTCCTTAAGAATTCGATTAAGAAGGAAACCCATTATTCCTTAATATGTTAAGATGTATACAATTAATACACATATGTACATATTTTTTAAAAAGCGTTACCTTTACTTTTATATATATATATATATATATATATATATATATATATATATATATATATATATATATATATATATATATATATATATATATATATATATATATATATATATTTATTTATTTATTTATTTATTTATTTATTTATTTATATAGATAGATATTTATATATATACTTTAATTTTTATTTTTGAGCTTAGTGTATCTATGGTTTTTCTTTTAATACAGTCCCCAGGGGAATTGCACAAAGATTTTTATACATTTGTCCTTCGTGCATGTCAGAAAAGAGTGTTTATTTTGCATAGCTGACCATTTCCCTCCTGATGAAGACATGGTCCTTATGCCTTCTTGTTATCAATAGTATCATACATTTTAGTAATTTTCCAATTTTACGTTTCTGGTTTCAATGTTTTTCATGTTTTCTTTTATTTTTGATATAAGAATTATTATATTTTCCTTTAATTGTGTTCGTTAGAAAACTGTATCATTTTTAGGTTATTCAATTCATTGATTCAAAAAGAATTGAAAATAAGTAAATCATTTATTCATTTTTAAATAAATAAAACTTACTCTGGTTTTTGGGATATATCTATTATCAATCGTTCAGTTTGATAGAATTTTAATATAAAAGTATTATTTTCTTTTAATTATATTCTTTCGAGACTGAATTATGTTCATGTAATTTAATGTTATGTTGTAATCAAATTCTCGAAAATCCTAGTGAATTAAAATGTAAAAATATTTAAAAGTTTTAATATGTCATTCATCACATGGTACCTGGTCATCTAAATGCTAAATTAATTTTATGTATCATTTTTGCTCTGTTACAGTTATTCTGTTTTAGTATTTTAGTGTATTTTGTTCTAGAAATTATTTATTTTTCCAAACATCTATTTTATTTCAATATCCCTAAGGAATTTTTTGAAAACAATACAAGTTAATTTTGCTTAAACTTCGTTAAATGAGCCAATAATTTCCATTTTATATCACTACTTTATATCCTTGAAAGGTCAATTTATAAAAGTCAAAATGGCATTCTGATCATTTGAGTAAAATATGAATCGACTGTAATTTGTTCACGACTGTATTTAAAATATATTACATAGTTTTTACTACAAGTATGTAAAATACTGCTTCCAAAGTTAAATTCTATTATAAAAATGTTCTTTTATATATATATATATATATATATATATATATATATATATATATATATATATATATATATATATATATATATATATATATATATATATATATATATATATATATATATATATATATATATATATATATATATATATATATATATATATATATATATATATATATATAAATATATGTACATACATATTAAAATGTATTTTAAAAAATATTGTAAAATCTAATTTTTTGTAGATTAATTTGTAGGATATAAGAATTATTTAGATTATTTATAATAAGTATCTAAATCAGATATTTCATTTGGCTAGTGTTTAAAAATAATTTTCTACTTTTTTCAAACTATACATAGGAGAGACGTCAAAGGAATCTATATTATGTTTAATATGTAACAGTTACAGCTTTTAATGAAAAATCATGACTTATTAACACAAGTAAAAAGTTAACTCATAGGTTTCATAGATTGACAAATTTTAAAAACAGAAACATGTTTACTATGTACAATACATACGACTAATATATATAGTTTTTATAAAAAAAATGCTCCTATGGTTTCAATTTTATAAATTTTACAAAATAATAACAATGATGACTTACGGTTTCTAATTCAATCAATTTTTTAAATTAGTGTATCATAATAAAACTCTAAAGCCATAAAATTATTTAGAGCTCAATTAAGAATAATATAATCATAAATTTTCACAAGTTACTACTTTCAAAATACGATATAATTTAAAGGAAATAAATGCATATTATTAATATAAAACTACAAAAACGTCTTTGAAATTTAATAAAATTGTATAAAATAAATTTTAATTGTAATAAAAGAATATTAACAATCCAATTTATATCAAAATATAATTTCATTTGTATCAAATTTCACATTGCTAAAATGCCTTGAATAGTTCATAAATCTCTCTGTAACCAATCATTTTAAAATTATAAAAATTTCAAATATTATCATCAAGAAAATATTTTTAGCAAATGAATGCACATAGAAAAGTAAAAATGTTTTGAGAATTATAAAAAATGTGAACAGCAAAATAAGATAATTTTCTATAAAATTTTGTAAAAAAATGTTTAAAATGAAAACCAGTATATAATTTCGTTTAATTTTGAAATTTTTGAACTTGTATAATTATATTTATTAGTTTTTATTTAGTAAATGTTAACAATAAAATTTCATTCATTAAATGTAATTGAATTTCTGAAATTTCATTATCTAAAAATCTAGAAATCCGTTAAAAAGAAAAACAATATTTTGTAATTTGATATATAAAGCTGGCGTGTACTTTTCTATAAATTAGAAGTTGTTCCAAGTAAGCTTTTAAGTTAATTGATTCGAAATAAAAATATTTAAAGACTTCTTTAATTGAAAATTTTGTTTGTAAATAAAATACATTTTCTCATTTAGAGCTCATTAATTTCTTTCCACAACCGAGGAAATTTAATCCTATTTAACATAATTAAAAAATATTTTCTTAAAATTTTCATAACCTTTTTCCTACTTTTAATAAGCATAATAAATAAAATATTCTTTTTTTTCAAAAATATTTCAAAGGAATATAATGTAAAAATTTAATCGTTTTCTTATAAAATTAAAACCTTATGAAAAAATCAAATATTAGAAAGCATTTTTAAATATTGTTTTACACTTGTTAGATTCTAATTTTTTTTTGATAAATGAAAAATACATTTCTTTTAAAAAACTAAATTTATAGACTCAAAATTCAGACCTGTCAACTTTTTCATTAGATTAAGAGGAAATAATTTTGCGCACATTTAATTAAATCCATTTTTACTTCCCTTTTACAAGGAAAAATATTTTTTATGTGCAAGTAATTATTTGATGGGAAAATGTAAAGGTTTTTCAATATAATATTATACAAAAATTGATATTTTTGTAATACATTTCTTTTACATTTAAAATAATGTGCGAATAATAATATTGATGTATATACTTACGTATCATTAATAATTTTTGATATTGTTTGAAAAGTGTGTGAGATAAGAAAAGATTAAACACAGTACTTAGCACATTTTAAGTAATTAATAAAAATAATCAAAACTTTGTTGTTCTACTTTAATAAATATTATGCGTGAACAGTATATATAACACAACACAAACCAATAATACTTATTTATTTAAGAACTGATTTCTATAATGTATATACTTCGTATTCATTTCATTAAGATTGATAGCTGAGCATAACGAAAAACATTAATAAATACCGAGTTAAGCAGATTAATTTCATTTTAATCTAAAAAAGTATCTCTAATTTGTAACATTTTTCAGTAAATTTCTTAATATTCTAATAGAATTAAAAATGTTTATATTTTAAATAATGATTTGAAAATTTAAATATTTGCAAAGAGAAACTAAGAGTTCAGAAGTAAATGGATGATAGTTTTATTTTTATTAAAACTAATTTTATAAAGATAGTATTTTCAGTAGCAAAAGTGAGACTTAAATACTTTTTTAAGAAATACTGTTCTAAAACCATTATTTATTTTTAGTATTATTATTATATTTGCACATAGCTTCATCTCACAAAAATTGAGTTTCATTATTTTATTACATAAATTTTTAGAAATTTGGAACTTCTGTAAAACTGTTATTTAATATGCTTAATGAATTCTAAAATGAATTTATATATTAAATTTTAACAATTTTACTAACTTTACCATGATTTTTTACTAGTGTTGATAAAAGAGTACATAATATATATAGAATGGTTTTTTTAAGTTTTAACAATTTCTAAAGATTTGTGAAAGAAAAGTGACATTAACTAAACAGATTTTGATATTGGTATTCTATATTTATTTTATTTAAGATCAGTTATAAATTATTTTTTTGCAAGTGTAATTTTTGGTTGGTATTTTATGATTCACATTAAATTAAGCAAAATGTAAGTCAAAATGGAAGTAAAGATGCATCAGTAAACTTTTTATAAAAGCATATATTTTTAAATATAAAATTATAATTTTAATTTAGCATTGTCCAGAACAAGAATTTAAAATAATGATTACCTTAGTGCATGTGTTTCTCATTCGTCATTATTTCAAATCATCGTGCAGTGAATACTTATCTTTTCATTGATGTTTGTTTTAAGAGCATTCCTAAAATTTTCCATGTGATTTTTATAAATAAAAATTCATTCTTAAATATTCTTTCTAGATTTTCTTCAAAGATTGACATTCATTCTTTCCTTTAATAATGAATCCCAATCCTTGAATAAACATTTATAATTTGAAAAATCGTTCATAAGTTTCAATAGATACTTATATTTTCCTTAAAATCATCCTTCGAACTATCTGCTTACTAAATAACAAGCATTATGCAATATTTGTTCTTTTGATTAGCAATATTGTGATTTTTTTGAAAGTAAATCATATGTATCGTAATTAAGGAATATTTCTGTTTGTGTGTTATTTGCTAAATATAACCAATTTGATTTATTTTTTATTTTTTTAATGTGTTTTACGTTGATATTGAAAACACATATTTGATTTTCTACTATTTTTCTAAAATGTATTTAAATGGTAAAGTAAATGCTTGCGAAAAAGTTTTAGGATATTTCTCATACTTATTAGAGATCAAATTATAACATTTGAAAAGTTATAATTATAACTTTTCAAATGTTATAATTTGATCTCTAATAAGTATGACAAATATCTAAAAAAAAAGAAACCCTATATGTTTTTAAATTTATTCCTCATTTAACAAGTTTTCAGTAAAATTAAAATTACACTTTTTAGTAAAAGTCTGTTGGAAGACTGAAAATGTTAAAATTATTTGCGAAAATATTCTTAATAGAGTACTCTTTAATTATGGTTTATGTGTTGCTTGAATAGATTCAAGATTAATAGATTTGCTTGAAGAGTTTTAATCGTTATTGTGGTTGATAAAGGGTAAAGATCAAAGTTGCTAAAACATCTAAATATATTCATATTTATCCATCGAGTAATGCTCGCTTTTCTAGTTACAAACAAATTTCCTCAATTGTTCCATTCATGCTTCGCTTCTTTTTTGTCCTCTTAGATTTTGTTTTTGTGACATTCAACATTATTTTAAATTTATAAATTCATTCATACCTAATAACTACATTACTAATTTACCTACTATTATATAAAACTTTATAATGCTTCTTTGATAACGTTTAGCGAATTTTGCTATTATAGTAGACGTTATCTATAATGAAATGGGGCTTAAGTAATATACTAGGTTAGTAACTATATTTTTGATTTTGAAGGAAATTTTAATTTATCAAATAAATTACAAGGATTAAAATCCAAATTATGAGTGAAAATTAATTTCTAACAGATATTTAAAATAAATTTTAACAATAAATAATAGACATTTTTTAACATATTTGAATAAGGCAATATAGAATTATAGATCTTAATCATTAAGATTATGCGATTATCGTAAGCATTAAAGTAATTCAAATTTCTCTATGCAATAGCTGAAAAAGGAATGGGATAAAAAATAAAGATCTTCATGCAAAATCATATTTTCAATTATTCAATTATTTAGCAAGGTTAATTTATACGTGTTCCTTTCAAGTTTAACAAGTAAAGTCATTTCCTCCTTCCCCTATAATGAAATCTTAGCAGCAAAACGGAAATGTATCTCAAGGGTCTATAGCAACTGTTTGTTATACACGATCCAGAATGTTTCTTAATTAAAAAGTATAACCTGAGAAATAATTTGAGCAAAGCTTTCTGCTCTTAGTGAATCTCTTCATGTTGCCGTGTCAGAGATTTACGAAAGCCATGTGGCAAGAATTAATTTAGGCAATTTCCAACTCCTTGCGAATATTAAGAAAGGAACTGTTTCATTCGCTTCCGAACGTTTGAATAAATTCTAAGCCTCAAAGAAACGTCCCAACCTTAATAATTAAACCAAAAATTCAAGCAATGCAGCAAATATGAAAACCGACTTATTACATTGCTTAAGATGCATGCATATTAATTGCTCATGGCTCCGTCTGCGAATGATGAATGCGAGTTATTTCAGCCTTTAAGATTAACCTGATTTAATATTCGAAATATTTGAATATATTGTGGAAGTTTCCAGAACACAAGAGAGACTATATATTTTCCTGAATTGGTGAAACTACGTTTACTTCTGAAAGGTGAATCACTATTATTAATTAAAATTGAAGTATCCAATTTTAATGTTATGAATATTTCTGTAAGCATTTCACTTAATTATAAGCAAAGCTAGAGTTATTTATTAGGAGTCTACTGATGATCTTAATAATTAATCAAACACTGCTCATTAGACATGTGTCTCTTTGCTTAAAACATATGAGCTTAAAATGCAAATTTAATTTTATATTCAAATAACAATATAAAATTTGATATTAAAGACAAATGCAATTAAAATATATAGTGTTTTGACTACCCCATTTTGACTTTATTATGCGTTTAAAACTTTTAAATATATGTTTAAATTATGTTTAATTTGAATAGAAAATAATTTATAAAACCAACTTGTGTGAAGTAAATGTAATTATTACGCACAAACTTCTTGCGAAAATATTAGTATTAAGTTAAATATTTTGTATTATGAAAAAGAAAATTAATTTAAAGTTGATAAATAAAATCAAGCCAAAAAATAATTATTCATTTTGTGTTTCATATATGTATCTAATTTATCAAAATAAATCTAATTATAATGTATTGATTAAATGCACAGGAATTTAAATTTAAAATTTAGATTAAATAGAGAATAAACTTATTTAGATACTAATGGTAGTTTAAATAATGATATTCTTCAAAATGTGGGATTCTTAACTGCGAATCACAGCTTTAATTCTGCAGAATTAATTAGAATATTGACATTAACATTTTAAATTCATGCGTGTTTTGTAAATAAATAAATTAACTGTTTTTGCAAAAAGCACTTTTTTCAAATTTCAATTTAAATTAATTTTATTTTGATTACCTTTTATATGAAAGATATTTATTTTAATAACTGAAGTTAAGCCTGTTCATCACCATGGATTAAAAGATAATAAAAATATCAAGAATTGTTTTTTAATCCAACAGTATTTTTATTTTGCAAATAATAATTTGATGACCATATTCCACTTTCAAATAACGTAATAGATTTCTGGAATGAAAAAATTGCAACCAATCAATAAAGTTTTTCACTTAAATGC
This sequence comes from Latrodectus hesperus, assembly GCA_037975125.1. Lineage (NCBI taxonomy): Eukaryota > Metazoa > Arthropoda > Arachnida > Araneae > Theridiidae > Latrodectus > Latrodectus hesperus. The sequence continues at coordinate 40,583,172 of CM075861.1, read as the reverse complement.
AAGTGTTCCATAATCACCCAATACCTGACAGGTATATTCAATTTCTCTTAGAATATGATATTTTCTTAAGACGACCTCCTGTCTATTTTCAACTATTTCGTCTCAGTAGAATTCTTTTCCGTAACGATGAACAAATACCCACTGGTCAGGAATTCCCGGGAAAACATGAGAAAGAATACCCAAAATGTGGAGCTAGGTTTTGAAGCATCGAATATCCTACATTATTAACTATGCGGAAAAGTGAACGAAGTCAGTTGGTTGAATAATAATCGGTATTTATTTTGTAAAGAGGAAACAAATGCATCTTTCATCGAAAATAAAGGGAAGGATGTAAACATATATGAATTTCAGTATTATTATGAGAAATAGTCTAAAAAACAAACAAAATGAGAAATTATTCAAATGATAAATTTAAAAATTAAAGTCATTGTTCTTCAGATTTTATTCCCAAAAAACCAATAAATATTTTGAAATAATTGTAAATTTAGTCTTTTGTGTAAATTAACTAAAAACAGCTGCTCTTGAATGATTGAAATATTTCCTAAAATAGTTTAATATTTGATAACAAAGAAGCAATCATTTTGACAGTTATTTATTAACTTAACTGCTTTTTATGTTAGTTTTGCATTAATAAATATAAAAATATTTTGAATATATTATTCATGTTTTGCAGTTTTTTTATTTTGGAAAATACATGCAATTTACTGAAAAGAATAACAAAAATTGCTGTTAGTGACAAAAAAAACAACTTTAAATTCACTGTGTTTTGAAGAGAAGAAATTATTAACATCTTAATAAGCTGCTTAGAATTGCATACGTTTTCATAAGTTTATATGAGCATAAATCCTTAACACAAAGTTCTCTATTTCTTTCTTATTAAATATGGTTAATTAAACCTAATATTCCTACATGTGTAGCAGCATGTATGATAAATTATTAAAATTAATATTAGAAACGATGTTAATTTTTATAACTAGAATACTGTAGCAACGGGGAAATTTTCCCACAGTCTCATCATTGCCAAGATTGTTGACTATCAAAACGAATTCTTTGTTAATCTTGTGTGAAACTACTAAATTAGAAACAAAACTGTTATTTCTTTTCTGTTTTGTTATCTAGAATAAAATTACATTACTTTTAGCTGATACACTTGAAATAAATATTTATTTTTATCCATGCGTTTTAAATTAGAATGATAAATTTCAATAACTATACAATTGTTTGCCTTGATTATTGCCAATTCAAGTAGTTTTTTAATAATTTATCCGATTTACAGAAGATAATTTTTAAAATATGTTATTATCTAGGACCTACAGATTTGTTTTTTATTGACTAAGTAAAATTTGAAAGGATAACAAGTGTTTTCTTCAATGAATGTAAAAATTAATATTTGTGCTTGAGAATAGAAATCACTTACACATTCCTTATCATAAGTTGCAATAACATGATCATGCATTTTTAAAAGCATCTGTGAAGTTTAAACTTAAATTTTTATCAAGCATATTTTCCAATATATAACATATAGATAAAAATATAAATGCTTCATTTTATCATACACCATTATCCTTTGCAAGCATCTAGAAGACCTAAAACGATCTCCAAGAAATATCCGAAATTCCGTATTCTCAGAAATCCAGGAACGTTATTTACCCCAAGTCCATAGTTCGTTACGAAAGAGTGCAGGAATAGATTTATGTAATCCACTTTCAAATATTCCCTGGTTCCAATAATAAAAATCCTAGACATAGCAAAGTTGTTTTTGTAGGAAAGTAAGCTAAAGAAAAAGAGTCAAGTTCTGAAAACATGATCTGCAATTTTGCCAAGTTTCAAAGAATATGTTTGTATGAATACTTATTTTAAAAATGTAACATATACTATTTTAATCATTGAATAAGAGATATAAAAATGCTCATATTAATATTTAATAATGATATATATAACTATGTAAAATTAGTGCGCTTACATATAAGTATCAAAAAACAACTTAAATATGAAATTTGTTATTTTAAAATGATTTTAATAATCCTTTATTGCTTTAAATAAATAAATATAAAATATATAAAAAACATATTAAAAGAATATAGCATAAAAAATTATACTAAATAAAAAAATATCAAATAAATTATAAAATGTATTTAATTCGTTCCTGTTTCTTTTCTCTGCTTCTGTTCCTGAAATAATTTATAAGATATGCTTTTAAGTATAAATTATTTCTAAAATGTATAATTATGTATTTAACTGGGATAATTTATTGAGTGAAGTATTTAGTTTGGTAAATGATTTAATGAAGGTACTAATTTGTATATTTTTATTATAGATTTTCCAGTAGTATTCTTCCTTTATATTAAATTTATGAAGTAAAGTTTAATACAATTTTAAATGCATAATATGTTTAGGGATTCTTATACATTATCAAGTTTATGAGATATGTAGAAGCACATGCTTTTAATTGAATATAATTTTATGTAAATTAAACTTAAAATACTGAATTTGTTGGTTTGACTTGAAAGCATATATTTAAAAATTCACTTATTAATTACTAAATCAGATAAATGAATAAAATTAGGAATCAAAAAATTATGGAAAATAAAATGGTGAATCGTAAATAAATAACTGATGTTATACAAAATATTACTTGAGAATCACAAAATTTATAAATTATAATTAATTAAATAATTTATTATTAATTAAATAATTTAATAAATAATTAATAATTAATTAAATAATTTATTATTTTTGAATTTCAAAAGGGCAATATAGTTTTAATGTAGTTTCAGGCTTCATTATGAATCATGATAATTTAAAATAAGATATTAATAATTAATAATGAATCAATTTATTTTTAATTGTATTTTAATACAAATTTACTACATAATATATTAAAATTTTAAAACAAATTCTAATTTTACAATTCTAATCAAATTGAGGTTATTAGAATTGTAAAATTAGAATTTGCAACTTAGAAATCAACAAATTTTATTAAACGAGAAAAAAATTAATGAAAATATCAAGAAGTGTAGCAGCATCTTTTCTTTTTCTATAAGAATTGTTCGTATCAAATGAAAAACTATACAGCACCAATGTCTCTTTTTGAAATTAAATTAAATTATATTTTTACATGATTTCTTCTTTACTTGAAATTCATGCAATATAAATATAGTACTTTATTTTTCAGTGAAACCGAAGAATGATGTTTACAATTTTCCAACATTCTTTTTCTTTTTAAAGAGACACGATCAGTAGTGAATAATTTAATTACTTCTTTTGAAGTACTATAAAAGGGTTTGCAGCTAAAAATATATTTATTTTAAAGCCTACATAAATGTCATCTTTCTTAAAATGTTTTATAATATTTGCACATCAGGTTTTTTAATTTTTTTACGTAAAAAGGATAAAACTGTCTCAAATTGAAAAAATCTTATGTACTTCAATGTGATTGGTAAAAGTCGAGCAATAATTATTTTAAATATAAGTACAACTATTTCAAATTTAAAAAGAAATAATGCAAATTAAATGTCTTGAGGAATTTATAGAAATGAGTTTTAAATTAAAAGGAATATCGTAACTTTAGTGGCATAGTATGAAAATAAAGGCCACAAATATATGTGCAACTTATTTTATATTTAGAAAAATCATAATTTAATAACATCTAACAAGCAATTGATGAATTCCAAATTTATTTAAATCTTGCATGATATAACAATGCTTTTAATTATCTGAGACATAATAATATTTCATTGAAAACAACATTATTATATTTTGTAAGAAGAATATTATGCTGTTGAAATTGGTTTATTTTTCATAAATTATATATTTTGAAAATTTTAAAAGTATTGTTTTCTTCATTAGCTGCATTTATTAATCATACAAATTATTTTGATAGTAAATAAATTTTATAGTTAAACCTTTCAATTCTACTTTATTTCTATGAACACTTATAATCTATTTTATCGTATTAATATTTACTAAACATTATAAACATAGGACATTCAAGTATGCTTTAATTAGTAATACTTTCCATATAAATATATATTAAATGTTGAAATCATTGTGTTGAAATTAAAATTATTTACCTTCAGTAATATCCTGTAATTTTTTTTATTTAATGTTTTTAAATCTTAAAATTTATTTAAATAACACAATAATAAATACTTTTAATGATGAGACATATTTCTCCTAAGAAAATATGTAAATTCAGTAGAGACTTTTACCAAATATTTAAGAATATTAGATTTATTTTTTTTCTAATTTAGCCAGCGCATAAAAACGTAAGTGAAATTTTACAATCATGTACTGGATATTTTTCTAAATTATAATATCAGGGTAGTAATAATTGATAGTTTGTGTCACACATTCATTAACAAAATGGTAATCATTCCCTAAACTGCATTTTTAAATACAATGTATCAAATATTTTTAACAACAGAAAAAAATTAAGAAAATAATAAAGATAAAATAAATTTATTTCGTATCATTTTTCCATTACTGAAAAACTATTTTACATTTTTAGTACAAAAAGTTTTCAACAAAGGTGTTCAACGCTTAAGTTATTGCATTGTTATAATTTTGTAAAAACCGACTCTTCTTTTAATGATTTACCTATAACTCATAGTTCGGAAATGTTGCTGTTTGCTGATGATAGACAGCTTCTGGTTCATTTAAACCTTCCAGCCCTTCAAATGTCAAATTAATGGTTACATTCACAGATGGCAAACATTATTTATTTAAACTATATAAAATAGTATCATCTCGTATTTGGGATGGTGAAAAGGTATACAAACTGGACCAGCCATACAGTGCATTACTATTTAGAGCAAAACATTTTTTGTGTTTGGCATCAGCATTGCAGATTACTTTTTTATTTTGCTTGTCCATGTTTCTCTTAATTTTTGTTTTTCTATTAGTTTTTCTAATTCTTTGTTAGGTAAAAGTTTTATCTTATCCATGTCATTGATTCTTCAAATTTTGTTTTACTTGTGTTAGAGCTTTTAAGATTGTATTTAACCTTACCTTATATCCTCCTATATGTATATACCATACATTCTTATAAATGTATATATAGCTATGTATATATATGCGCGTATTTATGCTATACATGGTTACATATTTTATCTATGGCAAGTTTTAATTTTAACGAAATTAAAATTTTTAAATGAGGAAAAACTTTTAGTAAAAATCTTAAAATGGAATAGTTTAAATATTTATTACAAGATTATAGTTTTTTATACCTAAAAAACTAACTGATTATATTATTGTTCTTAAATTAATGGATGATCCATTTTAATGAATATTCTGATGTTTAAGAAAATAATAATTGAGGCATATCATTTACTTCGAAAAACGGAATGGCATTCCTGGAAATGCAGTATATTAAGTCAAAAAATTCTTGCATGCTTCTAAGGTGATTTCATCAGTCGTTGCAGAGATGATGATGATGACTAACATTAGGTCAAAAACGATTTTTTTTTAGAAAGTAGTTCGTAAGCAGCACAGAGATCTGCTGTAAGTGCTGAAATACGATTCTGAAATTGAAACTCAAAAGACATAGTTAAACTGAACTGCACATTAAGAAAAAGAGACATTTTTCGAAAAACAGCTTTGTATATTTTTTTTTGAAAAAGTAAATATATACTTTCACCTTGACAAAATATATTACCTTGTAATGCATATTGATATTTATACTGTGTAAGTACAAATTTGCATAAAAAGCTCATTTTCTTTAAAAATTGCACATAAAAAGTAATTAAGTTTAGTTATAGACAATATTAAAATTGAAATTGTATGTGTATTCTAAAATAATTTTATTATATGAATATCTTTAATTACTTAGTCAGTGTTTACGGAAAAGTAGAATATTTGTACTTTCTAAAATTCAAATTTTAAATGGATTTTTATTTGAGGTTATATTAATATGCATGAATTTAAGAACTACTAACATATTTTTGATAATTTATTTTATTTTAATTTAATAAAATACATCAAGTACTTATGAGTGCATAATATTATAACCATTTATCAAATTTAGCAAATATTTAATATTTTAACCTTAATAATATTATTGACCATTCAGAGGTACTCATGTTTTGCTTTTTTAATTTTATTTTTTCCTAACATAATATTTAATTAAATCATCTTACAGATTATTAAGTAATCTTTAAAATACCTGTAAAAGGTACAAGTTTATAATTCATGTGATTTAAATAAAATCGCTATAAGATATTACTAAGATGAACTATTTGATAATTTATTAAAATTTAAGCCTTAAGAATATTTTTATTTACATTTATTTTCTAATTAATTGAATGATATTTCTTCGTAAATATACGTAATGATTAAATGCTTACTTAGCTTTGCTTTTCTGCGTAATATGTAATTTGAATTTAAAAATAAGAAATGAAATATGAAAACTAGAACAAGGTTTGCAATTAAAAAGCACAATTATTTTATAACATAATTATTTAAGTTGCGGATGATTTTTCAAATATGTATATTTTTAGTATTCGGCATATTCTCAACATATTGTCTGATGCAAAAAGATATCAATGTGAATGTACAATATTTTAAATTAATTCATCAAAGTACAGAAAAAAACTGGGATGAAAATCATTTTAATTTTTACAATTTACTTAATTGAAAAACAGAAGGATTTTTGACGAAATAAAATTACTTAAATCATTATGAAATTTTGAATAAATATAGTATTATAAAAACAAATACAATAATAATAACTAAAATAACTCTAAATTTGGAAATATATGTAAATTCCTTTATTATTAAAATTGTATTGTACACTATATATATATATATATATATATACACTATATATATATATATATATATATATATATATATATATATATATATATATATATATATATATATATATATATATATATATATATATATATATATATATATATATATAAGCTATGAAAAAAATCATTAACTTCAATTTTTCTCTAATTCTTAAGATTTACCTTTTAGGCAACATTATAGTAAGATATCACAATATACTTATCTGAGAAACAGTGACCTGGAAAAAATATAATTATTCTTCAATAATATAATAAATTAATATATTTGTCTGGTAAAAAACATAGTAGCAAAAGTATATGGAGTTCATAACTTTTGCTTGCCCATTTTATTGAACAAAATGATTTTATATTTATGATCAGTATTGAGATATACAGATGTAAAGGAACGATGTTATAAGAATTAGCTTCAAAGTATCTCATGCAGAAAATTTTAATCCATTCGGAAAAAAAACATCTATTTTCTGAATGCTTTAAATATTTCACCCCAGATATGAACATTAAGTTAATTTTGAAGTCCTGATTCACAGATCAAAATTTTAATGATAACAAATGAGTGAATTTAATGAATTGTTTTCAGATCTCCTACTTGCAAAATTGTTATTTTCCAAATATGTAACATTTATAATTTTGACTTTTAAATTGCTAAGTACACTAAAATGTGTATAACACATATTTTTACAAGGTTTACTTAACATAGAAACACTTTTATAGCATCATTAAATGTTATTTGTGATAAAAAATAAATTCTAAACGCATTGGTTTGAGAAAAGGTATTGTATTGTTAAATGCAAATTTTAATTCCGGATATATAATCTAAGGAAATGTCAAAATAAGTTATCATAATACTTATTTATAGAACATCTTTTAAAATTAAAATATTTTCCTTTTTATGAAATAAAAACGTTAGTAATCAGAAATACGAGAATATTAATCCAATGATGATGAAAAAATAATATCAATTATATAAGTAATTACGTTAATAATTTTATTTAGAGCATCCTTCAAGTAAAAAAAATAACAGTCTCTTTCTTTAAAAGACAAACTACTAAGTATTACAATTCATTTTAATTTATTTTATATCATTTTGATGGTTGTAATAAAATATTTGAGTTAATAAGGAATGTTAATAATTTTAATGTATTCAATTTATTAATATTTATTGCTTTATATTATTTTCAATTGTGATTAACCAAATTCAAACGTGATCTATTGTCTCCATTAATAATATACTATTTTTATACTTCAAGAAAATTAAAAAAAATATATTGAAATGCATTTTACAATTTATGAATTCTTGGATAAAGTGCATTACATAAAAATTTCAAGTGCTCTTATAAAATCAAAATATTATAACCACTGTTATAATTTAACATTGAATGTACTTTTATGATGATATATGATCCAGAAGAAATGTCAGGTAATTTGTCGCAAAGAATAGAAATTTTCATTTCTGAGATTTTGTGTAATTTCAAGGAAAATATATCTGATCAAATAAGTTTGTTCTCAAGACAAACTGGGATAACCGGAATACCCGTATTTAATTTTAGTCGAATGCCTGCGTAAATATATATGCGAAATGAAATTAAACAAAAATAATATAAGCACCTGTACAATTGAATTTCCACACATCGTTTGTGTCACAATATATCAAAGAGTAATATATCACTTGGTAAAATAAGATAGTTGACTAACAAATACTCTGTAGATGACCGAATAGCATAGAGAGCAATGTAAAAGGGTTTGTGAGCATATTAATCTGCGATGCAAACTACGCATATCACATTCATGTCTTCTTTGTATAAATATGATAATTGGGCAAAATAATATAAGGATAACGTACAAGATGTGAAGTTTCAACCATTCACATTTTGAATATTCGAGTCCTCTCAAGCTACTTTCATTCAAAGTCGCTTATACAAACAGAATTTTATATAGCAGTTACACAGAATTGTTAATTACCAAATAATGGCATTGGTCAAACATTTTTGGTTCTTAAGTGTTCAAAAGACTCAAAATTTATTATTTTATATACAAGATGGTGACACATTTATTATGTCTCACTTATTTGTTGGAAAAAAACAGACATTCCCCTCATTATTCCCTTAGAATAAATTCATCGTATTGATATTTTTAACATGCAATAATCTTAAGGAAAAAGGTAATTGAATTAATTTATTTTTTGTTTTAAATTCATTTTTTTCAAACAAAGAGTAGGATTCGTACTGTTTGTTTGACAAATGATTTATAACAATATTTTTTATTCATTACCTTAAAACAAAAAAGAACAAAATATTAATTCATTAGTTTTAACATGTTTGAAGATAATTTATTACCTTATAACTAAAAATTTTGTTCTCTTTAACAATTAATTTTTTGAAAAATTTTAGATTGTAAGCAATAAAAACTTAAATTTCTATTTTAGTAATTTTTAAATTAATGAACTCTAAATTTTTCTAAAATTTAACTTTCAAATATCAAATATAAAATTAAAATTTTCACATATTTCTTCCTTATCAAACTTTTCATGCAAACATAAGTCAATGTTTGATCCAACCCGAGCCTAATATAATATTTTAATGTTTTTAAAAAATATTTGGTCAAAATCATAATTTGAATTTTATTTTATTATATAATTAATTGTAATTATATTTATTTCAATTAATGAAAATTTCAAAACATTTCAGTTATTAAATGACTAATGAATAGCGGCAAGTAAAGATTTAATCAAATTATTTCAATAAAAAAAACCTATGATTTAAAAATTTTTTGCAGAGCTGTTGATTAAAGCTTTATTTTTGTAATATAAAATTTCAGAATTTTTTATTGGTTAAGACTGTCAATCATAAATGGAATAATTCGAAAATTTCTATCAAACTAACAATATTTTGAAAATTAAGATTTTGTAATGTAAATGACTAAACAAAATTAAGTTGTTAACCTGAACTAAATAAAATATTTGTTTTATTGAAGCAGTGATGCAGTTATTGTGTTGTAGTTTTATACTAGCATATTTTAAAGATCTGAAATTTGATTGAAAAATATATCTCTCTCGAACAGTTGTTAGAAATTATCAATAAAAACAAAAATGACTTCGCTTTTATTGAAAATGTTGAATTATACGTATGATTTATTATTTATCTAAATTTTAATTTCAAAATTTAATATAATTAATTATTTAAAATACATCAGTTCAAAAAATTTAATTTTAATTTTGATAAGTATAGAATAACTATAATAGTTATAACAAAATGATATTTTCAAATTATTGCTAAACATCCAATTTTTACTGTACCAGATCATTAATGTTTCTCAGTTAAAAAATTAAACTTTATATATATATACATATATATATATATATATATATATATATATATATATATATATATATATATATATATATATATAGATATAGATATATATATATATATATATTATATAAATAGATAAAAATATATTTGTTTCACAATAAATTTAAGTTTTGTATTATACTTTAAAATGAGAAGAAATAATTTCCTGCAAGTTTAGAATATGCTATGCATCATTCAATTATGAGCACTGTGGTTTTTAAGTCGTTGCATCAAATAAAGTTTGCAAGTTTCACTTTAATTTGAGGAAATATTTGAGCAAAATCCTCAATTTTCAACTGCATTTGGTTATTTAATTCATAAAAATACTAGGTGCGCGTGATTTAAATGGAATATGTAACTTATGACTTTTTCATATGTTTTTTTTATTTTATGAGTAATTCAATGTCATAAATCATATATATATATATATATATATATATATATATATATATATATATATATATATATATATATATATATATATATATATATATATATATATATATATATATGTATATATATATATATATATATATATATATATATATATATATATATATATATATATATATATATATATATATATATATATATATATATATATATATATATATATATATATATCACATATATATATATATATATAAAGATAGATAGATAGATAGATAGAAATTTCTCATTTATGTATGTTTTTAAAGGGCAATTTTAATTCACTTATATCTTTATTTATAGTTTTACATTTTGTAAATATATATTTTTTTAATTTTACGGAAATAATATAATAAGTATTACACTTTATGCAGTTTACTTGTTTATAATTGCACACAATGCATGTAAAAAGAAAATTCACATTTAATATATATTATGTAATACTTTTAATTAAAGTTTCTTCCAAAACATGCAATACCATAAAGCACATTTTAAGCTAATGGATGTATGATAGCCTAACATCATAATATTCTTAAGCAGTATAAAAGGATCAACTTTTCAGTCTCTTTTATTAAAGACTGAATTTGTAGTTTAAAAGTACACTTAAGTGAAGATTCCTTTTGAGATTCCTTACTTGAAACATTAAATGCCTTACGCACTTCAAAAAGAAGCCTTTCATCGAGAAACTGCTAAGGCTTTCATTACACCAAACGCATTCCCTCTTTCAGTCTTAGACAATAATGTATAAATAACTGCCATGGATCTCTTAAATATCTTAAGAAATTCAGTAAAGTCATTTAGAATGCTTGAGAATTTTGAATTACCATGCATTAAACATGAACTTTCTCTTTTAAGTGCTGATCAAATATTTTAGAAATAATTGCATTAAAAAATAGTCTTATAATAGTTATATGAATAACACCACAGCCCATGCATTTTCGATATAACAATAAAAAAATATGCTTAAAATCATTCAACTGTTAATAATTGCATTTAAGTTATTGATTTCATTAAAACAATTTAACTTCTTTTACTGGACTTGTGTTGGAATGGATTTTGTTTTAAATGTGTTTTACGTAAATGCAGTATCAATATAATTATGTACCGAAGATATTATTTAATTATATAACATAAATGCATGTTTTTCTTAGTTACAATAATGTAATACATCTTAAGTTTGTTTGTGACAGTATTTAATTTCAATTATTTATTAAATAAATTCGATCTCATAAATATTTAAAAATAAGTATTCCTAGAATTAATAAAATTTTGACTAGAAATATTTTGGAGTAAATTTTCACTAAACCTATTTTTTAATTACATAATTATATTATAAACTAATTTAAAATATAATAGATGTGTAAATTTTTTATGAAGATATTTTTATTGATATAGTTTCTAAAAATAAACATATTATAAAAAAGAAATTTTCAGATTTGAATTCTTTTAGATGTAGTTATTTTTAATAAAATTTAGTTTAAATATAGAATGATAATATAAAAACAATAATTATTCAGCAATTATAATTTTCCAAGGTGCAATTAAATCACACAAAAATCAGTATATAAGAAGTTCTTGTTAGAAAAGCAAACAAAAAGAAGGTTAACAGTGGAATGACACATTCATGCTACAGATGTATGTTAATATTACGCATAATTCATTTCTGTAATTCATCTCGTTTATTAAAAAATAATTTTAAAACTATGAATGCTTTGGAAAGAGATCCTGCCTTATAATTGCTCTTTTCAGAATAAATTATGCAGGTTTTGTTGCAATTATGTTTGCTTCTTTGATTGATTAACTAATTAATTATACAAGTGCTTTAAAACAAAATTACCAGTCAATCATATGAGTGAAATTTACGTAACCCCGTGTCACTAGTCAATAAAATAAATTAGGACTATAATTATGACTGTGTGTGTGTGATAATTTGAATATAACACTTGTCTTAGTGGTCCCTTTCTTTATTGGGGAGCTTTAGTTTAGTTCAAGCAAAAATTATTTAAAAAAATGAGTATTTAATTAAATTTCTGGATCATCAGTGAAGACAACTATTGTGTGTTAATTCGTTTTCTAATAACTGTATATATATATATATATGTATATATATATATATATATATATATATATATATATATATATATATATATATATATATATATATATATATATATATATATATATATATATATATATATATATATATGTATATATATATATATATAGATATATAAATATATATATATATATATATATATATATATATATATATATATATATATATATATATATATAAATATATATATATATATATATATATATATATATATATATATATATATATATATATATATATATATATATATATATATATGTATATATATATATATATATATATATATATATATATATATATATATATATATATATATATATATATATATATATATATATATATATATATATATATATATATATATATATATATATATATATATATATATATATATATATATATATATATATATATATATATATATATATATATATATATATATATATATATATATATATATATATATATATATATATATATATATATATATATATATATATATATATATATAAAGTTGGAAATAACACTTAATAAATATATTTCATTTGAATTAAGTATTAAATATGTTAATATATGAACGTAATAGAAATGCAATATTTGAAGCATTACAATTACCCAGATATACAAGATTAAGAGATTATCTTATAAAGAACAAGTTAAAACTAAATTAAATAATTAAAAATGTAAAAAAAGAATGATACAAATGATCATTTGCCATGAAAAAGTATTTGAATTTAAAGAATTTTTTGTTTTCAATATTGATGACTGCAAAGAAAAATTGTTACATTTGATTCGTGCAAAAATTTCTATATTAAAGTTGCAATTAAGTTGGATTCGTATCAAACAGATGCTGTAAATCAGTAAGGCCTGTATAAAAATAAGTAAAATGTTTACGCAATTATTCAAATTTTAAATTCAATAATATAAATGCAAAATTTTGAAATTACATTTTTAGTGTATGCATTGGATATGTAGGAATGTGAGGAAAGACAACAGCAAAAAATTTTCTAAAGCTTATTTCAAAAATATTAATAATTTTTCTTACTTCATAGTATGATGAAACGTAAGAAACTTTTCACACATTTCATTTTTATAATCTTACCATGATTCATAGCATGTATAAACACCATGTATCTATGTAAGCCAAAACTCTTCTGTTAATAATACATGTTTCAATAATGAAAATGGCTTGAATTTCTTTAAAATATGATATAAATTTTAAATTCATGAATTAAATTTATTGAAACGGTGTTCTATATTGTTTAATAAATTATTAATCTTACAAGGATTTTACGTCAGATTTTCTATGTTTAATAACCTAAATCTAAAGGAGCCCAAACTTACAACAATGAAGAAATTGCAAAACCATAAAGCATTCAGACCGACTATGATAGTTGAAGTAACTTTGTAAAATGATAATATATTTAAATGATTTGAGAATATGTGAAATCATTGCAAAAATGCAAAAGGTTATTATATTACAAAAATGCAAAAAGTTACAAATCATACACTAAGTTTAAAAGTTCGAATCCTCTGAAAACTGTAGATAATATTTAAAATAATAAGCTAATATTTGTTTTTGTGCAGTTCATTAATAATTAAGAGTTAATATTAAAGAAAATATTTATGTGTCATGTCAGCGAAAAAGGATATAAGGATAATTCTGTATGTAAAGTATTTATGAATACGGATTTCAGAAAACAAATGTGAAACCATCTCTCACTCTGGTTGTGATATTATAGAACTGAACTTAAAAACTCGAATTTAGAAATTATTGCTTATAACAAATATTATTTAGTTTCTAAGAAAAATGGAACTGTGTTATAAAACATTTCAATCGACAATAATAATAAAAATAATATTGAAATTGATTGTATTCTCAGCGATATAAAAATCATTACGTATTATTTAACGTGTTTATGTGTAGATACATATAAATCCTATACATTTAATAACATATTTTAAGACATTATTAATTCTTATAAATATTGAGTTTTATTTAATGATCCAAAGAATTTAATCACAAATACCTTTAATATACCGTACTCTTCATTTACTTTTAATCATTCACGATTTGTATAAAAAAATATATTTAAGCGGTCATCTAGCTTGTTATTTTGATCGCTAGTAAAATACACAGTTATTTGTATCTAGAACAAATATCATTTAAAATGTAATGTATAATGTAACAAAATATATTTCTGAAACATTTTAATACATTTTATTGGAAAATAAAGAACGGATGACAGGAAGTAGTATGAACTTTTCAAAAAGATACCAATTAATTTATTTTTATTGAAAAAATAAAAATAAAGATATTTAAAATATTTGAAATTTATATCCTAAATATTTGTTCCACAATAAAATCCATCAGTTGAAATAAGTGTAATTTACTTTGTTTTTACAAGAAAATTCCATATTCATGAAGTACACTTGACGAGATATGAGTAGATGACATTTAACAGAAATTCATGAAATATAATACAAAATTTAAATGTAAAGTAATTTTGAATCATTTTCAGAAAGCGTTTTCAAATAAAAAAGGATTTCCTTAAAACTCTTTGGTAGTAAATCCCATAATAAAACCATGTCTTCCTTACACTATATTTCCCAAAGGAATATTTGAAGCCATGGAACTCGTTCATGTGCACTTGTTACTAGAATAAAGTCGAAACAGTTTATATCATTTTTATATCTCCCAGTAGCATCTTTGCCTTAGTTTTAGTGTCAAACTTTAAGAAGAAAAATTTTCCAGTTTTGGAAAGTATGTATCGATTGTGTGCATTTCAACCATGAGTTATATAATATTTTATTTTATTATATTATTATTTTTTCCTTAGAATCTAGGTCCATGATTTTGTATAAAGAATTACAGGAGACAGAATTTTCAATATTTCCTTATCTAATATATGTTCAGGTTTAAGCAACTGAATGATATTAAGCATGTATTTGTTTTCCACGTCACGTAGCACAGATTTTTCTGCATTGTTTGCTATTTGTTTTTACCTAGAAAAGAAAAAGGAAATGCATTCGAAATGGTAGCAATTTGAACTCGAATATCTTTCAGATTTCTTAAAATGAGTTTCTCTGGGTAACAGTCACGATGATTTGCAGAACACTTTCAATGTTCAGATTTGAAATTGCTAGATTTATACTTTATTAAATGTAATTAAGATGAGGATAACAAACCAACATCACACTTATAATATAAATACCAATGTAATATATATACCAATATATAAATACCAATATATATATATATATATATATATATATATATATATATATATATATTGTACCGAGCTTCACGGGTTCGTGTTGATTGAAAGTTGAATAAAGCAACCACTTAATGAACACAAGACTTTTATTCGTAAAAACTTCCCTAGATAAACGAAATTCCCGCTGTAACAATCACAATTATACAGCTACAATTCGTCAGATACAATAAGAAATAGCTTCCAGTCACAGGTCTCAAATACCTCAGACAGAGAACAACTAGCAGTCACAACTAATCGTCTTCACTCACTGACTGTCTTCACAAAACTCTATTCACTCTTCCATGTCGGGCTGCGGTATTTATACCTGACTTGGCGGAGAAATCTACCAATTTCGCCAAGGCTCTGGAAGCTTCTAGACTATCTCGGAAAATATTGGTCCTAGAGCTTAGGTGATGGATGTTTCCAGAAGTATCGATTTCTCGCCAAGTCGCCAAGAATCTCGCCAACCGTCGCCAAGTCGCCAAGAATCTCGCCAACTGTCGCCAAGTCGCCAAATCATTAGGAAATCCGCTTTTAAACTACAACACGTCTAAATACCGCAATTTTTGCCCAAAATGTGAGAATTTCCGATCTGTCTGAGATATTTTAAGACAAATATAATCATTGTTTATAAATTTGTAACATTGCCCCCTCTCAAGGACTGTACGTCCCGGGCAGTACAATCCCCTGATAGGAGGCCAAATTTAATATAAAAGAATTTACATTTCAAGAGGATACAGAGCACATTACATACACAAGCAACTAAAAATACAAGAAAATAGAAAAGATTAAAATTATCTATACTATTTACAAAGAGACCATGGTCTACTAATTTTTACTCTACATTACGATAAGGAGCTAATCTATCATAATGTACTACCTTTGGTTTTGAAGAAGATGATTTTCTTATACGAACCACGACGTCGTTCAGTCTTTTTAGGACTGTGTAGGGACCTTCCCAGTTGGCTTGCAACTTTGGAGAAAGTCCTTTACGTCGAATCGGGTTCCACAACCAAACTTTGTCGCCTTCTTGAAATTCATGTCCTGTCGCTCTTGTGTCATACCTTGTCTTCATTCTTTCGGTCGTCAGGTTGATTCGGTCTCGAGCGAATTTATGGACATCTTCAAGACGTGCCTGAAGGTCTCGAAGGTATTCCTCTGGCGATGAAGATGTATCCGGAGGACGACCAAACTGAAGATCACAAGGGAGACGAAGTTCGCGACCAAAGAGCATCTGTGAAGGAGTATATCCGGTAGTCTCATGGACAGCACTGCGATATGCAAGCAGAAACAGCGGTAACTTCAAATCCCAATCTTGCTGATTTCTGGAAACCATAAGTGAGAGATAATCATAAGAACATAACCATAAGATGGTTCTGTTAAATCTCTCTACCATGCCGTCCGATTGTGGGTGTAGTGGCGTGGTCTGCGTCTTGTCTATTCCGAGAATTTGACACATCCCTTTAAACACAACAGAGGTGAAATTTGTCCCTTGATCAGAATGGATTTGTAAGGGTGTGCCGAATCTGGAAACCCATTGATGCACTAGAACCTCGGCTACTGTAATCGCCTCTTGATCGGGGATTGCAAACGCTTCAGGCCACTTAGTAAAGTAGTCCATGACAACTAGTATGTATTTGTTGCCATTTGAAGATCGTGGTAAAGGACCCAAAATGTCTAATGCTATTCGCTCAAAAGGTGCTCCTACGTTGTACCGCTGCAACCTTCCTCGGCTACGTTTCTTTGGTCCCTTACGTGCCGCACAGTCATCACAAGATTGACACCATTTCTCTACATCTTGTCTAGTTTTGCTCCAATAGAAGCGTTCTCGAACCTTCTGTAGAGTTTTCATTACTCCAAAGTGGCCTCCAGTTGAGCTACTGTGCAATTCTTTCAAAACATCTGAAATTCTTGATTTTGGAAGAACAAGCTGCCATTTGAAATTACGTCCATCATCGGACTCCCATTTCCTGTATAAGACACCATTTCTTATATGGAGTGAGTCCCAAAGAGCCCAATATTGCTTAGTAGCAGGACTGTAGGTGGAGATATCCTGCCAACTTGGTCTCATACTAGAAGATTCTTTCAATTCTAAAATTGGGTTTATATCTGGGTCTTCTTTTTGGGCTTCTCTAAGTTCTTTATCACTCCATGGTTCTGGTTTCGATGGAGGTAAAACAGTAACTTGGCGTACCGAAGGATTTACCAGCTGATAGTTTTTCTCTACTCTAGAACAATATCGGCAGCTTTCATTACACGGTTTCCTTGATAATGCATCAGTATTTCCATGAAGAGTTTTTTTGCGTTGACGTATTTCCATTTTAGGAATTCCAACATCTTTTGTTTTCGGACAGTATCTACGTACGTGTCCGACTCCACCGCAAGTCCAACACTGAATTTTCGTGTTTCTGCCACCTTTACTCAATTCTAAGCTACGTAATTTTCGCCGCAAATCTTCAATTTGCTTTCTTAGATCATAGTTCGTATCATTAGCAGAAACGGCTCTGATTGAGTGCTGGTCTTTACGCGTGGCCTGCTGGGCAGCCTCTATCTTATGTGCGTAGACTAGGGCAGATCCAATATCTTTGACATCGGCAAGTCTAAGTGTTTTCTGTATCTCCGGATCCCGCACACTATCGATGAAGTGATGGAGGGCCAAATCTTGACGTATCTCAGCTGGGCAGTCGGAAAATGCTAGATGGGAAAGTCGCTGAATATCGGCAGCCAATTCTTGCAGACTTTCCCCCGCTTTTTGATAGCGGGACTTTAACTGTAGTCTGCAATATTCTTTAGTGCACTTATCTCCAAACCGCAGCTCAAGCGCACTCGATAGGGCTTGGAAATCGTGCCTCTGCTCCTCCGGAAGCGTCTCGAGAATGTCAGCCGCGTCTCCTCTTAACGAAGCCGCCAGGTGAAAAGCTTGGGCTCGGGGATTCCATCCATTAGCTTCCGCTACCATCATAAACTGGGTCTTGTATACTTGCCAGGATGATTTCCCATCAAATGTTGAAAGTTTAATATTGGCTAGGGAAGGCACAAATGCCACGTTGGATTCCTCATGTTTGTTTGACATTTGCTTCTCCAAGCTTTCAATCTTCTTATTCATATTGTCTAATGCTTCTTTAACTTTCTTCTCTGTCTTCAAAACTTTAGTTTCAACTGAAGTTACCTTATCTTCCATTGCATTCATCTTCTCCTGAATGATGTTGGAGAATTCTTCTTTAACACTTACAATGTCCTTCTTAAATTCCTTTTTAAGCTCCTCCTGTCCAGATTTTATCTCTTTCATCACCTCGGTTTTAATCTCTTCTTGTCCAGCTTTCATCTCTTCTTGTCTAGCTTTCATCTCTTCTTGTCCAGCTTTCATCTCCTCCTGTCCAGATTTTATCTCTTTCATCATCTCGGTTTTAATCTCTTCTTGTCCAGCTTTCATCTCTTCTTGTCTAGCTTTCATCTCAGCCATCTGCTCCGCTAATTTTTCGAGAAGACTTTTCATTAAATCCATATCCATTTTTCTTGTGACACGCTGCATCAACTCTTCAACCCCGATTCTGACACCAGTTGTACCGAGCTTCACGGGTTCGTGTTGATTGAAAGTTGAATAAAGCAACCACTTAATGAACACAAGACTTTTATTCGTAAAAACTTCACTAGATAAACGAAATTCCCGCTGTAACAATCACAATTATACAGCTACAATTCGTCAGATACAATAAGAAATAGCTTCCAGTCACAGGTCTCAAATACCTCAGACAGAGAACAACTAGCAGTCACAACTAATCGTCTTCACTCACTGACTGTCTTCACAAAACTCTATTCACTCTTCCATGTCGGGCTGCGGTATTTATACCTGACTTGGCGGAGAAATCTACCAATTTCGCCAAGGCTCTGGAAGCTTCTAGACTATCTCGGAAAATATTGGTCCTAGAGCTTAGGTGATGGATGTTTCCAGAAGTATCGATTTCTCGCCAAGTCGCCAAGAATCTCGCCAACCGTCGCCAAGTCGCCAAGAATCTCGCCAACTGTCGCCAAGTCGTCAAATCATTAGGAAATCCGCTTTTAAACTACAACACGTCTAAATACCGCAATTTTTGCCCAAAATGTGAGAATTTCCGATCTGTCTGAGATATTTTAAGACAAATACAATCATTGTTTATAAATTTGTAACAATATATATATATATATAATATATAATATATATATAGCAAGAAAAATAAAATTATAAGATAAATGCGCAATAAAATTGTGTAAATAGTTATATTAATATATGTTTATATTTATATAGAAACCACCAGATGGTGTCGATAGTACGTCACCATGACGGGAATGTAAGAGAAGGGTATATAAGAAACTGTTGGAAAGAAGTATAATTGTTCACAAGGGCTTTAAGAGCCTTTCAGTGCAAAAACCGCATAGTTATGGCATAAAGGAAGCATTTGGATAATGTTTTGTTGGTAGAATATCGTCCATCTGGAATGTGGACGTATCCAGTTAGTAGCATCAGAGCAACTTTGAATCATTCAGAGTGTCATCTCCAAATTTTGGCAATGATTCCAAGATGATGGTAATGTGAGTAGACGTTACAGCACAGGTCATCCACGAGTTAAAACGCTGAATGAGGATCGGTATTTGGCAGTTATTGCCTAAAGAAACAGACGGTGCACAGCATCAGACCTGTCTCGTTAGCTCTTTCAAGCTACCGGTATGACAATTCCAAGGCAAACCGTGTACAGATGCTTAGGACACATCAGTCTACATGCTCCACTTACCGAAACTCACTGTCACTTGCGGTTAGCCTGAAGTATAGAGAATGTATTTCGGACACCGCAACAGTGGTCTTCTGTGATGTTTTTCGACGAGTCCAGGTTTAGCTTTCAGTCTAATTCTCGCCGGACTTTTATATGGGGAGGGCCAGGTACCCGTTCATAGCAAGAGAACACCATTGAACGACACCGTTATGGTTATAAAGGATTGCTTGTTTGGGGAGGAATTTTTCCGGGTTTCAGAACTAACCTGCATGTTCATAATATAACCATGACAGGCCACACCTATCGGGATGTCATTCTGGAACAACATTTACGTTTGTTTCGGAGCACCATTGGTGCAGAATTTTTGTTTAAGGATGACAACGCCCGTCCTCACCATGCAAACATTGTAGACAAATGCCTTCAATATCGCAAGTATGGACTGGACAGCATACTCACCAGACTTGAATCAAATACAGCATGTGTGAGACATGCTTGGCCGATGAATTGCAGCCCGTCAACCACTTCCCACATGTTTACCGAAACTTCGGAGAGCATTGCATGATGTGAGTGGTGTAATATTCCCCAAGATCAGATCCATAACTTGATACTCAACATGCGTAGGTGTTGCACGGCTTGTATTGCATCATCTGGAGGGCATACTATGAATTAACAATCATACCAACCATGTTATATTGGTTTTTGTAAACAGGCTCTTTTTTTGAAATTTGCTCCAGGGATTAAAAATCGCAATTTTTATTGATGATGTCAAACATTTTGCATCTCTTTTTTATTTTTTGTTTAATAAATAGACTAAAAATAAGTCACATTTGCATTGCTTCTGTCCCTTTTTTTCACTGAACTTGCATTACCTTTAATTTATGAACACGAATGCATAATATATTTTAAACTAAATGAATTTGTAAAGGGCATTACGCTGTTAATAGTTATAGGTAAAAATTAATATTTTTCGCAAAAATACATTAAAATAACTGTGTTTCAAAATTATTTCCTCAACACGTGTAGAAAAAAATGTGCACGTTTTCTATTGCATTGAAAATAAATTCCGCAGTTATAGAAAGTCAAATTTATTGTGAAATCAATAAATTTTTCACTTAATGGTATGAAAAAATGATTTTATTTGGAAACTATGCTTCAAAAATATAAATATTTTATTTATCGAACAAAAATTCAATCGAGCATCACAATCAGAAAGCATTTTCCAATAACGATTTAACAGAAATTTCAATATGTCACTGCACAGGGTTACATGTTATAAAAAGACAAATAAAAGTAATTCCCTGACTTTCCTTACGCACAAGCCTATTTTCTTTAATAGACAAAAGAAACTTCAAAAATATTGACGAATAATAACTGAAAATAATTGCATCTTTCAAATATATAATGATGAAACAAAGAAAAATGTAATGGTAAAAGTACAAAAAAAAATCATTATCTTGAGACTTTTATACAATCTCTTTTCTAATAATAACGAACACTTATCATATGTGTTACACTGCACGAATCTCTTGAAGCAAAGACAAATGGCTTCTGCCTAGGGGAAAATAATTCTTTCGTGATTAGATACGACGTCAAAAAAAGTTATTACCCGACCCTGTATCAACAAATACAACACTGGAAGAGAAAATAAGCATTTATCTATCGAAAATTGCCAAGGCCATTATTGTGAAAACAGATTGTTCTAATTTTTGTTAAAATGAGAAATAACGAAGCAAAATTTTATTATTATTATTAGAAACTTACTGATGCACTTAAGAAATTATATTGGATGCTTAGGTT
Organism: Latrodectus hesperus; assembly: GCA_037975125.1. Lineage (NCBI taxonomy): Eukaryota > Metazoa > Arthropoda > Arachnida > Araneae > Theridiidae > Latrodectus > Latrodectus hesperus. The sequence continues at coordinate 40,560,663 of CM075861.1, read as the reverse complement.
CGAAGGGGAGAGATTATCCATTACCATTGGCGGAATATATCATCATTAAATTTAATCCCTCTTGTTCCTCTAATGGGAGGCAAATGCCCTTAGTGGCCTCTTTGTTGCAACATGAATACAAATGGAAAGAATTATAAAATACCACATTTTCTAAAGCGGATTATATTAAACTGCTTTGTGATAAGTTGGAACTTAAGGTTATTTTCTAGATCTCTTTCGTAATGTCAGTAATAGAAATCTTCTTAATTTGTAGTTGCACCAAACCTGTTTGAATAATAAATCAGGTTTTCAATAGATATCACTTGTAAATTATTAACAGGCTTATCTATATTAAGTGCTGATGCTCCATCCAGTTTCACAAATTAAATGTTATGTCTTGATTTTATAGTTATATATATATATATATATATATATATATATATATATATATATATATATATATATATATATATATATGTCAGAGGCATGTGTGAGAGGCATATAGACATGTGTGTCAGAGGAAATATCTGACATTATTATTTTACATGTAATACGCAATCAATGTAAAATAAAGTTATTCATTTAGATATTTGGATATTTCTAGCTTTTTAATAAACACATTTGGGTTAATTTAAAAATTAATCCAAAATCAATATTTAGAGTTTTTCTGGGATTTTTACATCTGATGCTAGCGTGAATGTGTTAGAAAAAAATTTGACTTTTGATTCTTTTTAAATAACTTAAAAGTAATTTGTAAAAATATATTTGCAGACATTATTTTTAAAATATATAGTCTAAAAATAATGAACGTAATTATATTAAGTCAATATTAAAAGGGAAAATTTCAGCGAAATTTTATTATACTTTTCCTTAAGATTTCGATTGACTCAATGAATTGTTTTCTAAAGTGGAAAACATAAATGTTATTAAAAAGAATAGTATAATTTTTATTTTGGGTAAATTAAATTTTACATTAATTATATTCTTTACGCAAACAGATAGTTGAAAATTTCATTCATCATTTTATGATTCTTAATTATTTTAATATACTGTAAATGATGTTTTCAAATATGAATAATTATAAAGATCTAACTCAATGAAAAACTTTTTTTTCAATTTTGGTTTAATTTATTTTCAAATATTATGAATTTTTTAATTCATATGAAAATAATTTTCAGACGCATACTGAATTCGCAAAAATATTATTGTCATCATATAACTTTGCTAAATTTTATATTGTTAAATCAAATTCTATGGAAAATTAACAACAAAGATTAAAAACATTTGTTTGTTTTTCAATTTAGAAAAAAAAAATGGAATTTTGAAGATGGTAGATGTTATGATAAGATAGATTTCGGAATTTTTTTCGTCACCAATTCATTAAATTTAGTAAATTGTAACAATTTAATATAAATGGATTTTCTTATTAATAAAAGCCATCTATTTAATACCATAACAGATTTTTTTATATGAAAATATAATGTAAAATTATAATCGACTGAGAAAAAAATCTATACATTTCTTATTATTTTATGTTTACAGCAACAGTATACAATTAAATAAAATTAAAAGTTTGTTTCAATTTTAGAGCAGATTTCATCATGAGAGTATTATGTTTCTTTGTTTTGAGATTATTTTGCTTGTCAGATAGACGTGACATATAAAATTATCCTATTCGTTCATCTGAAATGGCAATTTTTTCATTTTTTTTACAATTTTAGAGAATAATTGTGTAAAATATACATGTTTATGCAACATCACACATTTTTTTATAAGAAAACAAATAATTTTTTGTAATGCCCGTCTACTCTTAAGCCTTTGCCCGATTCAGCTCTGTATAATTCGAAGTGATGGCATCTCATATCGTGGGGCATCCAGTGGGTGTGCCATCTACGCCCCAGAAGTGAAGTTATAAGTAAAGACAAACACAAATAGAGATAGAAGCATCCATGCCCGAACCAGGATTCGATCCCGGGACCTACTAATTCGTAGCTAACCACTCCTTCATCGGTGGGCATCACAATTTCCTTTATAAAAATATAGATTCATAAGTAGATTTTCTCCAATTTTCCAGGTGAGTAATTTTGATTTATTTGCCCTTTGTTAAATAGGTTTGTTAAAGTCTAAGTATTTACTCTAAAGAACTTTTAAGAATTCTAAATATCTTTACAATATGTAACATAATATTACAGTTATTCTTTATCAAATGTCATCTTGATAAGGTAAAAAATAGTATTTATTGATAACAGTGAGACATTTGAGATAAGTGTACTAATTTACCTTATCTCCTTGAAAGAAAGCTAAGCCCTCTAACAAAATATATCCTGTAATTCTATGTCAACTTAATGCTTTCATGTTTTACATTTATAAAAATGTTCTGAAATTTCAGTTCAAAAACTTAAATGGATACCTTAGTTATTGATTAGGTAATATACTTTCAAATGTATACCAGTATTTATGTTGTTTCCAATATACACTTGTAAATGTTTTATTTCATGCTTTTTCTTAACTGCATTGAATAAAATGTGCCATATTTTATACCATTTTATTCCTGAAGAACTTATTGATAGTCAATTCTGATTCTTCAATATTCAGATAAATGTTTTTAATTATCTCATTGTTACAAAATGATGGAAATTTGCATCAATGATGGATAAATTAATGGAAATTTAAGAACAATGTCACAAACGTTTTTCTTATATTATGTACATTACTTTAACATGCAGAAAATAATTATCCTTTAAATTTACTTTCCTTCAGTCAGTCATTATTTCTATTCTGTAATATCACGAAATGATTTGAAATATTAATCATAAAATAATTATTAAATGCAAATACACAAATGATGTTCAATTCTAAAAATGATTACTTATTTAAATTTGTATTTTTAATGCAAATATATAAATGAACAATCAGCAAAGAAATTAGAAATTTGAACATCTAAAATGTCATGCATCTTCCTAACATTATCTCAAAATTTTTGAAGATATTTATTTAGCATTATATTTCCAATGAATGGGCTAGAAAAACATATTTATTTTAAATTAAGTGTACAATATTATTTTTATAAGAGAAAGTAATGGATTGCAATTCTTTTGACTTAATTTTCATTAAACTTGATAATAATTTATCAAATATATTTTTCCCATTTCTTTATTCCATAAATTTCTAAATTTTTATATTACAATATTTTACTTAAATTATTACCCCAAATGAATGTATCATACCACTTAAAATTTAATCTACGCAGTTGTAATGTGATTTAGAGGAATCATTTCAAATTTAAGAAATTCTCAGAAATTTTAGAAGAAAATATCAGAAAAAATCGGATCACATTTTTTATTGTAAACATTACTTGTTAAAAGATTTTAGAGATAGGGTTATCAATATAGAAAAAAAATATATTATAACATTAAAAATTAGAATTGCTTTTTTCTCTTTTTATATAAAACATTTGTTAAATTATTGTTAAAACTCACAATTAAGAAAATAAACATTGATAATTTTATACTTCAGTGTGCACTTCGTTGAAATTTATTCATTCGATTTGTGATCTGCTAGGATAAAAAATATTAAGTTTTTCTCGGTTACACTTTAGCTAAATCAAATGTTACTTTTTTGGAAAAATTACTATCAATAATGAAATTAAAGGATTATGAGAAAATGAATTCATTTCATTTCACTCTCGCAGTTCACGAATTAGTAAAATTAATTGAATTCAAATATCAATAAAATTTAAAAAAACATGCACTTTAAATATGTCTAGTAAATAAAAAATCTAAAAAGACTAAAAAATATGTCATACTTAAATTATTTTCTTCGAGAAAAATGAAAGAGTTTTATATTTTTTTAATGAAAGTTTTGAAGAGTTTTACTGGCTATATTTAAATTTACGTATTTTACATTTCTTTTCAAGATGACTCTCCCTGTGTTCCTGAGCAATAAAAAATTAGAATTTAATCATGCGTTATCTTTCGAAATAAACTCAAATCAGTCACAGTTGAGTACACTAGTTTCCAATGAAGAATTTAAAATCTGCATTTATTAAAATTACTGTTTCGTTGCTTCACTGGATGTTAATTTGAAAAACATGTATAAAAGAAATTTAACTGCACTGCGCATGGTAAAAAAAAAAAAAAAAAACTAAATGTGACAGAAAACTGTAATTTGATTGCAAAAAAAATTAAATATCTTATTTCAATTTGTATATTTAAATTAGTAAATTCCAAGACTTGCTATTTTACAAAAGGAATGATAAAATAATATATGGTCTCTTAAATATTGTCATTTAAATATATGTACCCATTTTTACTTCAATTTGGTATCTAATGAAAAAATTTCAAGAGCTCATTTAATTCTTCTATTTTCTAATATTTTAATACCTTCATAAAATATTAAGTATAAGATATTTCAATATCACAGACCCAATCATGTATATATATATATATATATATATATATATATATATATATATATATATATATATATATATATATATATATATATATATATGTATACATACATAACATAAATCATCCTCCTTATTTTTTGATAACTAAAAAAAGCAAGAAAATTTCTTGCTGATATTTCTATCCCTTGCAACTATGTAAATTGCTATTATTTCTGAAGTTAGGGAGCAAAACATGATTGAGAAAATATATCGTTGTGATTAATTTGCTAATATTTTTAAATAAATATATATGTATTTGCTTAGGGATTATAGAATGTGAATGAAAATTCAAACAAAATCTTTTTTAAATGTAAAAGTAATTATTAATAAGTCTGGAATTTGAAACATGATTTGACTGCTTTTATATTATTAAATATATAGTAATAGATTCTCTTAGTTGAATCAACAATTTATAATTATAAAATTATTACTCTCAAATATTAAAAGAAATGTTGTCAGAAAAAACAATATGTTCTTTACATGTGGCGGTGAGACAAAAAAATGTAGAATTGCATAAAATATTGTGTTGAATGATTGTAGATGCTGTTTCACAGTTCTGATAATATATATTAATTTAATTATATAAAATTTAAAAAGCGAACAATAAGTTTGAAATATTATGTTTCATTCTACATAAAATATGATTAATTGGAAGCTATAGGGCATAATTAGTTTATTTATTTAAAACTATGCAGTTACTTATTCTACGTTTGTTGAGCAACTAATATCATTTTCCCACCATTCCGCTAAGTCTTAACATTCTACTTAATTCAAATGATGTTTTAGTTCCTCATCTTCCTCTTTCCCTGAATAAGTTCTGTTAATTTATGCAAAACAATTTGTTTGGCCACGTCTTTAGGATGGACACTCACAGCAGTTTAACGAGAACTGTAGAGACACGTGTGTATCACATAACGCAGTTGATTTAGGCGGCAATTACAGCTACATTGAGGCTAGGAATTCAGGCACGCCATATAAAAGCAGCTGCTGAATTGCCTTTCTCCTTAATGCATCCTTTGAAAATTGTGGAAGACTTTGATGGAATTCTTAAAATACGCATGTTTATATAACAAGTCTTTAATATTAAGCACTTAGTTATGCTGTTAACTTTCACTAGTTTCATGCGAAAGTTTAAAAAAAATATTAGAAAAAATGATAAAACGCACAATGTGTGCATACAATTTTCACATCTATAAAATAATAATTTATTATCTGGAAATTCATTTTCCTGTAGTTAGAAAATACTTGTATTGCATTAAATATAATTGACTCAACTGACTACAAAGATTTCATTAATTTATATAATTTAAAATAAATTATCTAAAATATAAACAATGATCTTTCAAATTAATCTGAAAGCATCATTCTTAAAATAATTCAATTTCTTATTATATTTTACTGTATAAAATGTAAAAAATATAATTTATCTGTGAAATATTTAAAATATGCTAATTCATTATAAATGAAATATTTTAATAAAAAATTCTTCGATTTGAAAAATGAAAAAGAAAAATATACCGTTTCTCACACAAAAAAGTGAATGTCAAATGAATGTTTTATAAGTTTATGAAAATCTTAAAATAGCATAATAAATAAATATTAAATTATTACAAGTGTTAAGTATATGTTTAAAAAATAATAAATTTTTGTTACCTAAACATTGATAAATACTGTTAACTTAAGAAAGTAATACTCATGAAAGTCAGTCAAAAAGTAGGTTATTGTACGGGTACGTATTTCTTTTTGCAGAATAAAAAAATGTTGGAAATACATTTGTACTAAAATTAAATAAAAATAAAAAAATCAGGACATACGAAAGATTACCAAATGTAATATTTTTAGTTTAGATTTAGTAAATTCATTTCACATTCCAATTTCAAAATGAATTCAGGAAAATATTTTGTGATTCGGTTTGTTTTATTGTGTTCATTTTATGAACAATTTTGGCTTATAAAAACAATTCATCGTGAATATTAAAGAGAAAAAAAACACAAATTACTATCAATATTCAAAGCAAAAATGAATAATATGTGTGAGTTATTAGAATGAAAATCCAAACACACTTAACAATTAGTCTGGTGTCTCGTCCACATAGTAACTTTAAAAATGAAATTTCGCTCCATTCTCTAATAATGTTTATATCAATAAGTGAATCAATAAAACATTATCTTTGCAGTATGTTTAACATTTTGTTTATTAAAAATTATTTTAGATATTATTGCAATAGAAAACAAATTATTAATTTTTGAATTACCCAGGAATGAGAATAAACCCTTTTAAATTTAAACAAGATAAAAATCTTGAAAAAAAAATAATGAAGGCGTATTACAACATTTAAACAGCATTAGGCAATGAAAATATATAAATTGACAGAGGAATTTTTATGGAATCAACATGACAGTATTAATTTTTGCAAACTTATAAATTGTTTCATCATTCTAAAATTAATTTTGTTGTCAGAAAAGCACTTTAGAAATTATTTGTCAAATAATGTAACAAGATATGTTGTCCATTATAAAGAATATGTTGTAAAATTTACATATCTATTTTATTTTTAAGGATGCCAGCAGCATTTTCTTTCATTTTACAGATAGCCTTTTTGCCAAACACTTTAAGCGAAATATTGCATAATAAATGATGACAGAATAAATAATACAAATAGAAATAAAATTGCATGTTTTGTTTCCAAGTCAAAAATATCAAAGCGTATCTTAAACTATATTTTAAGTTTAAGGGTTTCACACTATCGTTTAATTACTTTAAGAAAAGAGTTATTCCAAAGATCTGCAAAGGAAAGGAAAAAAACGTTTCAAAAACATGTGTGAAGGAGAATGGTGCTGAGATATGCAAAGTAGCTCGTTTTATTGTAATCTCGAAGACTTATTTTTCAAAGGCACAATTCCATCACTTCCCATAAAGGAAACATAAAAGAAAAATCGAATATATTACATTTTCGTATCTTCATAAGTTTCCAGGAGTTTTAAATAAAATGAATTTTAAGGAAGCGATCTGTGAGTGTAGAGATAAAAATAGCATTAATTTTCTTAGTTTCTCTGAGTCAATTTAAGTTCTGCATAAATTCGTCGTAAGATGGAATAAATCTTAAATCTAATTTTATGATTTTTTTACATGCATATATTTTAAATATATATCTGAAAAAATCATTTTTTCAGCAAATATAAATATAGAATAAATGAACTGGCAATGTCTAAATATAGAATAAAGTTTAAATATTAAAACTTTGTTTCTAATAAAGAAGTTTCAGTACAACGAAATGCTTAATATGTTTTCGCGATTGAATTAAAGTAAATATTTTGTTTACTTCTTACACATAGTTATTTGCATATACTTATGGAATTTTTATTGAGCTCTAAAAATATGTAAATAAAGTGTTTCAGTAATTTTTAAATTTATATGATATCATTTACAGCTGCTGATTGAAGTAGTAAATAATTTTCATTTTTCGGAGACTTTATGAAATATAAACAATTAACATAAAAATAATTCTCGGAGGCAATTTTTTCCTAATAAATACATACATATATAAATAATTACGAATTAAAAGGTTTTTTTTTTGATAAATTGATCCCAATTTTTTTACTCCATTAATCTTTGAGTTCAGAGTTCAAACTTTGTTAATTAAACATTAATAAGAAGATATTAAAATTCACTTTTTAAGTAAAACTTGTATTACCGATAATGATATTGCTTGAAATGTTCCCTTGTTTACAGAAAATATACTTTAAAACTTCTTGCTCAGAAAAATCTGAAGAGCTTTTGACATTGTATGTTTTTCGGAAATATATGTATTTATTTCTTATTTTTATTTATTCACATGTTTTTAAACAAATGATGATTTTACATAACTTAATAACATCTTTAATTAAAATTGCTCAGTAAGCCTAGAACTTAATTAAGTTTTAAATTCTATAAATATTTCGATGTAAACATATTTATAAAATTGTAAAATTTTATATGAATTTATTAAAGATTTTTTAGAATATTTCCATTAAAAATTATTATATTATTTCCATTAAAAATATATTTATTTTAAGAGGATTAAAAAAAGAAATTAAATTTTGAAACTACCATTCTCAATGTATAAAATGCCTATTGATTAGTTTAGTTTATATTTGTATTAAACTGTAATCAATTATATTTTTGAAATTTATTTTTACAAATATTGTTGCAATAATTATGTTTGCATGGCTTGTAACTTTGTAATCATATAATATTAAAAATTCATGAAACTGATGAATGATATCAAGTATTACAGAAGTGTCATACTATTTGTTGTACTTCATTCAAAACTTCATTAGAAGGATAAAAACGCGATATCAGTAATATCTGATGAACATTTATTTAAAAGTTAATAGCGAAATAACATCAAAACACCCGAAACTTTATACCAGTTTCATTTTCTGACACTTAATGTCAGGGAAACTTTTTATTTACTGGGAAAAACTCTTGTAATAACACATATACCCTGCGATATTGTAATAAATTTACTAAAAAATCCGTTAATTTATATTTAACAGATGAGTGTATTTAGCAAGTATTTAATATTATTTCATTCGCTTAAAATAAACTATTCGTTTATATCCAAGAAAATATCCTTGTGTGAGCATACATACAAGAAATACATAAATATTACCTGTAACAGATAGTGGTTTTTCTTTAACAACTTTTTATTTGCCTTTTAAGATCTTTTTCAAAGAAATTATGGAAAATAATGCACTACTTTTTTTAAAAAAAGTACTCCTTGTAAAATATCTAATTTAAAGAATGCTTTGATCTGTTAGTGCGTTGTTTGAAATTATTCAAATAAATATTTAATAATTATGATTATTAAAAAGAAACCCATATATTTAGTAAAGACTTCCAGCATTTTAAGTAATGCATAACGCAAGTGCATAATTAACAATAATGCAAGTGCAGAATATTTTATTCTTTGCGGTCTGAGAATATTTTATAGTACAAAGAAATCAGATGAAATCGATAGAAAAACTCTAGTTTTCAGTAATAGATCCCATTATAAACGGAAATTGTCTGTTAAAATAAAGATTAGATATAATATGATATTGAAAATTACGAACATTACTTTCTTGAAAGTTTGTTAACTAATTATTATGGCACTTACTAATACCTTTCTTTGTGATGACAATTACAGGAATTTTTTTAAGAAAATACTCTCTTTAGGATATTATGTTAGAATACATATTTTTTGTGCCTAATAACTGGCACAATATTTCTGAAATCCAGAACATCAGATTTTGTTGAACTGAAATAACATTCATTTTAATATAGGCAACTTGTATTTACAGATAACATATATATTAACGCATTGCAAACATGTATTTGCAGAAGCTTCTCAAAATTTTAATACTGATCATCCCAAAGAAAAAAATTTTCTCTGAATGTTTAGTAATCTTCTTATACTGTACAAAGCATAACTTTTCAATTATGCAATTTAGAGAAAAATCTAAGATAATTAAAAATCTCAATTTTACAAGAACATAAAAACAAAGAATGTCTTTCTAAACTATTTTTGAATTAATAGTAAAATATTTTATTGATGTCATTAGTTCTATTAAAATGGTAAATTTTACAACTTGACACTTTAATTCTTATTTTATACAAATTCATTTCCTTTGAATCTGTGATTCTCATCTTTGATACTTAAGAGTACAAAAGAGATACACAATACAATTTTACACATTTTAAATACATTTGAGAAATCTAAAATTAGCATTCATTATTTCTAGTGAAGGTATTCCTGTAACAGGAATCAAGATAAACTTTCAGTAGCTAAGAAATATTTGAAATATTTATGCTCGTTGCTATTTACTATTTCAATTTATTCGAAATTCCACATTGAACTTATTAATTATTATACCTGTCTATTTTACTTTAAATTTTGAGTACCCAAATTATCATAAAAGGTAATAGTTTCCACATCCTAATTTTTTTTTAATTTCGTTAATATTAATAAATTTGGTAATCTAAATGAAACAAATTTATTCGAAATTCCACATAGAACCTATTAATTATTATACTTGTCAATTTTACTTTAAATTTTTTGTACCCAAGTTATCATAAAAGTAAATAGTTTCCACGTCCTAATTATTTTTTTAATTTTGTTAATATTAATAAATTTGGTAGTCTAAATGAAACAAATTTATTCATTTTTGGTGAAGCACTTAAACTCCTCTTTATTCATTTTCTATTTCAATGTTTGTATATATTTTAATTAAAATATCCAGTTTTGTTTTAACTATAATTCAATTTGAAACAGAATATATTCAAACATTATTTGAGAAAATTTCTTGCATATTTAAGAGAATGCATTTTATTTTCGTAAGCATACTGAAATTTCAAGTGACTTGAGATTCCCATTGATAAAGACTTTATTTATTTTTTTAATTTAAATTAGTGTGCATTCTAATGAGAAAATTAAGAAAGAAAATATATAATTTAAAAAATACATTCAGTTGTAATAAGAGAGAAAATATAAACTATATTGCAAAATAAATATGTGATTACAAAATGTTTAATAAATATTCATGGAATATACTTTAGCACTATTAAATAGAAAACATTTTGTACATCATACAATTATTATCATTTCACATAAAATGCAGTTAATAATATGTATTTTCCATTAATAAAATTATCAGTTATATATGTAGCATAATATAATTTAAAAAATTTTTCACAATTTTTTACACTTATTGCTATTTCCCTGCATGTTTTATTTTAATTTTTAACTACTCAAATTATCCTAAAAAGAAATATTTTCTCAATTATAATAATTTGTTATACTTTCATTAATATTCACAAAAAATAATCAATATCAAAATAATAAATAATAGTAATATATGTAGAATGTCTTTATTAAAATGTCAGTAATGGAGTTTGGGAAAATACCTTTATCAGTATTAAATAAACAACATTTTTGATTTTTCAGATAATAATTCAATAGAATACAACAAAAATATCAATAAGTAAGGACAATTGAATAATAATAAGATTTTAGTTATTTATGAATTATTACTTGGCTTGACCACCATTTCGTAGCTCCTGCAGATAAATTTTATTGCACATCTATATAATATAAAAGCAGGACTCAACAAGTTCCATCATATAAGCAAATGCTGCAGAGTAAAATGCATTTTAACTTTTCTCTCCGGTGACTTGAAAATGAAAATAAATTTTTAAATGTTTATAAATAAAAGATACATAATTTAATAACTATGATTATCATAAATAACATAAAACTATTGAAAATTTACCTAAGATTAGTTATAGTTAATACTTTGTATTTATGCAAAATATAAGATGCAAATGTGTGTTTTAGTCGTTGAAGAGTTTTAGAAATTTTGCTTTGTTTGAACATTTTTTTCTACATTTTTTCAAGACCAGTTTAAAATACAATATTAGTAATACTACGCAGTGCGGGTTAACTGTATGTTTTGCATGCAAATTATTACTTTTAAATCAAGACTTTTAATTTTTACCATAACACTGGCAGAAAATATTGCATAGGTTTTGTGATAATTGTATCGCAAATGATTTTATAACATTAAATATGAAATATTAACTTATTGTTGGAGAAAAAGAAATAACTTTTACAAACAATGCATTTACGAAATTATAAGGGAAGTGTAAAAATTATTAATAATGCAGCATTTATTAGAAAATATTTAATGATAAGTAGAATTTTGCCTTCATAAATGATATTATTTAATATTACTTATTTGAAAAATGCATTTAACTTTAACGAAACTACTTTTTTTATTTTTATCTTTTACAGCCAGTTAAATACATTTCTAGAAATTCTTAACGAAACTATTTTACGAAATATTTACATAATATACAAACATTATTTTTTTACAGTTGTAATGCAGAATTATGAGATACGTCTGTTTGATGAATTTGTGTTACGAGGGAACATGGCGGTTCTTCGATGTCCGATTCCAAGTTCTGTGAGTGATTATGTTCGAGTAACATCATGGGAGAGAATTGATGGATTTATGATCACTTCAAATGCTGCAAATGGTAAGAGAATAAGCAAAAATTTCACAGAAGTATGCGATACTGACATTTTTTCCTATGCAACAATTTATATATATATATATATATATATATATATATATATATATATATATATATATATATATATATATATATATATATATATATATATATATATATATTGTTGCATAGGAAAATATATATATATATATATATATATATATATATATATATATATATATATATATTATTATTATTATTATTATTATTATTATTGTACACACTAATATTATAAAATGTATGCATATTATTTCAATGAAGAGTATTTTAACATTTAAAAAATAAGTGATATTTATCTTTATTATAATTAGAATAAACATTTCTATTATTATTTTCGCTAAAATGTAAGCTGTAATAATTTCTGTATAAATAGTGATTGAAGACAATCCTCAATACGTATCTACAACCTTCAACATCAATCTAAGCTCTTATTCACTAACTGAAATTCTCTGTTCAACGTATTCATTCACTCAAAGGATATCTTTCACTAATCATTCATTTCATATATTTATGACATATCCTCTTTCTCTCCCATTTTAATTAAGAATTGTACACCTGCTTATCAAAATTGCAACATATGTTACTGTACAATCTATTTTGATGGAATGGTTTATCTATCTGTTTAATAATTTCGATAACAGGCAACATTGTACATAACGACACATATATTTCATCTCGGCAATGTGTATTTATTTAAGCACATAATTTATAAAATTTTATATATTAAATAAATACATTTTAAATATAGATACATGCGTATATATACTATTATAATTTGTAAGTATATTTACATTGGATTCTCTCGGAAAATATGAGAATTATTACTTGTCGAAATTAAAACTCTGAGTAACTTAACATTCATTAATTGTATGGATACTTTTTTATGTACATGTTTAAGTGCAATACATATTTTTATATACATGTTCCGATACTTCTTTTATGTGCATATTTGAGTATAATAAAGAATATTTTCCAAAAATATGAGGCATCTGAAAAGAATTTTCCTAAAACTTTTCATCTCCTAATAATTTCTTGTTGCTTTTGAAAATAATATGCTCCTTAAGTGAATAACTTATTTTTAAAACATGATTGATTCAAATAATTTGAAAGCTTTTAACAATTCAAGGTAATCTTCTGCTTCAATGCACCGTAGGATTCAACATTTTTCAGTTTTTTGTCCATTGAAAATTTGATGAAGTCTGTCTGGGTTTTATTTTTATGCTCAATAAAATAATTACGTGACGCAACTGATTAATTTTGTAAACTTGCATTGCAACAGACAAGACAAATCAAATATACCATACTGAAAAATACTGAAATATAGAAGGAGTTTAAGAATTCTAACTGTTACGAAATAAATATTTTAATTATGTATATCTTATTTCGGTATGATGTTTACACAACTCTTATGTACACTTTCAGTAAGTTTTAATTAATATTTTATATTACAAAGTTTATTTGCATGAATTCTTCAGTTTTTAAACTCTTGTTTTTACTCAGACATTCAGTAAAATGTTATTTTTGTAGCATTTTTAACGCATCTCAGAAATTTTTGTACTGAAATTTAATATCATATTATTCTCTACGAATTTGCAAAAATACTGCGTCACTCTAAGGCAAACCAATATTTTAATTTATCACGAAGCCGATATACATCAGAAAACTAACAATGAATTCAAAAATGCATAAGAGATAGGGTTTTGAATCAGCAAAGTAAAATTTATGTTCTTAATATTGAAATATAATAATTAAACATACTGATTTCGTTATTCCTCATGATGCAGATTTCGTGTGAAATAATTTATGAAAAAAGTAATTTTTTTGTTATAACTTTTCGAGAAATCATCTAAGAAAAATGGTATTCGGAAATGAGAGCATTTTATACTTAAAGAATGCAAAGTACGGATGCGAAAAATGAATACAATTCTCACAGTATTAGAATAAAACAAAAAAAATGCTTTATTGAATTCATAGTGCTGCTTTGCATGATTGCCTGTTCAAAAATGAAACAAGCAGAAGTAACCAGTTCTTCGATCTTAGTATAGACTATGATTTCTTATTCCAAACAAGATTGCTGCGCACATTGTCCCCATACTCAGTACCAGATTGTGCAACAAATGTTTGGGTAAGAGTGCCCATTCTTCAATTAGCATCACTGCTTTTGAATGTACTTTGGAAGAATTGTGCAGCAAAAACTTCTTCAAAGTATCCCACACATATACTATGTGGTTTGAAACTGGAGAATATTCTGGTCTACCCACAAGATAGATCTTAAATTTCCATTATTTGCTTAACAGTATGAGTTTGCTGTGGCTATATTTTAATGTCAATTAAAATGACTGCTCACATATTTTCTTGGAGCAAATGCATATACGGAAAGATTACATCTTTCATTTGTGATCTCCGAAAACAGAATATTGAAAATATTTAGCTCAATGCTTCCGCTCATGTATTTTTTCAGGTGTTTTATCCAAAACCACAGTAACGGTATTTTTTCGGATGTTACTGGGATGAAACGGTGTCCAAATATCTCACCCAAAATTGCTTTTCGCACTGAAACGATAATGATACTTAAAGGGTACAGGACAAAATTGATGTCGAGTCCAGTTTTTGTGTTTCTTACACCATTCAAAAAGGAAATGGCAATGATTAACATTAAGAAGGTATCAGCGCTAAGGATGGTGGCGTATCAGGTCACTTGTCAATGATTGGATCAAAATAAATCTTAAAATACTTGTTGCCTTATTGCTGAACAAAAGCCTTTGCTCAATTCAAACTTTTTTAACCTGCAGTACAATAAATCTGTTATCCACTGTAACTGTTTTCGTGGAACGACTACCATCGACCATACGAATAGCTCAAAAGTCTTTCACAGTGTGATAAAACCAGTTTTGTTGATTAAAAACTATTTAATTTCATTGACATATGCTGCTTGCAATTCTGGTATCCGACCATTCTTTCACGTGTGAAGTGAAACAGGTGATTTCTTCTTGCCCTGTTTCTACCCTGCCACAAAAGACACATTTGCAATGAATGCATTGGTCTTTCTTATTACTATAATCTTAAGCTGCACACTCCGACTACACGCACTTTGACTTCCCTCACATTTTACTTGTACTTGTGCCTTTTTTTACAATTACATACGCGTGAGGTTTGTATTGCATTGCGTGTTTATTTCACTAATTGCAAAATCATCTACAGATTCATGACTATGTACAATAAATTTGTGTATGTTAAGTTTTAAATGCTTGTAGAATTTAATTGGAATTAATTAAGATAAAGAATAAAAATTCGATAATTTTTTTCAATCTTTCTATTTTTAATCTTTAAATAAATTTAAAAAATTGATAAATCTCTATATTCGGTTAAATTTATGTTCCACTGTTTAAAAAATCACCTCTTAACACGCCTTGGCATATATAGCACATGTTTCCTTGATTTCATCTCAACGTAGAACTACACTTCACATCTTTAAAATTAAAACTATATAATAATAATAACAAAGTAAGTGTAAATATATCAGTGGAGTTAATCCAGATACCTTATTTTTGCAATTAATAATGCCTATTCAAAATACATAATTTTTGATGTTCATTACAAATGAAAATTTTTGTTTTCCAACAGTGAATAAAATAAAAATAATTTGCATGCAAAATATTGTATTTTAAGCCGTATGATTTTATTTTAGGTAAATATGGAATGCTTGAAAATGGAGACTTGTATCTTTTGGATACAACAGATCATGTTAACCCATTTAGCTTTAGGTGTCATACTGAAAACTCAATAACAAGGGAAAAGAAAACTAGCACCAACTATTCCAGAATAATTGTTACAGGTATTCCTTAGAAATGTATTACATTCAAGTTTTTCTTTATAAAATCTGAATGAACTGATATTTAAATACTCCCATAAAAAATAGACTTTAACAAGTAACCTTGTGAACAGAAAATAATTTGTATTTTAGCATTTTTAATATGTCCGTCTTTTTATGTGTAATTAAAGAAAATGGTGTCATTTTCATAAATTCATAAATAATTATCTCGATAGTTTATTAATATACATTTCTAATACACTTAATTACTTTTAGCACCTTTACTTTATCTTAATAGTAAAATTCCTTGTATGTAGAGCTTACAATTGTGCTTATGTTAATACCTAAATTTTTTTCAATATTTGCATTTAACCTTCATTTTTTTTAACATAAAATGCTGTAAGCCACTCCTGTAACATGGTATATGCCTCCTATAACGCGTTGTACGCGAGCACTCTCATAAAACGCGCTTATATGACCACTTATAACTCGTTATGAACAAATGATTCAGGTTTAAATTTTCTCATTACAGGGGTTTAAATCAAATATTAAGGAAAAACTATGTTATGAACGAAATGTGTGTGTTTCATTAAATTAAATTAAGAACCATTTAAACAAAAAATAACTTTCCACCGACATTTTTCCCAATAGACTGTTCAAAGGTCAATAATATAATGTATTTTAATTTAATTTAATTAGAACACAATTGACACAATATGCAAACGTACGTTAAATTGATTGTTAAATGTACAAATCATTATAAATTTCCAAATATAGATATATCACGTGGGGAATCAACGCATTATATGGGAGAAAACTCATGTTATACGAGGGACATGAAATCACGTTATATGAAAAGGAATTATAAGTATATTGTGTTCTAGGGAAAATTTTTATATTCTGAAAAACTCATCAAAAATTAAAGTAATTAATTAATCAAGTATTTAAAATGTTTTGTTAACTCAAAACACAAGAACAAATATTTCATAAATTTCTGATTTACTTAATTTAGTAGAACAAATTTTGTATTTATCTATCACGTGATATTCAGCAATATTAAGATTTACTTTCTCATGTTGAAAAGGCCAACGCAGATATGATTGGTTCAGTAAAATGTATTGTTTTTAGACACATGTATTCCCCTGCTCGAAGAAACACTCACCTAAGAAGATTTTCTTTAAACTTTTTTGTCTTTGTGTGAGCAAAATATCATTTAATAATAAATCGCTGTTACAATATAATTTTTAAATCAAAACTTTACTTGTGTCTCATCTGATGCATGTAATTTGTATAGTCTTGAATAGCACGACCATTTTCCTACTTCAAGAAATGGTTTTAATCAACTATATTATCCAGGGTTCATAAGTTTAAATGCACGGCAGAATTTTAATAAACGCACAGTATACAATGAAAAGTAAAACGCAGTTAAGTTTTTAAAAATTTGTTTTTCTTAATATCATCTTTGAATTTCGTTAAAAGTTGCTTATATACTATTAAAATGGTCATGTATGAGACTACTTTGATACAGATCATTACTTAATGTTTTTTTTCAATTTGTTTCAATTTGTTTATTTTTACGCCTCCATAAACTGTCAAACACCTAATAAAAATGCTCATACTCCAAAGATGTAGACATAAGTGACTTTTCTATTACGATTTTATGATCAAATGTTACATTAAAAACTGATTTTTCGTTATTATAAAATTTATTATGTTTCTATATATATACTTATTCAGGCTACAATAAATGCTTATTACCATGTATATTTAATATATACGAATAAATATTTCATTTTAGGAAATATATTTAAAATGGGTTTATTACACAAACTTTATATTTAGTTCCTTAAAACTAATGTGCTCAATATCTAATAATATTTTTTTATATATAATTGATTAAGAAATAAATCATGATATAAAAAATTGACTATAAAAAATTAAATATTTTCAGAATATATCCATATTTGAAAGTTCATTTGTATTCTGAGCATTCAATAAATATTGAAATTTTCTAATTTTTATTTGATATTCCAATTTTTTTTAATTTAATTCGGAAATCATGTTTATTTAATTATAATTCATTTGTGAATTAGAATAATCCATGTTAACATTAAAAAATCAGGAATTAGATTGAGTTTACTTAACAATAATCAATGAATAAATATTTTAATTAGGAAAATAGTTTCTGTTTTTAAGAAAAATATTGACTGAAAGGAATAAGAGAAATGATTATATTTCTATATCATTGTTCCAGGAATGAAACGTATGTATCATAAGCGATATACAAGATTCAATCTTTAAAACAATTGTTATTTATAACATCATAAGAGAAAAAATTATATTGTGTAACTTTTCCAGTGATATTTATTACCTATTTCAATAAAAACATTCCTTAATCTTATAACATTAGTTGACCTAATTACAAAATATACTTCATAAAATTTATAATTATTTGAAATAAATTATATTAGTGTTACAATAATTATTTTATTGATTATAAAGTTTACAGTATAGAATTTCAACCATCTGATGTATATTTATAATGGAAGAGTGTATATTTTATAAATTAGTTTAGTTTATTATTTATAAAAGTATGTGCACTCTATATTAAGTATCTTTCTTAAAATGCAGTTATCAAGAAGTAAGCAATTATATATAGTTTAATGCCATAATATTCTTCATTAGAAAAAAGTCTAAATTTATATAAATTGCTGTAGAAAATATCTTTTTAATTATAAAATATTCTTGGATATATTATCTAATTAATTGTGCAAATTAATGTTCACAGCATATGATTATTTTCTAAAGATCATTGAAAAAATTTTTGAAACTTAAAATAACGGTAAAAATGAGGAAGTTTATTTTTCTACTTTTATTAAAAAGTAAGTACAAAATAAATTAATCTTACTAAATTACTTTAATAAAATAGTTTCAAAATATAATAGTTAAAAGTTTGAAAGTTCTGCTGTGGCATTTGTTAAATATATACATTGGGGAACGGAGAATTTAAGAAGACATAAAATGTTTGGAATTAGCTAAATCATAATTTCTATTTTTAACAGTTTAATATTTTCATTTCAAAATACACATTACAATAACCTTTAATATATATTTCCTTTGAAAAATGATTGGGTTATTTTCATTTATGTATATATTTTTTTATTTTACAAGTTTTAAGAAAACATTTTAAGGAACTTTCTTAATCCTATATGTAATATCAGATATCATACAAAAATTTAAATTACTACATCTTATATTTTACTGTAAGTCGTAAATTGTAATGTAACTTTACTGAATTACTCAATGTCATTATTTATTCTTTAAAAGAAAATAGTTTGCTGTGATCTTCAACAGTTGTTGATAGAACATCAAGTTTTGATGGAACTTACAATGTTTACAATGTTTAATTTAGATCCACATCATGCCCAGCCACCAAGAATAATGCAAAGATCAAGCATCGTTTCCACACCGATTGGACAAAAAACTACTCTATCTTGTATCGCCCAAGGTTACCCTGTTCCAAGGTATCGTTGGCATAAGCTAGTGGGTAATCAACCAGTAGCTTTACAAGTTAGTTCTTCAGCAAGACAAGATGGTGGTGTACTTGTATTTCATAAGACTGTTGCTGCAGATAGTGGTCGATACGTATGCCATGTCAGCAATACTATGGGAGAGGACTCAGTTCAAATAGAGCTTATTATTGAAGGTAGGAAATGTTCTTTTTTTAAATGAAATGAGCAATTGAAAATAAGTTATTTTAATTTAATTCACAGAGAATAAATACTAAAATTTTTCAATAATGAGACATTATCTGTAAGAAATGCATCATTTTTAAAATAAATTAATTTTAATTCAAACTTTTACGATTTTAATGTGTACAATTTTAAAATATGAGTGTGTTTTCTTTTCTTTTACTGAAAATAATAAGATAGAGAAGAAATATAAATTGGCAATTTAAAGTAAATTCTTTTAATTTCTGTTTAATATGTCTTAATATACAATAAACTATCAATGATTCAAGAAAGTAATACCATAGTTTGTTTATTGTAAATTTATTTGCTTTGGCAAATTTTTTTTAAATATTCATTTTATAACTATAATATTTCTCTAAAAGTAAATTTGACAAGAATATCGAATCAAATTTTGGTTACTAATAGAATTCAAGACAAAGTATGAATATAAATTAGAATATACATTACAAGTGTACAAAAAGAAAGATTTTTAATTTATTAAGGCAACAAATATTTTAATTACTGTAATTACTGTAACTGTTTCTTGAATTGTTAGAAATAATATATATATATATATATATATATATATATATATATATATATATATATATATATATATACAATGCAATTCAAAGAAACATTTATTCTTTATTTAAGAAAAAAACAGATATCGTAAAATATATTTTAACAGTTTTTGTACATAAAATTTAAATATAAAGAAAATGCAATAAAAAAGATCAATTTTGAATACAAAATTATATTGTCATTTAATATAAAATAGAAGCATATGAAATTATTTTACATTTTTGTAAGCAATTCAACTTTTATTGCTCCGAGTTGGTTTTGAATAGAATTTCAAATTACTAAGATAACAATTAAAATGTATTGGATGTATTTTGAGCACTGAAATTCCTAGTCGTACAATCAACATAATATGTTTTCAAATTTACAAGCATAACACAATGTTGTTAATTATACTTATTTTTACCATTAATAATTTTACATCTTTAACTGAGAATTTTTCAGTGAATGGGAATTTACTTTTAATATAACAACAAATAAATAATAAATTTGAAAAACGTAACAAGCTTTAGACATCTTTTAAATTCAAAATAATTTGAATAAAAATTATATTATAAACAAAATAAAATTGCAAATAAATAAGTTGCTGATTTTTTAATTGAATAATTTAATTAAGTTAACATTTAATTTCAATAAGAAGAATTTTCGTGAATGTTTATTTAAGCAATTAGGAAAATATTTATATAAACTTTAATATTAACTGATTAGCATATATACTACTAACTTAAAATTATGCTTCTAAAAAATTTAATTTATTAAGTGAAAAGTAGTTAAATATTGTTTTAATGCTTAGAAACTGTCTTTAAGAAAATTAGAGAAAAATATTATCATTCGTAATATTATACCATATAAATATTTCCACAGTTTTAATATACAGCAAGATAGTTTTTGTTACTAAATTGGGAAATGTTTAATTGTTCAAGAAATAAAATATTGTTCAGTTATATAATGATAAATAAGATATGTAAATATTTTCTTTAATTTCACGTTGTCATAAATTATATACCGCCAAGATTTTATAAAATTAAAATTGAAATTATTGAACAGATAAATTTATACATATTTCTATAATTTTTTACTATATATCTTATACAATTTTTAAAAAATGTTTTTAAATTTGAATCAATTAATCAAATTATTTTCTACATTTTCCTATAAAGATAAATGTATTCGAATGCACAAAGAAATATTAAAAAAAGCTCAATAAACTCTTATGCCGCACATTTTTCATAATATAATGAATCCTAATGGGAGATTACTTCATTGGAATGATAAAAAAATTGTACCTTTGATTGGTCAAATTCCGTTAAAAATTTTAATCGAAAGAAAAAGAGAAAACATTATCTATTCACAGGAAACACAATGATATAAATTTTCAAATGGAAAGTTATGCGTGAAACATGAAATATTCCGATACTTATCCCTTTCCACAATACACGTGTTTTACCCGATATCTGTAATCAATAGCAGAGATAAGGATTGGACGGATTTAAAAAGAAAGCAGTTACGATAACAGCGAATATCTTACTTGGGAAAATGCCAAGCCATTGATTCTAGCCAGGATTCATGTATATCACTGATTGGATATGGAAACTTATTCCATTGTCTGCAAGAGATTTGAAGCAGCCCATGAGCTTAAACTTGCATAGATACTCATTTTATTCTTTTTCTTCTATGATATTCGGAATATTATAAAGCATTTCAAAATAGTACTGTCTTACATTTATTTGAGGTATATTTAAAGTCAATGATACTATTTGAAAAAAAAACATTTTTCATATGCATATATATCTTTCATAATCCAATAACAGTAATTCAAAAAGTCATAATTGAATAACCAAATGTAAAGGCATTTGGAAGATAATCAATGAGAAATTTATTATCAGGTTGATTTAAATGAATGAATATATATTTAATATAAGTATTTTTTTAAAATAAAAATTTATCCCAAGTGACGCAAAATAGTTCTACTATTAATGAAGTGGTATTTTTTCTGACAAACAAATATTTTTTTTATTTTATTAGAATGAAAAATAAAATTATATTAATCAACCTTAAATATTTCAAAACAGGAGAAACAAAGAAAACGTAAAATGAGATGAATTTATGACTTATTTAAAAAACTATTTGTATCTTCATCTATTATGTATTCGATATTTTTTTTGCTTCTATCAGAGTATAATTTCTTTTAATATTTAGAAAAATTATTATGGTTAAGGAATTTTAGGAAATTTTAAAGTTAAAATATAATATATTTAAAATAAATAATAATCCATATCTATCTATACCTATATCTATCTATCTATCTATCTATCTATATATATATATATATATATATATATATATATATATATATATATATATATATATATATATATATATATATATATATATATATATATATATATATATATATATATATATTATATACATAATTTATCTATTAAATATTATTTAGTTTATCTATTAAATTTTGTTGAATGACAACACATATTGCATTCTACAAATTTTTTTATTATTGTATCATTAGCACAGACCAATAATTAATAATACCTTCTCTTCCAATCGGAAAACTGCTCTTGTTTTGAATTCAAGTTTCGCAAATTTTGGACAATATGGGATGACAGCGCCACTGAGAGAAAAACTCTAATACTACGTTAGAATTCCTTATTACATGTTTAAATGAAGGCAAATTTATTTCATTCAACAAAAAAGTTTATATTTCGTAAATTGATAATTTAATGTTTAATTTGAAAGGAATTTTTATGCAAAATGCCAAAGTATAATCTTTTTAAACTTAAAATTATTGCTAATCCTCAAAAGTTATATTCTTAACAAAAAAAAAAAGAATATTTGTGAAAAATATTTTTAAATTATTATGAAAATCAGTGAAACATGATTACCAAATGAAAACTAAATTCCTATTTAAAATTGAACATATATCTCAGAAATTTTATTATTTTATATTCAACTGCGATATTATATCCTTATAAGTTTTGAATTAGAAATTTAAAATAACGCTTTTTACAATTTAAAACATCAATTATTAATTTTTATTATTTAACAGAAACTTAAAGAAATATAGTTATGGAAAGTCATTGTAACCAAAAAATAAAAAGCAATGTAATCTCATTAAAATTTAGAGTAACACAGCTCTTCTCTATTTGGTTTTATTTAAGTACACACATAAAATAAGTAGACTAAATTATTTACAAAAGCATACATACCATATAATTATCAGGAAAAGAAACAATTATTAAAAAAACTAAATATGAAATAATCTAGAATTTAAAAAAACGAATAATCATAAATAAGAAACAAGCATTTTTAACAAAATAAATTATGTTAACAAAATAAATCATTAAATTATTATAATGTCTATATTTATACATAACCAATAAGATTTAAAATATTACGCAGATTACATTTTCAATAATTTAGTCATTTAATCAAAAGTAATATAAAATACGAGTTTCATCCTTTCGGTAGGCATTATGTTTCATGCATATCGAAAGTGTAAAAATATGATTAAGGAAATGTTTTAAAAATTTAAACCATCCTTGCCGATTTAAACTAAGTAAGAAGTGGATTTTTTGCTTTTTCTGCTTTCTGTTGTCCATATGTTAATGGCTTGAATCAATGTAAAGTTGCTTCTCAAGATCATGTTTTAGTCCTCATATAAGAAATCATTTTATTAACAAAATGATCTTCTGTAATATTCTCTGACATTCGATCGTGAACTTTCCTTTTTATCTGCCTCTTGAAGAAAGTGATTTGAAGGCAAGCAGCAAATTCGCCGACAAGTCGGAGTTGCAACTCCAACTTAATACATTATGAAGTAAATAAAGCGTTATCTGACGATATGGATACTTTAAACCAATGAGAATCATAATAAAGAGACATAGTCATGATCTCAACTATAAAAAAAGAAACACCCACTTTATAGTTAATAACGTGTGGATAAACATTTGACAAATCATTACAGTCAAAGCTTTCTGAAAACTTTTAAAGCAAATAATTACACTTCATTCACTAAGAGAATATTAAATCATTATAATAAGCAATTCATAAAAAAGTGGTTACATTCTATAACTAAATTTATATTTATGAAGGATTAAATGTAGAATATGAACACATACTTCGGGTGCTGTAAGTGTTTCGATTTTACCACTTTTCTTTTTTAACTCTTCTCTGTTATGTATAGACTCACTTGAGCACCCTTTTTAAAGATTTCAATTTTGTTTGAAAACAAAAATTCTACATCATGCGCTTGAAATATCAAAATTTTCTCCGAATAAACACAGATCAGTAAACATTCCGCTAGAGGAAGCTGTTCACCAAACATACTTTTAATCTTAATTTTTTTTAAATACTGCATTTTTTCTTGTCTATGGGAATTGTAGATCTTATTAATTATTGGTCTGTGATAAGTAGTATTAGTTCTGTTTTGTGTTTTGTAAGCTGTTTTATTTTTGGCTTTTTTTTATAAAACTATGCTTCTAAATGTAAA
This sequence comes from Latrodectus hesperus, assembly GCA_037975125.1. Classification (NCBI taxonomy): domain Eukaryota; kingdom Metazoa; phylum Arthropoda; class Arachnida; order Araneae; family Theridiidae; genus Latrodectus; species Latrodectus hesperus. The sequence continues at coordinate 40,535,506 of CM075861.1, read as the reverse complement.
TATAATTAATTTTAGACTCATTCATCTCCTGAGCTCTGAGCTTTTTTGAGTGATTATAAGTGTTAGAAAAATGTTATTTAGTTTTTCATTTTTGGTTCTATTAGCTACATTAAAGCATCCACAACAGGGCTCTTTTATGATGGTCATTATGTTAAATGCCGTTAAGGTTTAAAAAAAGAAGACTTAATTATTTTGTATGAAAAAGTAAATGAAACATTGCCTTTAAACGTCATTTTCAGTTTAAAAATTTATTGTAAATAAACTAGTTTTAAAATTTCCAAAATTACTAGTACTTAGTACACATCTAAATTTCAAGACATGCAAAGAACTAATTGCATTTTATTCCTATAAATTTCTATAAATTACATTATTTGTATTCCAAAATGTGATACAGTGATTTACTGCGTAGATCACTGTAGGTTTGAAAGCCCCACCTTTGCAAAGCATTCGTCTCTCAAAATATGACACTGCTCGTGCTCCCAGATTACGGTTCCCAGCGGGCAACTGGCACTACATTCAGGGTGTCCGACATTCTAGACGCAACCTGATAGCCAATAGGAATAGAACAGGGCTTCTTCATCTCGTTGTCTGCCTGTCTGTAAATAAACTCGTGTCCATAAACTAAGGATAATACAAGTTCCGACCAAGAAAGAGACGGAAGAAAAACAAATGTGATTTATTTGTAAAATCTATTTATTAAACAAAAGATAAAGATAAAAAAATATGCTATATATTTGCAATCATTAATAAAAATTGTGATTTTTAATCCCAGGAGCGAATTTAAAAAAAGCCTATATACAAAAACCAATATAACATAGTTGGTTTGATAGTTAATACATAGTATGCAATACAGGCCGTACAACACTTAGGCATGTTGAGTACCAAATTATCGATCTGATCTTGGGGAATATTACACCACTCACACATCAAGCAATGCTCTACGAAATTCCGGTAGACATGTGGGAGGGGGTTGATGGGCTACAATTCGTCGGCCAAGCATTTCTTACACATGCTCTATTGGATTCAAGTCCGGTGAGTATGCTAGTCAATCTATACAGGTGATATCCCAGGATTGAAAGCATTCATCTACAGTGTTTGCATGATGAGGACGAGCGTTGTCATCCATAAACAGAATTTCTGCACACATGGCACTCCGAAACAAACGCGCATATTGTTCCAGAATGACATCCCGATAGATGAGGCCTGTCATTGTTACATTCTGAACATGCGGGTTAGTTTTGGGGAACCCGGAATAATTCCTCCCCAAACAAACAATCCTGCACCAACGTAAACGGTGTCATTCATTTGTGTTCTCTTGCTGTTAACGGGTACCTGAACCTCTCCATATGAAAGTCCGTCAAAAATCATACTGAAACTTAAACCTGGATTCGTCGAAAAACATCATACAAGATCATTGTTGCCAATGAATTCTTTCTACTAAAGGCTAACCACAAGCGACGTTGAGTTGCGGTAAGTGGAACACATCTGACAGGTTTACGAGCATATAGACCAATGTGCCCTAAGTTTCTGTACACAGTCTGCCTTGAAACTGTCGTACCGGTAGCTGAAGAGAGTTGACGAGATAAGTCTGATGATGTGCTTCATCTGTTTCTTTTATCAGTAACTGCCAAATATTGGTCCTCATTCGACGTTCTAACTCGGGGGTGACCTGTGCTGCAAAGTCTATTTCCATTACCATGATCTTGGAACCGTTGCCAAAGACTTGAGATGACACTCTGGGTGATTCTAAATTCTTCGGATACTTCCAGCTGGGTGCGTCCACATTCATGACGGCCTATAATTCTACCCCGTAATACATCAACCAAATGCTTCCTTTGTGCCATAACTATGAGGTTATTGCACTCAAAGACTTTTAAAACATTTAAGAACAATTTTACTTCTTTGCAATCATTCCTTATATACTGCTCTTTTACACTCTCGTCATTGTGACGTGCTATCGGTGCCACGTGATGGTGTCTTGTATTTTGCATATTATTCTTCAAGATGTGTGTGATAATTTTACATGTGAAATTTTTTTTAGACTTTAATTTCTGTGTGATTCTGAATTATCCTTCATTTGTGTAGCAAAGACTATAAAAGAGGACGAGATTTTGTTCAAACTATCTTGTAGGCTACTATTGATGAAAAGTATCAAAAGGAATTACAAAAAAAGAAAATATAGATAAAAAGATAACATAATTTGGAATTTATAAGAATAAAGGTCAGAACGATATGTAGTGTGCAAGATAAAAACATGGAATCAGGTAGTGTAAAAAAGAAATTGAATCAACCCCTAAATTACAATTACGCTATTTTTTGATATTTAAATGGCTTATTACATTTTTGTGGTTAATTTGAACATATTATAAGCAACTTATATATAGAACCTGAAAACATGTTTCAAAATCTGATACAGACTATCATTATATGACCTGTGCTAGAGAAGTGGTGGATAGTTTCCACCAACCGGCACCAATTAAATCAAAGCAGTTGAATCTTTAAAATGTGTTTTGGTCGAAATGCTTTACTAACTGAATTTTATGTCCATGAATTTGAAATTTGGTGATACAAAATGCTCAACATAATTCTTCAACAAATTTGTGTGCACTTTATAATGATTTAGAATTACAAATTAGGGCTTTATAAACACTAGCAGTTACAACAAATAAGCACTCTGCTTTACCACACCCTCTCCTTGAGTCGTGTTTGCAGGAAGAAATACTTAAAGCATGACAAAGACAAAAGAGTCGTTGATGGTAAAATCTTAACATAGGTAGTGTGTTTTCTCAGTTTTCAAAAATGTCACCAGTGGCGAAGTTCATGTTATCCATAACCATCAGCATATGCGTTCGGGCACAGATGCCATATAATCCAGGATGACAATTTATGAGTTTGCTGATTTTTTTGGTGGATTTTCTTATCTATCTCTGAACTTGGTTTTTGATACGTCACAGATATGAAAACCTGTAAGAATTACGCAGAAAATTCTGTTTTGGCAAACCTAGTATTTACGTCATCGCACACGTTACAATACGTCATCTTTGCAACATTTCGTCATCATCAAAAATATTCCTATATTGGTGTTCTGGATAATATGGCATCTGTATCCGCGATCGTTTCCTATTATAAAAAGTGAATCTTAGAATGGCAATACATAAACATACAATCCAATTGTTAATTTTGCAAAATCTATCACGCTACGTATACTAGAATTAAGCTACCCTGATATCAACCATAATGGTGAGCCTTAGGATAGATTAGTTGGCCGACCGGTGTTTGATCCATCAGCTAGGATGAAAGTCAGCCTTCTTTGAATCACTGTTTAGATAATACACACAGAGTCTCATTAAACTTATATACCTGAAATCTTGCTATGTTTTGAGAAAACAAGTTTGACGCTATAAGGACATAAGAAAAGGTTTTCTCCAAATAAGTTTAAACAAGAAGGAGGCTCCTATTGTGGGAACAAAAAGTGTAAAAAAAATTAAAGTTTTTTTGACATACGAGAGTAGATTTTTGGCGTAAATTGCAGCCCATTTCTTTTAGAAGTTGTGATGGACCATCATATAAATAACAGTGAACATGTTAACGCCCACTTCAAGAATAAACTTCAAAAGAGTTTTTATGTCGACAATGTCGTAACAAGTGTTAATAATCAAGAATAGTTAAAATATTTTGTTTCTAACTCTACTGTGATACTGAAAGAAGGTGTTTTGATCTCAGACATTGGAAAAATTCTGAAAAAATGTTCTGAATAATCTAAAAACTCTAATTTTTTATTACTTGGGGGGATATGGAATGGTAAAAGGGATACAAGGTTAACAAAAACTGGTTGAATGAACTAACTTTATAAATACTCATAAAGAAGTTAATCTTATCACTTGTACTTATATATTTTATTATCCGATTGGTTTTACATCCCAAGTTATGATATTTTCAAAACTGATTTTAAAAGAAGCGTAAAAATTGAAAAAAGCTGGAATGACGAGATACCGAACTAAAATAGCAAGTTTTGCAGTGGTTTTATGAACTCAAGTTCTTAGAGAAGATAGAAATACATAGACGGATTTAAATATATTACACTAATTTAACAGATTGCACAGTACATTGTTTTTGTGGTGCTAACAAAGATGCTTATACTACTGTGATCTTCGTAAAATTTGAAAATGGAGGGAATGTAAAGTTAAGGCTCATTTCGTCTAAATTACGCATAGTACCACTAAAAGGTAGAGGTGGGACAATTCCAAAAAAAGAACTTTTTGCCGATTTGGTGAGAGCTTGACTTACTAATTCTTTTATTGAAGCAGTTGATTGGAAGAAAGTAAAGTACTATTACTTGAGTTACTCTACGATGGTAGTTCCTGGATTTCTAGAGAAAGGAATTAGTCCATCTCTTTGTTAGAAACCATGTCAATTAAATAAGAAAGCTCAGCAACCACGATTTATAGCAACATGTTCCTGGAGAAATGAGCCCTAGTTATTTACCTTAAAGAAGATGCAATGCAAAGCAACTTGTTTCTATAGCTTGATGGAAGGGTCCTCAGTGGCTGAAAATTTCTTTTGATTATGTACTGAAACTTTTCAAGTCTAGAATTTAAGGAAGAGGAAATTGAACTGGAAAAATTTAAAGCGTTTAAATCTTTGGTTTATGTATCAGAAGATATTTTGCCTCGTGACTGATTTTAAAAATACTTTTTTAATTATCAAAATATCCTGCGAATGACTGAATTCTTCTCATTAAGAATAATTATAGAAATCAGGCAACAGCAAAAGAGAGTTAACTGTAAAAGAACTCTTAGAAGCAGAAGTACGTATCATACGAGGGATTCAGATTCCTCACTGAAGATAATCGGAAATTAAAATCACTTGATACTTTTAAGGACGAAAAGGGTATATTGAGATTGAAAACAAAATTTATTTATAAGAAAATTTAATAATCCTCCTCGAAAATTTTACAAAACCTGCAGTTTTGCCATCCAAACACCAAGTTGCGGTTAAATTTATCTTACAAAATTATGAAAACAATTATCATACTTTAGTCCAAATCACCTTGAACCAACTCAAAGAAAATTATTAGGCACTAAATGGAAGATAAATAGTGCACGCCATTTAGTCAAAATATGTCACCAGCAAAAGCTTCTATTCAATTCGATTCAATTTGATCGAAGTATTTAGAAAGTTGCTTGGTTGACATATTTATATTATGACAGAAGTTTAAAGACCAATAATAATTCTCCAAAGAAAATGTGACTTCTGGAATTACTAGTTCAATTATTGTAGTCATTGTGAACCCAATATTTGAATCAACTATCAAAAACTTACAAACAAATCCTTTAACACAAGTATACAACACATGTACTTAGTTTGTAGCTGTTCGGCGTTCAGTTCCTTCAATACTCATAATTTGTCTGAATCTGAGCAGTTTTGTCGTTCTCATTAAATAGGAATCATACTCAGAAATTTCACAGTTTATTTCAAAATAAAATGCATAGAAAACTTCTGTTTCTTTGAATTTTGTCCCCTTCAGCAGTGTGTGCGAAACTAAAATTAAAAATATCAAGGAAAGTTAAATTACAAAGATTGTACAGAATTGTATCTCTAAACAAAGAATTTTTCTACTAACAGATTTCAGTTCCGAGTTCATTGAGTCCATTTCCTAACTTTTCTTTTATCTTTCTCACGTGCTAAATTACTTACATATAAATCGTATTGGCTTTCAAGATTTTTCGAGTAAAAGAAAATATAATTTTGATCTTAAGAAATGTTAGGTAAATAAATGGAATTTTATGGTTAAACATTTAAAATTATCAATACTTAATTTGATTTCATACAAGTCTTTCTATTTTTTATAGTTAAATTTCTATATATTTTATTTTTAAAATATATAGAAATTACTACAGACTGTATTTTTTAGTTTTTTGCAATGAAATGTTTTTCAACTCGATTTATTGTGTCTGAAATTCATATATTTTCCAAAAATATTTTGGTTTTAATAACAGAATAATTAAAAAAATATGCCTTATAAAATAATTTTCCATATTTTAATTTTAATACAAAGTAAATACAAAGTGTACTGTATGCATTTAAAATATAATGAATATTCTGTAGCTAAGCAGTTTAGTTATATATAGATTATACTTAAAAGTTAAAACCCTGCAAATAAAATGCTTAGGTAAATAATGAAAATAAATTTTATACTTTCCCAAAAAATGTTTTTTTTTCTAAACTGAAGAAACAGAGCATGATTACAATGCGTACATTTTTAGATTTCATTTATTATTTCTAGGATAAAATTCCAGGAAAATGTAAGCACTGTTAGAGTTTTGGCATTTTCAACATATTTAAAATTATTCTAAGATGAACCAGAGAAAATTTATTAATAAATATTGTTCTAAGAATTGCAGCTTTTGTAAATATAACTGCATTGGTAATGCAGGAAGTTAAATTTTTGCAAAATATTATTGATTTTTGAAACAAAATAAAACTTATTATTCCTCCTTTACCTCCTTTTAAAACATAATTTTAGGAAGATTTATAAAACAGTATTTATTTTCTAAGAAATTTGTCCTTAAACATTTTTAATATTTTAAGAAAAAAATTATTTGTAATTTCAGTAGAAAGTATTCATAAAAGAATTTTCATTAAATACAGGAAAATCTTTTTTAAAGTGACAGAGTTTGGAGCACCCTGTAGCGTGATCTAATATAGCCGAAATGACACCAAACTTGGTACTTATACTAATCAAAATATGGGAAAAAATATTCCGTGAAAAAAATTTTAGTTCCAAAAATCACCGCTTGGGTAATTTGTGACGCTTTACAATGTATAAAAGTAAGAAATGAAAAATGCTAAAACATACAATTGTACAGTTAAATTATAAATGTGTTTATTTACTACTATAGCTTCTCCGATGAGGAATTAGAACCCATTCAATGAGAGCACCGTTTTCAGAAATAATACCGTGCATTCTGTGAGCACAGCGTTCTCCTCAGTCGTATGTAACATATAACGAGAAATATTCCGCTCTGTCTTTGTCATGTTGTCCTTTAGAACAGACAAATTTGATACTCCACCAACATACACTTGAGATTTCAAATAGCCTCAGAGCCAAAAATCGCATGGCGTGAGGTCAGGGGAGTGAGGTGGCCACGCAACAGGAAAACTGCGACTTATGACTCTAAGATAAGAGAAGTTTTATTCCTCATGATATGTTACGTACGGCTGATTAGAACGTTGTCACAGAATGCACGGAGAATGGTGCTCACATTGAATGGGTCTAATTCCTCATCGGGGTAACTAATGTAGTAAATAAACATTAATAATTAAACTGTACGATTGTATATGTTAGTATTTTACTTTTCTCACATTGCATACATTGTAAAGCACCACAAGTTGCCCTAGCGGCGATTTTTGCAATTAAAATTTTTTGCGGAATCTTTTTTCCCATGTTTTGATTTGTGTAAATACCAAGTTTGGTGTCATTTTGGCTATTATATCACGCTAAGAGGGCGCTCCAAACTTTGTCACTTTAAAAAAATCACCCTGTATATTGGTATAAATTGAAATTAACAGTTAGATTCTAAGTGAAATAATGATTTTCCACAAAAAGAAAGGAATTCTTTGTTTCTTACCTAATCTATAACTGGTTTGTACCAGTTATAGATGTTATAGAAACGGAATATTTTGTATTCTGGAGTCACATCCATGATAAGAATTATCAATCAAACTTATCATAAAATTTAATCGAAAATTAAAGCTTATATTTAAACATCATTAATGCATCATTCAATAGATTTGGTATCTATTTATTTTCCTTAAATATAGGATTGACATTTTACAGATTCATTCACAAATAAATAATTAAATTTCCAAAAGGGTTAGCTATAGTTGTTTTATGAAGCATATTTAATTCACTAACACAAAATCAATAATCTGATATTTTTTAAAATGTACTTATCATCAGATTTATTTTAGTAGATACTTTTCCCCATAACATAATAGGTATCAATACTTTCCACTATAACGTAATAGGTATCAGTCTTTGAAAACATTTCGATGCAATTTAAATCTATTGAATGAAAAACAAAGCATTTTAACATACCAATTAAAAAAGCAGACCTATTTAAATTATTTCTGTGATTTTTCCTTCATGAATTTAAAACAAATCACATTATTTTAAATTTTAAAATTTTATATATTTCCTCATTTCATTTACAATAAAGTATTAATATTATTAGTCTGCTCTCATTCTCTTTCCACTAAAACATTTTATATCATAAATTATTCCTACGATAAAATAAATACGTTATATTAGATTCTTTGACCCCACCATACTACTAGAATCATGAATAGAGGCTAGCGGTATATCTTTGCGAAACTTTTTGAGTACAAGTTACACTCTGGCTCATACTTTTTATGCTTTGTGAAAATATACGTAGTGTTATAGAAAGATGATATCAACATCAGTTTCGTGTTCCTTTTTAGCTTGTGTTAGTATTTTTTGTCCTACGGGAATAAGGAAATCTTTGATTTACTCTCTACACTCTTTGATCTTGTTTAAGAGCAAATATGTTTTTCACTTGTGTATTTTTACTCCGAAAGCTTTCCATGCCGTACAAATATTGATATAAAAAGTATATTTTTACTTAACTATTTCATTTCTTTCTGAATATCTTCATGATATAAATTTTATAAATGTAAGAAATACCGACAAAAATTTTATTTTCTAAAAAAATATATAATATATAGGATTTTTACTATATAGTATATAAGACTATATATATACACGACAAAATTTATGGCTAACAAGTTAAAAGGTGAAATTTTAGAATTTAAGTATACATAGAAGAGCTTGAAATTGAATACAATTTAAGCATATATATATAAAAACTTGAAAAGAAAGTCACTTCGATGAAAAATATTTGAAATATTAATTTAAAAAAAGCACATTTAATAAACATTCATATATATATATATATATATATATATATATATATATATATATATATATATATATATATATATATATATATATATATATATATATATATATATATATATATATATATATATATATATATATATATATATATATATATATATATATATAATATATATATATATATGTATGTATGTATATGTATATATATACTAAAATTTAAAAGTAAAATCTTTGAAATTAATAAAAGTAGTCCAAAAGCCTTTTCACCATCTATAACTGATCTGTGACTCATAATAAAACATTCTAAGTAAATAGAATAAACTTCGAGAAAAAAATGATTTCTTTACAAATTTTATATTAAAATAAGAATTTATTGATTAAAAATTTTTGATACTCTATATTTGAAATAATATCAGAGATGATAGACAAATATTATCGCAATGATTCTGAGGTCAATGAAAATTTTTTATCCTACTGAAATGAAAACATATAATTCAAAAATTGTCATTTTTCTAACTTGTTTTAAATAAATATTATTTTTATTTAAAATAATCAACCTTTAATTACTATTAATGTCATTTTTCATTTTCCAGCTATAGGGTTCAAATTTTTTTATTTTTTTATTTTTTTATAATTAAGTTTCAAAAATGTTTTTTAACAAATAACAATATAACTAGTCTTTAAATTATAAACAGTTTCAATGGACATTAAGAAAAAGGAAATAAAATTGCTCATTATTTAAAGCAAATTTGTCAAAACAAAATTTTATTAATGATCATGATATTTCTACTTCTGCTATTGCTCTTGTCGAAGACTCTAACATTTCATTCCTACTTTTTTATAGCAAAATGATCTTGCAGTTAATTATAGGAAACAGACTATAGGGAATTGATTCTGAATCCGTAAAATGATGCCTTTGGAGGGTGTGAGCACATCCAAGATAAAATATTTAAGAAATAAAATAACTGACTGAAAAGTAACAATCTCACACATACAAAACTAAATGCATTTAGACATAACATTTGATAATTATCTTATTAAATTATTTAATCAAAACTTAACTAAATTAATAACAAATTTAATAATTATTAGAGACTCCTTAAGCCAGTCTTGTAGAGCAAATATTTTTGATGGAAGACTTAACATTAAGCGTAAGCACTTCATGGTCTTTCTCTATATTTAGCTGATATCTTACCCTTAACGAAGCTACCGCAAAAACTCCAGTTTCCCCATGATAGGACGTTGAAAATAATAAAGGAATGTGAACTACCTTGTTTTTAGAACAGAAGACTCTTAATCTAATCCTGTCTAAAATTTAAAATGTGTAATATTACTAAATAATCTTTTGGTTTCACCACCTATGGTAAAGTCTAGGAAAGTTGCTTCCATGGCAGCCTTTGAGGACAGTAGTGAAATGGATTTTTAACCCCCTAAAAACTTGTTATCAGATTATAGACTCCAAGAAAATACATTTTAACATTCTTTGCCAGTGTATCTAAATGATTTTCAACAGTTAGAAAAACAACATTTCATATTGTGCTTCTGCCTTGTTAGTTCTAACATAATCATCCACATTTGCATACATTGTTAGGCTGTTTTTCTCTACACTTCTGTTCCACAGTTCCAATTTTTAACAAAACACGCAAACTCTCGCATTCAATATGTGTATTTGACTTTTTGAGTTGAAAATTCAAGTTATTCGATTTCTCCAATATATCGACCAAATAACAGAAATGTATTACAAATCATCTATAGCGAAAACTCTCATCCTTCGGTGCTTGCTTCGGTCGTTTCTTCTGCTATGAAAAGTGCGATTTCTTCTTTTAATTCTTTCAGGATTCGTTTCTCTTGAAGTCAGAGACTCTCTGTGGATCATTCAGCGTTTTCAGATCCATTGTTTGTCATTGGGTTTGTGTTAATGTACTAAATAAGAAGCATTTTCAAATGCTTATGTTTATTAGGTTTCATGTTGTTTGTCACTAACATTTTTGAGCAAATGATACGTAGGAGCCTTTATTCTGTATTTACTTCAGCGAGTACTGGTAAACAAAGAGTGTAAATTTCGCCCAATGCTCTCTTACGACATCTTTAAATTTCCTCCATAATTCTGCATAAATTTCCTGACATGAATATTGAATAAAGTGAAATGCAGTTATCAAGAAAAATATATGTCATATGTATTCAATTAGATTCGATATCGATAGGAAGATCGCCTACTATGAGATTGTTTGGAATTGAAACTAGAGTTATTTAACTTTCTCCTTCTCCCTATATGAAAACAGTTGCTTTTATTTGAGCATTCTCAAGACGATATTTTGTCATCATATTAGTATATTTGAGATGAGTTGAAACTTCTATCCAATTGTAATAATGTCCAAAATGATGGATGTAAGATCAAAAGAAAAAGCAAAAACATTTTTGTTTTCTAATGCTTAGAATCAGTGTCCCCAATGGTCAATAAATTTCGGTATTCTTTGTATATATTACAAGGTTTAAAATTAAAATCATGATATAGGTCAAAATACACAAAATATATTATTACATTACACATTTTATTCTATGCAGATGAACTCTATGAAATTTATAGTTGAAAATCGAGCTACGAATACTGAAGGGTTAAGAAACGCTGATATAGGAGAAAAGTTGTACATTTTTTCTTATGTTAAATAGATGAATTAATTTGAAAAAAAAACTTTTAATAAATATAAGAATAACTATTACTATTATAAAAATTATTACTATACTACGTTAAAAAAACAGTAAAATTTACAAAAATCTTGTGTAATGAAAGATGTGTAGATGGAAAAAAAGATGTGTAATTTTGTTTTCTTATTTTAGGGTATTTGGATAATTTAATATAAACGATTAAATCCAGTTATCTAAAGTTTGCTATTTATAAATTTCCTCAATATCAACTAAAACATTTCCATCTTATATATATTTTAATTATTTTTAGGGGTACAATGTTTTTTTTATTAAAATTAAAATATTTTAAATAATCAAATAAATTATATTTTAGTTAATTTATTGGAAACTTATTCATTGATTATTGAATATAACTACAATATTATGTATTTATATATATGCAAACTCTTTTTGCTAGAACGAACAAAGATTTTCAAGCTTCAAGCTCACACATGATGTAAACTGCAATATTTATTTATTTACTTTGGTAAAAATAATCTCCGAATATAATTTTGCAGCTAATAATTGATTATTGAATAAAGAAAATGTATATTCTAATAAATACAAAACTCCGTACATAATTTTTCATAGCTTACATATATTGGCAAACTTTGCTGTGAAGATTATAATCACAGTTAAAATATGGAGAGAAATGATGCATATTGATCGAGTAAATGATGCATAAATACTATACCTGTCAATATAATTTTTTGTAAGTACATTTGTAAATGTTTTTCTGTAAAATAAAAATATATAAAATAATAATAATAAATGTCAATAAAATATAGTTATAAAAAGAAATGTGAATTTATAACTTTATAAATGTATCATGATATTATACTGTGTTTATTTTTATACATAATTGGCTAATTCTAACATCTTTTAGCAAGATTTAAGATAAAATCAATATTGAATTTTGAAATTCTGATAATATTAGACAGTTTTTAAAAAAATTATTTATAACTATTATAACAAGATTGTCAAATATGTCCCCTTCAAAAATCACATTTATTTCTTTCTTAACTTAAAATATAAATTTTTGTTTTAAATAGATTTTTGATTATCAGATAATTTTAACTACTTTTTTACCAAAATCAATATAGTTGGTGGCTGCAACATATGATACATAATGCAATTTATAAATTGATATTCCTATAAAGATTTGAAAAAATTTGTTATAAAATTCTATTGGTATTCTTAACATAATAAAAATGTATAAAATTTGTGAGACTGGCAAAAATCATATAAGAAAACATAAAAATGGACAAAAACATTAAATTTTATTAGGTAACATGCAAGATAAAATATATAAGACTTTGAAATATTTGCATTTCATACTTTTATTCTCAAAGCATTATTTAGTGACGTTGTAATGTTTAATTTTTCGACAGCATTTATTTAACTAGACAATGAGAAAAATTATTCAGGAAATCTTGACATGAATTTTATGACAGTAACACTGATTTATAACTCAATTTCTTAAAACCTTTTATTTTAGAGCGCAGCATTTTATAATAAAATGTAACAGATTGTCAAATTTAGTTCCATCTTTCAGCATGTTTACAAGGAATATTCGTTTTAAAGTAAACAACTGACGGGTCACATCAAATATTTTTAAGATAGAATACTTTCATTCTCACATTTCATCTTCTATTTTAAATGGTAAACAAAAACTCAAATACTTTTTAACAGTAAAATACAACTATGGAAAAGAAAAATCAAAGTCGGCAAAATTTCTCATTAGGGAAATGAGGGCACGAAACTTATTTTGAAAGAAAATGACGAAACAACTGAAAGAGAAAAAGCTTCAAAACATTTTCTTCAAATATATTTTTTGGTCCTTTTAGTACACGTTTGAAAGAAATGCGTGAATGGTGCTTTATTTTGGTTATTTCAGACATATGACTTTGGAGGAAATATTTGGTCATTTCAAGCAAAATAGCATTGTTAAAAAAACTGCTTTTATTTAAATATAAGGCAACTCAGGCTATTTGCCATTCAGGGATATCATACTTTGAAGCTTATCTAGAACAAACCTATGATGACGCATTTATTCGAATTTGGATTATAGGAAGAAAATAATGGTAATTTGGTAAACTTGTAGCATCATTTTCTGTGATTTTGGGTTCAAGGGATATAAAATAACACATAACAATTCAATCCTTATGATACAATTTTATATAAAATTCAGAGAATCATTTTCTGTTTTCAAAATACTGCTTAAAATAAACTTGGAAATTATATTAAATGCCCAAAATTGTAAGCTTGGTGGCAAGTTACTTCTCCCATGAAATCATAGAAATATCGTTGAATATATTGATAATTTCAGCTGCAAAAATCATTATTTTTTTAACTTTACCTCAATGATATCATTTATTTTGGATTTATTGTTTTTGAAAATAAGTTATAAAACTTATTTTAAACGAAAACTTTAATGTGATAATATTTTTCCTAATAATACTACTGAAAAGTAATCTATTAAACAATTATTAAAGCTTTCCATGAAAAATTCTGTTAAATATCAATATTCATAAATTATTGATACATAAATTTTCTTTTTAAGAATCAGAATTTCTTACTAATGAAACTACATTTTGATGAGCTTTTCTTATGATAATTATACAAGTGTATTTTCGGATAATTCCCAGTATGAGTATCATGAATGAAATATGATAGTCAAAAACTGTAAGTACTCATCTATGTTGGAACGCTGAAGTTGATCTGTTTAGCATGGATTCAAATTCAGAAGCTGTTGATCTTGGCTGAATGAGTTTTGAAAACAGTCTCATCAACTAGAGAGTTTTAGTCAATAGTCCAATAAGTATAGTAGTTATAACATATCAGCATTTATTAATTCTACAGTAAATAATACTGAGTTACAACATTTTTACGGCAAATTTTAAATTTGCTAAATATTTTTAATAGTTATTTCATCTTAAATTAGAAATAAAGATATCGACAGTAATATTATGAAATCAAAAATAATGTTCATAACAGATTTTTATTTATATTCATTTTATGTACTTCATTTTATTATACAGTACATAAAACCTGGCATATTTATTTACATAATTTTTTTACCACAAATTACCAAAACCCTTACTTAATTTTTAACACAGTTTTTTAATATTCGTATAATAATCAAATCAATGATTTTAACATTGCTCTAAAAAAACAACTGTTATGAGTACCTATTCATTATTTTATCTGGCTATATATATATTTTTATTCTAATGAATATTTCAATAAGTTGCACATAAATTAGAATGTGCGCTTTATGTAAATTTAGTATTGCTTAAATATTTGTGCAATAGAAACCTTTATAAAACACATGTTATTTGTTAATATAATTTATATGTTTAACACAGTTTTATGCTCAACTTAATTTGATTCAAATTTTTAATGTCGTGACCCTTAAGCTAATGATGTCTTCAAAATGTGTTTCCTAAAATCAATACTTATATTAACCAAATAGTTAATAAATACCAGATTTTGTAGGATTTTTATACTATTTTGCAATTTTATATATAAAAATCTTAGAAATTCATTATTATTAGTCAAACATTCATTAAACTAATGTTTGGTAATTAGTTTCGTATATCCTTTGCAAATTCTTTATAATTTTAATAATAATTTGTAATTACGTGTAATACGTGTGTTATATATACTTACACAAGTATTTATAATATACATGTTAAACGAATAAAATATTTCTAAATATCTATTTTCATTTAAAGCTAAAACAGGGGATAATTTTATAATTTTAAATCATATTTTGTTATGTAATTAAAATTGTAATCCAATTAAATAGCTTTTTATTACACAATTTATTAGAAATATTTTACGTTTCAATTTGCACTTTTTTAAACAAATTTTAAGTTTTTAAAATGTATAAATCTAAATTAAACACCATTCTGTTTTGAGGAAATCAAAATATTTTCAAGATATCTTCGTTAATTTAATTAATTGGATTTTTTACATGATTTTATTACTTTTAGCAAACTACGAAATGCTTTAAGCTTCTATTCAGAAATTATTTTAAAAACTTCTTTGAGATATGTTGTGAAAAATATAATGCACTGGTAAAATTGGACTGGTTGGTTATATTTTGTTACTTTTCATGAAATAAAAATAATATGAATTTAATATTAAATTTATTTGGATGTAGTATGTCTGTTAGTACAAAATTAAATTTAAAAGAGTGAAAAAAGTTAGTCTTGTACAAATAAAGTAATTCAAATATTTTATTCAAATAAAACATATCTTTTCATTTGTGATAAAATATGTCTCATTTGAATAAAATATTTGAATTTGTATAAATCATTTTATTTTTGATAAAAAGACAAAGTCTTTCATCAATTTTTTAACAGTAAGAAAATTTCTGTGCTGCCTATATTTCAGTCACAGGAATCATATCCCCTTGATAATGTCTAAAAAATGTAAATGATGTCGTTGGTGGTTTTTGTGGGGTTTTTCATGGTTTAGTAATTAAAATGAAAAGAAAACGGTTATGTCTGTGACAATTTTTGAAAATAAGCTTGATAAGTATTTTTTGATTAAATAGAGCACTAATTAGTTACTTGGTAAACGCTGCTAATGAAAATTTCTTATTAAAGCTAAAAGAAAATATTCCAAAAGAAAAATGTTGAATAACAAAAATTTTGGCGCATTTTGATTAATGGTTTTACTAGTATGTCATATAACTGAGATTCCATAATATTGGGTATAAAGTGAAAGAAAATATACTGCAACAATGATTTCATAAATTTTCATTAATGAGTGATACTTATGGAAATGAATTACACGCAATCAATTTAGATTATTCTATTAGAACGCAATATTTTTCCTTTGATTTTGATATAATATAAATTATCCTTGATAGAAATATTAAGAATTTATTTATCAAACTGATTTTAAACTTTAATATTTAAATTTAAAACCATTTCTAATCTAAAATAATACACATGAAAATATTTTATAACCAACAAAAACATAGACATGAAAATACTTTGAAAAAAATAGTAATCACAATAAACTCTTGTTTGTTAATATGTAAATGGTAAAATTTTCTCTTTATATAATTGATCTATTTTTCAATAATATTTTTTTTTAAATTTATTTTTAGATTCAAATTAATATATTGCTAGAAGGATGTTGAAAAATATAGATTTTCAATTATATGCATATATTTTAAGCAGAATTAAATGAAAAAAGGAAAAAAATTGTTTTGTATGCTTTCACGAAATAATCTAAAGCATTTATTGAGACTTGAAGTAATGAACAAAATAATAGGACAATTAACATAAATTTCAGAAATTGTTTAGACACAGAAAATGCATTAACTTTAATATAAATCTTACGTGCTTTAAGAAAATTAATTTTACTACTGTTAGAAAAAATATTTTTGAAAAAAAGCAGAATATATCTCATACTATATTATTTATGAAGAAAAGCCTTTTTTCGTATTTTTGGCAAAATGCAGTTATGACTTAATTTCACACAAATTTACGAATAAAATTATCTGATAAATTTTGGTATCTTAAATTAAGAAAATGTTAAAATTAATTTAATCTATCAATCAATTGATCTTCTTTTATTTATTAAATATTAATTTCTTAATATTTATATATACTGAGTTTGCTTTCTATTGCACATACTGCAACTAAACTCTTTAAATATTTCATGAGTGTTTGCGAAAATAAATCGAGTTATATAAGTTTTAATTAGTGTACACAAATACAATTTAAACTTCTAACGCTTTAAAATATTATGTCAATAATTTTACAAACAATTTTTGTACCGATTACAAATATCTTCTTTAAAGACTTTAAGAACATATACTATGAACAAATTGCCTCAAAAGTTTTACACTAAGAGAATTACACATATATAAACTCAATTTATAAATCTTCCTAATATTGTCTGATATATTTTCAAAAAACAAAGCTATTTGTATTTTCTAATGTTTGCAGTGTTTCATTATATTTATGATTGGATATCTCATACTTTCCATAGATTTTTTTAATTATTTCTTTTAATTAAAAAATATTAACGTATACAAAAAACTTTCAGTTTTTCTGAATAATTGCAACGTATGTAGAGGTGAGATTATTATTTTTCGAGAAAAATTTGCATAGAATTTTTCACTTAAGCATATTCGTTTAAAATCAAGAACTCTTATACTCAGTACAAATATAATTAATTTATAAGACTTACTATTAAATGAATATATACAGGTATCTAATCAACTTTTATTTATTATGTATATATACCTTTAAAATCATTCATCTAAAATTATTTTTCTTCTTTATTATGAATTTTTTGTACCATGTTAATCAAAATAAGAAAATATATTACTTTTGAACAATAAATTTTATTTCGATTTGAAAATTAAATTCTATTTTTCTTCGAAGAATACATTTTGAAATTCAATGTATAGAATTCCTACATCCTTAATTTTAGATCAGCTACATTTTTATTGAGAAAGTGTCTCTTACGACATTAAATTTCTATGTACTCTTATTGTATTTTAATATTTAATAGTTTATCCACTTTTTCATTGCATATACAACAGGAACTGCATTGCGGAAATTGAATAAATCCCTAATTCAATATTTTTTCATCTTGTAACAGAGCCTCTTAGAGTGACTATAATGCCCAAGGAATTGCAGATGGATGTAGGGCGGACAGCTACATTTAGCTGTAACGTCTCTGGAAGTCCAGTGGGATCGGTTGTGTGGAAGAAAGACATGAGATTGCTATCGTCCTCCAATTCCCGAGTGATTTTCCCCACACAGTATGTGGTACAATTGCGGCAGCTTAAGAGACAGGATTCAGGAATGTATCAGTGCTTTGTGTACAGAGATTCTTATTCTGCACAATCTTCGGCACGTCTGATTATTGGAGGTAAAATTATTTATTTTTAGAAACTTTGCATTTCCTAAATATAAAGAAGAAACTCATTCGAGAACATCAATGCAATATTTTATCTAAGTCTTAGTATTTTCAGATTATCAGAGTTTATATATATATATATATATATATATATATATATATATATATATATATATATATATATATATATATATATATATATATATATATATATATATATATATATATATATATATAACTTTTTATGCAATTTATTATGCAAGGTTTAATTGATTATTAAATTTTACCATGAATGTATTCTTGGTAAAAAATAACTATGTATGAAAAGACATGACATAAAAGCTTTAATTTCATATATTAATCAACATGTTTGTATATTATTAATGACACTTTGTGTCAATATGAGAAAATTAACACAAGGTTTATTATTGATATTGGAAAGTAACTATATAAAAATGATTAATCTGCAAATAAATCCAAATAAATTAAGTTTAAAATATCATTTATTTAACTATTAATTATAATAGAAATTATGAATTAAATAGCTTAAATAAATAGGACTTTTGAGCTAATTATAATATATTAAATAATTTATACATTATTTTTTTCTTACTTAACAATTTAATCATTTTACTAAAATTTTATTGTCTTAGCAGTCCAGAAAAATTTTAAATAGAGTACATTTCAAGCAAAAAAAAGTTATATACATAAAATTTGTTTGTATTTGTTGCGTTTAAATTAATTTCAAATGGCTTTTTTTTAATTATACATGCTTTTCATTTGAAATAAAGATACATAAGTACTTCAATTTATTAAGTTTAATCCAATTTCAGTCTTAAATAGTTTACCTATTTAAAACTGATGCACTAGAAAAATATAAGAATTAAATTTAGCTAAACATTTTTTCCCTTGAAAAATGTATTGTTTAAAAAAATCTCGTTTATTTATATAAAAACAAAATAAAAATACATATAAAAGTATTAAATCAGGTATTCTGTTATTGTCAGCCTATTCAGTTATTTATATGAAATTATTATTGTTAAAAAACGAACTCTATGTGTGTGTGAAAGCTTATATATACCCAAGATAAAAATAAACAATATTTTATTTTTTGTAGACCTGGCGCCGAAGTTGAAGTCAGCCTTTGTTGAAAAGACAGTTCGTGTAGGAAGTTTTGTCTCGCTTACTTGCACGGCTACAGGAAACCCAGAGCCTCATATACGATGGAAACTCGACGGTATCTGGCCCCTATCGACCCGCCCAGGAATTTTAGTGAGCTCTTATCTCAGTGCCGAAAGTGTTGTGACGAGTTACATCAATTTCACTTCGATAGACATCATTGATAGTGGCGTGTATTCTTGTGAGGCCGTGAATGATGCTGGTCGCGTGGAACATGCAAAGAGACTGAATGTGTTTGGTCCGCTGTTTGTAAGGCCTCTTGATAATCTTACAGCCTTAGCAGGAGCAAGTTTTACGGTGATGTGTCCCTTTGGGGGTTATCCTTTCGATGCAATAAGTTGGAAGAAAGGTTAGTTATTTTGTTTCCTAACTTTATATTAATAATAAATAAGGTAATTTACATAAATAGAGATAAGGATTATAAGCATATTGTGAAATAGTGAATTATTTTTCATTCATAATATAAATTATGCATTTTATGTAACTAAAAAATTGTTTAGAAAATCATGCCTATTTAATATCACGATAATTTTATTAATAAATTTGGTGAAAAAATAATAACGCAAAGTTTTTGAAATATAAATTTGATTAGTTATTTAATTTAATATTTTTCTATACTGAGTGTGTGTGTGCATGTGTGTGAGTGTGTCATTATAAGCATGTTATTTTTTTCGCAACAATTACTCATTAGATAATCGTGAATGAATTTCATTGGCTTTAAATTTTTGCATATACTCCAGTTAATTAATCAAACTTTTATTTCTGTTTGTGAAAAGATTTTACATAAAATGTTTCGATTAAATATGTCTGAAATACATATTATGTTAATTTAAATGTTTCATTAAAATATTGGTAGGTAATGTTCTAATCTCTTCAAAGGTTTCAATTTCGGTTTATTTACAGCTATTTTTGTAATTATGAAATAAGATAGCAGAAAATCCAAGTACAGTATTTTAAAGTTAGATTTTTTTATTCAATTATATTCTTTTATTAATTTAATAAAATAATGTATTGTTGTAATTGAAGCCCTTTTAAGAATTTTTCTTTGAAGTGAATTAATTTTCTTTTAAATTATTTTCTGAGTATAAGTGCAATAATGTTATGTATGAAATTGGTTTCACATTTGTTTTCAAAAAGACACGTAGAATTCGGAAAAAGTATTTTTAAAAATTGTTTGAAGCTTAACTCATTGCTCTGAGTACGAAACAATTTAGAATTAGTTGTTATTTTGATTGAAAATGTGAAAAAATTTGAATTTTGACTATAACTGAAATGATTGACTTTTATATGTTGCGTATGTTTGTTGTAAAATATGTTTATTTTCTATTTGTGGCACCATTTCAAGGTATGCGATTATTTAACAACATTTTTTTTAAAAAATAGAAGACATATCATTGTTTATTTTATTATTGAATATTTTTCTTTAGTAAAATCTTTCCTAAGAAATTATATTACGCGATTTTACAAAACTACTACACATATCTCTAAGTATGAATCAAACCATGGTAAGTTTAAGGTGTATCACTTGCAGAATTCTTCAATATGACTGGAGTAATATTAGGTAGAATTCATTGAAAGAGGAATTCTGTTTCGATTATGTTTCCTTGTGTGTATTTTTACTATTGAAGTAATCATAAATTCAGTTACTGGCACGCAATATTTAAAAATCTGGTTTATGAAAGCTTTAAATTGAAAAGTTTTAAAATATTTTACTCACTTTAGGCATTAAAAAAAATGTGAACATTTGTTAATTTGGGTATTTGGCAAATTCCCACATTGAAATTGTCAATTTAAATTTATCTTTTGTTCGAAATTTTTAAGACAAATAAAGCATGTCTTACAAATAATGATATTAATATACATAATGAACTAACATAATGTAAGCTTTCTATTCATAAAAGACAAAAAAACTTTTGAAATCATCCATAATTATATTTCAACTTAACTGACTAAATATATATATATATATATATATATATATATATATATATATATATATATATATATATATATATATATATATATATATATATATATATATATATAAACACTGCTGGACAATTGCTAAGGACGTACAACACTATCATCCATAGCAACTACAAAATGAAAGGAAAATGTGGAAAATTAGAATAAGTGCGGGATATAGTAAGAAGTAAGCGTATGCAAATTTTTTTCCACACCTGTTCATCACGTGACAGCGTTCATAAGAGCTTTAAAGGTTTTGGCGCAAGTGGACACTTAATGTTTCAAGTCAAAGTTTTACAGGAAAGATTTAATAGACGAACTTGAGATTTTTGGCATGTCTTTCCAACATCACTTAGATGATTTTATGCGTGGCCGAATTATTGAAAAGATCGAAGAAGAGCAAAAAATAACGAGCCAGAGAGTTCAACACCGCCCACAGCGTTGTTTCACGGCGGTGGAAGTCATTTAAAATTACTGGAATGTGTTGTAGGTTGTGGCATGGGGAAGGTCGTGTTAGAAGCACGACGTCTGCAGAAGACAGATATATCGTCCTATCAGCAAAAAGGAACAGGCGCACACCAGCTCAGCAGTTGGCAAATCAGTATCATGCTGCCTCAGGAAACCAGATCTCCCGAAAAACTGTTGCCAGAAGTTTGAGGGGAGGAGGACTATACGCCCACAGACCTGTTGTGTGTGTCTCATTGACCAGACAGCACCGTTCTGCCCGTTTGCAATGGTGTCGTGAACATCGCAATTTGACTGAACAGGACTGGGCATGCGTACTATTCTGCGATGAGAGTATGTTCAGTCTGTCATCGGATTGTAGACGCCAACTGATCTGGGGCGAGAGTTTTACTGCTTATCGTCCAGAAAATATCCAGGAAAGGAACAGATATCTGACATACAGTGTCATGGTGTGGGCTGGCATCATGATCAATGGCCGCTTGCCCCTACATGTGGTTGCGAATAGGACTATGACGGACCAACGATACATTAATGAAGTTCTACTTCCTCATGTTCGTCTTTTCCGTGGTGCTGTCCGTGATAAATTTGTTTTTTGGACGACAACGCAACATGACATCGAACACTCACTGTTCAGGTTTGTCTAGACAGCGCGGGTATTCAACGCTTCGTATGGCCATCACATTCTTCAGATCTAAACCCTATTGAAAATGTGTGGGATGCTTTGGGGAGGCAAGTTTTTGGTCGAAACTATCCTCCGACAAACAAGAACACACTCATCCGTGCACTCCCAGAGGAATGGGATAAATTGCCTCAACAGCTGCTGGATAATGTTGTGCAAAGTATGATACGACGTGTGGAATGTTGCATCACACTCCACGGTGGACAAATCTTGTACTGATACCTTTCTTCAAGGTGCCTGCTGACTTTTAGATGCATTGTTCCATTTTTACGTATGCAGCATCAAATGAAAATTTATTTTCTTTCAGATGTTTCACAGCTTTTGAACTTTCCAGAACAATAAATATTCTCTATTCTAATGTCTGAACAGTGTGACAACTATATTTTATCCTATTAGGCCTCATGTCTCGCTTAATGTTATGCTACATTGCAATTTGTGATCCGTCCTTAGCAATTGTCCAGCAGTGTATATATATATATATATATATATATATATATATATATATATATATATATATATATACATATATATATATATATATATATATATATATATATATATATATATATATATATATATATATATATATATATATATATATATATATATATATATATATATATATATATATATATATATATATATATATGTATGTATATGTATATATATAGCAAACTTGAATATCACAGATTAGAAAACTTATGATATATTACATTAAAATATTCTTGTATTAAAAATCTTTGTTTGCTTGACTTTACTATGATTTTACAATCTGAAATAGTTCACCAAATTTCTTACATGAAACTTATTTCCTTAATTTAATTAACTTTTGAAGACTTAATTTCAAGTCACAGTTTTGAAAAATTTACTTTGCGAAATTTATGCAATATATTAATTTGTTTCATTTTGTGAAAGATATTCATCCAGTTTCAATAAGAATTTAAATATATTCTGCAGATGAAACGCGAGTGTATTTCTTGTATCGTAATTGATTCTAGAATGATATATTAATATCAGTTAAAAAAAAAAAACTTTTTCCAGAATTTCGTATTGAGAGATTTTTTTTAGTAGGGTAATCATTTTTATATCCTTAATTCAAGATAATAATACTTTTTTTATAAAAATTTAACATTATGAGATTTATTAAATTTTGTTTGTAAAACTAATAATTTTTACATTCATTTTATATTGCTATTTCGCATTTATTTTTGCTGAATAATTTAAATTTTTAGACCAATATATAATTCATGTGAATATCATTCAGGTTATATATAAAATTTTGTTATTTAATATTTAATTTAAAATTAAATGCCCATATACCAAGTATTCAACACGTTTAACAATTTTCAAACAAGCTTTTGTTCCATGCAATAATGCATGTTTTGTTCGAAACAAATGTAACTAATAATTATTTCCTACATGAACTTTTATTCTTGTGAAGTTAATTAATTTGTAACTATAAGTAAATGATTTTATTAGCCTTTTTTCTAAATTGTATTGCTCAGATCATGAGTATATGTAAGTAGAAGTTAACAAAAAATAAAAAAAGTAATAGAAAATCATCATATTGTTTATTACTTTGAGCTACCAAAATGTAAATTAACCCAAATACTCGTTTCTTATATTATCATTTGGTCTTAAAAATAACTTACAATTTTTTTTATAGTTCCATTCAAAAATAATTTAAAAACACATTTACTGTGATATTTCATTCGGGAGCCTAACTAAAAATTTCTTGATAAGATTTCAGGCTACTATTGTTCTTAATTTTACCGGCTTTTATAGCTAGAAAAATATTAACTTTTAAACCTCAAAGTACATGAAAAGAAATACTTCAGAAATGTAGAAAAAAATTATTCTCTGATAATGCATTATTAGTTCTTGACCTGGTCAAGCAGTTTTATTTCAGAAGGATTTCTCATTATAAAATGTACTAAATTACAAAAATTGAAAATAAAGGAGCTTCAAATGTAATTTATTTTTATTGAGTTCACATTGAAACAAATGTAAAAGAGTGGCTTAAATTGTGAAAAGATAAATATGATTAAATGGTATTATTCTTTATTCAAAACATGCTTGAAAAACTATCAAAAATAAATATTCAAATTATTCAATTGTGTGTGAATATTATAATTCTTTTCTTTATCTATGAACAAGAAAATATTAAAAATATGAAAGTTAATACATTTTTCGAAATAAGATTGGGAATAAATATTGAAAAATTATGTTTCTTATCGATTGTGACATACAAAAATAAGTGTTTGTTTTTCTTAAACAGAAAGTTTAATACTGCACATCCTTTCTTAAACATTCATCTAGATATACTTATTCCATCTTTAATTATTTAAATACATATACACAAGATCTTGATATAATTAAAGGTTATTGTTTACAAATTACTGTTATAAATACTAAGAAAAGATCTAGCATTTTCCTTATTATTTAACTATATTAAAAATACTAAAATTAAATATAAACTAAAGATCATTCTTTTTTCCAACATTTCAACTTTGAAATATTTCATCATCCACATAGAATTTATATATGTGTCTCTTGAATTTTAGGAACTTTTTCACATTTTTAGATATTCGTTTCATAACATTTAATTTTTACCCAAACTATTTATTTCGTTCTATACACACTGAGTTCCAAAATGTTTTTTCGAAGTTAACAATGAGAAATAACTCTAATAATACAATTTATATTATATCAATGATAAAAACGAACTGATGTAAATTTGTGTATAAATGCTAACCACCACTTTTTTGATAAAAAAAAAGGTCAAATTTATATGAGTGTGAGAAAAATTGTGCGCAAACATCGGGCATACTTAAGTATACCTGTAACATTTGTTGTGTTTCAACTTTTGTTCGATTAGGCCCCATAGCATACAAAAGAAAACCATTTTTCGGTTCCGAGCCTTCAGTAAGATGTATATGGGGGTGTCAAAGGCTGATGCTGCTGACATTTGATTTAATGATTTTCGCAGTTGGTCCACCGTCTCTATAATCAAAATCAAAATGAAGCTTCAATTTTCAAAAGACTTGTTCCTGGCTGAAGATGAGGTACAACATGAATTATCCACCTGAAGGAGAAGCAGCATTTAATATTTTTGTAGACTACTCTTTAGCATTAGGGAGAAGAATATTACGGTGCAAAGGCATCTTCTCAAGTCTGTATGGAAGGCGACTTGTATGCGTCTCAGTAACAGGACGACAGAAAAGATTCTGCTTATCTTGGGCAAGGGAACGCATTTCCTGGACCTGCACAATGGGCTTCTGTACTGTTTTTTTCACACGAACCCAAATTCATACGGTAGAATGATTCAGAGTTTGCGCTGGTTTCAAGCATCAATCCATCACTGTAGAAAGACACAGTTGCCATGGTATAGAAATAAGGATTTGGACAAGGATATTACTTGCTAGCCATACTGACCTGTATTTGTTCCAAGGTGGAACTGTTATATAATTTTTAGTTCATATAAATGATAAAAATTTGGTGTGAGACATCGGAATGAAATCCTAGATACATATGCAGATGGAATTGGCGACTGGTTTCATTCCGATGGATGATAAAGCATGATATCATGGAGTTGCAGTTGTTGAGGAATATCTTGAGAGTCTTAGTCTGGAGAGAATGGAATGATCAGATCGATCTCCAATTCTAAATCCCATAGAGCTTCAGTTTGAATATCTTGGTATACAAATCGCTATTTTAAATCCTTATCAAAGTTCTGTAAAAATGCTAGGAAACAGCTTACTCCATGTCTGATCTTCACTTCCCATTTCGGTAACCAACAACTTAATTGACAGCATGGAAAGTCGATGACACCAACGCATTCAAGCAAGTGGTGGGCATATTCCCTTCTTTGTTAAAATTCATTTTCGTTATGCTTCTATTACATTTTAAAACATTAAACTGTAATTATTCTTATTTCTAACAATAAACTTTACCAGAAAATTTCCTCTTTTGTCGTAAATCATTTATACATTCTTTTGATGTAAACTTTTTTTCCAATATCCGGTTTATATTAATATTAATAAATTTAGCAGAGGTGAAGGTGATGGTAATTTATATAGTGAGGCACCCAGTGGATATATCATCTTTTTCCCTAAAGTAAAAATGTAGAAAAGCACACAGATGAGAGAAAGGAACTCATCTATGCAAAAACCAGGATTTTAACATGGGATCTACTGCTCCTAAGTAAGCGTCATTAACCAGTGTAGCTTATATAAATTTCTATGTTGTAATAAATACATACGCGTTTTGTTCACATGTTCTCCAAATGTATTGCTTTTACATGCAATCATTTACAAATTAGATACAAAAACCGGTTATTCCTTACCTTTTTGAGGTTAGTGAATTTTAATAATTAGGAAAATATAAGTTCTTATTTATAATTTAGAGTATATTCAAGAAATTGGAAATAATGAACAAATAGTTTAAAAAATACAAAGTTTACAGAATTGCACATATTCTTCTTTTCCGTAACTCATATGTATCAAAACAATATAAAATTTCTGTAATTAAATATGAATCATTCATGAAATAAATATATTTTATAAAATTTGAAAACATAAATTTAAAATATAGAATGCATTTCATATTTAAGACGTATATTGAAAATAAACAACGGTTAAAAAGTAAAGAATGTTTATTTTATTGTTAAATTTAATTAAACATATGAAAACAAACATATTAAATTCCCCAGCAATAAATTTTTGAGAAATTTTTCTGTTTTTATATAAAATGTATTTAAAAATGTTAATTTCAATTTAATTATTTTATTATGATGAAATCTTTGACAGCAGATCTCGTGCTTGAAATTCGTAATAAAAGAATAATTCATTAATCTTCTTTAATATAAAATTAATTTCTAAACATTAATTTGTTCTTACGTGTGTGTTTGAAACCATCTTGTGAAACAAATTTACTCAGGAAAACAAATTTTATTTTAATAATAATAATATTGTACTTAGTAAGAATTACATTTCAGATTTAATTGATCGAAAAATTAAAAATTCAATTATTTATTACATTTTATGTGGGTTAATTAAAATATCTTTTATATTGTACAATTTTTTTATTAAATTTACATATCGCATAAATAAAAACAAAGAATGCGCCAGAAAAATTTAAAATTATAATTATGCTTAAAAATTTGCAAATAAAAATTTAAAAAAAATCTTTCTTTTAAATAGATATATTAAAAATTATAAATTTAGTACTTAACTACATTCTTTGATATTTAGGGGCAATATTTTATAGAATAGGCTAAACCTTAACTTTCTATTATGTATTTTCTAAAGATTTTCTTTAAAAAAAAGCCTTTTATTTCTAAGCATTTTGGATACTCTCGAAAAGAATTTTTTTTGTTAGTTGATTTTTATTTATCCTCAATGCATTACTTCCAATGACACTTAAACTTTTTCTAGCAAAAGTACTATCTCCAATAGAGCTTGGAGCTATTTAAACTTCATAACAGCAACAGCAAATTGCTAGATAATGCTTTTCGTAGCTTATATCCAGAGTGTACCATTACAAAGCACCGCAAAATGCATCAGATTTTATTCTCAAGAATTTCGATGTTTCGAATTTGAAACATTTCCGGCGTAGAGGGAACGGAAGGAAGTGATGAGACTAAGAACGCAACTTTAAGACACCGAGAAATATGCGGACATTGAATCCTTCTTACTTCTTATCCCATGAGGCATCAATTTATGCTCTGCTGCAAGAAAGACATTCTATTCCCATAGAATCTTTCGTTGTGTATCCTATTAAGGATAAATCTTCTTTGAGCATAATGGAGTCTTAATAGATTTCAGAAGGAAATTCTGTTCCAAAAATTTCTCCAGCGAGGAAATATGAAATGAAAAAGAGATAAGGAATTTTTTGTGGTTTGTGCTATTTAAATATGTGAGAATATAAAATAAGTCATTTAACGTTCAGTACTATTTAAATTAATTTTTAACCCAATTTTATAAAACTTGGGAAATCCATATATTATACAATACCACATAAATATTTAATGAATATATACGTTCATATATCTTGCATAAACGTTCAAGAAAAAATTAAAATTGTGATCCATATTAGAAAACATCATTTAATGAAAATGTGAATTATAACTGATTTTCTGAAGTTATCTGAGAAGTAAATGCAATAATCAAAAAAAATAAATAATGTTATGTGTTGAAATATTGTTAGACGATAGTGGTCATGACTTATGATTTTCATTATATATAACATAAATTTCTTAAATATAATTAAGTTTGTATGAAAAATAAAATATAAAATTAGATTAACGACAATATATATTTTATCAGTAAATTTAATCGTTGCTTTAAGATATCAGTCATAAAATTATTATATCATCACCTTAAACACTACTTAAAAACTTCTTTCACAGTTAAAAATGTATTCGAGCAGATTTTTAAATCATTTTCATATATATATATATATATATATATATATATATATATATATATATATATATATATATATATATATATATATATATATATATATATATATATATATATATATATATATATATATATATATATATATATATATATATATATATATATATATATATATATATATATATATATATATATATATACTATATATATATATATATATAATATTTCATTGAATTATTCAGATTTGCGAGTAACGTTTTGGTTATTTTGTACCATTTATAATTGATATATACTTTTAATTCGTTCACAAAATCTTATTGATTGTTATCAACATAAAACTGATAGGTCAGATGACACTTTCTAATTTTATTTTATAGAATTAACGTTCGTATAATGCATTGAGTTGAAGCTCGTACTGGCATGGTAGATTAAAACGTCGTTCTCATTATTGGAATGTAATGCGTTAAAAACCATGGCTTGATAAAAGATCTGTCGATTTAATTAAAGATGACTGGGACACGTTAAATACTTCATGGTCGCATTATTCCCCAAGTGAAAATATATCACTGTGGATGGTAGGTCAAATATTATTGAGTGCTCTGTATGATTCCTTCTTCTAAAACGTGAGGACTCTCACCCGAACGCTATTATTAACTGTTTTACCCAGTTCTGGGCTAGGTGTCGAAGAACAAGGAACTCGGGAAACATGCTGGTGCAACAACTGTAACGTATTGGGCAGCTAAAGACCTTAATTCTTCGCTTTTGCAACTAATTTTTAGTTAACTTTAACGCATAACACTTTGCACAGTTTATCTAAAATTTCTTATTAGAACTTCTTTAAAGTTAATTAAAATGAATGAAGCATTTGTAAAGAGTATTTTCTAAGAAATGAATAACTGGAATTTTTGCAGGAACTCTTTGCAATTCGCATTTCTCTCGGTAGGCAAAAATTTTCCACAGTATTCAAACCTACAACTCTGAAAAATCTATTAAAGCTTTGTTCTTAAATAATGTTAGAAGTAAATATTACTATTTAAGATATTTAAATGGAGTATTTTTTGGGATATAATTGTTTTACAAGAATCATTTCAGTTTACGAACACCTTATAGCCGATTTCCTTCTGTTTCAACAATATTAGATTTCATTTAATTTCTCAAAAACATCATTTAAATTAATTTCATGTAATTCTAAATTGTTGTATGTGTGTATTAGTTATAATTATCTGTGGTTTATTTTATGATCAGATAAATATTTTTTGTAGTTAATACTGTAAAAATTCGTTTATATTTATTAGCTGGAAATTTACCTCCTCTCTTAAAAATCTTGCATTTTATTCAAGAAAGCTTTTACTTTTAGTACACGAAAAGCATTTTATGAAACATTTGAGTGTCTTGCTTATTCCTCTTCTCAAATTTTCCAGAACCTTTAGGAAACATTTTATAATAATCCTCCTTGCTCACACAGAGGATTCCCTTCCACGCACAACACTGTGAATTCCATTATACAACCAAACAAATTACAATAGCATGACCTTGATAATATAATTAATTGTATTTTTTTGTAATGCAAAATTAAAATTTACAGAAGATTTTGAAAGAAGCAAAATAATAATTTTGAAAGCCTAAACGGTTTCGAAAACAGAATATTATATCCCTTACATTTATAAAATAAATTTCAAAACAATTGTTTTCGGTATAAAAAAAGCAAATTTCTTTTATAAAATAAATTAATTGAGAAAATATAACATTTTTCCGTTACGCTAATATTTTAAAATTATCATTCACATTATGCAAAACACCGTTTAAATAAATAATATTTTAAATGCTCTTATGATTTTGAAATACTCTATATTACATGCTATAATAAATTTAGCAATGTTAAACTATAATAATGTAAATCAGTAAAATTAAAATTTTAATTAACTACATAAAATTGTATTTATGCATGTAACATATATGTATGTAATACGTTCTATATATGTTACAAATTATACACATATTTTTAAAATAATGAAACAGCAACAGTTATTAAAATTCAGTATAGCAAATTTTACATAACTAATAAGAAATGTTTCATATAATTACTTATTATTTGACGGCTCTAATTCTTGAATACTTGATTATTCAAACATAATGATAGATTGAGATAGGCTTTATTTTTATAAGATATGTTATTATTTATTTTTAATTTATAACATGTGCTTTAAATTTTTACTGATTGAAACCGTTATATCGAAAGTTAAATCTCACGTTTTATGAATAAACAAAAAGAATTAATACGTAAATAAACAAAAATAACTATTAAAGAATAAAATAAAAACACTTGAAATAAAAATAAAATTGCTTTCTTTGCTGAAAAAATAATATTGCTTTCTTTCCCATCTCAAATTATTTTAAATAGTATTATCGAATCATAAAAGAAAAAATAAGTTAGATATTTTTTACAGAATACATTAAATTTCTATTTCATGCAACTAAATATTTTATAAAGTTTAATTTATTTCTTCATAATATGCTGTATTTATAATTATCTTAAGCAACCCCTCTTAATATGAATGTAAAGACATAAGATTCAATTTTGATAATTTTATGTTATATTATAAGAAATGTTAATTGTTATTAATTTCAATTCAAAACGTTTATTGTTGACGCTTTTCCATAATATACTTTATCAGTTATTATTAAGATGTCTAACTTTTATGCAAATTTTCTCGTTTTAAATGTTGATTTAAGATATATGTTTGGCATTGAACATAAAATTATATAATTCTTAAAAGTGCTTAACAAAAGGTAATTTTATATATTGTATGAAAATATAAACAATTTAAAAAAAGAAAAAAAATACGTGATGTATAGTATATCTAGTAGTTATTATAGTACTGAAAGGGCATAGTTTAAAATTTTTTTCATGATATTTGCATATAAACTTTATAAATTTCTGTTTGCAAATCAAAAAAAGGTAAACTTTTTTGATTCAAAATTAACGAATTTGTTTTTAAGCTTGTCAATTCTCATTCAAGGATATAATTATTATTAAAATATTTTTGTTTTATAAATTTAGCCCTCTAAGTACAATTCTTCTGTAAGCAGTTTTCTATACATTGATTTGTAACCATTGACTTACACCACTATGTGCTCCAATCACTTAGAATATGGAAATGGAAGCAGCAGATATATAAAGAATACATTTTCTGCTTCTTCATGGGGCGTTTAACTTCTCATTTTGAGCATGAAATATGCAAGCTAACGTTGCGGAAGTGAAAGCAACGGAAGTGAATGCTTTACGGAAATTCCTCCGGTCCACCATCAGACTAAGCAACGCAGATTTTAGTAAAGATTGAAAGAGAATATCTTCAGGAATGTACGAGAAAATGGAAAGAAAGTTTATCAGCTCATTTCTTACTTTCATTGAATTTTCGATTTTCTTTCTTTGTATAACTTCTTGATATTATATATATTTTTCGATATTTTGCGAATGTTATTTGTAAATAAATGATTTATATATAAAACTAACTTCTCTATAAATGAAAGACAGTAAAAATATTTATGATATATGATCTAATAATTGATAAAATATTATGATGATCAATTAAAAATCAAAATGAATAAATGTAAAATCATTTAGCATAAAGATTTTCTTTATTTTTAAAAGATGATATTTAATCAAACATTTTTGTAATTATTTAAATTTATTTTAAAAGTTTTGAAATATATATATATATATATATATATATATATATATATATATATATATATATATATATATATATATATATGTATATATATATATAAAGAAAGTAAGATTGAAATTAGAGAGCTTTTTGTGTGGGGATGAGTCAAAGAACAATATTCAAGTAGCATCTATTTTTGCCAAAAGACAACAATAGATACCACCTAATATCAAACATTGTTCTTGCCTTTAAACATAGTTCCACGTATCCTGACATTGATGTAGAATCATAGAGGCTTTTGATGTATTCTTGGTGTACTTCAGTCCCAGCGATTTCTACACATTGCCAAACTTGTTGTGCTGTATTAGCGGCGTGTGTATCAAGGTTCTGTTGTTAAAACCTACACGACATAATTGATCAAGGAAATAAGCGAACTCTGGATAATATTTTATCTCAATGGAGATGAAAACAGCTTGAACAATCAGTTTTTATAATATGGCTGATAGTAATCATGGAAGGCATCGAAAGACAATGGATTCCTAGAATTTAATGATGCAACGTAGGTTATCCAATAAACTAAAAATGTATACTAGAGATTTGCTTTATTCTAATGCAATGTTATTGCAAACTACCCTGTCGTATACAAGACCTACCTGGGAATGCCTAACGAATAGAGCATAACGATAGCATGCTTTTGCAACGGAATATTCAAGCTCGGATCATCATTGTGCTGTTGTTGAAGCTAGATTAGTCAATAAATCCAATGATTTATATTTTATTGTTCGTGCACGTGGTTCATTGTACATTAGGTAGTAATCAATAATGTCCGTAATATTCTGTCAATGTCAAACGAAAAAATGAATGACTTGTGTTCACTGCACTCTGTTACAAATGACTGAAATTACATGAACTGATACCCAATAATGCGTAATAAATTGAGTTTGTTCCCCTGTGGCTTAGGATGTAATTGAGGTTAACGTCCGTGCGTGCCTCAAGATCAGTGTCATTCTTCGCGTTGATTCTTCTTTCTCTTTTGCACTTAGGGATTGAAAATCTGCATTACAGTTGTCTGTTTCTCGCATATCATGAGAGACTGTAATCCACAAATTTATAGACTATTGTTCTTTCTCCCGTCACACATAGAAAGATGATAGAAAAATTCTCGATGTTTTCCATAAGGCAGCTTACATAAAAGAAATGCTTAATACACAACAAATGTATTCAAATCGATAGTGAATTTACTCTTTATACGGTGCTTGCAGATGGTACTTAAATCGTCAGTGAAATTATTCAAATAATTTAACAAATCATTCTATACAAATTAAGAGTCATGTTTCAAAAAACATGGATGATATTATAATCTGTAATGGACCAAAGCAGCATGAAAATGACTTGCTTATCGAAGATACATTTTATTGTTGGCGTTTACAGGCGTCTTTTAATGCACTCTTATAAGTTTCTATAATGAAAAGACTACATGACATAATTATTGGGCATAATATTAATTCCACAACTTATTTGTCGATTTTAGTTGAAAAATGGAAAAGAATTCTAAATAATAATAATACAATAGAATAGCAGGAAAGGACCAACTTAGTATGTCCATAATTTTGACTTTCTTAAAAATTTTGATAGAGAAGGGTTTCTACAGACTTGGATTCAGATACTTTCTAAAATAATTTTAAATCATCACTATATATACAAGTCACTTTGTGGCTTAAGAACTTTCGCTGGGTACCACATGTATCGGTATTTAGTCACTGTTAGTTTTGAACGTTACTTCTAGAGGAATAGGATACGTATTTTTTGCGAGAGTATATGAAACAAGGCCAGACTTAAGATTATTATAAAACAATAAATTTATTTGAATTTTGATTCTTCAATTTTTTTAACATATATTTATTTATATATTAATGCGTGTATTTTAGTGAAATGTATTTAAAAATCCAGTTTTAAATTTTGTAAAAACGAAATTGAATGCAACAAGAAATAGATTTATTTCTATTAAGAAGCATGTTCACATGTTTCGTTCATTACATGATCACATGACAGATATGTAAGAATAAAAAGTTTTTAATGTTAAGAGTTTCGTTGTTAATACATCTAATATAAATCTTAGAGTATTTAATTTGACTTTTCATTTGACTTTGGGAGCTACAATCCTTAATTTTTAAGTAAAAGAGATTCATTTTAAATTAAAAGCGCTATATAGTTGCATAGTACTTATATGGAAATATAAAATAGGATTCTCATAGATTTTATCACAAACCACTAGTGCAAATCATAAAAAGTTATAAAAACGTAACTGGATTGTAAAAAAATCAATTTTACTACAAATAATCAACCATTAGAGCAGCACATACAATTTTAAGGAATTAACTAAACATCTCATTTCTGTATTTTTTCCACACATATTACATAATATGTTTTCAATACTATTGGAAAAAGAGTTGTTATTTTATTATATCGATTTTATTACTAGGTTTGGGGTTTTCTACTCTTGTTTTTCTTTTGTAATATAAAATATCTAAAATTTCTGTAAAATGTATATTTATAAATACTAAGTCTTCATTTCATGAGAATTTTGATATATATATATATATATATATATATATATATATATATATATATATACATATATATATATATATATATATATATTGGAAAGACAATTAGCTATTTAAATAATCAATCACAAGTTATTTAAATGAATCCTTCAATGTTTATTATTAGTAATATTATATAAAAAATATAAATATTAGTAAATTATAAGTAACATAAGTATAATTAGTATATATTAAGTGAAACAATAAGCAACACGCTTTGAAATAAATTCATGTTTATTTAACGTAAATAATTTATAACTTTTCATGGCAAATGTGCTAACGTAATTTTATGTTTTTTCCAGTAATTTCCTGACATCGAACTTATGATGTTCATGTCTATAAAACATCCTAATCTTACAGTACAATGCCCAATTTCTTCATATCTTTCATTCAATATTGAAATAAATGGGTGGATGAATTTACTTCAAATTCTAAATTAAGCAAAATTGCTTTGTAAATCTAAATTCGTCCAAACAATTTTGCTTAATTTTTATAAGTATTTACTAGGATGGTACAATTAAACATTAAAAAATCTAAATCCAAGGTTGAAAAATAACAGTTACATCAACCGAATATAAATCTACAACGTATTTGTTTTGCACATCTTAAGCTCTACTATTTCTTGATCCATTAATACCTATCAAGGGTTTCGGAATGCATCATCTTTGTTGAGCAAATAATATAATATCTCTCTGGGATTACAGATGCAAGATAATACAAATAATAGAAAGGAAGATACATAGAAAGCTTACACAACGAAATGAACAGTGTTATTGATTTTACCAAACCTTTATTGACTTCATTCCTAACTGGATAGTTTGCGAAATAGAAACATCTGTGAAAAGTAACTGTAATCACCAAGGGATAAAAAGGAGTGGAAAGGATGCAGATACTAACGAAGCCAATAAGAATCAACAAGAAAGAAAGGTTTACTTATGATTAAATCAATTCGTTTTTGTATATTATTTTTAACATTGAGGTCAAGATGCTATTGATCATCTTTGTTTTATTTCGATATTTAATAAACATAATAAATAACCAATTTTTAATATCATCTCTCCCTATTTCAAAATCAGTTTTATTTTCAACAGTCAATCAAT
Source organism: Latrodectus hesperus (assembly GCA_037975125.1). NCBI lineage: Eukaryota > Metazoa > Arthropoda > Arachnida > Araneae > Theridiidae > Latrodectus > Latrodectus hesperus. The sequence continues at coordinate 40,498,896 of CM075861.1, read as the reverse complement.
AAATTAAAATATTAATGAATTAATTTAAACATTAATACTTGTTTTATAAAGTTAGTATATACTGTCACATACATATTAATACATAATGATATTTTATGTAATTTATAAATAACATAAATAATAACATATAAAAGTATATGTGATAGTAACATAATTAACACCCATTTTAAACTATTTGCCAAATAATAGTTTCAATAATTGCAATTATATAATGTTAATTAGAATATGAAAATTTAATCTGTTTATTGTGCGCATTAGAATATATTAATTTTGATTTGCCGATCTATCTGGTGAACATGAGAAAAAACAAACAAGTAGAAAACGAAAGGCAAGAACAAGAAGGTGATTTGCTTTCTTTTTCGAAACGGAGATCCATTACAGGCACAAAGTCCGACTTTTTTTTTCTTCCAGTTCTACATCCAAACCTTATTCGGTATTCAACCCGAACCCACTCGAACACTCGGTGAAACCCACCCGAACATCCATTCCAACCGAGCACTCGGTGAGATTCGAGGATCATAACCGCTATAAAATCACAGCAGCTTGCTGTAAATTTACTTATATCATTATGAATATCTTTTAAACAAATATTAATTACGATGTTGCAAAATAAATTTATATGATACAGTATAGTAAATATTCATTATTTTCTAATTTGTTAAGAATATAATGCATTTCTTTTAATAAATAATGCATTTTTAATGAAAAAGTTACATTTACCTCATTTAAAGAAGTAGTTGTTTAAAAATTTCAAATATTTCTCTTATTTTTTTTTAAATTACGCTTGTTTATAATTTTTAATAAATATTTAATTTTAAAGAAGTAATTTTTTCTGTTATGTAAGTAAAATTTATATCCTATGAGTAAAATTATGTTGAAATATAATAATACTAATAATGAAGAGTAATATGTATTTGTCTCATTTACATCAAACAAAAGTATAAAAAAAATTATAAAATACGTTTCGAAGTAAATATTTTCTGTTATGTTTAAAATATTCGATTAATTTTTATTTTGATCGTCTACAATTATACCGAATTTTAAAAAAAATTAGGATAAAAAATATTATAAAACTTTTCGAAAATGTTTTTATCAAAAGCAAGTAGCTTCAAAGTAATAAATCAGGATCTGAAAAATAATATTTAATATAATTAAATATATTTAAATATAATATAATTTACATTTATTTCAGTGTATATGTGATTAAATTTAAATAAAACATGATGCTCATAAGAATTAAATATTTGCTTAAATTTTTAATATTTCAAAAAGTATAATTCAGATGTATTTAACAAATTGGGCTTTTTAAGATGAATGCCTAAAAACTAATTTTGGCATGAGCGAGTTCTTCCTTTACCTTAATCTTTTATTTTAGCAATTATATATATTTTCGTAAATAAAGTTGTTTTGTAAGGGAACATGCATCGAATACATTATGAAGTCTGTAATGAAGTGCATTGCAACCAATGAAGTATATGATATCGCTGTATTGTAATCACGGAAAGTAAATAACGAAATAAAACACAGAATGGGTAATAAATGAAATCTTGGGGTTACGTGATTCTAATGCGACATTCAATCAAGATTTCGGAAACTAGCTCATCAGTTACCCATTTACTTTCGATTCTGTATAAACGTAAACAGAACAGAAATAAATTTGAATTACAAAATACACGCAACAAATACTTCTATCTTTTATTCAATTATAATTTGCAAAAACTGATCAGTAAATTAATAAATAAATTTTATTCAATATGTAAATATTCCTTAATTATAAAATGAGCATTAATCACATAAATAATTTACGCAGTTTTCACAGTTATATTCAATATTTAAAGAAATTATAAAAATAATTCAGTAAGACATATTTTTTTAATTATAATTTTCTCAATATTTAAATAGTGTAGTTATAATAATTTATGATTTTAATAATAATATTAATGTTTGCCAAAATAGTTTTTAAAAAGTAATAAAATTAAGCAAAGCAAACTATAAAATTTTATGAATTTTCTCCAGAATGTAACGATTTTTTAAACTCTCTAAGGTTATTTAAATTAGCAATTTAATGGCTGTTATCTTAAATTTAAATAATTAATTTAAAAATTAAATTTTTATTGATAGGTATTATCTTTATTAAATTTTTTAACAAAAATAAAATAATGCTTTTTCTTCATTTTAATGTACAAAAGCTTCACTTTCTAAAAACAAGGACTAAGTTTTATGAATTACACAAATATCACATATATACGACTCTCAAAGAAATTAATTTATATAAACATAAGTTTTAAAAATAAATTTAAATACATATCGCAGTATTTAAAATATAAGAAGAAAGTTAAAGGTTTAGAAAAAAAATTATGATTAATCATGAATTTCTTGTTAACTGTTGTTAATTTATTCATAAAATTGAAAATATTGAACTTTATATCATAATTTTTAAGATATTGCATAAAACCTGCTTTAAATTATACATATTTATGATTAATTATGCATTTGTAAAATGTACTATTTCATTATTTTATTGTTTAAAGTTTATAAAATCTATTTAATGTGTAGATTATAACTGTTTACTCCAAATTAAATTAACATTAATGGATTTTGGGAAGTGCACTTTAGTATTCTTTTACTTAAAACAAATGAAGTTTAAAACGCAAAAAAACCGTATTCTTTTGAAAATAAACCCAAAACTTTCCGACTAATTTTCATAAATGATAAAACACTTTTACTATCTCTTTACTGCATCATCTGTAGTAACGGAAATGATTCTTTTTAAAAAATATTTTGTGACGTTAAGTTTTGCGATAAGACAGACCCTAAGCGGATGGCAAATAATAATTTTATCTTTTAAAATTTATAAATAAATCACTTTACTGGAGAATGTCTGCTATCTATGAAAGTTGAGACAAACAATTTCTTTTCTTGCTTATAACAATTCAAGTAATTTTAATCTAAGTTACTTTCTTTAACCAAAAAATTTATTGATATTAAATTATTAATTTAACATGAGTTTTTATGGCTATGTTTTAAAGTTTTTTTGAAAATATAAGCAGGATTTTATCATATACATGCGTTTTAGTTTGTTAACAACAATTATTCAAAATATTTATATTTTATTTTACTAACAATAATTAGTATTGCAAAATTTTTTATTATTCTGATATGAAGGAAAACTGATTGATAATAATTACATCAATTTATTTAATATTTAGATTTAATTATCATATTAAGTAAAACTTTTTTGATAATTCTAATAGTTCTCGTTTAAGTTTCCCCATAATGATTAATTACATGAATACTTTGATTTTTATGTGCTTAAAATTCTTAAATTATTTGAGGACTTATAGCTTTCATGTCTTAAAATACTCAAGGATATAAATATCCTACTCTTAATACTATTGTATTTTTAATTGTGTATTTAACGAACAAAAAATTTTTATTTCATGAATTTTGCTCAGTTATCAATCTTTATTTGCTATATATACGTTTGCTGAATTTGTCTTCAAATAATAGAAATAATTTTACAAAAAACTCTGAATATTTAATTTCATTTAAAGCTTTAAGTTATAGAAATTGTTATTTATATTTTAATATAGTTTTTCAAAACATATTTATTTCTTATTTTATATGTGTAATTAAATTCAATGAATATTCTGAATTTAAGCAATATATTCTTAATTTAAAAGAAATATTCCTTATAAAATATATACATGAGTGGGTAGAAATTTTCCAAAAATATAAGCTATTTGTATGTGTAAAATCTACACTTTTAGTATTAATATTTACTAAGAATATTTTCCTTTTGAATTTTTCATTACTTATTAATTTGCATTTATTTAAATTAACGAATAATCTTTTTAAATATAAAACTAAAATATTAGAAGTATCTTTACCAAATATGTCTATATGAAAAAACCATACTATTTATTTTGGAAAAAATATTTTTTCTTATCTGTTACAGTTTATTATTAATGTTATTTTACAATTAATAAAACACTTAATTTACTATTTGCATTATTAGAAATCATATTTATGTTTATTTCTTAATAAATAGTTAGAATTCATTAAAATTTAATTGTATATTTTTATTGATACATAATACATTTTACTACGAATTGATTTATTGACACATTTTTTTCCATTATTTAATATAATAATTGATAAACTGGTAACAGACAATTTTAATTCTGTTTTAGAAATTATTTTTGAAATAAAAAGTTTGGTTTTTACCTACAAGTTCGTTTGACAAAAAATATTTTTCAAAATCTTCATAAATGAAGTTTATACAAAGTGTTATAATGATAGTAATTACCGTTAATTTTAATTATTATACAATTTTAAATAACGGAATAGTTATGAGAAGTGGAATTAAACTGGTAGAAAATATTTATTTAAAACTTTTAAAATAGTTCTACTGTGATTAAAAATTATATTCTTGAACCTTTATTTTGGAATTAGAAATGTAACATAACATAAAAAATGTTTTCAGACGATAAAAATAATTAAATCCAGCTAATAGTTTTTTTCAGAATGCTCATAATTATGTATCGAAATGACGTTCAATTTAAATTTAATTCACTTCTAGACTGAATTTTTGTAATTATTGTTTAACAATTTCGGATTTCAATGTATACCATTTATGATTATGCGTAAGTATTATAGTGTTATTTTGTATCCTATTAATTTAAGTTTAATATTTAAAGAAAGTTACTATTCCTGAGGTGAGATAGGAAATTTCCATTAATTGAGAAAAAAAGTGTATAACACACGGCACAGCTATTTCAATATTTATTTCAAGAATTATGAATTCTGAGATCCTCTTCCTTTTAAAATGCATTTAAAAGAGAGATTTCATTTCTTTGTTTATTGTTTTAAGGATTAAATTACTAATAAACAGTTAAATTTGATTAAAGATTTATTTTAGAAATCATTATTTGGGTAATTTAATCACTTTCTAAAATAAGTCAATTAAAATTTTTGTAAATTTTCTTTCTATTAAGGTTTTCTTCACAAACGCTAAGCACATTATAAAATTTTCTAGTGTAAAAATAATTTATTATTATGCAAATGCTTTTCTTTCTATTTTAAAATGATCGATTATTATAATATTTCTCAATAAATATTATCATCTTAAAAATTTATGTTTTATATCTTCTAAATTAATGCAACAATATTTACACTATTTCACATAAATTTTAATTTAATTAATTTTAAATCGCAGTTTTAAATAAAAGAAGGTGACCGAGGAAGTCGCGGAAATCGGTAAATTAACCAAAAAAAACTATATGCTTTTTTATCTTGACAAAATTAAGTCACTTTATGTTTATTTTCTTTTATACACTTATTATTTGCATGGAATTGTTCATACCATATACATGCATGTGAAAATATTTTTAAAATTAGGTAGATCTAACTTGAAATATAACTTCATTAATTTACTGTAAATTAAAAATTATTTTAAAATTAATATAAAGAATGTTTCAAATATGATATATGAAAATAATTTAATCTTTATACTTATACTCTTATAGATTTTTTGCTTCAATGTACATTTCATGATCAAACTAAAATATTTAGCCCCATTAATTTTAATATAATTTATTTTTATTTTTTAACTTTATTTTATAATTCAATATAAAATTAATAACTTATACAAGCTCATGTTTATGCTGAATCTTCAAAATATTACCTCTTATCTAATTACAAATTTTCTTTCTTGGAATCTTCATACACGTTCGAAACCACTTTCCTTACTTTAACATAAATTTCTTATATTAACTAATTTTAAAGGGTAAAGGAAAGTATACGCACGGTAGAGAAAAGCAGAATACAAGCAGCAAGTTAACAAAAATTAATCTCAATATGTCTTCATTATCTTGGTAAAATAAACCCATTCTTTTATATTTTAAGAAAACTTAAAAATAGGGTTTTTGAGTGAATGAGGTTTTGAATAAGCCTTCCGATGCTTGCAGAAAAACATTTTATTTTCGCTTTTATTAAGATTAATGAAATCATGCTTCGTAAACTCCTCAAGCTATTCCCCAGATCACAACAATATATTTTTGAAAAAATATCTAATTTAATCTAGATTTGAAAACCCTAAACATTTCATATATGTGTAACTCGGTAATGTTTTTGTTGTCTCTTTCTATGAAATATGGTGTAATTAATTAGATTTATTCGTGTGAGTAAGCTGTATAAAAATTGTTTGTTGTTTCAATCAGCTAAATCAAATTACACAATGTATGAAATAAATTACTTAAGAAATACTTTTTCTAACAGATTATATTTCATGTATTTCAATTTTTTAGAGTCCTCTTATTGCTTTCAATTTCTGAAATATGAATGTAATTGAAAATTATGAGTTTTCGTTTATTTTATCTTGTCTGTCTTTTGGATTATTCTTTTATATTTTTACTATTTAATATCACATATTTTCAATAAATGTTGCTATTAATAATTTGTTTATACTTACACAAATAATTAGTCACGTGAGATTATTAATCCTAATACACTGAATGAATAAATGTATTAGCGCATTTTTTATAAAATATAATTAATTCGTGTATTTGTGTATCGAATGCATTTATTATTCCTTAAATGTTAGCATAAAAATAGAAATATCTATCTATGCTATTAATTACTTCGTGCTGTAAATTAATAATTGTTTCCATATTTCATTTGATTATGCATGAATATAATTCTTGAAACTAATTTTAATGAATGGTTGTTAGTAAGTTATGCATTTATGTATAATCAGAAAAATGTGTAATATCTTTAACATGTGTAATATCTTTAACATTGCAAGTTTAATTACCAACTTTAAATCCTACTAAAAGAATATTTATAGTTAAAGATTCATTTAATTTCAATTGAAAAGCAGGTGTTTCATATATTAAAACAAAAAATATTCATTTTTCGTATTAAAGATAAACAAACAAATATTTAATCAAGAAGGTTAATTTTTCATATTGACTGAAACTATTATTAATCGTTTTGATACATATTTCAATACTACAAAAAATGGTTTTCAAGAGTAATAAGAAGCACATGCTAAACGTATAGCATTGAGAAAGCCATTAATCTATAATTTTAAGCATCTTTTTTAGATTAGAAACGTTTTATTGCTTAATAAACCAAGTAAGTACTCTGAGTAGAAAAGAAAAGTAACTTCCATGCTGGAATTTTTAAATGAGTTACTAATGAAAATTAAATAAAACATTAACATCAAGAAAGAAATGCTAATTTGAATTGTTATCTATAATTCTAGTATTTATTTTGATTAGAATAGTAATATATCATATGTAGATCATTCAAGAGAAACTAATAATCTCTAATAATTTAAACAACAAAGAGACCTTACCATTGCAAATAACAATGCAAGCCTGCCAAGAAACGTGTAAAGCAATCTGGTGTATATTTGCCAGGTGCCAGTTTTATTTAAGCATCAGTAAATAAGTATAGTACATACAAATTTAAAGCATAGAAAAAAAACTTTAAGTCTAGAAGGTACCCCATGTGTTTGAGATACCATTATGCGGAAAAACTTATTTAGGTAACTGAAAGATTTTTTCAATCATTTAAGCATTTTCTATAGAAATGCAAATAATTTTCCATTTGAAATATTTACTTATGAAAAATGTCTTCCTCTTTTCTTCCAAATATTCCCTGAACATTCATTTTTATAAATGAGATTTATGATTGGATTTCTTTACCATCGTCTTTGTTAGTAAAGCGTTTTTATGGTCATGAGTTTCTTTACGACTTCTTGTCATTCGAAAAAACTAGTTTCCCTTAGTTTGCATAAAAAGTTTCTAATATATTCACATGTATTTTTCAACTTTATTTTTTCTTCTAAATTAGCTGTCAAAAGTCATAGCAAGGCATTTAATTATCCACCTCATTTGATTTCTCTAATGACATTTGTCACAAATAATTTTGTGTTGCTAAGTAAGTGAAAAGTAAAGAAACTCCGTAGAAATCATCTTTACAAGCATGAATGCAGAATACAAAATTTGCAGTATCTATCTCACACTCTTCAGCTATGGCTATGATCCAATCCGACAGCTTTTGTTAAGATCAACATTGTCTTACACAATGCACACATTATGTTCAAGTAACAGGTAGTCATTTTAAGGATGTTGTAAGGAATGTTAGTGTTAATCACATAAAGGTGCTTTAATGATTATTCAAAAACAGTGTGAACATGAATATGTTGCAAAGGATTAAAATCTAGAAAATTTCCCTACACATGTGTTGATAGACTTGCATGAGAACACATATTTTTTTCTATTTCTCTAAATCAAGATCAATTAGTCAAATTTTTGACATTTTTCTGAACTAAACAAATATTGATATTTTTAGTAATTTTATTTTTCTACTAATCCTCATACTCTTATCCGTGGCCAACCATTAGATTCTCTTTATTTCAGTTATTATTTAAGATGATGTTATAAAAAGTTTAACCAATTATTAGTGTAAGAAATACTAAACATTTTCTGTCCAGGTCTATTCGTAATGAAAAGAAAGTTCTGTAATTCTACTTCATAATTAGAAGGCAGCAATTAAATTTAAAGCTTGATCTTTTAAATGGAAAAACGCTAAATGGACTCAATTCAAAATTAGAACTTTTATCTTCAGTGCCACAATTTGTTGCTTTTTTTTCCTCCGCTAGAGTGTCAATTCTAATAGTAGTTGAAATTATAGTTTTAATTACAGTTTCCTTTTTCCGATTGCCAAACGTTTGCAAAAAGTCATTAACAAAACAAAGTCAAATCAATGAAACCAAGTTTAGTATAAAAATGGACAATACACAAACCATTAAAATATGCTTAAGTTTGAATCAATGTAAAATACACCTCTTTATTTGCGAGGTTTTCTGTTTGTGTTTTGTTCTTTAAATATCTTAATGAGGCTCTAATTGTTTATTTCTTACAGATTATTAATTATCCATTTCATAGGTATTAAATTACAGAGATTAATTCTAAAAGTCTCAACACGGTGACATACATTTTTGTGTGAAATAATTTTAATTGAAATTTAAACAAAGATATTTATAGCAAAACACTTTTTTGTAATGATGTTTTAGATTAATATACTCAATTATTCTTTTAAATTAATTTTCTTCTAAAATTCTAATTTTATAAGATTTTTAGTACCTAGAACTAATGAAGTTAAGACAAATTATCAAAATATAAATAACTTACTAGAGTTCCATTAGATGTTGTAGCACTCGGTAACCTGCAAGCTTGTAATCTTCGAAATAGATCAATAAAAATTTGTATTTTCAATTGATAACAAAAAATGTTGATACATATGAATGAATAAAAATAATATTTTAAACTTTTAAATGCAGCATAGAAACATTTGATCCCAAATAAGCAGAACTTATTAAAATTGAATTAAAAATTACATTTTCTAGGGATTATAGATCGTGATTTATCAAGAACTCCACTTTTTAGCTTCAATTATCTAATTTTTTTATGCTTTAGATCCACGAAAACTAAAAGAAATAATTTCACAAAAATATAAGGTTTTCTATTTCTAAGGATATTTTTCTTAAACTAAAAAGACTCTCTAATTATTCTATTTATCATCGAGAATGACACCTAAGCCTGATAAACAATGTTTGGCATCCCAATGTGTTTATTTTTCCTCATTTAAATTCCAAGACATTTGCTTGGAAAGAAACTTTTATTCTCGTCACGACTCCAAACAAATTATCTAAAGATGCAGTCCTACCATTCTAACTGACTTATCTGTTTTGTCCTTTCATTTAATTCCACTGGTGTTTGAGATGAACTAATTGCTCCACATTTCTCCTTTCTAAAACCAAAAAATGCGAAAATTCCCGTGATATTCTCTGCAAGACTTTTGAAGAGATAAATAACTAAGCAAATTGAAAAAAAAATTAAACATTCCCTAGTATCTCTCTTCGAACTTCACTTATTCTCTTAATTACTGACTGTTTGAATGGTAAATCTTTTCAGAGTAGATACCACTCTAGACTCTCTGGTAAATTTGTCTCTCTTTTAATTTAAAGAAGTCTAAATAGAACTCTTTGAATTATTTAATACGCTTGATAAGTTTAAATTTATAAGAGCTGACTTCTCATTAGTTATAGAAATTAAAAAATCATTTAGAAAGTCGGTAGTTAAAAAATGTTTACTTAAAAATTAAAGTTTCATTTAGATAATTAAATCTTAATAAAGAAATCTAAGTATTTTTATTGCTCTTTTTTCTCGCTATTATTTTATGCCTTATTTTCAGTACATGAATTGATAAAATAAATTACATTTTAAAGCTGATTACATTCCATGAATAGTGTAAGGTGAATAAGTAAAAATTATTTTTTTTTCAAATAAAATCTAAAAACCTTTAAGGATACAATTCCAATCACATTACAAAAAATGGTTATGCTACATTTATGTAAAAAGAAAGAAAGAGAGTGATACATAACAAAAAGATATACATTTATACATGTATAAGCATAAATATTCATGTAAGAATTTAATATTGACAGAATTTATCTGACTAAGCATGGGAAAATAAAGAATAAGAATAACTCAATTAAATATATTCCATTTATAAGAAACATATTTTCAATAAAATTTCCTATTTAGAAAATATTTAACAGTAAAAAACAAATTCTTGTGTTTTTAAATCTATCCTAATAATTTTAAACTTGTAACTTGAATAACGAAAATTACACCATAAAACAGTAAGTGCAAATAAATGATATGTTTCTATCAATTGAAATATGCTGATTCGAATAACATTCGAATGAAGTTCGAATAACTGAAATAGTAAATGCCAAAATTAAGCATAAATCATTGCCACTTTTAAAAGGCAAATAAATTGCTTTAAACACAATTTTAAATTTTTATGATATAATTTACATCAAAAAGTATCAAAAGAAGTTTCATATTTAGACTTGACTTGAATCACAAATTTTAAAATATATTTCCATCTATATCACTTTATGGATAAATCTCATAATTTTTAATTGTTTTGTGCTTTAAAATATTTTTTTTTCTAATTGTATTCACTTCAAAACACAGTTAAAATTTTGTCTATATATTAAATATATTTTAACTTAAAATGAATCACTTAAAAATTAGAATTTGTTCAAGTGAAAAATACTGTCTTTTGTTAATAAATGGATTTAATTTTGTATAGACTTTTAAAGATAAATTTTTAAAAATGGAAAACATAAATGCGTATTTTTTTAAAGTTTTGTTAATATATACCAATATACTAATGACTTTTTCTTTAGCCTCTGCAAAAACTAATTTCCTAAACCTTAAATTTTCTTCAATGTTATTGTATTATATCATTTCCATTGTTTTAAAAATTATCAAGAGTAATTTTAAATTCGTATCTTTAACCGAACTTTGTGAAACTTTTTTGAAGAAAATTATGTTATTTCTCTTTCCATGTGGGGGACATATTTATTGAATTCCAAGTGAAATTTTAAACTTTACGAGAAGAATTTGTTTGAAAGCGTAATATTCTTTTGAGTACCTGATGGCAGAGCACAATTATGCGCATTCAGTTTCCTTGTTATTTGTTCTCGTTTGTCATTCAGTGCTGCACTAATTATGAAGTAATCTTCTAAAATGAAAATGTAAATTTTAATAAGACACAATCTTTTGGTTATATATACTTCGTTAATGAACATAAAGATATTGCGTTAATGGCTTATTTCAATTTGCAAAATGTATTTTAAAAATTGTTCATAACACAATAGTTATTGATAGAATATTCATCAATTAATTTTATTCTTTACTAAAGGGTAAAAATTAAGTTATATTTGCTTTAATGATATATACAGATTCTAGGACATTCTGTCATTTTAATTTTAATAGCACTTTTTTGTACACTAAGCAATATGCATTTTTAATGCAGTAAGTGAATCTAAATAATAAAAAAATAATAAAGATATATATGTCTGTGCGTGTTTGTTCTTTTCTATGTAGCTTAACTTTCTTCTGTGTGTTTCAGAAATTAATCTGTCTAAAATATCATCACATTTTAAAAAATAATTCTAAATCCTGTTCATTAACATAACGTTTTAAGATGGTTTTGCTATGACAGTTTATGGTTATTTTTATCAGTGTTAGAAACATGAAATCATGAAATTCATTTCCACTAAAATATCATTTTGTTTCAAATGTTAACAAAATGTAAGTAGTAATATATATATTTGTTCATTTTAATTTTTATATTATTCATTTTATAGCCCACCTGAATAAAAATTCACATTTCTCAGAAAATATTGCTAATACAAACATTATCTTAAGGTGATTTCCCAAACCAACATCTTCCCTAATCTGCCGTTGGAAAATTATGGGCTTGGAAATACAGCAGGTGTGTTAGTTCCCGCAAAGGGCATCTTGAGACTTTACACTAAGAACTAGAAGGTAATGGGGAAATATTCTGGCACGAAATTAACTACCTTCACTGGGAATAAGATTCTTTTTTTTAAATGGAGCAGAATATGAAATGAATTATTTATTTATAGATATTAACATAATCACATAGAATTTCAAGACTTGCATTGCTATTGATGAAATGTAGGCAACACAAAGAATCATTTTTGATGACATTTTGAAAATTACTTACAGATAAGTAAGACGTGGAAATTAGACTTAAATTTTTGAATTAATTTTTAGTTACTGATTGACAATTGCTTTGTGTAACATCTTGCTGTTGTGTTAAAGTTTATAATTATTAAAGGTGCATTTGTTATATATTTAATACGATGTATTTTCGATAACAACAAGGTAACTTTTTATTTTTATTATTTTTTCGTTCATTCAATTTTTTTCATTAAATTTAACTTGTTAAAGAGCATTTCCTAAGGTTAACATAATTTTTATCATTCCTCGTAAAGGCTTTTATGATTTATTTATGTTTCTTGTAACAAGTACAAACTAAGCAAAGAGTGAATTTATTGTCATATAAATTTATTTAATGAAATTTTAAGATGAATTACTTATGTATTTTCATTTTTCACTTATTTAGTTACATTAATCATATTTCTGAATTATTTTGTTTAAAAGTACTAGAATCTTTTTTCTTAAATTTTCTTTAAATAGTCATTTTTAGTAAATGAATTAAATGATCTTATATTTTAAATTTCTGGAAAAGCAAAACTTTGTGAATATTTAATTATAACCGTATAATTATTTTTGTGAATAAAATAATTGGTATGATTAAAATTTCATCAAAAAATTTCATTGTTATTCATATTTTACCTGTGTATATTCCTTTTAAACAGTTACATATTGTAAATACTCAAAAACAATGCATTAAAATTTAGAATTGAGTTGCATTTTTATATGATGGGAATTTACAACGGCATAGAAAATAGTATGCTTCTATGAAAACAAGTGATTTTTTTTGCAATGAAAAAATACTGAAATTATTTATTTCCTCAAATATTTTTAAAACTGTAATTGAAATTAATACTATAAAAATTTAATGTTTGGTAAATTTTAATTTACAGTAATCCAGAAAAATATTTCCCTGTCCAAATAAATTCTAAATTTGCGCCGGTGAAGTACTTTAAGTGAAGAAAAAATATTTTTAAAGAAAAAAATTCTAATCCAAGTGATTTTAAAAAAATAAGGCTGATTAAAAATATATTTGTAAGGAAAAAAAAGTATTAAATTAAATTCGAAAAGCGTAAAAAGTTTTGCAAGAAAGAAGCAATTAAAATCATTTTTAACATAAGCAAAGAGTGACTACAATGTGTAAGAACAAAAAAAATTGTGTTTTATCATCATTTAAAAGTATTTTATTCAGTATGGGGGAAGTAATTAAATAAATTCAAACTCTTAAGAATATCTTAAGATATGTGTAAAAATAGCTAAATAAATAAAAACAAAAAATTAGTTGTTTTTTTAATATATTCATTTTTTTAAGAAATATGTTTGATTGAATGACGTGCGTTAATTACGTATAACGTTCTTCAAATCTGTTTAATTTTCTTTTTCGATAAATTATAATAATTTATAATTTTCATCGACTATGTTAAGGAATCAGGCTTCTGGATATACCTTCCATACTTATAAAATCAATATTTTGTGGATTAATACAATTTAACAATTAATTTAAAAAATACAAACATTAATATTAATCCTGCGCATACTTCGTCATCTCACTTAAGAAAAATTGCCGACTTTCTGACACTTTCTTATTTTAAAATAAAGCAAGTGTTTACAAATTTGATTTTTTTTTAAACTTTGGAATATAAACTTATGATAATACAATTAGTAAATAAGATCATCCAGGTTTTATGTAGCCCATATCACACTTGATTAGCATTAGATAGTTTTTGTTCCTATTTTAGAAATAAATTTATTATTTAAATACATCTTAAAGTACCATTTCATTAAGATAATTGATTCGTATTGAAGAAAATATAGTTGTGTGATTTTAAAATCTAAGCATATTTACATATATATAACGCATATGATGTTATATATGTATATTGTCATAGAGAAAACTGAGATTTCGGTTGTCTGTAATTATCACTATACGTTTATACTAATCTTATTGTATTTAGAATTATTAACTTGGCATTTTTTAAAATAAGTAATTATTTCAGAAAGTTAACCATATTTATAACAGCTCTAAAACAATAAAACAAATCATCAGCAGTTTTCAATTCTTCTCTATATTGGAGTAAATTTGTCTTTTAGTATAAAGATTATCATTCAGCTGTATTCATGATGAAGTACATTAATCGTAAATTATTCTTCAGTGTAAAATACATTGTAATTTATCATTAAAATTGTAAGATGTGTCTTTATGTGTATGCTTTTACAAGTTGATTGAATAGGTTGAAAATGGTAAACTGACATTATGCTTGGATTATGTTTAAAAAGAAATACACTTATTGTTGGTATCAGATAAAAAAACTGTTTACCATTGTAACTAAAAATACGATGAGATACATCATAATTTAGAATAATATCTTCTGAAGAGCTTTGCAGAAGTTAAGCGCAAAGTTCTGTAAAACAACGTTTCGCGACTTTTCTGTATTCACGGCCCAATTTTAAATCATAATTTTCATGGCAATATGCTCGCGTATAATAAAATATTTTTTATTTATTTTTACTCTAAAACTCTCCTATGACCAGAATTTTAAAATTTTAAAGATTAACAAGAATAAGAAAATTTATTGAAATTTTGCAACAACGATCCTTCGCATTGGCAAATAATAATCGAGTGTTCCATAGCTCTTGCTTTCACCATATTGGATATTATCACGGTTTTCCTAGGATATTTGTAGTTTGTCATAAATATTCTGACATGTCGATAAGATGCGGTCTTGAATATTCTCAGATATGAGTAAATGGTTTCTCATTGGAAGAAGAAGAATGTTCGATAACTCAAGTTTCATTTCCAACTATAATCATATGTCACTTCTATCACTATCAAATCTATCATGAATACCTATATTGTATGTTTTCATACCAATTGCAAAATGGTTTCTGGAAAAGCTTGGCATCTTTTTACAGGCCTTGGGTGCTTCAATAAAATGCTCCTTAATTATAATGCATCGTATTAAATATTCAAGTTAGTAGATTTATGCTGAATCCTTCATAAACTGTTAAGTAGACGCAAGCGAAAATTAAACGATAGTCACGCATCAACAAATACATATATGAGCATGGCTTCTAAAATAAAATTAGAACGATAGTCATAGGAATAAATTAATTTTTTTCCAGTACTTAAGTTGTTGGAAATGAAATGCCACTGTGCATCATTTGCTCAAAAATATTTCCGACAAACAGCATGAAATCTTGTAAACTTAAACGACATTCGCAAACGCTTCTTAATGAGTAAGTCAACAAACCAAATAATTCGTCGAATTAATATTAAAATTATAGTAAAATTATAAAGTAAAAACCATTTTTTAAAAGTCTTTACCTATGGATGATAAAGGTTTATTTGTCTATTACAAAATTTCATATAAAATAGCCAGATGTAATGCACATCACACCATTGTTGATGAACTTCTTTTGGCTGCAGCAATTGGGATTGTCGAAACTATATTTGAAGATAATTTTGCAAAACAATTGCAATTCACACCTCTTTCAAATGATAACTATTTTCCATTGAATCAGTGATAAAGCTGAAGACATACAGTGTCAGTTTTTTCCAAAGTCGAGTGTCAAATTGTTATTAATACACTTTGATGAAGAAACATATAGTAATAAAGTGCTCATTTCATTAAATTTCAACAAATGAGCCCTGGTCTGAATATTATGTTGTTTCTTAACCGTAGTTAACAATAATTATATAAAATTAGGACCCCTGAAATCAAGAGCTTTTCTGAGTTTTATAAAGATATGGGTCCAGTATATTCCCCTTTACTATTTTTTGCGAGACAAGATCGTGTGGGAGATTTGTTTTCTAATCGAATTAAGAGAAAATATCCCTATTTTCTTTTAAAAGGTAAATAGACCGAAAGCTTAAAATTTTTATGACGTTTATAATGTAATAAAATTCATGTATGTTTTTGATATATTTGGAAAATTAAATAACTTGAATCTTCAACTTCAAGAATCAGATTCATATATATTGCATACATATGAATGATAAAGTTAATGATTTTTGTATATAATTAGACTTGTGGAGGAGAAATTTGAAGCAAAAAACTGACAATTCTCGTAAATGTGTGTTACAAGGCTGAAGAACCATTGTTACTGTAACTAGAAAATCATTTAGCCATGCAAGGGAAGAATTTTAAAAAGTAATTACTTGCTGACGATGAATTGATAGTACGTTATGAGTGGGTTTAATGATCTATTTCACATTACTCCCAAAGGGCTCTTAATTGTGGAAGAAGAAACTTTCATAGACTTTAGTACAAATAGTGAAACCAAAAGACAATTTAATATTAAGTTACTTATTAAATTTTTTGCTAGAAGAAGTTGCTAGATTTTCTACTCTTAAAGAAAGGTATTTCGTATTTTATTAGCATTTTAAAACTTCCTTGGTGAAACTTGATTTTTTGCGGTGGCTTTTTTTTAAGATAAGACATAAATCTCAGCTAAATACAGGAAGAAGATCTAATACAGAAGAAGAACTAAGATGGCCTATTTCGAATACTAAGCTTTCTTTCAAAAACTTTCACTCTGTAATACAATCCAAGGAAGTCGCTAATAATTTTTAAATTTTTCTTTACTTTTTTTAAGTTTTTTAATAAGTTAATTTTCAAATATGTGAAAATGTGTTTTCTTTGTATTTGTATGTGCATTCCTTTAAGTCAGTTTATCAATTTTTTAATAGTACTTTCTTATGGATTTGCCCGTGCCCTCTATTTAAAGCTATACACTTCCTAGGAAGGAGTGTCCTACATTTTAGAATAGCTATTTTGAAGTAATTTTTTTCTGTGTACTGACATAGTCATTAGTGATTTTTGTCTTATTCACTTTCTTGAAATGACTTAAAATGGCCTATAAAAATTGTTTGAACACCAGAGAAATTATCAATAATTAACTGGCTAATACATTTTCCCTTAAGGCTTTATATCTGTTAAATTTAAAATAATTTTTTTCGTATTCTATATGATACATTTTTGCACACTAGTCTAATCAAAGTATTACTATTCATGTATTCTTTCACTCATAATAACTACCAATAAGACCATAATTAAACGCTTTAAAAAGTTTCCTTGTTCATTAATAGGAATGATAAATTGTGCATTCAGATAAAAACTTAAATGCTGTTAGCATTATAATATTCATAAGTTTAACCTAAATAGAAAATTTTTCATCTTTGTTAAATGTTTTGAATTAATAAATTATCACCATCATAAATATCACCATCAATTAAATGTTTTCATAGAATCTCTTTTGGTTTCCTTGGAGATGCATCTTAAATAAAGTAAAATCATTGAACGAAAGTTCATCAAGTTGACTAAGCCAACGTTGAAAGCAAATCGTCTTTGATGTAAATTTTTCTGATAAGTACTGCATTTTTAAATTTAAAATTGAATTTTACACACTTATCTATTAATCTACTTGATGAGTATTCCGTCAGTTTTTCAAAGTTCCTTGAAATTCGTTGGCAATCTGGATTAAAGTCAATATTTTCTGCTTTGTGTTATAAAATTTTATGAGAATTTAACATCTAATATATGGATGCTTAATTGAGTTTTATTTCTCTCCTGGTTGACCATTTAAACAGCATGAATATTTACATCTGACCAGATGACAGACGAGGGGTCTCATCAAATTGTTTCAAAATTGGTATTGAAATTATATCGATTTAATATATAAAACTTTCGGTTTTTTTAACTTGAAATCTAAAAAACACTCTTACTCATGAAGTTAATCAATAGATAAAAGATATTTAAATGCTTCTTAGAGAAACGCTTATACCATACACATGTTTGCATAAATGATTAATTTTTTTTCCTTCTTGTGCAGTTGAAGTTCTACTATAGATGAATATTTATGCTATTTCAACTCTTTGAGGAATGTTCAAAAGTTCACAATATTTCACTTCAGAACATAAAAAATTCCATATTTCTCAACTGTGATTTCAAATTTCAATAGTCACTGAAACATCCTTTCCATTTAATTGAGACGAAGTTTATAATTTGATAATGTCGTCAGGATAAAAAAATTATCACAAATCTTATGAAAAAATACTACCCTTAATTTTTTGCGAAATTTCACGATTGTTGCGATTTTTGAAAGTTGTTAAAAGAAAAGAAAATTCTTTTAAAAGACAATCAAAAGCTGGTTAGCATATTGATATATGTATATTGGTTATCAAGCAGATTTATGCTTTACAATTTCAAACTTACTATCTACAGGTAACGAAACACTTTAATTATTATAAAAGATCATTCATATTCACTTCTAGGTAAATTTGAAACAAATTTAGTTTTAGCTTTATATAATTTTGAAAAAGACATGATATTCAATTTGACATGTGTATAGGAGCAAATTTAGTCATACATGTTAATTTTCGTTCTTCACCAACATTTTGGTCAATAATATAATTTTTTCGTTCTTGAATAATTGTTCCAGTAAAGATGTAGAACTTCTCTTGATTTGAAGATGTTTTCATATTTATTCAATGAATATTAATGTTCCCAAATTTAATCAGCTGACCAAGTATTCCTAAAAAAATTGATTTCCAACTTCTGTCATTGTTTGATGATGATTCTGCAAACTGCTTACCTACCTCCTTCTTTAATATTTTTATTTTTTTGATCATAAAATTTAAAATAAAACCATCGTATGTTTTAGGACTTAAAGTCATTAAGATTTTTCTGAGATTCATATTTTAATCTGAGAGAATTCTTGTTAAAGATTAGCAGAATTTGTCTTCTTGTAGCTTCCAGCTCAAGCGGAAAATTTTGAAACCCTAAATTTTTATCCATTATTTCTATTTGTTGTTTTCTTAGCCACAAACTTACTTCTCTCTCATCTCACATCTTCATCTGACATCGTCAACATTAAATCTACTCTCTAAAATATTTCTTACAAAATCTTCTTTATCATTAAAAATCTTGCTTTCTCCAAAATTGAATTTCTTTATAACGGCCTTCTTCGTTTTCTGAAACATATTTAATAACTTTTGTAGGTTGACTTTATTTCCTATAGTTAAATGAGTCACTGTTCCTTTTATTAAATTATTTATATGTCCTTATTTAGCTTTCTTGCCCTTAAAATACACATGAAAAAGCTAACTCATTGAAATTTTTAGTCAGATGCAAGTTAAATAAGTTTATCTATTAAACACATTATATAAATTTATATATTTATGTGTATGTATATTAATTGTATATGTATACAGTAAATAAAATACATTTTTTATCAACAGCATGTAAACCATTTACATTTTTGGAAAAATTAAGTTTTATTTTTCTCTTAAAATAAGGATAAACGTATTCATTTTTATATAAATAACGACAAACAGATCAATTGTAATAAAACAAAAATTTATATTTAAAATAATTAAATTATTTATGATGTTATTGTTATGATTTTAATTTGTATACAAATTGGATGTTTGTTATTTTTTATGATTAAATATGGAAAAAAATGCCTATTCATATATTTATGTACATGCTTTTATACTAAAGAAAAAGTAGCATAACGTATTGCGATTTTCAAGAATAAAAGAAATGAAAATCAGTTTTGCTGCTTACTTCATTGTTAATTTTTTAAAATACTACTTATATGTTTCCCATAATTTTCTATTGTTCTCATTAAATTGGCACTTTTTATTGCACTCCAGGGTAGATTAATTGTTCATTTCAAATGCACTTCAAATTGATTTTAATTTATAACTTCTAAAAGAAAATTGCTTCATTTATACTGAAATAATCATCAAGGAATTATTTACCCAATCTATTTCAGTAGCATTTATTAAAGCAGCTTCGTCTTTTTAGCATCATTTTCTGTAAATTCAGTCATATTTCACACTGAAAACCCTGTTTTATTGAAGAGCTATTTCATTTTCGAGAATTTTTTTTCGATTCCAACAACAGTTCAGGAACTATTTTATAATACTTTTCCTCATCGCAATGTAAATCAAACCTTGTTTTCTTTTATCCCCTAGATCATATACATTTTATGTAGAAAATCAGAATGACCAACTACATTCTAAGGAAATACGATTGCAGTTTCTTTTGAAGCTGTGGATTCAAAGTATATTTTCTAACAAGACCTTAAAATTAAGTTCTCAATTGCATACGGTGACTAACAAGTGATGGTGTTTAACGTGAAATTGATTCTATTCAGAAACAGTGATTTTGTAAAGCAATATAGTGTTCAAAATATCAATAAGAGAAGAAAAATGAATCAAACGAGAAGAAAAATCATACTTATTAAGCACTTAATTTAAATTAAAAATCCACAATCAGCGCATTAGCTGTTTTTTCAATTAAATAAGTTAAATCAATTGTATCAAAACTTTTATTTTGTTGTAAATATCAGTATTCAGCATAACATAAAAACATACAATGTGACTATAAACATCAGATGATTGTTTCTAGTATATCGTTTAAAAAAATTTTAATGTTTTAGTCTAATGTATTAGCACTTACATTTTCGAATTTTGAAACTTGTAAATTTTGAAAATCAACATTGATTATGATAAGTAAATAAATCAAAACATAATTAATTTTCCTTATATTGAGGCATGTAATATTAGATCTTTAATACTATAATAACATTTATAATATATATGCAAAAACATTTTTCAGAAAAATATTTCATTCTCACCTTCGATTCACTAAAAACTTGCAAATTTTCTTAAAACATATCAACCGAATTTTAAGTCTAAAATTCTAATGCATAAAAGAGAAGAAGCTAAATAGTTTAAATATTTAAAGCTATTTGAATCAATTGAAATTAGCTTCCAAATAATTAAAAAAAGTTATAAGGAAAACAAGTGTTGAGATTTAACAACTGTTTACTATAAATAGATGAATCTTGAGTTGAGAGAGATTTTACAAAACAAGAAACACCAAGCAATAAACAAAATATTTTGTTAATTTAGCTTTTTGATATTTAAATTAATTATTCTTAATATAAAATAATTTTTCATTCATTTTTATGTAACTAAACGGAAAATTTCATTTGGTGTAAAAGTTTCTTACTTCAATAGAATCATCATGGCATTAACAGAGAAAATATTATAAGTTTTATTTACAATTGAATTATAACGTGCAATTTTTTAAATTATTATTGATTAACTGTGTAATTTAATGTATAATTAAACACAGAGAGCTTTTCATTTTGAATGAAGTGAAATTTAGCAGATTGTGTAAAATTACTTACTTTATGCATGTAAAAAATTTAATATTTTGATTAAATCAAATCAAAAGTGACAATTATAGAATTTTCCGGCAATTATGCATAAGCAAATTTTAAATCTCCAATGCTGTCAGAACCTCATCAATGAAAGTTTTTATGCAATTTCTCATGAAACTTCATGAAATATCAGAAATTTTCAATGGCTGTAATGTTGCATTTAAAACTGAGTTTGCTCAAGAAACACGTAAAACAGATAATTGCTGAAAAATCGATGGTTTATTATGAATATATGTATGAGTATCACTTATGAGGTATGGGTATGAGGTATGAATAAAATGTAATTCATGTAATTTTCTAAATCTGAAGGCGAAGGATATTCCATTCAATTATAGATACTTAAAATTTAATGTTATTTCAAATAAAACTGCTAAACTACATTTGCAATAGATTTTAAAATCAAATGTTACTCATCATCATCATCATTGGTTCTACAATTGTGAGTCCTGGCCTAAAATGTTGGTAGTGAACTAAAATATTTATAATATTTAAAATATGAATAAATGAAAATATGAGAAGATTATAAAACAAATGTATTTAAATTAATAATTGCTAGGATATTAACTGCTTATAAATTTATTTCCTCTACTACATAGATTAAAACATTTCATTAAGCACTAATTCTAATATTTTTATTATCAACCTTATTTAACTTGTTGAGTAAAATATAAATCATAAGAGCTAATACTAAAAATAATATCTACTGTTAAGAATCACTATAAGTAAATAATAAGAGTTATTGCAAATTTTATCAGCAAAAATTTATGAATTTTCACTAATACAGTTAAAATAAATGCACTTGTAAATGCTTTTATCATGTAATTTTAATCTTTAAATACTACTTTTGTGATTTTAATCTTGTAAATACTAATCTTGTAATTTTAATCTTGTAAATATTCTACTTAAATTCTTAGCAAAAACGAATTGCTTTTAAATAACTTTTGGAATAGTGAATATCAGTAAACTTTGATCAATATTTAATTTACTATTGTACATTTACAAAACATTGAAATGAATATTTTTGAATCATCGTGTTAAATCCGGATATTTTAACCAAAAATGGTTTTAAATAAAATCAATATTTAAAAATAACTAAATACTGTTTTCTTTACAAAAGTTCATAAAAATGTCCAAATTAATGTTAATTTTACTAACATTTCGACTCTTAATTTGATCTTACTAATGCAGTTAAAATAAATGCATTATTTTTATTGGTTCATGCAAGCAGCATCATTATATCTACATTACTATTTTCGAACTTAAAATAGAATTAGTTTATGAAGAATGTACGGAACGCGGGATTATATTTACTCTTATTATCCACCCGATTTACCAGCTCATTTAAAATACATTAATACATTTGATATCTAATGGTTAAATTTAATTTTTAAAAAAATTATCCACTTATATTCTCTGAAAAAATAATAATGATTCCAAATATGTTTCAGTAACTTAGGTACTTATATATTATTATTCTATATAGAGAATATTCTCAAAATGTTTATAAAGGTTGGCAATATTGTAATCGAATTTTCATATTTATAAATTATCTGTTTGAAAACAATAATAAATTTAAAATGTTCCAGAAAATATGTTAGAATTTAAGAAACTATGTGTATGCTTTATGCATATAATATGTTTACTTTTCTTACATTCTATTCATCACACAGATATGTTTAATAAGATAAGGACACATGTTCATACAGAATGTCTAAATTAATATTTAATTCTGTCTTTCTTCAAATAATATATAAATTTGAGTTACTAAAAATTTTCCCTTCAAATTTATATATTCTGAATATTTAAAAAAATTCAAATAAATAATTTAAGGAAAAGGTTCAGTAAGAGGAATATCATTTTAATACTGCTTAGTGAATCATAAAGATGCAATTTTTTTATTATTAAAAAAACAATTTTGTTTTCATTACATTCAATACTAACAAATCTAACGTTAATCAGTAGAAATATTTTCTTGAACTAGTTTAATTATTGTAAATGAAAAAAAAACTTCTTAGTAGTCCTGTCAAATTAGACTGATCATACACGCAAAATTATTAGATATGCTGTACTTTTGATGCCAAAAATATTGGGAAAATTTAAATGTACTTTTTCTAAGACGTATGCTTTTCATAAAATATACTTTTAAAAATTTTACTTAACTATGCTTACTAGAAATTATGAATTACAAGAAATTAAATTTTCCTCAGATATTAGAGCTCAATGTTCATTAACAATAAAAATGAAACTCCCTTTAGCTAAAATATATTTTTGAAATCAAAAAGTTGAATATATGAAAAATAATTTGTCAAAAATAAATAATTATAACGTATTTATAAGCAATCTTCTCATGATAAAAATTATAAATCTTCTCAAGATATAAATTTTTAATTGATTAAGGTAATCACGTGAACAATACCCCACATTTCATCTCCACTTGTGAGGAAGAAAATAAGGGAAATTATAGTTGATATAATCTAAGTTTAAACTTTTAAATTTCGGCTTTTTATAAGCAATCTTAGCAATTGCCACTTAATAAGACAAAACATTACTTAATAAGATTAACATCATATTACCTTTTTTAAAGTGGAATTTATTCTTTAGAAATAGTTAAATTAATTTTATTTACAAATGAAAAGTACTTTGTTTAATTTTTGTAAGTAAAGTGTTGACTATAAAACATTTTGACTAAGAAGTACCACAATAAATATTGGTGAACGTCAATCATAGAAGAGATAACTATCACAAAGAACGTTAAAATAATATACATTAATTTTTGAAACCAATTGTGTTTCAGTTTATTAAATACACATAATTAGCTATTTCGTAAGTTAAGAATTAACATGTTATAAAGAGAGAGAGTACATGCGATAGTTCAAGTTTCGCATTGTACTTTGCTTAATTGGATATTTAATATATAAATTAAATTATGGAGTTTAGGATAAACATATAACTAGCCTTTGAAGTTTACAAAATTAATGACTTATTTTACATTCAATAATTTTTTAATTAGATGCACGCTGTTTGCGTTGCTAATATTTGTTCCTATACTCGTCTAATAATTGCATAGGATTTATAATTTTATATAGCATATTAAATAATTGGTTAGATGAAGCTTAGCAGATGTTATTTTAGTACATTTATATTCAAAATCAAATCTATTTAAACTTTCTGAATTCATCAGGAATCTAATTTGATTTACCAGAAGTTGTTTTATTTAAGGATGAAGTAATTTTTGATAAAGGACATTAATTCAAATTGAAATATTAGAAATATCAGAATTACACATTGTTATGAAAATTGTAGAAAATACTAAAATTTGAAGTTGAGACAAAACTTTGTATCTGTTAGGAAACAATTTATTATCAATTAAAATTTAGAGTAATTTTTTCATGTGTTGCTCAGAGTTACTTCTATATTTTGAAAGCATTATTAATTTATTTTGAGGAATTTGTCTGATTATTTTTAAAGCAACATTCCTTATTATATAATTTGTATAAACATTTGATGGAATGTTTTCATTTCTAGGGTTTTTTTTTAAATTTAAAAAATATTAACTGCAATGACTACTATAAATTCTTATTATAGTAATTTAAGAATTATTTTAGTATTTGAGAAACGTAAGAGCATAGATTTTATAATTATTATTACAAACCTTTTTGCTCCAATTATAAAATAAAGATTAGAAGTTGTATTTTACAAACATTTTACTCTATTTAAATTCAATGCTACACCATTTAATGCATTTCTCAAACAGAAACATACTTTTAACTATCTACACTTATAAACTAAAATTGTATTTACATTACAAAAACTAATGCAGCATATAACTATAAAAACATTTTTTAAATTAAATTTTACTGGGAAATCATTCCGGAATTGTACTGACAGTTTGATAGTTTATTATTAAAAATAACTATCTAGATTTGAATTATTCCTTACACATTAACTTTTACACATTAAATTGGAATCTTTCAACGAAAAACTGTAAGTAATTCATACACACCTGATTTATAAAAATGCTTATCAAGCGCAATTAAACAACAATACATATTCTATTAGAGTTTTTATCATGTCATTACATTCTATATATCAATATATTTATTATTTAATTTTTATCTATTTATTACAAAATTTTGAAATTTTTAAAATATTATATAGCATTATATGTATATTATATACCAAACCTTATATGAGATTATATAAGGTTTGGAATGAAATAGACTTATGAGAATATAGGCATACAATAAAACATTAGGTATATAAGAGGCATAATAAAATAGATTTTTATATAAAAATATTATAAAAACTGTAGTATGACAATATAAACTGCTTTTTTATATTTCTTTTTAAAGAACGAAACATTAAACATTCCCATATGTTAATTTCTTTTTAGAAGGAAGGCCACTACCAATCAATCAAAGGCAGCGAGTATATCCAAATGGCACTTTGCAAATAATGGATGTACAACCGGGAGAAGACAATGGCCAGTACAGCTGTGAAGTTACTTCCGGTCAAGGAATGATACAACCAGCTTCCCGTACATTTCGCCTCGTCATTCGAGGTTCGTGTGTTTGACCACCTGTTCTTTTATGGGGGAAAGAAATGCTTTATATCGATTTTTTGTTTATACGAAGTGTGCTTCACTAAACTCGCTGAGACCTCTGTTTATTGTTTTTCTAGGTATAAAAAAATAGTTCAGAAGGGAATGGGCAGTTATTTTCATTGAACATTTTTCTTTATCGGTTATGTAATTTAATATCGAATGTTTATGACAATATTTTACGATCCCTCGTTGTAAGCTAAGTAGCAAAATAAAAGACTTAGAGAGCTGAAATAACTCATTTATTGCATTCAAGTGATTATATATAGATTTATATTCCTTATTTTTTTTATGTAGATTTCCATCAATGATAGAAATTGGAACATAAACTGTTGCATAATTTTAAAGTTTTTCAGAAACATTTGAGTATTTAAAAAAATGTAGTTTTCAAGTGCTTTAAGGTGCATTTATTTCCTTAAATAATGGTATGGTATCAAATTTTTTCAAATTTTAAAAATAAACCAATTAATTTTATTATATCAAAATCATACTTTTATTTCTAAACATTATTAAATAGAAATAAAAAATAAAACCTTTATGAAAAAGGTACGAATTTATGAAATACAGAGCACTGTGTAAAGAGATGAGAATAGTTTGTGTACATATTAATATTAATTAATATTAATTATTAATTTTATAATATTAATTATTCTATTATATATATATATATATATATATATATATATATATATATATATATATATATATATATATATATAGAATAATTAATAATAATTAATTATTATATTAATTAATTATTTATCTAATATTTATTAATATTAATTATTCACACTAATGAGGATATTTATTTTATTATTTTAAGCATTGATAGTGCTCTATAGAATGTCAATAAAAGTCACATTATTTGAAATATTTTCAGAATGCAATTTTGCATTTCATTTACATATTTTAATCTTGTGAATACTACTTTTGTAATTTTAATCTTGAAAATATTAATCTTGTAAATACTAATATTGTAAATATTCTATGTAAATCCTTAGTGTTAATGAATTGTTTTTAACATTTTCTGGAATAGTGAATATCAGTAAACTGTGAACTATAATTTATTACAGTACTTTATAAAAAAAATTGCCATGAATAATTTTGAAATATTGAGTTAAACGCAGATATTTTTAGCAACAAAGTTTTTAAATAAAATCAATATTTCAAAATAATTAAATAGTTTTTTCTTAAAAAATATTTCATAAAAATATTCAAATTAATGTTAATTTTCTAAAAATTGTATTTTTAATTCGATTTTCTAAGTATTTTAATTTAATCACCACTGTGAATATTTATTGGCTGAAAACGGAAATATTTTTCTTGGTATAAGTGAGCAACATACATTTAGTATTAAATTCTCTGTTTCTGTCAATTTTTATCATATTAGCCTACATTATTTATTTCTTAGAGTTTATTTAAAAATAAATTGATAATTTATTATAAACTTTGTTCTTAATGCATCAGCTGAAGAATGTAAAAAATTTTAACTTCAGTTATAACCTCAATACTAATTTATAAGAATAATTTATTTAAATTTTATATTAATTAACAAAATTATGATTTGCTTATTAAACAAATAAAAGAATAATTTGTTTGAATTT
This sequence comes from Latrodectus hesperus, assembly GCA_037975125.1. Classification (NCBI taxonomy): domain Eukaryota; kingdom Metazoa; phylum Arthropoda; class Arachnida; order Araneae; family Theridiidae; genus Latrodectus; species Latrodectus hesperus. Next base: position 40,470,841 of record CM075861.1, on the reverse strand, counting down.
TATAGAAAAAATATAGTACATTTCAAAATTATAACAGAAATAGAACATCATCCACATATTAGAAATCCAATGTTTCCCTAAAATACTTCAAATTATATATTTTGTTATTAGAAGTATTTTTATGTAGAAAAAGTGCATTATCTTGAACATTTGCTATTTCAGCATATAAAATTTTAAAACTGGAATTAGAAGTATAAAATCCTCATCTAATAACGAAAATAATCATAGAAACTTTTTAACATTGAATTAAACTAAAACAGAAAGGGCAAATATAATAATATGTATTATACTAGATTATATATAAAATTTAAATTATTTTAAATTATGAAACAAAATATTGAAAATTAAAACAAAGTCTTTACATGAATAAAATTTGTTAATTCAAAAAGTTATGAATTAAGAGACAAAATGCTAAATAATTGATCAAAGTTCATAGAAGTTTTGGATTCAAATCCACAATTTATCATTATAATAAAATATGATGCATAAAATTATATTTTTAATGTATTTTTTCTATTCATTATTTTATTTTTCTAGAGTACCAATGTTTCATTTGTTTGATAGAATCAATTTTTTTTAATATTACAATTACATAAATTTATTTCTCAAAGTTACAGAGAAGCCTTGCATCTGATAAGTGAAAATTAAAACAGCTATACTTTCTTATTATTTCAATATTCACTTGATTGACTTAATCCTTAAGAATTTTAAGCTATTATTTATAAAAGAAAAACCTTGCAAGTAAAAAGAGTTTATTTATTATTAAATTCTTTTCTGCTGTGATGCTACTTAAAAATTTATTTTTATAAGTCGGTAAAAAGTACTGCGAACCCTTTTCAAGAAAAATTTGCAATTTTTATTACATGCATTTTTTTGTTCTTTTCAAAATTACCTTACGTAATGTGCTACTAAAAAACGTTTATGTTTCTATAAATATTACAATAAAACTTGGGTATAAACGTACTTTTTGAAAGCTGTTATGGAATGACATTGATTATTTCAATAAAAAATAAAATGAGTTTATACTGAGTTTCAAAAAAATTTTACCTCATTTTTTAAAAATAGATAGCTAAAAATACCATTTTTAAGAAGAGATTTGAAAACAAATGTACCAGTTCCAAGTACTAAATCACACCGATCACTGAGGATAATATAAGTTTTAAGCACGATCCCTTATATATATCAGAAATTCAAGTTTACGCTGAAAATTTACGGTTGAACACCATAAACCGATGTAAAAGTCGTAAATTTATTGGAGTGGAAAATGTACATAAAAGTTGTTTGTTTGCTGACTTGTGTCAAAGAAAGTTATTTCACTAAATGGATCAAAGAAGAAAGAGAATTTAACCTCATAAAAATATTTTCAATATGGGAAGATAAAAACTTTTTATGTGTTAGCAATTTTAAACTTTTCTAAATACTTTTCTCCTATTAAGTTATATTTGAAATATAGGAATTAAACACTAAAGCAAATGTTATTTTTATAATTTTATAAATAGACATTTAAACGTTTTATGTTTCTTAGAATCAAATACCAACTCTAATTAAAAGTTTATTTTAAAAATAAACTAAAAATTACACTTTGAAAATTACTTTCATTTTTTTTAAATATATATTATCATCTTTAATCTTATATAAGTTTAATATATTGCCATTTAAGTTTATTTGTATAGAAAGACAACCACCATTATTCATAAATAATTTTAAAACATGAAATACTGGATATTATTTGGCAGAATTAGCAGATTTAAACCTTTTGGACAGATGTCACTGATATTAATTTCTTCAATCCTTCCTTAAGTTAGTTTTAAGAGTTTTTATTTTTCTTAAGATTATATATAAATCCATAAAAATGGCTTTTTCTCTTTCCTTGCCCTTAGGAATGTAAAATCTAAATTAGAAGTAGTTCTAATTGCTCTTATTATAACGTTTACCAAAAATATTTATGTCTAAAAAAATAATAAAGGAAAAAATTTATTTTCGTATAATTGAATACACTAAATGAGATATAAAATTTTTAATAAAAGATTCTTAAAAATTATAAAAAATGAAACGCTAACGTCAAAATGTTTTTAAATTTTATGTTGTTATAAATTTTATAATAAAAAAATGTTATAAATTTTAAGATATTTTATGCGTACATTTTCCCTTTTTAAATATTTTAATAGCCGGACCAAAAATCGCCAGTTTTTCATTCAAAGACAATTTGCACGAGGGAATGAGAACAGCTGCTACTTGTATCGTATTAGGTGGAGATGGACCATTGTCTACACAGTGGCTGAAAGATGGACGTCCAATTGCTGAGCATGAATTAAATGTAAACATTCTTCAGGAAGATGATGGTTCAATTTCAATTCTCACTTTTAAAAACCTCACTTATAAGCACAATGGGAATTACACATGCGTTGTGACAAATGATGTGGCTTCTGGTTCTACAAGCGCAACACTGACAGTTAAAGGTAAGTCGCTTTGATTTTCTACAAATATTTTAATGTATTTATAATAAAGACTTATCTCATAATAAGTTAAAAATTTAAATTTTAGTTCAAATGGTACAATATTTATTTTAATAGAATGAGAGAATTGCAAGAAAGCTCATTTTTTTAAATTTTATTTCCTTCATTCGCATATTTTAGAGGGTTTGTATTTTTTATTAAACATGCTTAGAAACGATACATTTAAGTATTAAAATATTTTGCGTAATTTATTAAAGTTCTGGAATTTAGCTCATTTAGATTTAGTCACAACTTAGATTTTACATCATTTAGAAAAGTTTCATGTTATTAAAAAGAAAATATTAATATTATAAATGAGTTTTCATAGCTCTATTTTAATAACAAAATTAGATTTATTGTGTTTACTAGATTCTTTCATTCATTTATGAAATCATTAGCAATTAATAACACAATTGTAAATAAAAAAATAAAATCTCGTATTTTTAGCAATATATGAATATTGAATGAAAACTTTTATGCTCAATCGTCTATTCTTGAATATATATAATCTAGCGAAATTTTATTTTAATAAAAAAACTATGCTCTAAATTAAAATTAAATGGTATTTTATATGTATCAATGCATTTCCTATTTATAAAATTACTTTATATTGTATTATAAATTTGCAGAAAATTGAAAATTTTTCTTTTTGCAGTCAAAATAATAAAAAAAAATTTGTAAAATATGAAGATTTTATTCACATTTAAGAACAATTTTTTTAAAATACCTTATAAAGTTTGTATTTGCCTAGAAATTGATTTATACAAATGCTGAATATTGCTGACCGGAATATTGCGTTCATTTTTTTATAATTAATGTGTGATTTATTTCTAATTCGCTAGTTCCTCCAAGATGGATGCTACAACCAACGGATATTTCGACTGTTGCAGGCCGACCTGCTAGAATTGATTGTCAGGCGGATGGTGTACCTCAACCTCATGTTCGATGGAAAATGGCAACAAGTGAGAAATTTATTTCTTCTTTTATCAATTGATGAATTTATTTCAAAGAGTATTATTTTCATATTAATGCCAAACAAAGCATTACTTTTGAATATTGTAAATTCAAGTAATTTGATTGTTCCGAAATGAAATAATGTAACTATAAATGTGTTATAGCAATATCATACCTTATAAAGTTTGTATTTGCCTAGAAATTGCTTTATACAAATGCTGAATATTGCTGACCGGAATATTGCGTTCATTGAGAATATTTTGAAAGTTGAAGGAGAAATCCCGATGAAGATTATCTGTTTACATTTAAAACTCCAAAATATTCTATTACGGTTAAATTATACAGAAGTCCAGAAACCTTATACTTACAGGAGGACAAGTTTTACTGTCACGCTCTAGTTGTAGATAAAGGTATGACAGAAGACTCGTTCATTATCATACCATATTACTATTCTTTCACTTATCAACTGACTAAGCCTTGTAAGGGAGACACCACTGCAAACATCGTTTGGCAATAATAAATTTAATGAATGTTTTGTTAAATGCTACTCAGTCATAATACTTTATGAAGGTGACTGTAACTGTAATCATTGAGACTGGGAATTGTAAATGCTGATTGGGATCTGTGGTCACTTTTGATGCTGTTTTTTGATTTTTAGACATTTTTTTTGTTTGACAATACGCTTCACTTTTCTGGAGAATATAATCACGCCACACATAGTCTCTTAAAAGCATCTCCTCTTCTCCTATTGATCTATCATACTGAGATCAGGGATGTAATCAAGCCAATATATTTAAGTGCTATCGCCACTTACTAACTGAAGTAGAGCAGCAAGAATCCGGTTGGGGCTTTCACTGTCATCCAGAAAAATTTGTATTTGCATTCAATAAAATGCTCCAATGGCATCTTGGAACAAACGTATATTTATAAATATCAATTCCTGACATTTGTGATCTCCGGTGTTAGAACGTCTGTTGAAAACGTAGAGCCTATGGTATTGAAAGTAAGACCAAATGCTCAAATGAGCAATACACTGGCATTAGGCAATGATGAATCCGAATATAGCAATAGAATATTTTTTTAAGAAAAAATATTCTACAGGTACATTCGGACACACCCTATTCCTACCAATCTCAATTAAATATCTTTAGAGTGACATTGTTGGTGACAGAGCCTCTAGAGCCGCAATTTCCGGATTAGAAAACGGCCCTATTAGGGGTCTCAGGTATTTCAGAAGCAGGAAAATCTTTTAAGGCTGCACTAAATGTAAAATTGAGCAGGCTTCTCCTAATCACAACCTAGACAGTTTGGGAATTTCCAGAGAGGATATATACTCATCCCCCATGGTGGTCCTCGATTTCCTTAGGATCAACGGTCTAATGGACCTTGTATAACTTCATCAGACATTTGGAAGATAAGCCACAACAACAACATAATGACATTGTGTTTATGACTATTTATCCAGTCTCTTGCGATAGCCCAGTCTATTGTGATAGTTGCTTGGAAGTACTAAGACTTCCATCCTTGTGACACATGAATACAGCCGTGTCTATAAAATGTCCTCCTGGAAATCAATATTCGTGAGGAATATTGAAATGTCTGAAAATGGTTTTAGGCTGATAGACAAATCTACTATTCACCTTAACAGATAAAATATTTATTCGATGTGTATCAGAGTATTGCTTTATGACAAATTTAAAACGTGTGTTGCGTTTCAGTTCATATTTTTACTATAACGTTTAAATCTGACAAACCATAATCATAGGTAACTTGAACTGACTTTAAAGTTTCCTATGTTGTAAGTCATATCATCTCAAAAGTATGTCTACTTCAAAAACGAATGCTTGTGATTATTTTATTCTTTTATAATAGGCGTTTTTGCAACAATACTAATGATATAAAAAATATGTATAACATATCGTATCTCCTATAATTTCACACATTCCAAATAGTTAATTAGTTTCATAAAATATTCACCAATTTTCGATTTTTGAAAACAGTATTCAGTAAAAAGAATAATTTATTTTGTTTTGAAATTTATTTTTAAAATTATTTTAACTATTTTTAAATTGACTCAGTAATTTGATAATATGCTTAAAACATTAATAACATAAAACAGGTAAAAAATTTAGAAATTTTAAAAACAGACTTAATATGTACATATATTTATAAATCCCAACAATTTTTTTTTACTTTATCTACGATAGAATTTTTTTATTTGTCCGCATAAAACTTAAAATTTTTCGCTTTAATTAGCAACGCCCACGTGGCGGATGAATACTTGGTTGTTTGAATAATCAATCCAATCAATTGCATGCTTTAGTCAACAAGCTCCTCCTCACACACTAAAATTTGAAGTTTGGTTTTTCGCAGTTCTATGAGATAATTTGTGTGTTCCCTTCCCTCATCTCCAGCAAACACTGCAGGTGTTCCTAGCATCCGGTATCTTCCTGTAAAAATATGCTTCTAAGTTGGCGCGAGAAGCGACATTTTTTTCCCCTTTACTACATACGAGGGACTCTGATGATTTCCCTGTGACGAATCTTCATCTTTCCAGAGCGGTCCTGCAATAATTTTCACGAAAAATGATGGGCTTATTGACATTATATACATTGACTTTAAACAGCTAAATCTATTGAAAAAATATAAAATTTATACAGTTTTCATGTAGTGTACTTTTTTAATTCTTTATTTATATTTTTGATGCAATTTTTCAAGAAGTATATCTACATGATATGATATTGCAATACATATCTATAGACATTGCAAAATTCATCAATTCCATATTTTTTAATCTTTATTTTATAAAAACTTCTTAAAGTTTGTTGTTTTTCTTAATTTTATATTTGATTCTAAGTTTATTGCTTACTGATTTTGGATGCAGAATTAACTTGAACATTTCAACAAAACCTACGAAATATTTATTTATCCATGAAAAACATAAAAATTGTTTATTATTAAATATAAAAATAAATAATATTATATATATATATATATATATATATATATATATATATATATATATATATATATATATATATATATATATATATATATATATATATATATATATATATATATATATATATATATATATATATATATATATGTGTGTGTGTGTGTGTGTGTGTGAGTGGGTGCATACATGTATGTATGTATATATGTGTATGTATGTATATACATATACGTATGTATATATATTTCTTTTGATTTTGAGGTTATTTCTTCTAAGTTCGAATTCTTGGTAAGTAAAAGCATTCTTTTCTAAATCAGAATACGTATGTTTCGATGATGTTTGGTACAGTAATAAATATGTTCATAGGCCTTACACAATTCAAAATTTTAAGAAGAATATCCCACTTATTAGTTATTATGAAACTTGTGAAGTGTAGAAAATTGGGATACACTCTTGAACAAAAGTGTTATAGAACATTCTCAGAGTATAGTAAAGGTCACTGTTATTAATTCAAATATGACATCAATGCACCAAAATTAAATCTTTCAAAATATATTCTAGCATTTAAAAAATGCATGTTGTGAGTCATGGCATGCAGTTTTTGAATTCTAAAAACTAAAAATTTGACATGCATTACATATAATACATTTGTAAATTTGTATCCTCCTATTTTATTTTCTCTCTCTGTAGATATAAATTTCCTACGAATTTTATATTACTGATATTGAATGGTTCAGTGGATATTACGTATTGGATCGATATGACAATCAGGAAGATTTATTAAAAAAAAGCTTTAAATGAGACTTTTGGAAAGTCAAGTATTTTTTGAAATCTCCATATTCAATTATAATTCTATACTCAATTATTACTTGCATATAGAATTACAGATGTTGGGGGAAAGCTTGGATACAAATTGTAAGACCTTGTAGGGGCTGGGGAGATCTTAGACCTACATGTGGTTGCTCGGAGCACAACACTTCCACCCTGGCTACATTCAAATTTTATGACTTTCGGACATAAAATTCCGAAATCTCTCACCACTGCCAGAAGGAAACTTGATCGGTAGAAAATGGTTCCTCGAAAGGGGGAAGAAATGTTGTGGTTTTGTGCAAGCTAGACTGGTAACATGGGGTGTGCTGCTCCACGGGAGAAGAAATCCATCAAGTGCTGTCTGAAAGACTCGTCCTGAAACACTCATAAAAGTCTTCCACATGAGTTTTTATTATTGCCTTGAACATTTTATTTACAGCAATTGTAAATAGTATAGGAAGACAGATCCAAGTTTCTTTTGCTCAAGACGTTATTTCTTGACGTACTTGCTAAAAATGAGTTACCGACACTGAAGAAATAAGCTTTCCAATCAGTTACGTACTTCAATTAGAAGAAAGAAAAACAAAGGATAAAATTTTAATACATGGAGAAAAAAAAATCATTTAATGAAAAAAAGGAATTATTTCTTAAAGATCTCCTGCTCAATGAAATCCAGCTAAGAGAGTTGGAAACATCAACAAGAGGTCAACGAGATTGTCCTCAATGGCTGTTTGAAATGCGAAAGCGAATAATTGCCTCCAATTTTGGAAGTATTTGCTGCAAATTGCCTCATTCAACCTGTGAAAATATTGTCAAATCTCTGCTATATTCTCATTTTGACAATGAAGCTATGAGGTATGGCAGAAATCATGAAGATGATGCAATTTTGTGTCTTAAAAATTTAGGGATTGCAATAAAAAATGTGGCCTATTTGTATACAGCAAGGAACCATATTTAGGTGCAAGCCCTGATGGTTTAATTGAGAACGATGGTATCCTTGAAATTAAATGCCCATTTTCTTGCAAAGATTATACCCCAGAAGAAGGAAATTTAAATTTTGGAATTTAACAAAAGAAAAACAAATTGGTAACATTAACAAAAGTCACAAATATTTTTACTAAGTACAAAGGCAGTTACATATAACGAAAAAAACATATTGCTTGTTTGTCCTATAGACACCGAAAGGCCACAAAATTGAAAAAAATTCCAAGGACGATTTGTTCTGGAAAGAAGAAATGGAGGATAAACTAAAAGACTTTTATCACAATTGATTATTACCAGAAATAATTGATCCCAGATATACGCGATCAATGAAAATCAGAGATCCTCCATCTGTAATCGAAGCGAAAAATAAAAAACTATACGGCAAAATAAAATTAAAATAATTTTAAAAAGAAAAAAATCTCAAAAATATTTTGTATTCAGAAACCTTCTTAAAATATTAATATTTTTTTCCAGATATGTACATATTGTAAATACAAATTTCCCATCTTTAAATGCAGGATATTATATATATATATATATATATATATATATATATATATATATATATATATATATATATATATATATATATATATATATATATATATATATATATATATATATATATATATATATGTATATATATATATATATATTATTGCATGATTGTGTAGCTATTATAATGTAGTCATATGTTATTATTTTATGTATTTCAAATTTCAATAGTCTTTAAAATAAATAGGATACAATTGTTTATGCTTTTATTAGCTTATTACATATTGGTTGACAATTGTTCTTCATAAAGCTTAAAAAAATAGATTTGATTGTTATTTTTTTTATAGATAATATCGTTCTGAAGAATTTCAGAGTAATTACCGTTTCCTACTGATGTTGATAGCACTATTTAATTGTAAATTGCGTAATGTGTTAAAATATAGGATATAAGTATCACGTAAAAAAGTTGGAATTAAAAAAAAGATTAATAAATTATCAGCAACTGTTGTTCAGCGGAAAAAGTTTTTCATAATCAAGTGTAAAGTATAACATTTTCAAACTTCCCAATAAATTAAATAAGAAACGAAAAATTGAATTTGTCAAGAAAAAAGCTGAGAAATTACGATGAAGGGGTGTATTGGTAGGGATATGAATTCTATCACATCATTGTGATAAAAATACACATACTCGAGCGTATTCTTAACACATTTCTTGAACTACTAAATGCACATCTTTGAAGAAATTTCTTCACATTTTATCTTTAGAGCATAATTTTTTATTCAATCTCTTACATGGAATAAAAATTACATAATAATTTATTTTACATCTTTTTGAATATATTAATATACAAACAAAAAGAATATGTGATTACAATTCATATTTATATATGTATGTACGTATTTAAATATTTTATTTCTTTTAGAAATTTAAATCAAATAATTTCATTTTTATAGTTTTTTATGCATTTTAGTCTAAAGCATACGCAAGTGGAAGTTTAGAAAATTATTATCTTTACTTAGCTACTTTTGTTTGTAAACTTATAATATTTTTATGGAAAAGTAAAGTTAATACCAGCAAACAATAAAAATGCAAAATATGTGGTATAAAACATTTTCGTTTATTGATGTCCTGAAACATATTTCATGTCGAAAATAAAAATTATGACGAAATCAGTTCAAAAAGGAATTACTGAGATGCGAAAATATACTTTTTACAAAACGTATAAAATGCCACTATTGAACTCAGTATAATAGCACTTATACTTTTCGAAAATTAGGATGTTGGATACCTGGATTCGATGTTGGATACCTGGAGTTCTGAAATTTTGTTACAGAAGAAGAAAATTTAAGAAATTTGAAAATGGTTTATAATTGAATTTAGATGAAATGTGAGACTCTAATCTATTTTATGACATTTCGAGGAAAGAAATATTTAGAGTATTTTGTAATGTTTATGATTTTATTGAGAAACACTTTATATTTTAATTTGTTGAGAGGCTAAACTACACACACACACGCACAAAATAAATTCATTTGCTTATTCCCAAAGTAAAGATTATTTCATTCTTTAAAGGTTCCATTTTTCTTGAAGTGAATTCACTTCCTCAGATACGAATGATGATATCGCTATATTTGAACTAAAAAGTGCGGATTATGTAATAGGTTATATTGCTTTTAAAGTTTGCTTAGAAATATATCAAGAAACAAAATCGAGATGCATGATCAATCCAAATAGAGGGTAGTCTTTCCATTCCTACAAAAATCATTGATAGAAATTGTAAGCGAAATATACGGAATTTTCCGTAAATTTTGTATCGAAATATTTTATAAAGCAAGAAAAGTTATTCCAAAGTTAATAAATAAACTACATTATTTTTTTAAGAGCTAAGAATTTCGACATTTTTGTCTATTTGAAAATATTTATACAAGTGAAGTACTTAGAGAGAAGCGCACTTTCTCATAAAGCCCATTAAAAAAGAATCAAATCTCGTAAAATCAATCAAATTGAAATTATACATCAAGAAAAATAAAAGTATATTTGCTATTTTTATTTTGATTTGAGCATTGATATTAAGTTTTGATCATTTAATGAATAATAATAACAAAATTGTTCAATTTTTTTATGCATCTGTATACTTTTCTGCTGAACAGTAAATATAATATTTCTTCCCAAAATCTCCGAGCAGGGCTTTTTCTCTCTCATTGCTTGACTAAGCTCACAGCGGATATTTCCGGTGTCAAATTTGAGAAGCATTTGAGCCAGCCGTACTCTTTCCTCACCCATGAGATTTACAGACATGCAGTTCAAGGAAGGAATACCCTGAGGCGAGAGGGGACAAACAAACTGACCACATATGTGGAGAAAATCTGCGTCAGAACATGCTGAAGGAAATTAGGATGCGGGGGGTTATATTGTCCACTTTACCCCTATTGCGGAAGTGGTCTACTCATTCCCCACTTTAAATTCGCCCCCCCCATTGAGATAGGAATTACTTTTTCTTTGTAAACAGGTGCTTTGGCGTGGCTTATGAGTTTAAATTCACCAAACAATTCTTTCAATCTTTATAAAAGGGACTGTCCCCAAACAGCTGCGCTAGATGGCGCTGAAGCTCATTTCTAGATTTATTTTGAGGAAGGATTCCCCTTAAATACACCGTTGATTGAAAATTCATTGCATTATGTATGATAAAATTCTTTGTGTACATCATATGTGTAAGGTATTTATATGAACATCACTTTGAATCAACGAAAATAAATATTAAATGTAGCTAAATATAAAAAGAAATTATTGCAGTTTCTGTAAAAAGCATTTTTTCTTGAAAGTTTGGTATACGGTTTTCTTGGATGCCATGACACAATAGTGTTAAATATAATTATTAAAATCCATAAAAGTTATACTATCCATTTGCAATAAATCATAGGAATCTCGATTATGTATCATAATTTGCATTTTTGAATTACTTATGTTATGTATTAAAAATATCAATTAAAATATTTAAAAAAAACAATTTTAAAATTTTAAGAAATATCACACACATTTATACATTTTTTGTTACCTTGAAACGTAAGTTGTAACTAATATGTGTACATTTCAAGTGATGTAAAAATGTGTTTATAGTTTTATAAATATATAAATATGTTTCTTGATAATTTTAGCAATCACACACTCACGAAATGTATATTTTATTTTTTATCAAATTTCCATTTTGAGCTAAAAATACAATCATGGATTCATTAATTGCAATAATTATTACAAATTTAGTGTTTACTTAAATTTAAGAATATTTTGTTTTTATTTTATATTTATACAGGCCAACCACCCGAGCAATTTAAGACAATTGTAAGCAGCTCCCATATCCACATATTGGTGAATGGATCATTAAATTTTCGAAGTGTAGAAGCAACCGATGCCGGATACTACTTATGTGAAGCAAACAACGGAGTAGGATCTGGACTTAGCGCAGTTGTCCGGCTGACAGTGCACAGTAAGTTGAAAATGCATTTCCCTGCTCGGCTTCGCCTGCTGACATTTTCAATTAAGAGTTTAAAGGACATTGATTTTCGCTTTGTGGTAAACTGTTTAAATCATCCTTTAGTTCCAGCGAAGGCTATTCATGGTTCACTTGTAATCGCCTCAGTTACATTCAGCTCTTTATTTAATGGAAAAGAGAGGTCCGTTAATACCTTAAATAAAATATTAACTTTTACATAAAGCGAGTGTAATTTTGAGCTAGAAATACTGAGAAGATCATCGTTTCTAAAATCAGAAAATCCCTTGAAAAAGGAAATCGATAGATATGTAATGAAATAATTAGTATGCAGAATATAAATATATAAGCACACTATTTTAATTTTTATACGTTATTTATTTATTTTACAATCAATATTAACTTCCACAAAGGAAATTTAAATGTTTAATTTAAAATTTTTCCTAAGAATAAAAAGTTTACAGATTTGTACAGCTTCTATAATTTGAAATAAGTGATACTTTTTCTATATAAGTCACCTTCGTATAAAGTTTTATTTATTTGTTAACTTTATTTTATTTGTTTTCTAATTTATTATAAATAATAAACAGAAGACTTTATAATTTTCTAGTTATTCTTAATCCGATTATTATTAAGTTATAGTTTAGTTATCCTATGTCTAGACAATCAAATACTTTTATGCTCCAAAGTTGATTTCACACTTCATTAATTAAATTTTATTGATATTCGTGTTTAATAAAGCATTAACAAAAAATAAAATATATTATTAACTGCACTGGTTTTTCATAAATGTAAAAAGAATGTATATATATAATATAATTTGAAACATATTGCATATTAATTTGAATTTCATATATAGAGGTGTGTGTAGATGACTCATATGATTAAAATTAACTGAAGGCATTACTTTTTCAACTAGTTCTTTCCTCAATTTTATAAGCGATATTATTTACATGAAGATCATGAATATTTTCTATAGTTGATGGTTTGTTTTTGAACTACTGACAATTGTTAATATTCTATTAGGTTATTTTATAAATACTACATACTACTGGGTAGTATTTATAGAATATTGTAATAATGTATCACATCTAATATTACCGCTTTATGCACTAAATACATTGAAGATATCAGTTTTAAATATATTTTTATTAACCATTGTTTTTTTTATCAATCAATGTTTCATATGCTCTGTTTAATCATTAGAACAATTAATTTTCAATTATTTTGAAACTATTGTCAAGGAATTAAGAAATCCTTCATTTTTTCACATATTATTTCCCATTTATTTAGTTTTAAATAAATGCAATTTCTCATGTGATTAAAATATATTAATCCCTTCATGCATTAATAACATCATTCAAATGCATTCTAAATTAATCATTTCTACACATATACTAAACGAACACAGAATTAAAAATTGTTTATTTCTTAGAGTGCACATATCATAATTTTGAAAGCAAAATATTGCTTTCGAATTTTTAAAATATGCATCCATGAATGTTTAATTTGCCTTAATTAATTTTATTATATCTATAAATTATTTTATAGTTCATAATAAATTAATATTATTTTCAATTCATGTTTGGTAGAAAACTAAAATATAAAAAAGCAAATTTTTACGAAATTTTATAATTTGTTTTTAATTTAAAAAAATAAACGAAACAATTTTATTTTTACAATTTTAAATGCCTGATTTCTTTAAGCTATTTAAAAGAGTATATCATTAGTATGAAAAACATCTGATTGTTTGGCATATAAAGATGAATCATTAAACATGCAACTGCCAGTTGTGCTTATGATTATACCACATAGCAATAATTTTATTTGTTTGTATAATGCTGCTAATGAACAAACATTAACTGTACAGGTATTTTTTTATTTTAATTCTTTGATTACATGTAAGCAAATAATTAAAATAAATTAATTTTAATTATTTATTATTAATGAGACATAATTAAATGAGACTGCTAGTGAGACACAATTAAATGAACTGTTTACAGTTCTCTCCTTTGCATGTTTTCTAATAATATATAAAAAGTAAATTATGATATTTTTCATAATTTACCAATTTACTTATTATTTAATAATGATTATGTATAAACACAAATACATTTTCCTTCCAATTTGTTTATTTAACTGCAGTTGAAATAGAATATTATTTCATGGATTAGTATTTTAGGTAATTGAGTTTTCTGTATATTTATTATGAATATTCTTCGAGAGAATAGAGAGAGAAAATTTCACAAGTATGCATGTAATGCATATGTCTGAGAGTATAGGTTTATGAATATTTAATTATTCCATGATTGTTGAAATTCATTTTTATGTCTCAGTTTTGCTTATAATTTTATTATTGTTTTCCTATAGCTGTATGTAAAAAATTACACTCTCGCTTCAAAATTTCAAGATTTAAATGGTTTTATGTCAAATATATAATTTTTAAATTATTTATTAGAATTGAATCACAACGCAGAATATTAATAACCTATATTGACCATCCAAGTGAGATAACAATCTAAATAGCGTTCTAAGCAAAAGGTTACGTTCTAAAGATCTTTGATCAATTAAAGCATACAAGTATTCAAGAATTCTAATAAAAAAGAAGGTCATCTTTATGGCTTCATAATAAATATTCTGAAACATTTCGAAGGACCATTGCAACAGATATTCATGCAGAATGGTATTAATCATGTTCAGTTATCTAGTAAAAGTTAATATCAAAATAGCAAGCTTTTTTTAATCCTATGTAATAATTGTTCATTTCGGAAGAAAACTATACTACAAATTAAGTCTGAATAATTAGAACAGGACAAATTATTAAAGAATATACGTCTAGGAGTTATTTAAGAATTTTTTACAATTACTTCATTGACTTTTCATATTAAATTTACTTCGCATATTTCCTGATTAGAAAGATGCAACTCGAAAAATAATAAGAATTTTACTTTAATATTTAGAAGGAAATTTCAGACACGTATTCATTAACTCGGGGAACTTTATTCGAAAGCGTCATTAAAATTTAAAATGAAAAGTTAAAGGGATCATTAGTTTTACAATTAAATTTATCAAAGAGCTATTAAGTAAATAAATGTTTTCCAAAGTTATTTTCTGCTTCAGGTGCCCCTCATTTTCTGACGAAGTTTCTAGTCATCAGTGCAAGACGGGGAGATAGGGCTGTGATCGAATGTACTCCAGAGGGTGACCGCCCCATATCATTTACGTGGAGGAAAAATAGTGTCATTTTGGATCTCACTAAGGAGCCACGGTGAGTATTTTAAACGAGAAATACATATAAAAAATTAAAAGACGATTAGATAAAAATGTGAATTCAATCAAAGTTTCCAAAGTAACAAAAGTTTCAGTTGGGTTTTTAAATTTTAGAAATTGATTTTTATGCTAATTTTTTTATGTATTCTGTAACAACTTAAAGTAATACTTTTAATTTACATGTAATATTTTTCCACATTTATAACAAATGATACGGTTTCCTTTTTTTATTTTTTATACATAAAATAGTGCATAAATAGTTTACTTTAAAAATTAATAATGTTCTATGATGTTTTCTTTAAATATATGCTTTAAATTATAAAAGTACATTTATAATTTAAAGCATATATTTTTTATAGATATTATGACAAATATCTATAAAAAATATATGCTTTAAATTATAAATGTACTTTTACTGTTATTGAATACAATTTTATAATAAAACTTTTTTTAACTACTCGAGTATTGAAAGCATCAAAAAATGTATATTGCAGAGAATTTTTATATTTTCTCATGATTTTTACATCGAGTAATCCTCTTTAGGTAAAAATAGGTGTTTCTTTTAAAGCATTTTTAGCTTTAATTTAAATTATTAAATTAATTAAATTTACTTTAAATTTCCAGCGACGATTTTTTTTTTGTTTTTTTTTTTATTTCATGAAAACTGATTAAAAGCACAATTAGCTAAATAATTGTTATACCGGATTTGAAAAATTTCATAATGTTACACAAAATCTGTCTGCTGCATATTTATGACGAAATTTGATGTTAAAGTTAAAATAGTTGCTTACAGAGAAATCTTATTTTTCCATAGTTCAATTTGAAAACAACTTAAGCTCAGCGGCAACATATATCTTAATTATGGAATAGAACAAATACTTTATCGTCACAATATTCTTTACGCTTCAAGAAAATAAGAAACCTCATTGATAACTAAATACAGTGAAAAGAGTGATTGAACTTAAAGAAATGCGAAGTGCTGAAAATATTGAGTTCACCAAACATTTATATTTTAACAGGAATAAACTTGTAGAATATGTATAAAACGTGTAGTAGGCGATATAGGAATTCGTAAATTCTGTTTACGATAAATATAACTGTATTTTGTGGTGGCCCATCACATTTTCTCTAAGCAAAATTTAAAATTAGCAAGTGAAACTAAAAACTTTGTCTATCAAAATACTTAGCCAATTACATTAAATGTACAAAGTGTAACAGCCAATCATTTCACCTTATAGGCGTGGCTTAGACATTCTCTCAGTGGGATTTGAACTGAACACTTGCTTAATCTAATTGTAACTTTTAAACGTGTTTAAGTCTCGTATAAACTCTTTCGCAGCACATATTTGTGTTTGAAGTAAGTCGGATCTGATGTATATTTAAATCAGTTTGGCAAAATGATTTAGCACCATTTTGTACTATACTGTTATTGACAGCATTCAAATGTCTGAATCAGATTAAAATAAATAGAAGCAAAATTTGAAAAGAAACGAAACAAAATTTTCTACATAATGTTAACTAGCATTTTAAGTCTGCATTCAATTTATGTTTTTCTAATGATATAAAGATAATTCATGAAAAGATATTATAACATTTCAATGAGAAACTTCAAAACGTAACGAAAACTTTCATAACATATACTTTCCATAATGTAAAACCTTCAATTATTAAAATTTCATTTATTCAAGTTAACATATCATGCTTATAAGGTTACTCAAAATCCCGCTATCATTTTAAATTACATTAATTCATAACGGAATGTAAAGATAAACGGTAAAAATGATATACAATCTTGAAATAATACAAAATTAAATAAACACCCCAAAAAACAAAGATATTGCTTACAAATGCCGTTAGGTAGCAAAATGACAGTGAAGACGCATTTGCTGAGTGAATAAAATTAGATGAATTGAAAAAATCAAGAACATTAGCAAACGTGAGATATTGACTTCACCAGAAAATATGCTGTTAATTAAGTTATTCTATCGGAATAGAAAATCTGTAACTGTAATTTTATGGAACAGAAGCAAATACTTGATAACAAGTCTATCTGTGAGGGAAATAATTATGGTGTTAGATTTTGTGAGTTGGTTAGACGATCGTTGAATATAGAAGGATAAACACACAAAAGTAAGTGCTATTCTAATTAAAGTATTAAATGAAGAAAACATATTAAATTAAAAAGAAGAGTGTTTGTATGGTGAAATAAATGCTAGCAAAATTACTTGTCTCACAGACATTAAAAATTTTATTACTTGGATAGTAAAAAAGCATCTTCTACTAGTACCGAATACAATCCAGGGTTGTCATGAACTGTGTGTCTGTGACAACCATATGAATTTTGAAAATATTAGGGAATATTTGGTTAGTTGTATATTATGAATTTGTGAATTATTATGTATATTATGAATTTGAATATTAGTATATTATGAATTTGTGAAGATTGTTTTGCACACGCTGAGGTGTCGTCTGCTAATTTAAAAGAAAAGCTTGGGATCTGGAATCCTGTTTCGAATGTAGTATGTATCATATTTATGCTTGAATTTATCGTCATTCATGTTTTGGTAATGCAGTGATACAATCAATCTACCACTATCGTCAACTATTGCATCACCCATTTAAATTTTTTTATAACGAATGAAAGCCGGTATGTTGACCATTTCTTACATAGAACAACATTTAGCTAAAAAAATATAATGTATTGCTTATTTTACAATCCATGAAGTACCAACTGTTGGAATTAGAATATTTCATCTTTGTGTCATTTTAGCAAGATTCGCTTGGAAATTTCTTAAAATCTAATAAGAGAAAACTGAAGTATAGATGAAAATACGTAAAGTATTTCATTTATTTAGGTATTCGATGAACATAAAAGCATTGATAAAGACTGAAATGTTTATTATTTTATTATATTTTATCAATCAAAATATAAGAATGAATCAAAGGGGCATTACATTGAATAAAATTGATTTACATATGTAAAATTATAAGCAGTAGTTATGCATGAAAACATTGTTAATGATCAATTTGGGCTTTTAAAATGACTCACAACTATTAAAATAATTTAATTAATATTGACACGTACACGATGCATTAAACTACTATTGTTATAATTAAAATATAAAGTTTTAAAAAATGCAGATTGAATAAAGAAAAGAACCAATTCTTATTTAATATTGTATTTGCTTAAATCTTTGATAAAATTAAATATTTAAACACTTAAATACCAAATGACGCAGATAGATTACTTCTGAAATATATCTATAACAATCCTATGAAGAGCATAATATGTAATTCAACAAAAAGTACGAATTAAATAAATGAAAATTCATTAGGTATATTTCGATGATATTAAGAAATTTTTAAATTACTGACATGAAACTTAGAAATTAGTTATAGAAAAACTATACTGGTGATATTTCAGCCAGAGTTTAAAATTAAAATTTTTGCAAGTGCTTTATGCTATGATAAGAAGAAAGTATCTAGAGTAAAATCATTGTAGTCATTGTATTACATTCGTTCCTACTTTTTTATGTAATGTGCCTACTTTTTAATGATTTAGTATGTTGAAGATGTACTACTAATTTAATAATTTCCTTTTTCCACATACCTATAATAAAATTATAATGTAAATAAAATTTTGATCACTAATTCTATTTCACTAGTCACATGGGCAATATTCAGTCTATCATGAAAATAACTCCATCGAAAGATTTGTCAAGTATGCATAGTAGATTATCTGAGTTGTCAGACATATCTGAATATACTTGCATTCTAGAAATGACCTTGAATAACAATGACGGCAAATATATTGCACAAGCAATTTCTTTATTTCACATAATCAATCTGCTCCTGAAGTATCACTTTTATCTAAATAAAAGACGATATGTTCTTTCAAAAACTTGATATATTATCTACCATAATTGTTCGTTCAATAAACTTACTATTTTCTACAGAACTTCATATTATTTGATTGATCTTTCTCAAAAGATTTTTCCAATTGCATGACAAGCCACCGTTATAGAAAAATGCTTCCAGCTTTGCTCAATCATACTTAAATTTCGATTCTCGAAAATAATGCATTACACATAATATATTACATAATAGTTACTATATTTATGTTTTCGTACTCTCTCTTTCTCTCTCCACGTTTCGATCAAAGCCAGTCACTGCAGTAATTTGGTCAAACCTTATCCAGATGCATATGTAAAAGTGAGCAAAATGCTGTGGATACGACCAACATCTGCAAGTAAATGAAAACAAGTAATAGCACTTCTGAAATTTGAGAGATATTTTTGTGATTTTATGTTGCACTGCGTTTGCTTCTAAGAGATTACTTATTTATCACAATTTTATATAAAAATAAACAGTCCATAATATAATCGTATTTTCAACAAATATTCAAATATTTTTATTCATATTTTGGTTAGTTCATTATTTAATAATGTTACCTAGTCATTTATTTGGCTCTCTAAGGAAATTTTGCGAAGACGTTTTTTTAGTTTGGGGAAACGATTCATAGGTTAATAACTGTATATATTTTTACACTCATAGAAATAAAAATTTATGCTGAAATTTTTATATCCCATACTGTGGCGTGTTATGTTCACATATTAATGCCTATTGTTGTTCTTCATGAATTTGTCTGTAAAATAAGCATGTGGTAATCTTACGTATTGTAAACATTCAATGAAAGTCCATTTTCCAATATTATATGATAAATAAAATTACACCACAAACACACTTGTTATAAGAAATTAGCTATACGTATTATACATGAAGCTCTAACTGCTGTTTATTTTAAAATAATAGGAGGGAAAATGTTTGAATTTTTACTCTATTATATAATCTCAAATGCTAATATAACTCTAGTGTCTACATCAAACATTTGTCCCAAATTTCTTTAAAAAATATTAAATAGATCTTATGTAATCTTTATTTCAACGTACGCAGCTCTAAAATAATGGTAAAATTTAGGCTCATAAATAATAGTTTTCAAATTGTTTACTAAAATAGCTCCATTTTTAAAGTTTGTTAAAACTTTAAATAATTAGCTATTCTGTCAACACTATCTGCTAAGAAAATTTACTATTACTGTTTAATGCATTTGTCATAGTTAAAAAAATTATTTGTTTCAAAAATAGACACATTTCAAGTAACAAAATATTGTTTCCTTAATCATTTCTATATAATTTAAAATTATTAAAATATTAGCTTGAGAAACGCTGTTTTGCATGTATACAATCTACAGTAAAACTAATTGTTAAATATTTAAAGTTTTATATGGATATTTTATAAACGAGGAATCATTCTGTGCTTTGAATAAAACATAATTTTAACAGCAGTGCTCAAGAAAATTGTTTAAAAAATATAACAATTAATTCTGCTATACATTTCAATTTAATCAACTTCGAAAAAGCAAAATTTAGTACTTAAAATATGTCTAAGAAATATATAATTATAGCATTTACTTAATTTAAAGTATTCCATTAAACGATGTATTTCCGGAATCATATTAGGTATTTTTAAAGAAATGAAACATATTCCTTAATATTCGAATTTGAGTAATCCTTTGCAAATTATTGAAATTTGATTTATAAGCAAAAAATCCTAACTTTACTTTTTGGTAAAATTTTTTAATAAATTTCTTTAAAATCAAACGTTATTTTTAAATTATGTATTCAAAAAGATTTTATGAGATTATTATGATATTAACTTTAACATTAATGGCCATTTTGACTTGTTTTGTAGCGATTTCAAATCCCGACCCAACTTTAGTGCTGCTCACTAATGGTGGCTGGTACGTATACTGAGGAAAAATGTCGTGAGTTAGATTTTCTCCATGTGAACTAGGATCGACTCCCAGGGGATGGCATTCCAAGTCTGAGGGTTTAATGCTTGAACCCTGCTTGTAAATTACGAGGACCCACTTCCCAGGTCATGATGCCACGCCTACTGGGTGTCCTACAATATAAAGTTGCTTTTATTCCCACCCCTTGTAATACTGAAAGATGAAAATCCTAATAGTCAGGCATTGGAAGCAAACTTAACACGAAACCATTGCTTTTAGTTCTATAGTTATAAATGCATAATTAAAAACACATTTAAAATGCATTTTCTGTCAAAAGTCTGAGATTTTGTAACATTTCACAGTCTATGTCACTAATTATTATTTTATTGTAATAATATGTAATTAAAAACTCAACTTTTAAGTAATCCAATTGTATATATATTCTAAAAAATAATGTATACTTTCTGAGGGTAAGAAATAATCTTTATTTATCCTTCTTTTTAGTAAGGAAATGCGTTAAATATAATGCAGAAACTACAATTTTCCTTAGAATACATAATATGCATTTCAAAGTTATTTGCCAGAAATCATAAATATGAGTTCTTTATACCCCTCAGGGGTTTACCTTCTTTAGGTAAATATGGGTGTCGCAATCCCAAGGTACCCTAGCGATCTGTCCTCTTTCTCTTCTCCTTTCCATCCCTCAGGGGTTTACCTTCTTTAGGTAAATATGGGTGTCGCTATCCTAAGGTACCCTAGCGATCTTTATCCTCTTCTCCTCTACTTTTCTTTCTTTCTTTTCCTATTCTTTGTCGTCGTCGAGATCAAGACTTCTTGCTTATGTTGTATCTTGCTTTTCAATGGGTCTTACGTCCATTTTTTCCTTTGGTCTTCCACCCCATATGTTGGCCGTGTATGGCGTCCCGTAAGGAGGAAATTGGTGTCCTGGGGTCCCTTAGCGTTCCCTTTGGCCCAGGCTTCTCTGTAGACGGGTGGCTGGAGTGAGCCCGCTCTCAGTCAACCGGCTGGTGCTATGTTAGGAATGTTATACCCCTTGCATGGTGCTGTAGGGCTAGTCCTGCATTCTGGGTTGCGCGGACATGCTCGCTAGATCCTCAACCCAACATGTAGTACTATATCCTGGTGATACCCCTAAGGAAAGTGCCGAGGCTGGCTATTGCCAGAGCCGGTAACTGCCTTCCCTTGTTGGGCTCTGTGATGGGCGGGGGCCCACTGGGATGAACTTTTCTCTTTCTCATGGGTCCAAAAATTCTGGCCACGGCGAGGGCCTTAACTCGTCACAAATTGATAGTAAATTTGACAAAACTGGAAATATTTATCCAAAGTTCATATTAATACAGAACAACGAGGGCATGCTTAAACAAATATCACCTTTCAAAATTCTCAAACAGATTAAGGCAGTTGCAGGAGAACCTAGTAATGTAAAAAAACTAAGATCCGGAGATTTACTAATCGAGAGCTCATCTGCTCAACAATCAAAGTCTCTTTTATCTTTAAAAGTTTTTGGAGAAATTCCCATCATAGCCTCAAGTCATAAATCACTTAATCAATGTCGTGGTGTAATTTCAGAGATAGACCTTTTATCAGTATCTGAAACTGAGATCCTGGAAGAATTAAAAGACCAAAGAGTTTGCAATGTCCGTCGAATCACCATCCATCGAGGTGAAGAAATTTTCCCCACAAAAAACTTAATATTAACTTTTGACTGTCCTAATCTTCCCAATTTAATAAAAGCAGGTTACCTGAATTGTCCTGTAAGACCTTATATTCCAAATCCCATACGATGCTTTAATTGTAATAGATTTGGACACTCTAAAATGTTTTGCAGATCAAAAACTACATGTACTCGATGCTCAAGTCTGGAACACCAGGAATCTGACTGTAAATCTGAACCATTTTGTATAAACTGTAAAGAAAATCATAGTGCATCTTCTAAAACCTGCTCACACTGGCAACATGAAAAAGAAATTCAACGGATAAAAACGACGCAAAAAATCTCATATCAAGAAGCTAAGAAACAACTTCAAAATACAACAATTAATTTCAAGAAAACATATGCCCATGTACTGAAAAAAACAGTATCAACTGCTGTACAAACAGACGCTTCATCAATCGCCTTTTTTAAACCTGGAACACAAAGCAAACCTACTACAGAGAAGTCTATATTTATAAAGCCACAAAAAACAAGTGACTCTGATAACAGAAAAAAGCTCAAGATTAAAGATCAACCAAATGTAACTGCTCTTAAAACCAGCCTTCCTACAGACAGCCATAGTGATATGGATACTGATATTGATAATTTTGAGTTGATTGCGAAGAACAGATCACGCCACCGTAAAAAGAACCCTTCATAATGGTGGTTCTTCTTTCTTGGAATTGCCGTGGACTCCGCACGCATATATCTGACATTAAAGACATAATAAATTCATACTCTCCTGCTTGTCTAACACTCCAAGAAACCAACTTGAAATCTCATTCTACTTGGAAAATAAAAGGTTACACACCTTATCGAATGGACATACCTGATGATTCTGTATCAGGAGGGGTGTGCATTCTTGCTTCGAATAACTACCCCCACACAGGATTTCCATTACGTACTTCGTTGCAAGCTGTGGCAGTTGAGATACACATTAATTTTCGAATCACTGTCTGTAACATTTACTTACCACCACGTAATGCCATTCCACAAAGCAACTTAAATAAACTATTGCAGCAACTTCCCGTCCCTTATATATTAATAGGTGATTTTAATGGTCATAGTGCTCTGTGGGGAAGCACTAATACAAATTCTCGAGGACGACAAATTGAGCAACTGATAACTGATCACTGCCTCTGTCTGCTAAATAATGATGAAAAAACTCACTTTCATGCTCCTACGAAAACATTTCATTCCATAGATTTGGCTATTTGTTCTCCTGTTTTATTTCCTCATCTGGATTTGACCACTGAAAATGATTTGTATAACAGTGACCATTTTCCTGTAATCCTTACTTTTGCCGATCCACCTTCTAATGGCTTACAACCTACAACCTTCAAGTATCACAAGGCAGACTGGAATTCTTTTGCAGAACTGGCAGTTATTACAGAAGAAATGATTACAAACACTGATATAAATGATGCTGTTATTAAAGCTACAAATACTATTATGAAAGCTGCTGAAATATCCATTCCAAAATATTCCTCTCGTCCTCGAAAACTGCGGAAACCCTGGTGGAATGAAG
Source organism: Latrodectus hesperus (assembly GCA_037975125.1). Lineage (NCBI taxonomy): Eukaryota > Metazoa > Arthropoda > Arachnida > Araneae > Theridiidae > Latrodectus > Latrodectus hesperus. The sequence continues at coordinate 40,446,357 of CM075861.1, read as the reverse complement.
CCTGTGCAAAAACCTACCGTGAACAAAAAAAGTTTTGGAATTTTTTTCGAAGACATCCTACTACCAATAATCTAATACTTTTAAAAAAGCGAAGGCAGTAGCCCGCAAGATTCGCCGGCAAAGTCAAAGGGACTCTTGGATACGATATACATCAAATATTACCTCTAGCACTCCTAGCAAACTTGTTTGGAAAAAGGTGAAAGCAGCTAATGGCTTGTACCAAGAATTCTCTTTCCCGATATTGACTACTAACACTGCAGTTTATTCTTCTCCCGAGGATGTAGTTAATAAAATTGGCGAAGCATTTTCTAGTGTGTCCAAATCTGACTCTTACACACCTTTTTTCCAAGAGTATAAGAGTCGTACTGAGCAGATCAACATAAATTTTAATAACTCTGAGCAGTTACCTTACAACTATGAATTTCACATGTATGAACTACAAAAGGCTCTATCCAAGACCCATAATACCAGCCCAGGTCCCGATGGAATTACTTATCAAATGCTCCGCCATCTAAGACCAGTCTCTCTCACCAATATTCTGTTCCTCTTCAACAGAATCTGGAAGGAAAATACTTTCCCTTCTATGTGGCAAGAAGCAATAGTCATCCCCATCCTAAAACCAGGAAAAGACCCCAAAGACCCATTAAGTTATCGTCCTATAGCCTTAACAAGCTGCCTTTGTAAAACGATGGAACGCATGGTAAATAACCGTCTTGTTTTTTACTTAGAAAACAATCGGTGTATACCTCAGCAGCAAAGTGGCTTCCGTCAGGGTAGATCTACGTTAGACAATATTATTAATTTGGAAAATGACGTTAGAACTGCTTTCGTTCGTAGGAACCATCTTGTATCAGTATTCTTAGATATTGAGAAGGCCTATGATAGAACCTGGCGCTATGGTATTATTCGGACCTTACATGGTTTTAATCTCCGTGGTAACCTACCACTTTTTATTCAAAACTTCCTACAAAAAAGAAATTTTAAAGTGCGCATTGGGTCTGTTTTATCTAGATCCTTTGTCCAAACTGAGGGCGTCCCTCAGGGTAGTGTACTTAGTGTAACATTATTTATTGTTTTTATTTCCAAGATTTTATCTATATTACCTTCTTGTATTAAAAGTACACTTTATGTAGATGACTTACAGATTTCCTGTCAAGGTTCAGATATACATTCAATTGAACGACAACTACAGATGGCTGTAAATCAAATTACTGACTGGTGTGACAAAAATGGCTATACCATTTCACCAAGTAAGAGCAGTTGTATTCATTTTTGTAGGAAACGTGGCCTTCACCCTGATCCCAATATCCAACTTCAGGAGGTATCCATTCCTGTTGTTAATGAGATACGATACCTTGGGGTAATTTTTGATAACAAACTTACCTTCTTGCCCCATATATTACATTTGCGCAAAAAGTGCGAAAGATCTCTTAACATACTAAAAGTTCTTTCCAATACTTCTTGGGGTGCTGATCGAACCTCATTGTGCAGAATATACCAGTCTATCATATTGTCCCGTATCGATTATGGCAGTGTGGCTTATAGTTCAGCTTCAAAGTCTGCCCTAAAATGGTTAGACCCAATTCATCACACTGCACTTCGTATCTGTAGTGGAGCGTTTCGTACCTCACCTGTCGACAGTCTCTATGTTAACTGCAACATACCTCCTTTAAAACTACGACGCATTAAGCTTTCCCTTAATTATTATTTCAAGAGTTTTTCTACTCTAAACCATCCACTAAGGTTTGCAAGAGTTGACTCTACGTTAAAGAGACTTTTTAACGCTCGCCCTTCTTGCACTCCTCCCTTTTATATAAGGATTCAACCTCTTATAGAGGAAGCTAATCTTCATTTAACTCCAGTCGAGATTGCTGACTACAATAGTATTCCCCCATGGGATTTTCCACAAATATGCTGTCTAAACAATTTTTCTCTGTTTAGCAAAGAACATACTGATCCCATAATTTTCAAACAAATTTATGGTATTCATCGGAATCAATTTCATGATTACTTCCCAGTCTTTACTGATGGATCAAAAACAGAAAGACACGTTGGCTGTGGCATAGTTTACGGCACTAATATCTATAGCTATTGTCTTTCGTCAGTCTGTTCTATTTACACTGCTGAAATTGTTGCCATTCTGAAAGCTCTTAACATAATCAAGTGCTCTCGCAGCCGCAAATTCTGCATTTATACTGACAGTATGAGCATTATGAAACAGCTTAATTTTTCTCAACATTTTCATCCCCTGATTAATAAAATCTTAGTTTTGTTAAATGAAATGTCTCGTAGTGGTTTCGAAATATTGTTTTGCTGGATACCTAGTCATGTCGGTATTACTGGCAATGAATTAGCAGACTTAGCTGCTAAAGAAGGTAAAGACCCTATAGACCAAGCAATCCCTTATACAGATATCAAGCATTCAATCTCTGTACATACGCATTCTATTTGGCAGAACTCTTGGAATACGCAAGTAACAAATAAACTTTTCCGTGTTAAACCTCACATTCGGAACTGGAGTAATATATCATACAGACGTGCTGACGTTATTTTATCCAGACTTCAAATCGGTCATACTCGTTTGACACATAGTTACATTTTATTTAAGGAACCTGCACCTCTGTGTTCGAGTTGCAAAATAGTTTTAACTATATATCATATCTTAATTGAATGTCCAAATTTTAACCATCTTCGTCTTACCTTTTTCCACAACACTGTTTTAAATTTACTGGACTTGATTGGGGAAATACCTCATCCAAATCTCTTTGCTTTCTTAAGGACTATCAGAATTTTGCACTGCTTATAACGCATTCTCTTTACTCCAAAAAAAAAAAAATTTTAATAAGATTCAAATTTATAATCTTTTACTGCAATAAACTTGTTTGCCAATTTTATAATGTATATTTTATTCTAATTTCAAAAGTTTTTTAACCTTTCGCTCGGCGCAGTATGTCCTTTTTGGATTTTGCGCCAGAAAAAGACAATCAATCAATCAATCAATCAATGAGTTCTTTATAAAAAGTTATAACATAATAATAAAAATTCATTGCATAAATAAGAAAGAATAATTAAACTGATTTATTTAAAGAGTTTAAACACGAGTATCATTACACTTATATTTAAAAAAATAATATTAATAAAGTTTATTTTCTCAAATAGAAAATTAGCTTTTCAAAAAACAGTACCAATTTAAGTCATTTAAAAACATAATTTTTTTTTTATAATTTTTCATGAAAGAAAGCATCGCACAGAAACAGATTAAAATGTAATGCATACTTCATATATTTTTGATAAGAAATTTCTAAGGCATTTTATAATATTTCACATTACCTTATGTAGTAAACATTGCATTACGTGTGTTTTAGCGGAGAAATATTTTAAACTATGATTTGGGAATTATATATATATATATATATATATATATATATATATATATATATATATATATATATATATATCACTTAAAAGCATTTCATATTATGCATTTTTGTAATGACTGTGACAACAACTTTAAAATAACCAAATAAATAAGAAATTGATATTTGTGTGGAAATTCCTACAATAAAAATAACACTTGACCTATTTTTCGCTTTCTAAAACTTCCTATCAACAAAAATCTCTATTTCTTTGATTAAAGAACCTTACATACTTTATTTTTAGTGCACTTGGTTTCGTGCTTCACTTTACAAGGAACAACTTATCCACCTAAACCCAGTCATTCGGTTATATGGATTTAAAGGTCAAGCATTTCACTTTATAAAAGTAGAAATTCCTGACAGAGAATAGAAAAAAATGAAATAAGTAGCTTTGTAGAGTCAAAAGTAATGTTCGAATGTCTTTTTACTCGCGTGAAATGAAAACTATTTATCACAAAACATGGTGAAAACTTCTTTCCAAAAAACTGTAATACATATTTATTACGAATATTTAATAAAAAAATGAACCATTTCTAGAGTATTTTTTAGTTTCTTTCAAAAATTATAAATTATATCTTGGAGGATATAAAAAACCTTGAAAGATTTATTCAATTGTTACATCAAACTTAAATGAATAAGAAATTAGATGTAATTAATATCTAATTTCCTATTCATTAAAGAAGTGCAACTCGACGAGCCATCTGCCTAGATGTCTAAGAATTTCATCTACAGAAAATAATGAACATTGAAAATAATGAACGTAAATTACTGTTTCCGGAAATTGATTAATTTTGGCTTCTTTTTTTTAGTTAATAACACAAAAAATGATTTTGAAACAAATGTACTATAATTTACCTCAAATTTTAACCAATAAGATATGATTAATTATAAAGAAATTTTTAAGAATAAATATAAAATTATTTTGAAAAGAATATCTTATTTTTTAATTATATGATGCATTGTTGAAAAGGATTAATATGAAAGATAAATCCTTTATGCATATTGTAACAATTTATGAAGGAATTTTAAAGTGATAAAGTTTATAAAGTAACTGAAAATTAAGAAATAAAGGCTTTACTGAGAAATAATATTTTTGTTTTATTATGGCTTTAAAAATAAATAATTACATAAAATAACTCTTTGATTTTGTTTACAGCAATTTTAATTTGCATTAAAAATCATATTTTTAAGATAGATTTTTGAAATAATAATTGTTTTATTTTTTAATTTTTATTTTTTTTACAATATATTTTTAATAATTTATTCACAATGCAATTAATTTACTGGAAAATTGTTTTTAAGAACGATGATTTATTGTTCATTTTTATTATAGTGATCATCTAACAAACTATATCATAATGCTACTATAGCTGCTGACAAAAAGTTTTCACATTTAAAATTTCTGAACACAATACAACTTACCCAAATAATGTAATTAAAATATTTGCCCCTTATTCAATTAGGGCCCTTATTCAATTCAATTCTTACATTGAAATAAAGTAAGAATTTAAAATGATTGTACTTTGGAATAGATGTTTCATTATGAATGTTTTGTCTGAAAATTATGTTAACACCAAAAATGTTGGGCATTTTAACTTTGAAGACAACATATATATTTATATCTGCATTATAAATGTAATATTTACAAATATGTCGTATATATCTTTATTGTTATTATCACAATTCAGTGCAAATTCCCCCAAAACTTATAATCTGTATGTAAGTTGAATAACATCACATCCCAATTTACATTAAATCTAGCTTATAAAAATCTAAATGACTTATTATTTTAAAATTAAATTTTGATGTATATTTTATTTTTAAATTCGTTCGTATGGAGCAAAAATTATACTGTTGTTTTTTGATCTAAATATATTATTAAAAACTATATGATTTTTCAAGGATACTAGAGAATTGGATTCATCTTCTAGTAGTTCCTAATGTCCATTCTGTCATTAAGTCTAATTTCATTAATTTAAATAAACATTGTTTTAAAAATTCCATTAAGTTTATAAAATACATAACTCAATTTTTTCATTACTAAGCATTTACTAATTATATAATAGTAACAAATTAATTTTAAGAAATACGATATTTAGTGAAAATGTTTGGCAAGAAGTAAAATTTGCCACAAAAACATTTTTAAATCGGACTCCAAAAAAGGTTTATTTCGAATACCGTCCATTCAATTCCAAAGTTTACTTTTAAAGAGATATCATAATCAAATGAGTCTTTCAAATAAAAAAAGAACATTTTAATTCTGCCCTTGTATACTAATTGTGGGCCTAAACATGAACTTACCTTCTTGGATGTTTTGTTCCTATAGTTTCTTAATTATTGTTTGTTAACCTTCTTAAATTTTTTAACTAACTCCAATAAACAACAAAATGAGACAAAATATTTTGCAACACAATAATAGATAAATTTATATTATTGATAAAATGAAATTATAGTTCACAGTTTAATTAGAGCATACACATTTTGTGCTGAATGTTCGATCAAATCATAGAATTGCGTATAGAGATATTAAACTCTATATATGCTTTAGTAACGCAATTGCACTAGCTCCGTAAATCGAATGAAATTGAATGAATAAACACACCATCTGAAAAGCGGGCACCAATAATTATCCGAACACTGATATTGCATGCTTATTTGATCACTCAATTCGTTTAATTCCTCCCATAGATATTCTCAAACAACGGAGAGCACCCTGGTTGGTGAAAGATCGATTTTAACAATTGAGAAAGCTGAGAGGAAAGATTCTGCGTTGATAACATGTACTGCCACAAATGATTTTGGTGAAGATTCAATCAATATTCAAGTAACGGTCCAAGGTTAGTACAATCATAAAATATATTGTTTTTTTCTTCATTTTTAAATGCAACATATAAATAATAGCTTAATTATGCCTTTGGCTCAGGTGTCGTATAATCCATGATTCCAAATTCTGAATTTTTTTGGTGGTGAAAAATATTCTGCATAATTCTTATAGTTCTCCATATGTATGACATTAGAAAAACGAGGTTGCCAGATATATAAGAAAATCCGCCAAAAAATCGCCAATCTTAGAATTTGGCGTCATGGATTATACGGCACGGAGACGTGTCTTTATTCATTTTAAACACGTAAAGAATGGACTAAATGAAATGCGGGTAACACGGAAAACAAGTTGGGTATTTTGTTTCCAAAAAATAAATCTCTTTCTTTAATCTTGCTTACTACTTATATCATATAAATTTAACAATAATTAATTAAAATGCTTATTAATTCTTTTCAATATAAACAGTTTCTGGAATAAGAATAACGATAATTTTCATGCAACACAAACTAATCGTGCATTTTGATCGTTTTAGCAAGTTCTTCAAGAAATAGTATAATATTTCGATAATATGTTTAAATTTTATTTAATAAATGATTATAATTATCTAAATATTTATTGTGATAAATTAGTTAGTTTTCCCTTGTAGCAATAGAAAAATAGGACTGAAGCATTCAAAAATTCAAATAAAATAGGAAATAAAATTCTTTAAATTCAAAAAAAATCCTATGAAATACAAGGTAATGTAAAAATAGTTGCTTGTATTTTGTACATGATTAATTAATTGCTTAAATTCGTTGCAATCACATTCGTTCTGTGTATGCATTACACACAGCATAATTAAGTACACATTGGCCAAGAATATAACACTTTTGTAACTTCTTAAATGGTAAAAAAATTTTCTTGTATTACAAAAAGTAATACAATTTCTCAAAAATAGTAAACACAATTGTTCGGATTTACACTTTCTATATAATTATTTTGAAAAATAATTTACACTTTTGTAGCATTTTTCCAGTTGATTCCTACAAAATAAACTTAAATTTATAATTATTAATAAATTTAAATGCAACATAGCTGCATAAATACGTTGATGTTAATATTTTTGCTATGACTCGGATCTTATATTTAATTACATTCATTAAATTTTAGTTTTATTCAAAGCGCTTTTTGAGTTAAGCTAATCTTTCATTTATCAGAAATGGTTTTCCTTTAATTTTGATTAAATAAATATTTTTCGTTAATACCAAAGGAAATAATCTATAAAGACAGTCCTTTTCTCCTCTTTCCATTGTGATCTCAGTATTTTACACTTTCTATTAATTCTTGCACTTGTATATTCTTAAAAAGTATATGAAACAAGTTAAACTAAGCAATTTAAACAACACATTTATCCTAATTATCATTATGAAATTTTAATTAATTATTATTAATAATAATTATCATTTGACCAGTTATTTTAAAAGGTGTTTCTTTAGAGTCAACTATTAAAACAGTCAATAGTAATCTAAAATTTAGATTACATACTAAAATTTTCTGTTATTCACAGACATTTAACTTACTTTAAATTAATTTGCAAGCAAACTATTTTTGTCACTGTTTTTAGCAATGATACTAGCAATTTTAGGAATTAATAAATTTAGAAATACATTTATAAAATAAAAATACTCATATTCTTATCTCTTTTACAGCCAATTGTCTAATATCTAATTATTTTCTTTGTAGATTATATTTTCCAGTTTCCTATCCGAGCTTTGTCATCAAAGCTTAGATTGTTTGTTGAAATACATTTTTGTTCCTATAAAAATCTTTATTTATTTTGTTTTTCCAGTTGGGTTACACTTCTTTCAGACAGGACGTTATTATCATCAGATCAATAATCTACTAATTGCACGTATTTTTCGGATTATTGTCAGTTACTAATTGGTTTCTATATTGTGTTGTGAGGGAGAAAGTGAATTTGTGGAGTTATATTTATCTCTTTACTGAAATATTTTGCGAAATACATGGTTAACTTCAAAGTTTTTCTGGAGGAATTGTTGTCTTTTGATTATTTATATGTTGTGATTTCATGCCAATGAAGATTCCAAAATTGTCTTTAGTTTTCATAACAATATTAAATTTACAAATATCTCAAATTGCTATATAGAGAAAGCATTTAATCTCATATATCTGACACACAAAAATACATACATAATGCTTATCCAATAATAATTTAATTTGACTATTATTTACTAAAACAACTACTTTTTGATTTTATTCCTACTATGTTTGTATGCATGCATACATACATATACAATATATAATTTATGATATCACACATTGATAAATTGAAAACTGTCCATTCATTTTTTATAGTTGGTAACAAAATCACGCATACAATTTGAAATTTTTTAGTTTCATTTCATAAAAAAAATTAGTTTTCTAAAATATGGCACAAATACATTTTTAACTTATTGAAACTGATTCAACGCACACATTTTTCGATATGTAAATTCTATAACTTCAAGCAAAGTTCAAAACATTTTTAAAAACTTGAAGAAATATTTCCATGATTCTGCATCATCACAGAACAAAGTAATCAATATTTTTGCATCAAGGAATAGCAACTTTATCTTAATACTTTCCCTCTTTCAGATATTCTTCTATCGTCGTTGGCATTCCCTTTTCAATATTTCGATACTACATAAATCGTACCTTTTTCTTTACAATATCTTGCTGCTTTTTTATACAGTCTCGATTCCTTTTATTTCTATTTCCTTCAATAAGGAGAGTAAAGAACCATGTTTATGGTCGGTAGGGATTTTGAAGTCTCAAGTCATAAAATATCTGATACATGAAGCTAAGGTTTAAAGCTTCTTGCCCCGAGGTCCATAGGGAGGCCTGATGTTGCATTGTAAAGCTTCAAAGAATCAAAGTCGTAACCGAAGGAAATCATTTTAAAGTAAACTGTTTGTCTAAATTCAAAGCCTTATATTTATAGCTTAAAACTATATTTAGTAGAAGGGTAGAAAAGTAAACAGATAATAAAAACTGCGAATTTTTTCCACTAGTTTTGATTTTTATCATTCATTTGAGAAGATAATTCCGATAGAAGTAATTAAACTAAAGACAATCTATTTATTTTATTTTATTTTCAGATTTATTCAGATTCAATAAGTAAAAAGGATTGAGAAAAAACATAAAATCGTAAACACATATCCTGCTTTCTTTGCTTTCAGCATGCTTATTATGTATTAAAATAAGAAAAATTGAAATCAATTTATAAAAAAATCCTCACGTAATATTCATACACTGCACAATTTTCATAGTAAGATTTTTTTTGCAAAACTTAAATTTGTGAAGAAAATACAATGATATGAACTAAGTTATCAATTACTGTAAGATTCCATGAATGTTTTATAAAAAAAACTCCAGAAACAGAAACAGAACTAAAAATAGAAAGCATTTATTTGCGTTAATAAGAAAATGCATCTTATATTATGCATTAATGTTTAAGAAACTTTTAAAGAAAGGGAAATATAATATGTAAGTTAACTGAATTGATGAGTATTAATTCATGTAAACTCCAAATTTTAATTTTTTTTACTTGAAATTCAATCAAAAGTTTCTTCTTCATATCCACAAAATACTATGCTAGAAATAGGTAACAAGATAGGAAATATAAATTATTTTTATTACTTCAAAATGTCTTCTTAATTTGTTCCAAATTACACTAAGAATGACTGTTAAGATAATAAGCATTTATTTTTAATTACAATAATGAAATTTCAGTAAAAATGTAGAAAATGATGTTAAATGTTTCCTGGATTGAAAAAAAAACCTTTTTTGGAACATTCAGAATAAATGAGAATTCAGAAAGTTCCAAATTACGAATCAAAAATTTATTTCAAATTGCATTTATGATTGTTCTTTTCCATATTATGTTTAATCAAAATTAAAGTTGAAGAAAGACCAGATATTATCTATTTAAAATAATAATAAATATTAATTAAAAAAGTTTACCGTAAGTAATTGCCAGACTTTATAAACTTACATATACTAGTGCATTTTCTTACAATTTTTAACCTAAAATTTCATTTTTTTTAAATCGGGACTTAATTTTGTTTAATTTATTCATAAATGTTTAGTTGCTAAAAAGTATTTTTGCACACAAGTAAAAGCTTAATTCTAAAATGTTAAGATATGAATTTTTCAAATTAATGCTTAGTTGCTAAAAAGTATTTTTGCACACAAGTAAAAGCTTAATTCTAAAATGTTAAGATATGAATTTTTCAAATTAATGCTAAATAAATCGAATCTAATTGTAATTTTATGTTTCTTATGATTTTATTTTACGAACTTAAATTTGATTTCAAAACTTTATGCATTGCATTGAATTGTACTTAATGTATGTCTTGTTTTAAATTAGTCTAGCATTAATTTCTTAAAATTAACAGGATTTTTAGATTTATTTATTATATTATATTACAATACGTAATATCTTTTATGTGTTTTCTTTGAATTTAAATTAATATTATTCAAGCTTCAAACATAATATTTGTGATTAAATTAATTTTTATACATAAATTAATATACTTAAATATTTATGACTCTTTTTAAGATTAAAACAAAGTAAAATAAATTAACATTCCATAGGGGAAATCTTAATTTACATTTCAAGAAATTCTGGAAATATAAAATTTTTTGCTTCTTAAAATAGTGAAAACTTCTAACATGTCAGAGAGTTAATTTATTTATTATATTAAATACGTGCATGAATTTCAATTAGAGGTTGAATTTAAACTTAAAAAAATGTATCCCATATATTCAAACATTCCTTCATAAACAGATTTTGTTACTTTTGTTTAATTATTCCATTGTGTCTTTACCTTAATTATATTAATTAAATTATGCTTCAATTATTCAAGTAACAAGAAGTCATGTGTTTAACATATTATTTTAATATATTTTTCCACGTCTCAAATTATTCATTAAGTGCGAAGAAATGTTTTTATTAAACAAACTGTTTCATTTATTTAATTAATTTTTAAAATATTGCACTTTTTGCCCTGAATTTTAAGATAAATTGTTCAAATACACACTTTTACATAATTTAATTTCATTGATAAGCATAGTTTAGATTTTTGTTTGATAATTATTTTTCGTAGGTATAGTCAGAAATAATAATTTCCAATAGTTTATATGTTTGTATGAAAGGTATTCATACATTTATTCTAGTAGTTTAGTTACTAAATTAAATAATATAAGTAACGACCAAGGAAAAATACTCGCGCTCTTTCTTTGGTTCAACTGTCAACTGTTCGTGAGTTTGAATCTAATTTTGATTTTTATGTTTTGGAATCTACTTTAAACCATTTGATTTTGGTCTAATTATTCCTAGTGAACATATGATGGCAAGTGAGGACATACAAACCAAACCAATAAAACTCAATTTCTCTGTGCTCCAGAAATATCATGTGTTTCTTTTTTTTCAACATACATTTCGTAGTGCACAAAAATAAATGAGAGTAAAGAGAAATCAGCTAAAGAAAGATATTGTTCACTATATTAATTTAATTCATAAATATTTATGACTATATATTAATCATCAATTACCAAATTATTTGAATTAGCGCATCTTAGATTTTTTTTCATTTTAAATATTCGATTAATTGTTTCAAATCCTTCCATACATTAATTTTTAAATACCTCTTTTTCAATTGTATGTTAGATTTTTAGAATCAGCAATTTTGTTTTCTGCAATCATTTCATAGAACAAGTGTATTAATTTACCCTATTTCCTTAGTAATAAAGATTATTTTGATATTATTAATATTCTGAGTTAAAACAATCTGAATTATGAAAACAAATATTGGATCTTATAAAGGAATAATTGCCTTAGTAAAAACAGAATTTTTTGTAAATATTTACATAAAATATATGATTGAAAACTAAGTAGAATTACGTTTAAACGAAAAAAAAGCTTATAATTTTACTTATTTTTACTATAACTTTATAATAGTAAATAAAACTTTTTCAAACTACCATTAATTAAACATCTTAACTAGAAAATTTAAATCAATATATTAAAAATTTGTAACTTATAAATTCTCATAGTTTATTTGGCAAATTTAGAAAATAATACTGACAGAAACTATGTTACCAAAATCTGTAAAGAATATACATAAATTAAACGCAGACATGATTAAGCTAAATTTAGACCCAAATTGCAGGAAGCATATGTAGTTACTAAGTAAACCGCTTAAATGTACCTTCTTGTATGCAGACATACCAGACGCTCCTCAGAACTTGGAGATTTATGATGTAGCAAGCAGAAGTGTGCGCCTTACTTGGAAACGGCCATTTGATGGGAATTTTCCAATAACGAGGTACACTATTATGTGGAGGAAACCAGATGGTAAGTAATTCAGAGAAATTTATTTTGAAATTCTGGAGAAGGAGATATAACTATTTTTGATATTAAAATTTAAATTTGGGGTCCTGATACTTTTTTTAGAATTTCAACCAACGTTTCACAATTTGAATGAAATGTGTATGAAAGCAATCAGTAAATGCAACAGATTTTAATCCTTTTCATTTGTTATCAAAAGTAAATTTTTCAACAACCACTTTAATGTAAGAATATTATGTTCTTAAAAAAGCTCAGATTATGTAATTAAATCAATATTTCTATTGCTCATACTTCCAAAATAAAAACTAAGGATTGGAAAGAAATATTATGAAATTGAAATTTATATTTTGCAGCTCAGTTTGATACTTTTTTTCGCAGAATATTTACATCAATCAAAGAAATTTGCCATTTATATTTATTTGAGTATTACTTAAAATATTAACTTCCTGCAAATAAGAAATTTTGAAATAAGTTTGTATCTTTATCTTTAATAAAGTCTTGTATCTTTATCTTTAATAATAATCTTTTATACTTGTATCTTTAATATACCACTGAATACCCATTCAATATTTTCAAGTTTTACTGCTATATAATTTAAAAAAAATGAATTTAATTTCATTATAAATATCCGGTATACATTATATTTTTATAGTAGTTATTTTGTGTTGATTATATTTTTGATAAGAATCATTTTAATACAGGTATGTAGGTATGTATACTATTTAAATTCTTTTTTTACTCCAGAGTTTCATTGATAGTTATGTAACCATAAAGAATTTATCTACTATAAATATATATATATATATATATATATATATATATATATATATATATATATATATATATATATATATATATATATATATATATATATATATATATATATATATATATATTTCTATCATAATTATTACTATCACTTGGATTTACAATGCATACTAAAAGGAATTCTATGCATTAATAGGTCAGTCAGATGGCGGTCCATTACATGTTCCTGGAAGTGAAACAACTCTTATCATCAGAGGGTTGAAACCTAATACGAGATACTTTTTTCGTGTAAAATGTGAAAACGTATTGGGAGAAAGTCAATTTGGAGCTGAAGTTGCTATTACAACACTGGAAGAACGTAGGTATAAAGACTTTCGAGTGTTCTTCAGGTCTGCTTTTTATCTCGAGAATGATATAGGGCACACAAAAATGTTTAAAATTTATATTCCTGTGTGATCCATGATAAACGTTATGAAGATTAAAAAGTTAATTGATAGCCATGTGATATCTCAAATAAAAATTAAAATGTATCGGCATAATTTGTACAGGAATATATATATATATATATATATATATATATATATATATATATATATATATATATATATATATATATATATATATATATATATATATATATATATATATATATATATATATATATATATATATATTCAAATGATTTTAGAATGTAGTTATATACTAAAATTTATTGCTTAATTTAATGAATCGATATGCAAAAATGGGAAAGAAATACTGTAAAAATTATATAAGTTTAGAGTATCACAATAGAAAAAAAAGTACTATAAATCATTATTCAGTGCCTTTGATAAATATAAAACGTCGTTCGATTAGAATCAATTTAACATATCTTTAGTGACATAAAATTATAATTGATAAAAAATCCTATGTGTAAAATATCAGCAACAATAATGTATAATGGATACATATTTAGCTTATAAATGTAACTTTTTAGTTAGACACACTATAGTTAAATTCCAATTGAAAAAAAAGGATACAATACTGAATTAATTCGTGAGAGAATAACAATTGAGTAAAACTCAACACTTATTCTCTCGCTACTGGATATTGAATAAGCATTTAAGAGATACACATGTTTCATTTGTACCTAAGAAGATCAATAGTCTTTAAAATTAACGTGTGGGTAACAGAAAATAGTCGACACTGTTTTTATGGCAAGTAACATTTGGCAACCTGATATCCTCCTTGTTCCGATTACATTATCTCATGCCAGCTTTTATCAAATGGAATTATGTGCTACAGGAGATAGCCTCATTATACGGAATTGAAGCATAGCATTAGGAGATGTCCTATTGATCGGTGATTACGCCAAGTTTGATTACATCTGGTCAACTCAAACCAAGAAGGTGGGGTTATTAAGAGAAGAGGGATTGTGCTATGCTTTCAGTGTTATCAGATGAGTGTATTCCTTGATTATGGAAGAACTTACTTGACTAGATGGTTCACATTTAGTTTCATCGTAACTGCTTAACTACCGCTGACAAGAGACGCCTTTTATTTATCAAAATAAAATGTTTTTGATAATAGATTTGAACATAAATTGTACATTAAAATTAAATTTAATGTTCTTATGAAAATTAGTTATTTCGCTCAAAGATAAAATAAATTAAGATTCTATATATTTTAATGTTCATTTTATTCATATAAAAATGAGACACATTCATATAAAGAAATATTATACATTTATTGTAGAAATTTTAAACATTTAGATATGTACAAGAATGTGTGAAATGGAACACAAAATTGTAGAAATTTACTTACAAAAGCACATAAACAATGCATGGCAGTTAAAGGTTAAAAGAATGCAATGTAAAAAAAAAAGATGATAAGAATTTAAAAGCTTAGTCAATAAAAATCCAGATTCTTAAAAAATACGCCATCAAAATCGATAAGTTTTTCAACGTTTTTGTTGAATCCTTATAAAAATTTAGCTTTAATTTTTCGTAGAACAAATATGTATAAAAAATATACCAGAAACATTGTCACAAAAAGCTTTATTTGGCGTTGTAATTGAGAACTTAATTTCAAATTGAGAACACTTTAAGAATATAAAATGACTTATACCTTACTTGCAATATATTGGATTTACATTTGTAAAATTATTTCTAGTAGAGACAGTCATTAATTAAAATAATTACAAATTTTGAAAAAAATATATATAAGGAAATTAACTGCTTATTATGGTAGCATTTTCAATTTACTATTAATTAGGAAAATATTTATCACAAAATTTTATTCTCTATATAATTTTTATATTATGATATAAAATGTCACATAATTTATAATGCGAAATATTCTCATGAATAGTTTGAAAATATTCCATTTTAACATTAAACTTCAAATCTATATTTTCTAATATTAGAAACCAAATTTTCTATTTTTCCACTTTTTTGTTATTTTTTTACCAATAATTACTTTAAAAGCCTTAAACCAATCAATATCAATGTTAATTACAAAAATCAATTGCATTTCCTTTATGAGAAAAGCGCTCTGAGTGCTCATAAATGAACAAGTCTTCGTATTTTAAAAGAATATTTGTGATATCTAATATTTTATTTTCTTACTAATTGGATTAGAATTAGTGGCAGAATTCATATTGTTCAAACTGAGACATCAAAATGAGATCTAATAGGTGCCTTAAATATTTCAGATAGTAAAGACTAGACGTAAATATAAACTTTAAATTCTCTTTTTGAGTAAGTTTGAGTTATACTACATACTAAAGATAAAATAATGAATTAGTAATGAAATGAATGTTGAAGCAGTACAGAGCAGTGAATATTTGATGATTCTAAGTTGTCTCGTTAATGAATTATGTACGGACCTATAAAGAATGTAGAAAATTATCTGAAACATGCAGTGCACATAATCTAGTTTAGAATTTATTTTTTTTACATTAAATATTGCTACAAATTTTATAAGCATATCAAAATGTTTTTACAAAAATTGCGTTTAATAGTGACATAGAAAACTGTGATGAAATTTTGCAATGTTCTAATATTGAACAAGTTATTGTTGTACTTCATTCTATCAAAATTGAAAAGTGCATTTCAAATTCAATTTGGTGAATGAATATTTCATTTCATGTCAATTCTGCTACATGTATAAAAAAATTGCCAGTACGATCTTAGCCTTACGCTAATATTAGTTTTTAAGTTTTATTATTTTTTTGAAGAGTAGAATCATAAAATACAAGTGATATAAATTTTCAATCCATAGTTTTTCATTTAAACCAAGTACATAGTTAAAAAATTAAATAATTAAGGATATTTTTATAAAATGCGAATATTTTTTTTTAAAAATTAGTTCATATTTTTCTTAAAAGTAAATGAATATTTACGAGCAATATGCTTTGAATTTGCACATTTTTTAATATAATGAATAAAAGTAAAAGGAAAACATAAAAATTTAAAGAACAATGCTTGCAATTAATTTTCTTATAATATAGAGTCAGTTATTAAGCATATATTTTAGAATGGCATTTTTTATGTTATAACTTTATGTGCTGCATTGCGGTACATAATTATAAAAGCAGTTCAATTTTTAATAAATAAAATAAATCTAAACATTGATTTTTATTTAAAATATATTTTCCCATAATATGTTTGGTAGAAAAATATTTCTTATAATATTCTGATCTGTTGATTAATTATTTAAAAACTGTTGTTATTTATTTTAACCCATAAATAAAAAGAAAATTATTCAAATTTTTGCTAAAATTTATTTAATTTTAAGCAGATTTAATTTTTTCAAGACATGTTGTTTTTATTTATTTAGATAGAATCATTTTTCTTATTGATAATAAAATTACGCCTGAAAATGCTGTAAGCTAAACTGAAATTAGAAAAATATGTATCTCATGTGGTAAAGTATTTATTTGAAATATAGTAGCAAACATACAAAATAAGATTAAAATGCTCTTTTGAAACAAAATATGTTAAAAAATTTTCTAGAGTGAATTTGAAGATAGCTTTATGCAATAAAATGCAAAAAGAATCTTATTATTCTCTAAAATTGTGCTCTGTTCTAAATACATTGTAAAGTTTTATAAAAATATAGCTAAATCAACAGTCTTCAATTTTTGAATTACAATAATTTCATCAAATTTCTAATAATCAATAAAAAGTCATGTTAAAACAAAAGCTGTTCTATCATGTGGTTATTCTGTAGGAGATTTCAGCTATATATTTTAGCATAACGAAGCTCATATTAGCACATTTCTCCAATTATTAAAGAATTATTTTACTAAAATTAAATAAATATTTTGAAATGGCAACCAAAATTTTCCTTAAATAAATTTGAGTGTAGTGTTTGAAATCTATAATATAAAGAAAAAGTAGAAAAAGTAAATATTTTACTTTAAAATATTTTGTAAACTGTTTATGATTCGTGGATTATGGATGAAAATAAAATGAGTTAAATATAAAATATTTTGTTTTAATTTAAATACTGTAAATTTGTTCATAAAATAAAATAATGTGATATAAACTTAGATGTACTAAAAAACTATATATTGTTTGAAATTTTATTGACAAACTTTAATTAAATCTTATCCTTATAATTGGGAAAAACAATATATTAATTTTGATGAATTAAAATTAATAAAAAGAATTTTTGAATTGAAAATGCAAAAAAAAAAAAAATGCTTTTGTAGTTGGATACTGTTTATGAAGAAACTACTTTTATTTTGTTTTATATGTTTTAACAATATATTGTAATATTGTAACACAATTCAATTTAGTAATGACATCAACTCTTCATTATAAACTATATTTTTATATTACAAAGTAAAATTTGTCATATTTTTCAAATAGTTTTATTAAGAGAATAAATTTAAGATATTTCTATAAATTCTGCTGTAATATATATTTAGCATTGATTAACTTCATGGTTTGAGAGCTTAAATATCTTAGATTTTAAACAATCAAAAACAATCGAGTTTACTGATATTTTAGCTTTAATGCGTGAAAAACGTATAAAATTTTAAATATTTAATATTATTTTCAGCTCCATCAAGTCCTCCTCAGTCGGTAAAGACAACACCGCTTTCATCAAAGTCAGTTAATGTTACATGGCAGGTAAGTTTTTGTCTTATATAAAAAATACATAATTTTTTTGATAGTATCTTCAATTTTTTTGAAAAATTTATTCGTTACGATTACATTTTATTTAAGCTACTTAAATACTCTGTTGTTTATAAACTCTGCATAATATAGCAAATTATTAAAAAATATCATGTCGAAATATCCACTAAAATATTCAAATATCTAAAAACAACTATTTGTAAGCCATGAAGTAATTACAGAAATAGTATTTCTTAATTTTTAGTTGATACTGTAAGAAGTATTTGAAATCAATAAAGTGTCTTATAAATAATATTAGTTAGTTTCTAATTATTTTAATTACGATAATATTTGAAAGTAATAAAATGTTTAAAGAAATATTGTTATAATTTAATGTTTAAAGGATATTCTTTAAACATTAAACATTAAATTATAACAATTTAATGTTTAAAGAAAAAACTATTTGTTTTTCCATTATTTAGATTTCAAAATTATAATTACAAATCTTTAGTGAGTAAATATCAACTAAATTTGCATAATTTACTTGGTTTTTTTGGGGCTTTAATTAGGATATTTACTTATTTCATAAAAATTATTATAATTCAATAAATACGCATGATTATCTGCTCTGAAGAATACTACATGCATCTTAATAAGTTTAATTTATGTAGAAATGAACTTGTGTAGAATATAAGATAACAAGCTTATGCAAATCGGACATTTAATTATTAATTACTTATGTAAGCTATCTGATGTCGAAGAGACTCAACATAAGAGCTCGAACATTGATTGGGCTCATTTTTTATGCATGTTCTAATGATCAAACAAAACTTCTCCACGACCTTCAGCTGTGCGCTTTTACTCTTCAAGAGGAAGAGGGGATTAAGCTTCAGCAGCGAAATAGATGGTTTAATCTCTTAAGCATATTAAACGACATACCCGCACTATTACAAGAAAAAAAGAGACTCGAGCCTGTCAATATTGACTAATGTTTGGTGGGAGTGTAATTTTCGCAAAACTGATGGAAACTGGTAATTAGAAACTTAACGCATGGACTTTTTAACAGGTTTTTATCAGTCTATTATAAGAGTGTGTGTATTTTACTAAAAGCTTTGCAGTTAGTGATGGATCGACGAAGTGCCATCCAGTAATGGGCCAGGGATTATGTAGAAGATTGAAGAGAAGCTATTAACACTCATAGAGCAGAAAATTCAATGCTCAAATTTTGTGCAAGTTGATTACAGTTAAAATGGGAATGAGATATTCTATTATTTTAAAAATTTATAAGTTGAAAAAACTATTTGTTAACTTTGCAAACAAATTAATTAGAAATTTTATGAATATGTTATCACTTTCGGTAATAATTTAATACGAATAACATTATTAATTTTAACATGAATAATAACAATATTTAGTTAATCACAAATGTTGTTAAAAAGGATATTTTTTAATTATGAATTCGATCAACTGGGAGAAATCACTTTGTTTCTAGTGCGTTTTCATTACATCTTATATAAGTAAATTTTGAAATATTAGCTAGAATGTGCTTTTCAGTCAGAAATTTCCAACTGTGCAATTTCCTACAAAACATATGAATTTTGATGAAAATGCAATTTAGTAAAGCTTTGATAAGTTCAATGTAATGAAATTCAAACTAAAGATTGTTGAATAAATGGGACTTGCACTATCAGTGATAATTTAAATATAACATTGATTTTGGAAGTTCAAATACTGAAATAGAAATCCAACGTATTGAAAATTTCTTGGTTTATTAAAGGGAAAACAAAAGGAAATTTCCATCACGGATTTCATAAATATTCTTCAATTAACAATTACTTCAAATGAGAGGTCCCAAAATGCGAATGATAAAATTTGTTTTAAAAATAACTTGCCTTAAAAACATATAATCTCTTATATACCACAAGGTAGTATGTAAAATAAATAAAATATATACAAATATTTACAAGAGCAATTTTTTGTTAAAGTATTTTTTTTATAATGAAAAATAAAATTATATAATATGAGTTACTTTCATTAATTCAAAGCGTATTTTTTATTGTCAGAAGCTATTTTTAGATTACAAAATACAGATATTTCAATTTTTACAATTTCATGTCATGTTTTTTTTAATAAAAAAAATTAATAAAAAATATAAGCAATCGTATGGTATTTATTTAATTGAACCAAAGTAAGAGGATTTTTATTAAATATTTGACCTTATAAGTAGGAAAGGTTTTACAGAACAATTGTATTTAAACTTTCTCTATAATAACATGTAGTTAAATTGGGTTAGTGGGTAAAACAGAGTTGGTAAAAAAAGAAGCATTTGAATTGTTTCATTGTAGCTCATATATTCAACATGAGGTGTGGTCACCAACGACTTCCGTCATCCTCTTCTTGTTATTTTCTGCATTTAACTTTGATAGGGATGGCTTTACCAAAATAAATATACTAACGGTACACGCTTGATTAGTTGATTTTTATGGCGCAAATTCCAAAATTTGATATGCTGCACCACTCGCTTGACAGCTCCAGTGGTTCAGGAGCTTCACGCAGAGTCCTGTAGAGATTATCAAAGGAAAGCATTATTTACCGCGGGCAGTGATAAGAAGGGTGACTATATTCCCTCCCTCACTGAGTTACTGGAGCTCCGTGGGTTGGAGACTTGGCCATGTTATTAACTGACGTCCAAACTCTTTCCGTTGATGTGGAGTGAATGTGGAGAAAAGGATGCTAGCACAGATGTGACCTCGTCTCCTTACCGTGGTTCATAATGACGAGGCACTTGGAGATGGGTGATATTACAAGCCCGTCAACCTTAAGGTGCACCGCTTGACCGCTATAAACACCCTTAACTAAATTATGCATGAAAATTGAATTATCATCACTTGTTCTGAAACAGAGCAATCATTTGTAAAACCTTAACAATTTGCTCAAAATTAAATGTGTTTCGATTCGCATTCTTACACATTTTGCTTTTGATCGTGATTAAAATGGTGAAAAAACTCCTGCTTTTTTTTTCTTTTCAAATTTCTCATTACATTATTTGCATGTCATACCAATCTGCATTCAGATTTATTACTGACTTCATTGTTGAAGGCAGGTTTGTCTGATGTTGCGTCATAGTAAATGAACCCACAGAAGTGAAACAAACAGTAAGTATATCTACAAATGTCCTCAAATGTTTTATGAAGGCATACATTTTCCTGCAAGCGACACCATTTCTTCATTTAAGTCTCTTGTAAGTGATGTTATAATATCCATTAAATACACATTATTAAAAAGCTTAACTAAGTGGCAATGATTGTCCCCTGGCATTCAGCATTTCGTATTATAATCCTTAATCTTCAAATTCTATATTCATCAGACAGTTACAGTATTTTGATCATTATTAAAAGCAATACTTTAATGCTACTCACGGGATTAATTTAATAAGATTTCAGCTCACAGACTCTATTAATTTTAAAAACATGAAGGTAAACATTTCTATTTTTTTAAACCATACATCAATACTTTTCATTTAGCAAAAACAGTCATATACATTTTAGGTATTAAAAGCTTGTTTTATAATTTTTTGTTATTACATATTACTACAACGTATTTTATGTAAAAACTTTTAATTATTATTTCGGTCAATATCATCACACCTGCTTTTTGTCATGTATTTATTATTTTATGCTTCATGTATGTAGTTTGTCATCTTCTTGCTATAGTAATTGTAATAGACAGCAACGTATATTATTTGCTTTGTAATGCATTAAACCTCAAGATTCAAGCATTTCAAGCATAAATTAATATTTAATAAATAAAAAGATATAATAAAATAATATGGGAAATATATATTATACAACACAAATAAAATTAGAATTATTGATTTGCAAAAAAGAAAAATGTACTATTACTCAGTAAATTACACAAGAACTGCGAATTGCTACAGTTAAATCATAAAATAACTTGAGTCCAAATTAACAGAAACTAAACAAGTGAATTCATATGTGAATTCATTTTAAATAAATGTGATGCTCAAAAATTTAATAATACTAAAATATGGTTTGTTTATTTTTGGTTCTACTGTCACTTCTTATATGCTGAATTTACTTGATAAGGACAATCACTTCAAATTCACATTCGAAAAGTGATGAGACTAATCAATTGACTTCTGAAAACATATCTTGATTAAACATTCCATTTTTAATTAATATATACTGGAACAGATGATAAGCAAATGAATCTTAAAACATTTTATAATTCATAAAGTTTTAGGCCAAATTTTGTGACCAAGAAGGGTGGTAAGTTTGTTTTTCTCACTATCATAACAAAGATCAAACTTTTTGTATGAATACCAAAATGATTCTTCAGTAATGCCTTAAAACTCTTATGGTAATAATAAAATTTAAATAATTCTTTGTCTTGATTTAATCCAAAACATATGTTTATCTGCAGTAAGTAAAACGATTTATGACCTTTACTATAAGACGATTTATTTTGATTTCAAAATTCTGTTTAACAAACAGTCAATGTTTATGAAATTTGATATTGAATTTCATATTGCAATTTTTTACCTGCGAAGTTACAGAAATTTTAAATATTTATTTTGCTTACGATGTAAATAACAAGTGATATAAATACTTAACAACAAAGTTTCTATTTTTTCTGATTTCAATAAGCTAATTTTACTTTTTGATAAATTAATGTAATCAACTCTTTTAAGCGTTATATTTATTAATTTATAAAATGTATGAAAAGCTCATTACACTCATCTTTTCCATAAAATAATTTTATGTATTCTCAAATTATCAATATACTCTATTATTACACATAGAGAACCTGCCATTTACTTTTTCTTAAAGTTTAGGCATTAAAATCTCTTAGATCTTAATTAAGAGCGTGATTTCTTTTTAAAAAATGTTTTTTCTTCTTATAAGCCTTCAAGTATTAATTTTAGCAATAACAGTGTAATAAATCTGTAAAATAATGCAATTAATTCCTTCAGATTTCTTTCTCATCAAACTATGCAGTTATTAAGAAACTCAAGTGAAGTATTAGCATGATAAAATATATGACCTCACACTAACTCGAGCATTTTTAATAAAAATGAAAAAAAAAAGTTCTGCGGCTTTCTAGGAAAACTGATGACTAAAAGAATGAGAGTTCTTATTAAAAGACACCCAATCATGTTTGGGGGAGTTTGCATCAGAAAAAATGATGAGTGCACCTATACACTGTCTCAAACCCTTAATGAGATGTAATTAGTTCTTCATTTACGAGCTACGGCAGAGTGAGATACTTTTAAAACTTCAGGAAACCCCACACCTGCCGAAAATTGATCGGCTTCTTTTCTGATATTAAAGAGACCAGAATAGACGTGGAATATTTGAAATTCCAATTACGCAGGTTCTTCGAAATTGATAGGTATGCTCAGGTGTATATCGATTATTGGTTTATTGATTTTAGTGCCCTTGATTAATTGGACATTGATTGTTCATATGTATACACTCGCTGTTTAATTAGTTATTGAAATTTCGAAAACAAATTTGTGTGCGCTGATAAGATTTTCGCACTTACTAATATTAGGAAACGAGTAAGATAATTGGTACTTAGGCAAATGTATTAAATATATTTCAATTATTTCATTTGCAGCTTGTAATATTTCAATAAACCTGTAACAATTGAGTTATCAAAAATCGGAAAATTAATCATGAATTGAAATATTTTCTCTCTCTCACACACGCATATTATAACAAAGTAAGTGAGATTTTGTAAGTAAATTTCTCTTGAATACATCGCATATTCATAACGTTTCATTAAATTAAATAAAAGTAAAACATTTCATAAAATTCACTCAAATAGATAATTATTATAGTTCCCACATCAAACATAAAAAAATATAATGATAATAATTAATACTAAATTTTATCATTTCAGTAATAAAAATTTAGTTTTATCAAAATGATAATAATATTATTATTTAAAAAATATCATTATCTTGCCTATTGAATTTATCGTTAATGTACGTTTAATTAAATGAGATCAATATATTTTCTATAATGAATTTTAAACCATTTAGTTTAAATGATACTTTTAATGATTTATAAATTAGTTACAATAAAAATACATCATTTATAAGGTGCTTTTCAGTAAAACTGGCGAATTACCTCCAAAAGGGCGTCATTTACCGGAGTGAAAAACTTGCGTCTTTACACTTTACATACAATACGCATTCGGTTAAAGAAAGAGCTGACAGCATGAAATTGCAATTAAACAGTGAGTGACGGCGCTTCACTCTTTATATGTACACTGTATGGTATGCAGCATGCAGACATAATGCATTTCATAAAAATTTGGCGACCCCTAGTTTGCGCACCACTGAAATATATTCTCAGCAAAGGGGACAAATTTAGACAATCAATATTATAATAAAATAATTCTAAAATATCTTATTCTTATCTAATTCCAGTAAAATATTTTTCATAACAACAATGATATATTTAAAATAAATTTTGCTTAGTTCAACGGAGTAATCAAATTTTTCTTTTAACATAATTCTATAAAAAAATTCCAAAAAACGTCTTGTAAACACCCTAGCAGTTAAAGTATTTAACAATTAGTTTTTCATTCTTATAAACTTTAAACAGCTAACTAAAATCATATCAGACAAGCATGCGCGCTGAGTCTGAAAGACCCTAACAGCAAAAATAACAAGAAAACGGAAACGGTAATTCTTATCAGAAGAAAGCATTTGACCTTGAAGGCAGCTATTGATAGTTTGGTTGACTTTCGAAAAAAAGTTTCCTCGTAATGATTTAACAGCGACCGCTCTTCAGAGACCCAGCGTGCCTGCTCTAGGATTAAGTTTAAGTCGAGCACTTTTTTAAAAAACTTGTCTATCTTTTTAATTTGATGTAGCTATTGGAGCACACAATCCTAAGTTCTACAAAGAACATTCTTAAATACACGTGCAAAATATCCTTCAAGACGTGCATGATCAGGATTTATTGATAAACACATCTGTAAATTTCTTCAAAATTTAAATTCATTGTCCCCTTACGAGTCTTTTAGCTTTCCCTTTTATGTCTACGTCCGATTTGTTGATTAAGTCTGTTGGTAAAAATTGTAAATATCCAAAGTTTTCACATTACACGAATTACTATTTCAATATGGTTATTTCTAGCTACATTTGCGTAAAATTTTTTTATTACTTTTTATCATGCAATTTTCTGCTACTTATTTGTTCTTATTCAATTTTAGCTGAATTTCGATGAATCAGTAAATGTTCTTTTAGTAAGTGCTATCTATGTTTTTAGCAGCTTACATGATGATGATTAAGCAGCAGCACTTTACATTTATTTTGAAGGATTTTTCTCTCATTCTCAAGTTGTATTGGGAAATATATCTTCTGATTTTTTAGTATTTTTGCAGATAAGCCATGGGTTTTCCTTCAATTTTCTATGAAACAATTTTAGTGTTAAAACCAAGAAACACAATTAAAGGAATCTGCCTTTCATCAATCCACATTTTTTCAGAAGTGATAGCGATTCAGGTGACATACCTCCATATTCTTATTGGAATGTTGGTATTCCTACAGTGGACACTGTTGAACTTCCTCATATACAAATAACATATTAGGAAGATACATACTCCAATTGGTTCCCTTTTTTTCTGGCTATTGTTGTTTAATATACATTTAAGAATCTTATTTTATCACTCTTTAAGTGTCTTGTTTACATCACCATCCCCAATGCTTTCCATGAAATCTGGCGTAGAAAATCTTGTTGATGGTCCTAAATTATCCATAGATAATTCTGTCAACTAATTTGTAAAACTGATTTCCTGATCGAAACATTACAACTTGAGAAATACAGTTTGAGAAAAAAATCATATAGAAAGGGTTATTAGTCTTTGCAATGATATTTTTAGTTGAAACAGTTTATGTCTATCTGGTGAGATATCTGCTAGCTAGGATATATCATTCATTCTATTAACAGCAAAAATTATGTATCTGTGTTCTCGACCAGATGGTGGCTATAATGGAGATATATACACTGCACATTTTAAAAGAATTTCCAGGTCTTAATATTTGCTGAATAGGAATTCTGTCTTTATGTGTTACACCTTTTCAGAGATGAAAAATTTTAATACTTTAAAATAATTTCATATCAAGCTGAATTGTTGGCTGAAAAACAATATTTGTTTTTTTGTCTTGTTTTTGATTCACTTCATGACCAGCCTAAGTAATATCAGGGGCTACATTGATATGCCCTTCTCCATCACAACGAAGAATAGTCTGGGCTTCGTAACCTCTCCACATAAACTCTTGTAATGGTTCACGATGTGTATATACATGTCGTGAACGTAATTTATATTTAATTCATAATAAGATATTCTCTTTTGCCAGTTTTGAAATAGAAGATAACGTTTCGTCAGTTTCCTGAAGTTCAACGAAATCTCTCTCTCTCTCTCTTATTCTTTACATCTCTTCCTTCTGATTCTTGAATATTATCTAGTGTAACAGCTAAAGTAGCTATTGCCTTCTCATTATCTTTCTTCATTTGCGTACTTCTCACGATCTTATGTTTATTCTTTAGTGAAGTTTAAATTTATTTTATTTTTTAAAATATTATAAATCAGAATATTTTCTCTTAAATTTATGCACACTGATTTGTTGGTCAAGAGGTCATAAACAAATTTATAAAAACAGCATACGTTATTGCCATTATTCCATGCAGTTCATCATTTTATTTCTTGTTGAAAACTCTTAAACGCGTGTTACTTTCCTTTCATATAAACATGATTAAATTTCAATTTTTATTTTTACTCTAATAGTAAGTATTCAACTATATCACTATGTACTACTGAGATTTTTGCAACGGAATCAAAAAGGCCTTTCGAAGTCTTTCCAATACATCTAATATTTTATATTTTGATTTAGTCCACATTAATTTTTGTTTTAACTGATAAAAATACCGGGGATAGTTATTTCAGCATGTAAATTAACTCACCCAGAATGATTGTTTGGCTTTTTATCATCCTTATAGCATTGGTTTGAAATATCTGATAGGAATTCCTCGGAAAATACTTGTTAAAACAAGTGCAGGAGGCGTGATTTTCCACTCTTCATAAATAAAAACTTGATTTGTAGTTTTGACGTTGCGAATCTTTTTTTCTCATTATACTTGAAATTGTGAGTTGTTGAAATGATTTGTAAGTGCCTTGATTCTAAAAAAATTGTTTGTTTGGGAAGTGAATGGTTGACATTTTTTAACCAATTAAATACATATTTTTCTTACAAATTGCAGCTTTTTAATTAATAGGAAAGAAGATTTTATTTTAGTCTAATCATCAAAATATATTTTTTGACTTCAGATGGTACTCTCTTATTTACTTGATATATTATCAATAAATCTTTTAATCCTTCAATGACATTAATACCTAATCCTTCTTACTATTCTTGAAAGTATTTCGAAATTCAAATTAAAAGTCATTCCATAATGTAACATTACTCTTTTTTGGATGAATCAAAAACTTATTGCGAAATATTTCCGAATTTATTTTGAATCTTCTTTTTGTATTTCTCTTTATCTATGTATAATCTTTAAAATTCTTTTTAGATCTCTTTCCATAAGATGTACTATATTCGAAGGTATTTTTGTTAAAAGATTTGATAGTCAGTCCTGAATATCTATTAACATACTAATCTTGTAGCTTGTTTCTTAAAAAAGATATAGATAAATCACAATGCCATCTACCCTTAAATATAATCATTTTATCTTGTTTGACTTACCCGTGGAAGTAAAAAGAATTGTTTTCAAGAGAATCTGGAATCTTTTTTTCTTTTTGTGCTTCAGTTCTCAGTTTTCAAGTTAAAATTTTGTTTGCTTCGCTTTAAGATTAGCTTCTAATTTCATTTGTTCACTTCTCGCTTAACTTGTAATTTTTTGGTATTTCTCTTCATTTTATATTGTTAATTATTTTTTTTCCAACGGCGGGCTAATGAGGGTTGAATCCTATGCCACAACAAGGCCAGAAACTGCTACTCATTTGTCGTTACTCAGAGGGCACCTGTGAACCAAGTCACGGAGGCGAGTAGCGTTACCCGCGTCATATCACCACAAACCCGTTAATAGGGTGGGCCACATTCACACATCAACACACAAGAAAGGATAGAGAAACACAGAGAGAACAGAGAAAGAAAATAACATCCATGCCCGAACCTGGATTCGAACCCAGGACCCACCGCTCAGTAGTCAGGAACGCTAACCACT
The DNA here is from genome assembly GCA_037975125.1 of Latrodectus hesperus. Lineage (NCBI taxonomy): Eukaryota > Metazoa > Arthropoda > Arachnida > Araneae > Theridiidae > Latrodectus > Latrodectus hesperus. The sequence continues at coordinate 40,417,591 of CM075861.1, read as the reverse complement.
CAGCCATCTTGGTCGGCATATTGTTAATTATAGTTTATAGGAAAATCCTAACTTATTTTTCATAAAGCCTGCTACTAGAAGTTGGTATGCTTTAATAATAACTCCGAATAATACATTGAAATCCAATATTTTCATTGTGTAATTCTGACATTTACTCAGCTCTTCCCCTAGAAAGTGCATAAATCTTCCTTTTTAAGATATCATCAAAATAGGTAATGTTGGGCAAATTAACATTTCCATAAATTTGAACAATGTGCTTAAAATTAATTCAAAATATTGTTTATTTGATTCAATATATATTACATAGCCTTATATGAAAAGTCTTTTACTTAGACAACATTTTATATTCTGCAAATCGCCATATGGGAATAACACCTTTCTTATAATAATAATAAAAATGAATAATTTTGATAATAATTTCATGAAAAAGTTTTATAACTTATACGACTTATATATAAAAATAAGTAAGGGTCCATTTGAAACATGGTTTGAGAATTATTTTCTTTTCACAATAACGGCAATTTGATTACGGAGGGGCTATCTTCCCTAACTTCAAAGCAATAGCTCCCGGGTTCGAATTCTGGTACGGGCATGGATATTACTTTATGTTTGTCTTTCTTTATCCCTTCTCTTTCTTGGCAGAGATGACACACTTACTGGGTGCCCCACTGTATAAGATACCATTACATTTGCACATTATAGGGCTGAATAGGTATATCCTCATTTTAGCCAGGCATTAGATAAAATAATGCTTAATTCCTTAATTAAAAATGGTAAAGGTAAAAAAGATATATGAATTATTGTCATTTGAAACTTAGTTGTTTTTCAGTTTATTTTTATAACAGAAAAACTAACAAAGGAAACATTATATAAAATGATATAGGGATCAAGCCTCATTTCATTTTAACTTTGTAAACCCAAAGAAAAATAACCTTATTTACAATTAAATCATTTGCATAGGTCACATTAACACAAATACATTAAATCAACTGATAATATAACTCATTTTAATGTTTTAATTGAAATTTGAATAACAGGAACACAAAAAATAAAAATGTATCACAATACACTTTCTTTTTCTTTTAACTCGCAATCAAAACACATGAACATTTAAATGAAAGTTAAAATGCTATGCACCTAATTAAAAATGCAAAAAACGATACAATTTTATAATTATAACATAAACAACATACCGGTCATGAACAAAATATTTGCTTTGTGTTCTTAGAATGAAATTATGCTAAAAATTTAAAATTTCTCAATATCAACCAATTAGAAATCGAAAATAATAAACACATTTTAATTTAAATCAATTATAAATTAAAAATAAAATTTTCATGAGCATTTAATTAGCAAGAACTAAAAGTAAAGTTTTGATTACAAAATATTTTATTTGGAAAAATTAACAGAATGTATTATAATTCGAAATTTCATTAATATATATTTATACATGCTACAATGAATTGCAAAATTGAATGAAATATCTTCTTAAAAGTTTTTATTTTCTAATTTTAGCTCTCTTTTGCTTATATTCTAGTCATTAAAAGTATTTAGCAAAATAATTATCGTTTTCGATTTTCAGTTTCTAAAATATAATACAACTTTTATTAAGAAAAGAAATAATTATTAATTTTCCAAACATTTTAATGAGAGAATTACAAATATAATTTTAAAGTCTATCCCCATTGCTAATTTAAAATATATATTAAAATTGTTTTGAATTGAAATCATGAATACTCAAAATCATCAACAGAAATAAATGACATTGAAACGCAATAAAATTATAACAATCCTAATTAAGCATTAAATTTGTCACATTTGTTTACATATATGAAAAAATACATTGATGGCCACCCAAACGGCAACACCAAGAAAGACATTTCACAACAAAATTTATTTTGTAGATACCATATTTATCAAGTATCAAATGATTAAATTTCTGTGAAGTATGGTTCCTGCCAAAATCAGTTGCCAGAGTAGTCGCCATTGTTGGGATCACTACTCCACATGCCTCGGCATTGATTCAAAAGACTATGGATGTGTTCTTGGGGTACAGCAGACCAAGCAGCTTCCTAATGTTGCTAAAGTTGATCTGGTGTGGCAGTTGGGTATGTTATCTGAGTCAATGGTTTAGCAACCATGGATCACATGTTTTCTGTCGGTGGAAGATCATGAGAGCGAGCCGGACAGGGAAGCACATCAATTCTCTTTGAGAATGCGTGCCAAGTTTGTCATGCATTATCCTGTTGAAACATAGCTGTAGGGCAGCTCTGAAGTCAAGGAAGGACAACGGGCTCCAACACTTTAAAGATGTCTTACTGGCTGTTTAAACTACCAGCAATACGTATTAGAGGAGTGCAAGATAGATATCCAATACCGCCCCATGCTATAATACCCGATGCAGGACCAGTGTGGCGCTGCATAACGCATCTGTTCTACATCCTCTCTCCACAGTGTCTCCAGAGTTGAATGCGACCATCGTGGTGTTGCAGACAGAAGCGTGACTCGTCAGTAAAGACAATTTCATTTCATTATGCGGATCATATCTTCTTTCATCGCTCTATTCACGGCAGAGATGTCTGTGGTTCTGAGTCAAGGGTAAACAAAGCAATGGACGTCTTGCGGACAAACCACTCTGCTGTAAACGACATCGAATGGTAAGCACAGACACTGGATGATGCGTTACAGATTAAATGCGCTGTACTATGGTTCGTGATGTGACAGAGCGATCCGTCACGCCATGCGCACAATTTTCGTGTTATCAGGTGAAGTAATACACTGAGATGTATGCGATCGAACACGTTGGTCCATCGTATAATCCTGCATTTAACGATCACATTACCGTTGTTTGAATTCGTCCAACATGACTACCGATTTCCTTGAATTGTGCCTTGTCTTTCCTCTGTTGAACTCGAATACTTGATCATTTGCTGTTTTAAAAGAAGCATAATTGATCATTCTTTTTTTTTTCAAAAAAAAAAAATCAAAAGAAAGTACAATAGCCGTACTTGAAATCATCGAATCCTCCAAGCCTTAAATAGCGCTTTGAATTGTCGCCACAGGCACGCGTGATGTGAGTCTGCGCTGAAATTCTAATCACTTGCATATATCTCCTCAGCTTGTTGTAAATTTCAATGCATGTTCTAAATTTCATGTTATTTGCATGTTTCCTTCATGGTGTTGCGTTTACTGTTGGCTACCTTACGGTAGCCAACAATATTTTCTTTTTCTTCTTTCAAAATTGTAATTTTGTTAAAGAAATTTGCGTAGTTTTTTTTCCAATTAATAATTTCAAACAATTATTAAGGCTCTTAATTTTAATTAATTTTTCTAAGCATTACAAAAGCATGCAAATAATCGAAATCGAGTATGGTTTGAAAAACCGATAAACATTGTAAGAACTTACGTCTGCAATATTTGCAGCTTGGATCCAATGCTTGCTTAAGTAGTTAAACTATTAATAAATAAGTAATTTATATGCTAACATTTCCAACCCCAAAACATACATTGAAAGTGTAGCTAAGAAAGTCTAAGTAGCAAATTAATCATTAATTTCGGTAATAAAAAGTCTCCGTATAATACTTATTCAAAATTCTTAGAAGTCCTAAATAAAATATAGTTATTCATGATGAGACTGACGTGTCAAATATCAAAATAATCATTTAAATTATAGCTTAGGGGGCTTAAAATGAATATATATACATATATATATATATATATATATATATATATATATATATATATATATATATATATATATATATATATATATATATATATATATATATATATATATATATATATATATATATATATATTAGTATAATACAGTTTTTAAACCAGTGAACATCATATTTAAAAGGATAATATTTCTTAGATAAAAATTCACAGTATGGATTTTAAGTTCTATATTTAGCTTTATTGCAAATAGTTTTCACAATTTTCTACTGTAGAAACTAATTTGAATCAATATAAAATTAATCGGAAAAATTTTGGAAATTGAATATTTATTGATAACAATTTTCTAACATATTCTGTATTTTTCCATTATTCAGGAAACAGATTATTAGATATTACTAAAAAAATAATAATACATTTATAAATCTCTACACGATTTATGGTTTGACTTAGTACATATATTTAGTCTAAAATCATGCATTTATTATGAAAATAAACCATGTTTGATTAAATATACGAGTTAGTTTTTAAAAGAAAGTAATAGTTGTAGAAAGAATATTTTTAAAAACCAAATATTATTTAAACTTATACATCAATATTCCACAAATAAAATAATTTTAATAATAAAATATGAAAACATGTTTCAAATATTTTATCAATACTTTAATAGGAATTTTTTGTATTTAGTAGCTAGTAACTCAGCTAAGTAGTGAAATGCATACGACTGTATTGAAGTTCAAAGGTGGTATAAAATATCATTTTAGATTATGTTTCACTATATAACATTTCAGATTTTAACCAAAGAAATAGAGAAATATATAAAGTACATCCATCCACTACTGATAAGAACATTCAGCCAAAACTTCACAAATCCCATAAAACTCAGAGATATTCGTTCTTTTATGCTCTGCTTGGAGCTCACTTCAGTTGAAACTATTTTCAACTTGTTTTGAGGAAGAATGGATACACTGTCATCCATATCTTTAGAATATTATTTGTGGGATACTTTATTATCAACATTTTCTTAAGGCAAAAATGCAGCGAATGTAAAAATATACATTATAAATGAATTTTATCTATATGTGTTTCATGATAAGTATACATATTTCATAAATATGTT